>CAWUFW010003119.1:0-1200000 GCA_963921515.1 Calotriton arnoldi
AGATGATGGGTATTTGGGGATGGACATGTGCACTTGTCAGTCACATAACTTGCATTCCCCATGCCCTCGGATTGTGACACAGTGCAGACTGTTGTTGGCTGGCTGCCATGGCCATGTGACTTGAGACAGTAATGTATGACTTTGCACGCATTCCTGTGTCATGGCATTAAACTTCCTGAGACTGATCCTGCAGGGGAGTGACATGTGCAACATGCACCCCCTTGTGGCATTGACTATCCGGACATGGGTGCATCATGGTGTCTGGTGCTGGTATGCATCACATGCATTTCTATTTAGACTCTGGCCATCCCTTTATCCGGACACCTGCACTGACTCAGTGGCAAGAGATGTGATGTGTGCATGTTCACATACTTCACCGCGTTCCCTGCAATGTCCAACAACTGTGTAGGTGGTGCATGTGTCCACACTGGGGTCTTACCATCAGACAGGCACCAGACAGATGGGTGCAAGGGCAGGAGGGGTGTGAGTCCCATGGCTGACCATCAGACTGACAATTGGCTTCCCCGAATCTGTGTGAGGACTTTAGGCAATGTTCAACTAAGGATGCCAGGGCTTGCTCTGTAATGTGCTGTACTTACTGTGGTGTGTGCGGTCAGTGCAGGTGACTGATGTTTGTCTGTTTCCCTAATTGTTTGCAGATACATCCACGGCCACAGGAGGGGACAGCTCCACGGACCAGGAGGAGCAGCGGAGCCAGACTGGGTCAGCATCGGACGAGTGGTCAGAGGGACCCAGTGGCACGGAGGGCGAGGGGAGCCACACCGAGGAGTCCTCAGCACCATCCACCTCAGCTGAGGACCACAGCAGCTCGGAGGATGACTCCCTTGTGGAGGCGGGTCTCAGCAGCCACCAAAGGCCAGCTAGTCTGTCTGGCCCCGCCACCACCACCACCGCCCTCCCATTGGCTCCCATTCCTGAGGTCCGTGGAGGCTCCCGTACTCGGGAGCGTGTCTCCTTCGTGCCAGGCACCGCACCCCCTGCCCCTGTGTCCCCTGCTGCCCTGAGTAAGGAATCTGTGTACCTGCTTCGGCAGCTCCATGTAGGGCAGACAGCAATGCTGAGTGTCCTCCATGCACACACCACTCTGTTGACACAGCTGGTGTCGTTCATGGAGGGCATCTCGACGGGTATGTCTGCCCTACAGAGGAGCAATAAGTCCATGGACTCCTCCCTGACGGCAGCAGTGTCCCTCCTCCAACAGTCCCTCACCCTCCCACCTCTGCCCCATCCACACTTCCTGCCCCCCTACCTGTCCAAAGCACATGCACACCTGCACAGTCACCCAAACACACAGACACGAGCAGCACAGACACACCCAAGAGTAAGGCAAGACGTGCACACAAGCATCCTCAGGGGAATGATACCACAGACACAGGGGATGGGGAACACACACACACACAGGCAACCACAGTCACTCCACAATCCTCAAGATCCTCTCCCTCCAAGACCCCTTCCCTTGCCTCACCTGCAACCCCACCTGATCAGCAGCTCTTCCTCTGTGACCTCGGCCTCTTCCTCCCATCCCGCTGATCCAGCATACCGGGGGAAGAGGAAGTCCACCCACACAGAGGGGAGTGCCCTCGCCCCCGGACACCCTCCCCCAGGTGCAGGCAGAGTGAGCCCCCACCCGCAAGTCCCCCCAGTCCCGGAAGAGCAAGACCCCGCCACCGCCCTGCAAGTCAACCACCCAGTCTCTCACCTCCATCCCCCAGGCCTCCACTCCACAGGTTCCACCGCCACACCCTGCCCCAGGTTCCCCCACACACCGATACCGCATCCCCAAACTGCTTAGGCCCTCCCCCCCTGCCACTTGCTCTTCCACCCCAAAACCAGACGCTCTGCCTGTTTGTCCCACTGGTATGGAGACCGTGTCCCCCCCCTCTGTCCTGCCCAGCTCTTCTGCCCCCCCTTCCACTACCTTGGAGTCATGCACTGCGTGGAGTCCACAACCACCCCGTCTGACTCGGGCACTGCATTGGGGACCCAGTCCACTCCATCTGACCAGCCCACTGCAGTGTTTGCAGCACCAACTCCATCTGACTTGAGCCCTGCCGTGGTGCCAGCCCCCCCTGAGTCAGACACCTCCACTGCAGTTGCCGGTGACACTCCTGCACCCACCTCCCCTTCACTGCCTCCTTCTGGCATCCCCTGATCCTGTCCCTGCGGTGCCTGGCCTGCCCCTCGTATGCCCCTCCAAGGGGATGTCCCCTGTCCGTACCTGTGCAGGCAAGCAATTGTTGACAAGTTGTCACACATCACCCTGTTGGGACTGTATATTTGGACTGGCCATTGGCCTTAGTTTATTTTGGACTTTTGATTTGAGTTGCACACTTGCTGAATAAAGCCTCTTTTTGTTTACTTGTGGTTAATCTTTGGAGGTACATGATGTAGATGTGTAGAATCATGCATTTGCTGTTGTAATAGTGTTCAGATCAGGTAAATGAAGTTTTGCTGTGATGGGCTCCATGTGGTCCATGGGATATGTGTCCTAATCTAGTCTGGATCTATAGCATCCTTTGCTGCAGACTGAGGGTGTAATGTTCAGCATTTGACACAGGGATGTACGTTTAGCATTTGTAGATTACCATCTTTGTCCTACACTGATGCAGATCTGGTGGGCTTACCACTGTCCAATGTTCCTAGTACCCTGACTGTGTGCCCGTCTCCAATGGACATGCAGTTTAGCACATCAAATTTGGAGGACTCATCTGTGTACACAGTGCAAGTTGCTTGACACGTGTCTTGGGTGTATGCAGATGACTGACGTGACACTCCCGTGCCCAGGCTGATATGAGCAGAGCCTTCAGTGTGTTGTAGTTGTTGACTCACTGACCGAGTGTTCTGCTGACATGTTTGAGTCATGCACAGACAAGGTTTGGCACAGCTGACCTTCCACAGGAGTGGAGTGCCCTCATGGCAGTGCGTGATTCCGTGATATAGGCTGTGCCCATGTTGTGTGTTGTGTAGGCATGTCTGTGCGTGTTCCCTTCTCCTTTTCCTACACAGGCTGTGTCCCTACGGTTGTTCCTGTTTGTGATGCTTGCTGAGATGTTCTGTGTTCATCCAGCATCTTGGACCTGGTTACTCCGGGGATGTGGGTGCATGGCAAACTAATGTTCATGAGGTTGTCATCCCTAGTTGTCTTTGTTGTCAGGGCTGGGGATGTGGGCAAACGCAGATGGGACACAGTCAGGATTCCTCTTGGCACTTGTTGGTTACACGAGTAATGTGATTTTCTGTTTGTGTATGCTTTCAGTGATTGTGACACGCTGTGTGTGTGACTGCTGCCACTCCTCAGGGTCAGAGCTGCAATGTTGGAAGTTGTCTATGTGTGTCCTTTGTGGGTCAGCTTGGCTTCTTCATTGGTGTGTGACTATGGCCAGGATCCCATTGTTTGGGGTGGATTTCACGTCATGCCCATGTACGGCATACTGTGCAGTGTGTCAGACATTCACAAGTATTGTTGACTGGCCATGTGTGATGGGTTTCTGCACCTTATTTCCCCCCACCACCCCTGGGATTGTCATGGGTGCATGTGCAATGTCAGCAGTCCATGTGAGCTTCAATGCTGCACCTTGGTGGAGTTCAAGGTGTGTGGCGTTGAGTGTGTCCAAATGTGAGTTGTTGCATGGCTGGGGCACTCCCTCTATATTTTCCTTGGCTGGCAGGCCGTGCTGAGTGCTTTGTGCTTGTATAGGTGTGATGGTAGTTTGTTGCTCAGGACACATGGCTGTGGTTCACAGTGTGGATGACATCTACCTTTGTCATCACAGTGTGATTGTCATGCAGGCTAGTGTCACCACAATGTGGGGTCCCTTGGGGGAGTGCTGTGGTGGTTCTGTCTCTTGCTGTGTGTGTTGCTGTTCCTACAAGCTTGTGTGACATGTGTAATTTGGGCTCCCTCTCATCTCACAATGCCTGTTTGCCCACATAGGGGAATGCACTCCATGAGTTACTTTTGTATGTGACTGTGTTGACATCTGTGTATCAGTGAATCTGGCCTCCTCATGTGTTGTGTGTTTGCCTGGGGACACTGGCACACAACCCCCTCACCTGTTGTGTATGATATGCAGTGTGAGTCTGCCTGTTTGTGTTTGTGCTTTTGCACCACTGCATTGGCATATCTTTAGTTTGCCATTGGCTGTATGTTGTTTGTTGGCTTTCCCCTGCTGGCCCTGGGACTGCTAGGTCATCAGTCAGCACATTGATCATGGTTAGTATGTCCCATTGCTGCCATGGTATGGTATTTGTTCACCTGACATCTACAGTCTCCACAGGATATCTACATTTGTGTGTCCATTGGTGCAGATATGTGGGTCTGCATTATGATGCTCACTTCTGTCATTGTGTTATTTGTGAATGTAGACAATGTGGGCCCCCATGGCTGATGTTTGTGTGCACATGGCCAGAACGATGTGTCATTGGCACTGCACTGCTTGCCTCACACAATCTATGTTGCTATGGGACACAAGCACTACAATGCCACTGTAGTGTTTGGTGTTGTGTGGCCAGGAATAATCCCTGCAGTTATGTTTTTGCAGCTTTTACCAGGACTACACTTCCTTTTGGGCACTGTGGTGATGGGGCTTTGGGCCCCATTGCCACACTGTTCAAAATGTGCTTCAGCTATGGGGCACACACTTACCTTTTGGGCACTGTGGTGATGGGGGCATTGGGCCCCATTGCCACACTGTTCAAAATGTGCTTCAGCTATGGAGCACACACTTGCCTTTTGGGCACTGTGGTGATGGGGCTTTGGGCCCCATTGCCACACTGTTCAAAATGTGCTTCAGCTATGGAGCACACACTTACCTTTTGGGCACTGTGGTGATGGGGCTTTGGGCCCCATTGCCACACTGTTCAAAATGTGCTTCAGCTATGGGGCACACACTTACCTTTTGGGCACTGTGGTGATGGGGCTTTGGGCCACATTGCCACAGTGGTCATGGTCTGCTTGCATTGTGTAGGCCACACACACAATTATGTGTGACACATGTGTTAGGGGGTCACATTGTATGTTCAATGTCATGTTCAGTGTTGTATGCATTTGACACAGACCACACACGCTTGTCATGGTGTTGGGGGCTGGGATGTAATTTACAGACAGTCCTTATGTGGGAGTATGCTAGTTGTGTCATGCATTACCCGTCCTATGAGTAGGGGTGGTTGTAGTGACAGGCATCCAGGCCCCCCTGGGTAGGGGTGGTAGTAGTGGCAGGCATCCAGGCCCCCCTGGGTAGGGGTGGTAGTAGTGGCAGGCATCCAGCCCCCCATGAGTGGGGATGGTAGTAGTGGTAGGCATCCAGCCCCCCATGAGTGGGGATGGTAGTAGTGGTAGGCATCCAGCCCCCCATGAGTGGGTATGGTAGTAGTGGCAGGCATCCATCCCCCTAAGGGTGGGGATGGTAGTAGTGACAGGCATCCAGCCCCCCCTGGATAGGGGTGGTGGTAGTGACAGGCATCCAGGCCCCCATGAGTGGGGATGGTAGTAGTGGTAGGCATCCAGCCCCCCATGAGTGGGGATGGTAGTAGTGGTAGGCATCCAGCCCCCCATGAGTGGGGATGGTAGTAGTGACAGCCATCCATCCCCCTAAGGGTGGGGATGGTAGTAGTGGCAGGCATCCAGCCCCCTAAGGGTAGGTATGGTAGTAGTGGCAGGCATCCAGCCCTCCCTGGATAGGGGTGGTGGTAGTGGCAGGCATCCATCCCCCTAAGGGTGGGTATGGTAGTAGTGGCAGGCATCCGGTCCCCCTGGTTAGGGGTGGTGGTAGTGGCAGGCATCCATCCCCCTAAGGGTGGGTATGGTAGTAGTGGCAGGCATCCAGCCCCCTAAGGGTGGGGATGGTAGTAGTGACAGGCATCCAGCCCCCCCTGGATAGGGGTGGTGGTAGTGGCAGGCATCCATCCCCCTAAGGGTGGGTATGGTAGTAGTGGCAGGCATCCAGCCCCCTAAGGGTGGGGATGGTAGTAGTGGTAGGCATCCAGCCCCCCATGAGTGGGGATGGTAGTAGTGGTAGGCATCCAGCCCCCCATGAGTGGGGATGGTAGTAGTGGCAGGCATCCATCCCCCTAAGGGTGGGTATGGTAGTAGTGGCAGGCATCCAGCCCCCCCTGGATAGGGGTGGTGGTAGTGGCAGGCATCCATCCCCCTAAGGGTGGGTATGGTAGTAGTGGCAGGCATCCATCCCCCTAAGGGTAGGGATGGTAGTAGTGACAGGCATCCAGCCCCCCCTGGATAGGGGTGTTGGTAGTGGCAGGCATCCATCCCCCTAAGGGTGGGTATGGTAGTAGTGGCAGGCATCCATCCCCCTAAGGGTGGGGATGGTAGTAGTGACAGGCATCCAGCCCCCCCTGGATAGGGGTGGTAGTAGTGGCAGGCATCCATCCCCCTAAGGGTGGGTATGGTAGTAGTGGCAGGCATCCAGCCCCCCCTGGATAGGGGTGGTGGTAGTGGCAGGCATCCATCCCCCTATGGGTGGGTATGGTAGTAGTGGCAGGCATCCAGCCCCCCCTGGATAGGGGTGGTGGTAGTGGCAGGCATCCATCCCCCTAAGGGTGGGTATGTTAGTAGTGGCAGGCATCCAGCCCCCCCTGGATAGGGGTGTTGGTAGTGGCAGGCATCCATCCCCCTAAGGGTGGGTATGGTAGTAGTGGCAGGCATCCATCCCCCTAAGGGTGGGGATGGTAGTAGTGACAGGCATCCAGCCCCCCCTGGATAGGGGTGGTAGTAGTGGCAGGCATCCATCGCCCTAAGGGTGGGTATGGTAGTAGTGGCAGGCATCCAGCCCCCCCTGGATAGGGGTGGTGGTAGTGGCAGGCATCCATCCCCCTATGGGTGGGTATGGTAGTAGTGGCAGGCATCCAGCCCCCCCTGGATAGGGGTGGTGGTAGTGGCAGGCATCCATCCCCCTAAGGGTGGGTATGGTAGTAGTGGCAGGCATCCAGCCCCCTAAGGGTGGGGATGGTAGTAGGGACAGGCATCCAGCCCCCCTGGATAGGGGTGGTGGTAGTGGCAGGCATCAAGCCCCCCCTGAGTAGGGGAGGTGGTAGTGACAGGCATCCAGGCCCCCCTGGGTAGGGGTGATAGTAGTGGCAGGCATCCAGGCCCCCCTGGGTAGGGGTGGTAGTAGTGGCATGCATCCAGCCCCCCCTGCATAGGGGTGGTGGTAGTGGCAGGCATCCAGCCCCCCCTGAGTAGGGGTGGTGGTAGTGACAGGCATCCAGGCCCCCATGGGTAGGGGTGGTAGTAGTGGCAGGCATCCATCCCCCTATGGGTGTGTATGGCATTGGTGTTGGCCATCCCACCCCTATGGTTCTGCTGTTGCTAGTGTACGTTATTTGTGTATCCCTATGTGTGTGTGACATATTTCGTGTACGTGTGGCTTGTTTGTATTGTTGGTGTTTGACTTACCGTCTGCGCCGTACGCGTCCGTGCCGGTCCCAGTAATAGATGTAGAGTATAGGTAGGTAACAACAAAAAGACAAACGGCAGACCAAGGTCAAGCACATCCAGTCCACATGTACAGTAAATTCACAAGGTGGTGCAAACACTTCCTTCACCCGCCGTCCAAAAGGTGTCAGTAGTCACCAAGTTCTAAGAAGAAAATGGAAGGTGCACACGTGATGAAGTCAATACACGCACGTCGAAGTCTGTTCCAGAATTGCTTCTTTTTATTCAATCAAATTTGTTAAACCTGGCACACAGCCAACGCGTTTCGTTCCCGATTTTAGCCAGAGGGAACTTCGTCAGGGCTCACGCTTCAAAATATTGGGCTTTAAAATTTCTTTTTCTTATTTGGCGAAATCAGTATAGAAAAAAGGTCCAGAACGTTTAATCATCAAATAGACTTTATAAATAAAAAGTCATGTTGTATCAATTCAGTCATGCTACGTCTTCTTCTCGGGCGGCATGCTAACCGGCGATCCGAGAGAGTATAGGTAGGACCTGCGCAATGGGATTCATGCTTGGATCGTCTCGTTCGGGTTTCTCGTGTCTTCGAGTCGTACTCATAGCAGGCTTGTTCGTCTCGTAGCCGTGGATCGTCTTGTGGCGCGAAACGGAGCTTATGTACGGCTCGCCCGGATGCTCAAACGTGCCGGACGTAGCGACGAGTTCGGCGCGTACGGAAGACGCATCGTACTAGTCCGGCCGGAAGGTGCTGTGTATTTGGTTCCGTGCGACTCGATTCGGCGTTTATGGATCCGGCTCGGGCGGGGAACAGGAGCTGGAATGGGTAAGTACGGCTCGCTCGGAATCTGGGCTGTTATGCGCATCGTACTTGTTCGTTCGGTAGAGTGTTCGAGTCGGTCGGAAAACACGCGTTCGGCTGGTATTTTTTCCAGACGAATACTGTTAGGTGCGCTTCCGGCCGACATCGGAATCGACCCCTTAATAATAGACAAGATCCTGCCACTCCCATGGTCGGCTCATAAGGCCATTTTCTTTTCAGTTACAACCCAGTGTAATAAAGTGGATTAAATCAGCGCAATTAGAACCATTAAATACAGGCCATGGAAGCATACCAAGGTGGAAGCCCTATGGGATGCTCTCTCTAAATTAGCTCCAGCTCCCGAGAACAACTTAGAATGTGCAGCTTTTAGCTACACGCGCTGGCTGGATGGGGCATGCATCAAAGTGGTGCCTGGAAAAACGCTGAAGAGCCACAGGAAAAATCCATCAGCTCCATGGTTCTCACCGGCACTGAAAGCAGCACAGCTTAAATGCAGGCAGCAGGAGCGCGTTTGGAGGAAAGACTACTCTTCGGATGAAAAAATTAAATATTAAAAATTTCTTTTGGAATATAAAGAGCTAATTAAAGCCGAAAAGATTACGTTTTTCTCAGGAAAAATCAGTTTAGCTGAAAACTCCACTAGGGAACTTTTTAAAGCGGTCAAAAATCTGTCCAATTGGAACAACACTAATGTCATACCGGATGTACCCTTCTGCAATAAGTTGGAGGAGTTCTTCCAATTTAAGGTCAACTCTATTTTTCAAGAATTCTCTTTGAATGCACTTAGGGAATCATTACGATGGCGGGCGGACTTGAGTCCGCCCGCCATCGTAGCGGTGACTGGGACCGCCCGCCTGTAAGGCGGCAGTTCCGCACCATGGATTACGATGCGACAGCCACCATGGCGGCAGCATCTAGCCCGTTTAACATTGCGGCAGGTGCTGCTGGCTGCAGCACCCGCCGCAATGCTAAACAGCCATGTTGTGCATTTCCCTGCACTGCGTGGCAGGCACCATGCAGGGCCTGCCACTTAGTGCAGGGAAATGTAGGGGGTACCATGGGTACCCCCCCAATGCACCACTACCACCCCCCTACACAAGGGGGGCCTGCAACGGGCCCCCGAAGTCAATCCCCGCCAGCCTTTCCATGGCGGTTTCACCGCCATGGAAAGGCTGGCTTGAGCCAGCATTGTAATTTGGCGGGCGGTGCCTGCTAGGCACCGCCACCATTTACAACATGTAGGCTGGTCCGCCAGGCAATCAGAACAATTGCCTTTGGCGGAACAGTGGCAGCCGGTCTTTGCGACCGCCACGGTACCAGAACGATTCCCCCCGCCATCATAATATGGCGGGGGGAAAATGCTGTCCGATGGCAGAGGACCCGCCACCGCACGGCTGGCGGTGGCGGACCCTCCGCCATCGTAATCAGCCCCTTAGTTCCGACCTCTCTTTTCATCAGGATGGGGCTGTGAACCCTGGTGCATCCCCAGGGTCCTATGTACCTCCTGACTTTGTGAAGTTCTCTCCTCTCTCGTTGGATAAAACAATCAGTCTCATGAGTTCCATCAAATCAGGCGCCCCTTCGGATCCTTGTCCCCCTCTGATTATCAACAAGGTGGCTAGCATGGTGGGGGGGGGCACTTAGAGATCTATTAAATGAGGTACTCAGTTCTGGGCATTACCCAAAAATCTGGAAAAAGCTTTCATTCTTCCCCTGGTGAAGAAACCCTCCCTGGACCCTAAGCTTGTGGAAAGCTACAGACCAATTTCCCGACTTCCATTCCCTGCCAAGCTGCTAGAGAAGGCCATGAATGAGGAAATTCTAACTTTTCTGGACACTTATCAATTGCTAGATTCTGCTCAATGCGGTTTTAGAGAAAACCATTGTACGGAGTCAGCTCTGGTGGCTGCAGCGGAGGAAGTAAGAGCTAGGGTGGCTAAAGGCGGCAGAGCGGCACTAATTCTACTGGATCTCTCCGCCGCCTTTGATATGGTCCACCATGCACTACTTATTAAGCGTCTGCATGCCTTAGGCTTTAGGAACTCTGCACTAACACTGCTGAGGTCATTTCTGGCAGACAGAATACAGTGGGTGGAGATGGGAGACGCAAAGTCCAGCCCCTTCTAGCTCACCTGTGGGGTGCCGCAGGGCTCGGCACTTAGTCCCATTCTTTTTAACGTGTATGTTACCCCCTGGTAAAGCTCATCCACTGTTTTGGTCTGACCGTACTGTCCTACGCGGACGATACACAGACAGTGGTATCCATCTCATCACAGGCTGAGAAAGATGCAAGCAATTTTTGCAGATGTATGGCGGCAGTCGCGAGTTGGATGCGGAGTAATTGCCTCAAGCTAAACTCGGACAAAACTGAGGCATTGCTCTTTGGGAAAGAGACCTCCTTTTGGAATGCATCCTGGTGGCCGTCCGAGCTGGGCAACCTTCCAAAGCCTGTGCAGAAGGCAAGAGACCTGGGAGTCATTTTTTACACCAAATTGTGTTTCTCTGCTCAAATTAATGCGGTAACCTCAGGGGGCTTTTTCATGTTGCGGGTTCTCCAAAAAATCCTCCCGCTCATTCCGTTTGACTTACAGAAGACTGTAATGATGGCCCTCATCGCATCCAAAATGGATTACTGTAATGCTCTTTATCTAGGTACCTCCAAATACATGATAAAAAAATTGCAGTCCCTACAGAACGCTGTAGCAAGAACACTTCTGAAAATTCCCAAGTTCAAACCAGTTTCTCATCTATTGCATGGTCTTCACTGGTTGCCAGTGGAGAAGAAGATCTCTTTTAAAGCGTTGTGCCTAATGCATAAAGCTCTTCACAAGACAGGTCCGTCTTACTTTCAAGAACGGTTCTTGTGGTACACGCCGAGCAGAAATCCTAGATCTAGCTCTGCGTTTATGGTCATAATCCCAAGAATTAAAAGAGTAAACTGCGGCATCAGAATGCTGGCCTATCAGGTGGGAAAGTTATGGAACTCCCTTCCCCTTGCTCTCCGTTCACAACCGACACTGCAGCTATTCAGAAAGCAGCTAAAGACCTGGCTGCTTCCACTTTAATTAGCAGAGTCACCCAGGTTTCCCCCAGCCCGCTGCCCCTCTTTCGGCTTTTGATCTGCTCAGCGCTAAGTAGGCCTGGGCATTGAACTCCACTCCGTTCGCGAAGTTTGCAGAGTTTTCTGCACTCCGCACTCCACGGAGCTCGCAGATTGCAAGAAAAGCCTGCTTCGCGTAGTGCAGCGGAGTTTTTTCCCCGCTCATGCTCGCGAACGGTAAGTTCGCGAGCGCGAGCTGCAGCTCGGGTAGAATTTCTACCCGAGCTGCAGAAAGACCAGCGCGAACAGCAGTTCGCACAACACTCCGCCTCTTGCGGAACTTCGCAAAGTTTTTTGTAACTTCGCGAAGTTCTGCGTACCAAAACTCCGCGAGCTACGCCCAGGCTTAGCGCTAAGACACCCTCGGGTAATGCGCGGTCTATAAAATTATTTCATTCATTCATTGGTCACTCCCGAGTGGCATAGACTCTCTCTCTCTGCTTGCAGGTACTCCTCTTCAAGAATTCACCCTTGGATTCCACTAGACCCTTTCTCCTTCTTTGCCAGCGGCATCTTCACTGAAGTCTCCATTGTGGTCTACGGCGGTTTCCGACGTCACTTTGCAGATATACGCCCGGCTTCCCTGGTGTAGGTATCCTGGTTCCTGGGGTATCCACAGGTGGGGTGATTCTCCAACCTTCCATCTTCCACTGGGTTTCTTCAAGATCCTCTGGGAAGGGTCCTTCGTCTTGAAAACTGCAACCGCAACTTTCCCATTGGCTTGCATTGCGTACGCGGCTGTGTTTCCACTCTGCACACATCCTCAGTGGGGCTCCTGGGTACTTACTTTGGGTGGTTCCTTCAGTCCACAGCTCTTCTAAGTCTTCTGGATCAAGTCTAGACTTCAATGGCAGTTCACATTCCACTTCATTAGTACATGGTTTGATCTCCCCCTGTAGACCACTGTGTATTTGTGCTACTTAACTGTGTGCATTGTGTTTATATCTCCGGGTAGGAGATATACCAAAGTGTTAGTGAGTGTGTATAACAATTCTAACTATTTTTATACCTACACTGTGTGGTTCTTTTTCCTTTAACCTACACTGCATGATTAGTACTGGTAAAACAAGCTGCTTAACACTCCTTCTGGACTAAGCCTGAAGGCTGCTCTCCACAGCGACCACTTAGAGAGCTTGCTATACTTGTCTAAGACCACTAAAATCACCATAAGGTTTTTTCTGGATTAGTGCAAGGTGCTTCACTTAAATAAGTGTGCACCATAAATTAAGCAAGCCTCCTACAGTTACCCCCCACTTTTTGCCTGACATCTGATGCAACCTGACTTGATGTGCCCTGCCAATCAGGTTACCAGGGCCTGTGTTCTTTCCCAAGACTGTACATTTGTACTCACAATTGGCACATCTCTGGCCACAGGTAAGCCCCTTGTAAAGGTTACAATGGGTACTAAGGGCACTGTGACCAGAGAATGCCTCTAAGGGCTGCCGAACCTATTGTGGCATCCTTAGAGGCCCTGCGCCATCACACCCACACACTGGCATTGCAGGCTGCGTGTTTTGGTGCAGCGAAAAGTGTAGAGTCAACATGGCATGACACACATCTCTGGGTGCCATGCCTGCAACCCACTGCCTAAGGCCTAGGTAAGTCACCACTCTAGCAAGGAGCACTAGCCATAAGGTAAGGGTACAGTGGCATGAGGCCTGTACCCCTACAGTGTCTAAGCCCATTCTTACTGTAGATAGCCATTGCGCCATTGGGCGCCAGACTCAAGATGCACTGCCAATATTGGCAGAAGCCGATAATATCACACTATAGATCCAGTAAACATCTAGTAATCCAAGGTAATCCACTGTTAACCAATTTTTAACAAAATTCATGCAGATGCAAAGTGTTTCCAAACGTTTATGTTGAAGAAATGCCCATCCAGGTGTTTTTCTAGAACACGTTAACATACACTTTTGTTCCTGGGTGACCATGCGAACAATAACCCAATGCATTTCGAGCTGAAGGCCCTTCGTCAGGGGTAGCTATGATAAAAAAAGAAGCTCATCAAAATAAGCCCATTCTTAGACATTGTAAGGGTATGCCATAAAGACTATATGGTCTGGGAGTTGGTCATTACAAACTCCACAGCTCCATAATGGCTTTTCTAAAAACTGGGAAGTTTGGTAGCAAGCGTCTCAGCACATTAAACCCACACTGATGCCAGTGTTGGATTTAGTGTAAAATGCACTCAGAGGGCATCTTAGAGATGCCCCCTGAAAATCTACCAGCCCTGGTGTGGTTTGTGAATGGCTACCCACCATTTGTCACCACCAGACAGGTTTCTGGACCCCTGTGTAGAGAGCCTCTGCTCTCTGGGTCCAGAAACAAAGGCCATCCTGGGCAGAGGTGTCATACCCCCCCAGGAAGGGCTCAGTCCATGAAAGGGGAAGCTTCAAAGGCCTGCTGCCTTTGGAAGCTGTCCCTGCCTTTTGCTGCCCCAGCAACTGGCTCTCACTGGTTCTGGCCCCCACTTTGGGCAGGAGAATCGGCGGGAAAACCAAACTAGGAAGAGAGGTATGCCCACCATTGCCAACCCCACCCCTCAGGTGGGGGAGGCGAGGTGAAGCATGTATCTCAGTCCCCTCCATCTTGAAGATGGGGGGACTCAGCCAATTAGGAGGAGGCTCATGCCCCCCCCACTGGAGGGTGGCATTATAGGGGGTGTACCTCACAATTTCCTTGGGAGAATTTGGGTATTGTACACATTGTTGTATGTTCACCTTTGAAAATGGAAATGTGTTCGAGAGATGGTTTCGGAATTACATAATTCTTTCGGGATACTTTGACAAGGAGCTCACCAACTTATATTTTTCATGTTTCATTCATGTGCCGTTCCTATTTGGGTATCATTAGACTGATTGTGTTGCTATTAATTTTACAGTTCCCCCGACGAAGGGTTTCCATAATCCGAAATGTGGCCCAGCACCAAAAGGAGGTCTCCCCAGCGATCCTGGTCTGGGATCCCTCAAGCCTCAATACGACGCCTGCAGCCTCAACCTGAAAGGTCCCCCTGACAGTGACCCGAGCTGGTAAGAAAACCCGACACCAGAAGACACCCCTGCACCCAACGCCCCACGGCCTTGGGTGGCCCAACCGACAGTGTCCAAGCATCCCCCAAGATCCCAAATTACCTCTCCAGCTGGTGGTCGCCTTTAGGAAGTCTCCCTGCCCGAGTCTGCAGCAATTTCGCATAACCGAAGGTCTCCATTGAAAAGCACGGGGTCCTCAACGCCCGTTTTGCACCCTGCACCCTGCCGCCCAAGTGCTGCTGGTGGTGGAACTTGAGTGCCCATCTAGACCTTGGGGAACCTTGGTCCTAAACCCCAAAATTCCCACACGTAAGTTGTGTACTTACCTGGAAAACTGCTAACGCTCTTCTCCCATAGGTACCCATGTGTTGAACTGTTGTTGTATGGAGAAAAGAGAACTCAATTGCAAAGTATAAAAAGTCGTAATCACCTTGTATTGTGGGATCCTAAGATGTGGTATCTAGGCATACCACCCCCAGTACACAAAGTAATCCAAAAGTAACTAAAACGTATTCTGAAAGTAATTACTGTATAATTCAAAAATAAAGTGATACAAACCTGAAACAATTCAAATTCAACCACAACTGCATTTCCTTGAATAGTCTTGCATTTGAGAGTATATTTTACTTACCTGTGCCAAGTCCTACTTGGTTCTAAAATAAAACATGAGTATACCTATTTTATACTTACCTAATAGGTCTGGTTTGTGTCTCTGAGTGTGTCTAATCAGTTCTTGATTGAGTGAATACAATGCTTAACACACCCTCTGGATAAGCCTAACTGCTCGCCCACACTACCACAAAGAGAGCTGTTAGTACTTATCTAATTTAGCCTCTGCTATACCTCTGGGGACTCCCTGGACTCTGTGCACACTATACATTACTTTGGATAGTATATACAGAGCCAGCTTTCTACATCATCCTGCAGCAGCAGTTCTAAGAGTTACTGAGTGTTAGGGTTGCTACCTGTCTTCAACTTCCTTGATGCAGCCAGGGCACTAAGTTCCTCGAACTTAAGGCTACTGTATCTAGAAGATTGGGACCCACTAGCTTCCCCAAATAAAGACAAGGTAAACTAGGTGTAGTGCGGTGTTGCACCTCCCTACCCTACTGTAACTAAACTTCAAAAAGGATTGTAGAAAGGGTTGTGCTAGACCCTCAACTAACAATCCAAAAAGTTCAGTAGAACTTACCGCTTTACAAAAAGTATTTATGTGTGCCAAATGCTAGTGATGGTTTTTCATCTAACCACACCTAGATTAGCTAGTAAAACATTGCAGACTTAAATCCCAACTGCTGCACACCAATGTAGGAGGCTGGCTCAGTATATGGTGCACACTTATTTAAGTGAAGCACCTTGCACTAATCCAGACAACCATTATGGTGATTTTAGTAGTCTTAGACAACCATAGAAAGCTGTTGAAGTAGTAGCTGTGGAGAGCAGCCTTCAGGCTTAGTCCAGAAGGAGTGTTAAGCAGCTTTTTTTACCAGATCTAATCATGTAGTGTAGGTTAAATGAAAAAGAACCTCACAGTGTAGTTATAAATATGTCTATTTATTACACAACACTCACTAACACATTAGTCTATCTCCTACCCGGAGATATCAGCACAAATAAACAATTATACTTCAAGTGCAAGAGGTAAGTAAGCACAATACGCAGTGGTCTCCAGGGGGAGACAAAACCATTTACTAATAAAGTGGAATGCAAACTGTAACCAAAGTCGGGACTTGAACCAGGAGACTCAGTGGAGCGGGGGACACAAGGAACCATCCAAGGTAAGTACCCAGGAACCCAATGAGGCTGTGTGCAGAGTGGAAACACAGCCGCGTACTCAATAGAAGTCAACAAGAAAGCCGTGGTTACAGTTTTGAAGAAGAAGGACCCTTCCCAGTGGATCCTGAAGAAACCCTGTGGAAGATAGAAGGTTGGAGAGTCAACCCACCCGTGGATACCCCAAGAACCTGGATACCTGCACCAGGGAAGTCGGTTACATAGATCAACGTGACGTCGGAAACCGCCATAGACCACAATGGAGGACTTCAGTATACATGCCACTGGCAAAGACTGTGCAAAAGTCCAGTGGAATCCAAGGGTGGATTCTTGAAGAGAAGAATCTGCAAGCAGAGGGGATAAAGTCTATGCCACTCGGGGGTGACCAAGAGGCACGGAAGAGCAATGCCCACCAATGTCGAAAGATGCAGGAGTGATGAAGGTGACATTGTTGCTGCAGCTGTGAGGACCAGGCGATGCTGAGGAAGGCCAGTAGCCATGCATGAGCTGTCCCACGTCGGAAGTCAAGAACCAGGAGGTCAGTGTCCGGCGGGAGCACCAATAACCCTTGGCACCTGCAACAGGCATGGTAAACGATGAAAGAGCAACGTTGGGACGAGCAAGGTAAAAGGGACACAACAAGTGCAGGAGAGTCAGAGCAGGCCCCGAGCAGGCAGGGGAGCCCACTGAAGCAAGAGAAGAGACCCACAGGCCAAAGGCACACGAGTCGCAAGAGGACCTGGAGCATCTCACCAAAGATGAATGGCCACGGTGCAGAGGATGTGGTGAGGACAATGATCTTGGCAGGAAGAAATGCTAGAGGCTGGAACTTCTTGTAGCCGGAGATCTCTGGAGTGCAGAGCCAGCAAGCATTAGCAAAGGCAAGTCAAGTCAAAGCGGTGCACAGGGGTTCTGTCCCAGCAGTACCGACGAGAGATACTGGCCTCAAAATTGCAAAGAGGACAGGTCAGGCCTCGGGGGAGTTGCAGAAGTACCACCTGTGTTGCTGAGCCTTTCAAAGTCCGTGGGACGTCAGGAGCAGCAGACCAGTCAGCTTGGCTTTGTTGCGGTGCCTGCAGATGCAAGGGAGTGACTCCATCACTCCAAGGGAGATTACTTCGGGTGTCCTTGATGCCCACAAGTTTGTTGAAGATCCTGGAAGAACCACAGACACCAACGTTGAAGAATCAAACAGAAATGTCAGGGCAAGATTCGTTTCCTATATTTTTTATGGAAAAATTCCAATCACACTTTGGTTCGTTTTGTAGAATATTTATAGTTGTGTTCTATCCGTGATGGTAAATGAGAAAGGAAAGAAACAGCCAACACGTGTTTCACCCCTTTACATGGCCATCTGGCCTGGGGCTTCTTCAGGGCGGTTTATATGAGTACAGATAAAATCAGGTCGTCTAGTTCAGGTGGATCGGTTTATATGAGTACAGATAAAATCAGGTCGTCTAGTTCAGGTGGATCTCTAACTTGGCATAATGCCGCTTCTGAAAGATGCAATCAATCGGTGTGGATCCACACCGATTGATTGCATCTTTCAGAAGCGGCATTATGCCCGAAATTTAGAGATCCACCTGAACTAGACGACCTGATTTTATCTGTACTCATATAAACCGATCCACCTGAACTAGACGACCTGATTTTATCTGTACTCATATAAACCGCCCTGAAGAAGCCCCAGGCCGGATGGCCATGTAAAGGGGTGAAACACGTGTTGGCTGTTTCTTTCCTTTCTCATTTACCATCACGGATAGAACACAACTATAAATATTCTACAAAACGAACCAAAGTGTGATTGGAATTTTTCCATAAAAAATATAGGAAACGAATCTTGCCCTGACATTTCTGTTTGAACCTTACCTACATTAGGGGGTTAGGGGTATCCCCCTGTCAAGAGCAAGCACCGCAGAGGAGAATCTTTGCTCAATACCGGCCAGTAAGGGATCGGGACCTTTCACCCCTTCTTCCGATAAAACTACCAACGTTGAAGAAGACTTGCAGAACAGTGAGACCAGGAGCAGCAGGAGTCTTGCTTGATGCAGTCTTGGTTCCCAAAGTCCAGCGAAGTCCAAGTGTCCAGACGGTCGAAGAGTGACGTGGTTTCAGGCTTGAGTCTTGTCCCAAAACAAATCTGAGGACCCACCCACAGGTAATCACTTTTATACCCTAAGAAAGGGGTTAGGACAACTCAGGGGTCCCTCACAGAGGAGGGGCTGGACATAGGGGAGGATACTCTCATGTCCTTTGCCCAGTTTCACTTCAGAGCGGGAGCCAAAGGCACCCTGAGGAGAGCTCCAAATGTGCCCTTCAAAGCAGTCTGGTAATGCTGGCAAGCGCCCCCACCCCATCCCAATACACTAAATACTGTCTGGGAGGTGGTCACACCTCCCTGTGACAGGAAACCTATTGTTCTACGTACCCCTGCTTGAGCTCAGCTCAGCAGCAGGAGGGCAGAATCGTGTCCGTGGTCGGAAGCAGCACTAGCTTCCTAGCAGACCCTGAAGGCTGTTAGCGGGAGTACTGGGGGCTTCCCGTAGGAGCCCCCCCAGTGCATGGAATCATACCTCCAACACCGGTAATGGTGTTGAGGTATGATTCCAACATGTTTGATACCAAACATGCCCAGGTTCGGCACATCCACTATGTAGTTAGCCATCGCAGTTTGTAGGGGTGTCCTGCTCATGCAGGGGCACCCTCACACTTATAACCCAGCACCCTGCCTTCAGGACTGAAAGGCCTGCCTTAGTGGTGACTTATAGGTTTTTAAGTGTAGTGACCTCAGATATCTGTTGTAAATAGTGCTAGCACCAGCTTTCACAGGCTGCAATAGCAAGTCTGTAGTCACAGTTTGAGTGGTCTCTCAGGGGTGGCACAATACATGCTGCAGCCCCTGGGAGACCCCTGGTGTACCTATGCCCTGTGTACCTCAGTACCATTTAGTAGGGACGTATAGGGGTACCCCAATAGACAATTGTGGAGGTTCAAAGGCACTTACCATAGTCAGATTTAGGGAGGAAGCACTGGGACTGGGGTCCTGATTAGCAGGATCCCAGTTAGACTAGTAAAAAAAACATACTGTCACCAGCAAAAAGTTGGAGTAACCATGAAAGCAGATCCTACTTTCCTACAGTAAGTGAGTATGTGTGTAACTGTATGGGTAAGTGGCTGTGTGATTGATTGTATGGGTGAGTGAGTAGGTGTGTGAGTAGCTCAATGGGTGACTGACTCAGTTTGTGAGCGGCTGTATGGGTGTATGAGTGGAAATGTCAGTGGCTGTATTAGTGAATGAGTGGGTGTATGAGTGGCTGTATGGGTGAGTGATTGGATGTGTGTGTTGATTTATGAATCAATGAGTGGCTGTGTACATACTGGTATGGGTGTGTGAATGGGTTTGGGAATGGTAGTGTGGAAGTTGGAGTGGGTGTACGAAAAGTTACATGGGTGTGTGAGTTGGTGCGTCAGAGATTCTGTGGATAATGTCATCAGTGATGTCACTTACCATGTCATGAGTGATGTAATATGTGAGGTAATAAGCAGTGATTGCGGGGCATGAGTTATAGTTAGCTTACTTACTATAACGGCTGAATGTTACTGGTTTTGTACGAGTGGAACCTGAGCCTAACTATAACGCCCCTGTACCCTTTGGTTTTTTCAGTAAATTTCTACGTTTAAAAAAAATTCAATTTCCTAACTATAACGTCCCTGTAACTAGCTAATTCCTAACAAGTTACTCGGTAACGCATTATCTGGTAGAGAATCTATCTAGCTGCAGATTCCTTACCTTTGACGTCTAGCTGAAGATTCCTAACCTTTGAATTTCCCAGGCATCAGGCTGGATCCGGAATCTTTTGCTGAGAAAACCCCCTTGCACGCGATGCCTGGTGGCTCCATTCGGCTCCACGTGAATTCGTCGGTTGCATCAGTTATGACGTTTAGGTACCCATATAGGCACCACCCAGGCGCGCGGACGTCAGTACTTTTCCTTTTTTCCATGCCAGAAGCGCAGAGCCAAGAAGTAACTGACGCAGTAGTGTGCAAAACTGGAGTCCTGAAAAGAGGAGTAACCCTAGCCCTACACAATTAGTCCGCAAAGCGGGAAGGCATGGGTGGGGTTGTAAAGAATCTGCAGCTAGATAGAGTCTCTACCAGATAATGTGTTACTGAAGGTAAGTAACTTGTTCATCTGATAGAGACTTCTAGCTGCAGATTCCTTACCTTTGAATTAGATACCCAAGCCATACCATCCCGGCGGTGGGTTGCGGACCAATCCCTTACACTAGGAAGTCCTGTAGGACCCAGTGGGCAAAGTGCCCGCCCCTGCGGACGTGACTGTCCAGACAGTAGTGCTTGGCAAACTTGTGCGAAGAAGCCCACATTGCCGTCTGACAGATGTCAAGGACTGGGACACCCAGAGCGAAGGCGCAGTCGCAGCCTTTCTCCTGGTGGAATGGGCCCTTAATCCCCCAGAGGGCTGCTTCTTGGCCAGGGCATAGCAGATCTTAGTGAAGAACGACCCAGCAAGAGATGGCTTCATTCACCAGGACTGCAGAGACAGATTCGGCTGCACCTCAACGTGATATATAACCTTTGAAAAGAATTACTGGTATTGTGATTTTCGCTATTTCCTGCTTTCACTGATTTAATGTATTTACCTTGGAGTACCTCTGAATGGCCATGTAAGGAGTGTGACTTTATTTATTTATTTGTAAAGCGCCCGAATCACCCCAACCGGGGTATCTCCGCGCTGTGACTGCCAGTGCCAACCAAGGGGAAGATAAATCAGAACAGCGTTGTTTTCAGCAGCTTTCTGAAAACCAGGAAGTTTGTGCATTGACGCAAATGGATAGGGAGTTGGTTCCAATAAAGTGGGGCAAGGTGGGAGAAAGCTTTACCACCCATGCGGGCTAGTTTGAAACGCGGGATATGAAGGAGAGCTTTGTAACCGGACCGAAGGGGCCTAGATGGTATATATCTGACCAGCTTATCTATCAGATAGCTGGGGCCCATGTTGTTCAGGGATTTGTAAACCATACAACAAATCTTGAATTTAATTCTCTTTCGCACCGGAAGCCAGTGTAGTTTTTGGAGTAAAGGAAGAGAGGCAGTTCTGGGAGGGGCATTGGTCACCAAGCGGGCCGCCGTGTTCTGGACTACTTGCAATTTGTTTAGGGAGGTTTCCTTGGCTGAAATCAGCAGAGCATTGCAGTAGTCCAGACGGCTTAGGATCAAAGCCTGGATCAAGGTTTTTCGTGTGGAGAGTGGCAGGAGGGGAAAGACCCTTCGAAGGAGGCAGAGTGTGTGATAGCAGGCCCCGGCAGTAGTGGTAGCGTACTCCTCCAGAGTTAGTTTATGGTCTATCCGCACTCCTAGGTTCTTCACCACCTGTTTAGGGGATGGGGCAGATCCTAGTTCCTCTGGCCACCAACTGGGGGACCATCTCACTGCAGCTTCTCCAAACAGCATTATTTCAGATTTTTCTGCATTAAGCTGCAGGAAGTTTTCTCTCATCCAGAGCGGAATGACTTTTCATACTCAAAGTCTTGACTGGAGTCGATTTCAGCCTGTTTGGGCTGTCCTACTGTTGGTATACATGCAGGTGTAACTTGAGTGAACTGCAACATTTTGAATTTGGACGAATTTTATTTATTCCTATTGAGAGACCTTTTTGACTTTGAGCGCGGACACATTATTCCTCTAAAATTGCCATTTGAGCCCTGATGAAGTTCCTTCAGTGGAACGAAACGCGTTGGCTGATGTCCATTTTTTACTATCGACTACAATAAAGAGACGTTTTGGAAATACTTGGAGAAAACTGACTTTGTTCTTGGTGCACCTTCCCTTTCCTATAAAGATTCATATCTGGTTGCCAGTGGAGCTTAACTGTGGCAAGCTCTGGAAGTAATTGCACAGGACTCTGAATGCTTACAAAGATTGGGGTTGATGTGCTGAACCTTGGGTCAGCCGCTGATGGGAGTGTTTTTTTGTTCCATACCATCCCGGCGGTGGGTTGCGGACCAATCCCTTACACTAGGAAGTCCTGTAGGACCCAGCGGGCAAAGTGCCCGCCCCTGCGGACATGACTGTCCAGACAGTAGTGCTTGGCAAACTTGTGCGAAGAAGCCCACATTGCTGCCTGACAGATGTCAAGGACTGAGACACCCCGACCGAAGGCACAGTCGCAGCCTTTCTCCTGGTGGAATGGGCCCTTAATCCCCCAGGGGGCTGCTTCTTGGCCAGGGCATAGCAGATCTTAGTAAAGAACGACCCAGCAAGAGATGGACCTTTTCTGCACTGCCTGCCCCTTCTCTGCTCCCACGTACCCCACAAAGAGTTGGTCGTCCACCCGGGACTCTTTTGTGCGGTCAAGGTAGAACAACAGCGCTCTTTTTGGGTCCAGTTGGTGAAGATGCTCCTCTTCCCTAGAGGGATGCAGGGGAGCAAAGAAGGTGATCAGCATGATGGATTGAGCCAGATGGAATGGGGTCACTACTTTTGGCAAGAAGTATGCATGGGTGCGAAGCACTACTTTGTCTGGAAAAGACATCATGTAGGGAGGAGTACAAGACAACGCCTGCAACTCACTCACCCACCGGGCAGATGTAATCGCCACTAAAAAGGCTGTCTTGATGCAAAGCGACCAGAGGGGACAGTTGTGTAAAGGCTCGAAGGGAGCACACATAAGATAAGTGAGGACCAAATTAACAACTTACTTACCTTTGGTAACGCTTTTCTGGTGAATACAGTATCTGCCAGTGGATTCCTCACCTTTTGAATTACCCGTTGCGCAGCATTCCACTGAAACCTTTCTCCATAGTTCTCCCACGTCGACGAAGACGTCACAATTGAACGGCTCCGCACGCGACTCCGCGTGATGTCATCGGAGCCATAAGAAGACCTTGTCGGTGTGCTGATGTCAGTTCTACCCATTTTTTCCGTACCTTCAACGCGAACGGGTGAACCAACAACATTTCCACAAGTATAGACAGTATACAGAAACCAAGAAAGAAACTTTCCTAGTGACAAATACTACATCATCTCAAGTATTTTATAATAAAATGCATGAATCAAATGTCCATTATTTTTATGTATAAAAAGGCAGGCAACAGGGAGGCGGGTGGGTCAGTGAGGAATCCACAGGCAGATACTGCATCCACCAGAAAAAGCGTTACCCAAGGTAAGTAACTTCTTCTTCTGATGGATACATCTGCCTGTGGATTCCTCACCTTTTGAACTGAATCCCCAAGTAGTCCCGCTCTCGGAGGAGGGTGCCCGCCTACTTATACCAAAAAATCTTGCAGCACAGAAAGTGCAAAGTGGCCATCCCTTCTCACCTCCGAGTATAAGCAGTAATGCTTTGCAAAAGTGTGGAGGGAGGCCTAAGTTGCCCCCTTGCAGATGTCTACAACAGGGACATCTCTAGCTAAAGCTGAAGAAGAACACTTAGCTGGTGGAATGAGCTTGAATACTTTCAGAAGGCTCCTTCTTGGCCAAGGTGTAGCAGATCTTGATGCAGAGGATGATCCACCTGGACAGCATTCTCTTGTGGACAGCCTTGCCCTTCATCTTGCCCACATATCCAATGAAGAGTTGGTCGTCCAACCTTAAGTCCTTCGCCCTGTCCAGGTAGAAGGTGACCGCCCTCTTAGGGTCCATGGGGTGAAGTTTCTCCTCCTCCTTGGAAGGGTGAGGGGGAAGATAGAAAGTGGGCAAAGTGATAGATTGCTCTGGGTGGAAGGGAGTGACCCTCTTAGGCCGGAAAGCAGCTCTGGTCCTGAGAACCATCTTACCCGCATGAATTGAAGTAAATGGGGGCTTAGAGCTAATGGCCTGCAGCTTACTAACCCTCCTAGCGGAAGTAATTGCAATCAGAAATATTGTCTTAAATGCTAGGAATCTCAAGGGACATGGCATGATAAAGGGAGTGGGAGGAAATCTATTAGTGAGACCCTTAATGAATCTCATGACTATCGGATATTTAAACAAAGAGGGTTGGTCTGGTAAGCAGAGAAAAGCCGACAAGGCAGACGAGTAGCCCTTGACCGCTGCTACTGCACAACCCTGTTGTGCCAGGGAAAGAGAGAATCTGGGAATATCAGACAAATGGGCTCGTAAGGGATCAATTGATCTCTCTCTGCTCCATTTTGCAAAACTGGCCCACATATCGGAGTCAACAGATTTGGTGGAGTGTCTTCTGGCTGATAAAATAACATCCACCACATCCGGCGGGAGAGAGAAAGAGCTCAGTTTGCTCCGTTCAATCTCCAGGCATGAAGGTGCAGGCTCTGGAGGTTGGGGTGTATAACCTGCGCCTGCAAGAGGAGGTCTGCCCTGAGAGGGAGCCAGAGTGGAGGGTGCAATGAGAGGTAAAGGAGGTCTGTGTACTACTCCCTTCTTGGCCAATCCGGGGCTATCAATATAACTTGGGCCCAGTCTTGGCGAATCTTCATCAGAACTCGAGGAATCAAGGGTATAGGAGGAAATTCGTAAAGAAGCTCTGAGCCCCAATCTAACTGAAATACGTCCCCCAACGCTCCACGCATCGAATACTGGAGACTGCAGAATGACGGGCAGTGAGCGTTCTCGTGAGAGGCAAACAGGTCCAACCAAGGAAACCCCCACATCCTGAAAATGTGATGGACCACCTCCGGATGGAGACCTCACTCGTGCACGGCCGAGTATGCCGACTGACACTGTCCGCACCACATTCAGCACTCCGGCCAGATGATACGCAATCACACAAATCTGATGGTCCTGAGCCCAGGACCAGAGTCGCAGAGCCTCTCTGCAGAGATGATACGACCCTTCTCCTCCCTGTTTGTTTATGTACCACATCGCGGTAGTGCTGTTCATCAGGACCTAAACTGACTAACCACAAAGGGAAGGAAGAAAGGCCTTGAGAGCCAAAAGTATCACCCGAAATTCTAGAAGATTGATTGAAGCAATCTTTCCTCTGGAGACCAAAGGCCTTTGACTTCGTGATCCCCCAGATGAGCTCCCCACCCTAGAGTGGAAGCATCTGTTATCACTGTGGCCACCGGAGAAGGAGGTTGAAACGGCTTCTCTTGAGACAGGTTTTCCGCTACACTCTACCATAAAAGCTCAGCTGCAGTGTCTCTGGGGATTCTGATTACCTCCCTGAGATCTCCGTTATGTTGAAACCACTGCCTGCAAAGGCACCACTGGAGTGCCCTCATGTGCCAGTGTGCATTGTTGGCCAACAGTATGCAGGAAGCAAACAGAAAAAGCAGGTGTAACACCTTCAGGACTGGAACAGCCACTCCATCTGGAAAAATTGGAATCATAGCCTGGATGTCTAGAATCCTCTGAAAGAATGACTCACAGTAGTGTCCAGTACTGCCCCTATGAACAGGTTGCGCTGAGATTTGGGTACATTTATCAAAAAACCCAAGTCGAACAACAGCTGTGTTGTTACTTGCAGATGATGAAGCACCATCTCTGGCACTTGCCTTGAGCAGCCAGTCGTCCAGATAGGGGAAACAGGAATCCCCGACCTTCTGAGATGTGCTGCTACCACCGCCATCACCTTTGTGAAGACCCATGGTACGGATGTAAGACAGAATGGGAGTACCGCAAACCAGTAGTGTTGAGATCCCACCGTAAGACGGAAATACTTCTGATGCGACTTCAGGATTGGAGTGTGAAAATACGCTTCTGCAAATCGATCAACACCATCCAATCTTCCTGCTGCAGCACCAGAAGAACCTGAGCCAGGGTCAACATCTTGAATTTCTCCTGCTTGAGGTAAAAATTCAAGACCCTGAGGTCTAGGATCGGTCTCAATCGCCCGTTTTTTTGAGGGATGAGGATATATCGGGAGTAGCATCCCTGACCCCTTTCCTGCTCGGGAAAAACCTCTATCACACCTTTCTGTAGCAGAGACAGAACCTTTTGTTGCAGGAGGGGGAAAGGAGGGGGAAACTCCCGGAAAGGAAGGGCATACCCATTTTCTACGAGATCCAAAACCCATAGGTCTGATGTAACAGATCTACAATTTCGTGGAAAATGGAACACCCGACCTTCCACGGGGCCAACATGCTCTAATATGGGGGATCTAGAGCTGCTTCCCTGCGGATCCAGTTGGGGGAATGGGAGAGGAGGAGGAGGAGGAGACTTGCTGCCGAGCTGTGCCTCGCAGGCGACCTCTACCTTTTTCTCTGTAAGATCTATACAGAGGGTTCGCCTGTTCCTGCTGCTGTTGCTGCAGTTGCCTGGTCCAAAAGGAAGGAGACTTGCCAAACCCTCGAAATCTGCGGTACCCAAACCCTCTGGACTGGGACTGTAGACCCAACGATCTAGCTGTGGCCCGTCTATCCTTAAAGCGATGTAGCGCTGAGTCTGCTTTGGTACCAAAGACACAAGAGCCATCAAAAGGCAAGTCCAACAGGGTGGCCTGTAAATCCGATGAAAACCCAGACCCCCTTAGCCAGGCGTGCCTCCTAGTTGCCACTGAGGAACCCATAACCCTAGCAACAGAGTCAGCTGAATCAAGCCCTGATTGTATAACTTGAAGGGCAGCAGATTGTGTGTCCGATAGAACCTCCGCAAAATGTCTCTGAACGTCCTCCGGAAGCTTGGTGATCAACTGCTTTGCAGAATCCATCAGAGCGTGAATATAGAGACCGTTCAGGCACGTCGCATTTGTGGATTTCAAAGGCATACTGGCTGAAGAAAACACCTTTTTAGCGGATTGCTCCATCCTCTTAGATTCCCTGTCTCCAGGCGTGGATGGAAAAGAGCCTGTAGACTGCTTAGAAGAAAATGATGCCTGGACTACTAAGCTCTCAGGGGATGGGTGCGTGGAAAGGAAAGCTGGATCCCCAGGCGCCACCTTGTATCTCCTTGCAACCGATCTGGACACAGCAGGGGCAGTCATTGGCTTCTGCCATACCTCAAAAATGGGCTCAGTCAAAGCCTCATTAAATGGAAGCAGAAGCTCTGATGCAGAAGATGGAGAATGAAGCACCTCTGTCAAAATATTTGACTTTATCTCTGCTGTAGGTAATGGCAAGTTCAGCACATCAGCTCTCTTTCTAATAACAGAATGGGAGGAGGAAACCTCCTGTGATGGAAGGCCTTTTGGAGATGAGAGCTCCCACTCTGAAACCACTAGCCTCCTGCAGTCCTTCAAATTCCTGCATAGGATCAATAATTTCCCCTTCTTCAGCTTCTTCCTGCTGCTCGTGAAATTCTTTCTCCTCCAGCAGTCTCTGTGGCTCCCTTCTAGGTCTCATCTTGGGTACCGGCATCGGCAGGCACGGCAATGGGGACTTCGGGACTGGCGTCGATGGAGGCTCTACAGGATTAGCCGCAGGCGCCGAGCGGTGCCGGAGAGGGCTCCAACTGCACTCTTCACTCAAGGGATTGCATCGGCGTCGAGAAACTCAGCATCGGGAGAGACCAACATCCCGGGGTCATACACATAAATGGCATGAATGGTGCCTGTGCAAAATGAGGCGGCAAACCTCCAAGGTTGTATGTAAGCTAAACTTACAGGAAGAACCTGCAACAATGAAACTCCAGAAATGGAGAGCCCTGGAAAAAAAACATTATGCGTCGACGGCGCGGAAAAAGGAGAACTGACATCAGCACGCCGACGAAGTCTTGTTATGGCTCCGATGACGTCACGCAGAGTCGCGTGTGGAGCCGCTCCATTGTGACGTCCTCGTCGACGTGGGAGAGCTATGGAGAAAGGTTTCAGTGGAATGCTGCGCAAGGGGTAATTCAAAAGGTGAGGAATCCACAGGCAGATGTATCCATCAAAATAAGGTCCTACTGCGGCATAACAAAGGGCGTGGGTAGAGAAAAGTGCACCAGCCCCTTAAAAAACCTATTTACAATTGGAGACTTGAAGAGAGAGGGTTTGTCTGGCAGCCACAAAAAAGCAAACAGAGCAGAAAGATAACCCATGAGAGTTCCCAAAGCAGAGCCCTGTTGGGCAAGGGTTAGAATAAATAGAAGAACAGTGGAAAGAGAAGCAGAAAGAGGGTCAATAGACCTTTCTGTACAGTATAATGCAAATGTATGCCAATGGCAGGCATATACAGTGTTAGTGGAGGGCCGCCTGGCTACCATAATAACGTTACATACTTCAGGAGGAAGGTCAAAAGCCATCAACTGCCGCCGCTCAATCTCCATGCATGGAGGCGCAGAGTTGACAGATTCGCGTAGAGAACCATTCCCCGGCTGCTGCGACAGAAGATCCTCCCAAAGGGGCAGTCTGATCGGAGGATCGATACTCATCTTCAGAAGCTCTGGATACCAGACTCTCCTTGCCCAGTCCGGAGCCACAATAATGACTTGGGCCAGGTCACTCCTGATCTTCTTCAGAACCCTGGGCAGGAATGGTATGGGCGGAAAGGCGTACAGAATGCCTGAGCTCCACTCGCAATGAAAAGTGTGCCAAGTGATAGCCGCCATGGAAACTCCAGCACGCAGTATTGCTGACACTGCGCGTTTTCGTCGGAGGCGAACAAATCTAACCAAGGTTCTCCCCACTACTGAAAGAGACCTTGCGCCACCTCCGACTGGAGACGCCATTCATGATCTGATAGGCATCGACGGCTGAGTTTATCCACCCTGGCGTTCAGAAAACCTCCCAGGTGTTGAACCACCAAGGTTTGCCCTGCTGTTCCAGCCATGTCCAGGGATGCAGGGCCTCTTGACAAAGGGTCCACGACCCCACCCAGCCCTGCCTGTTGCAGTACCACAAGGCGGTGGTGTCCGTGAACACCTGCAATAACTTCCCCTTCACAGAGGGAAGAAATGCTTTCAATGCCAAATGAATCACTCGAAGTTCCAACAAAATTGATGTGGAGCCCCGACTCCGCCGGAGACCAGTGTCCCCTGATCTCCACCTCTCCCAGATGGCTGCCCCATCCCAGAAGTGACGAATCTGTCACAACTGTGAGATCTGGTTGGGGTAAGGAGAGGATTTTGTCGTTGACCCAATTGAGGTGCGTCAGCCCCCACTGCAGATCTCTTGCAGTTCCATCAGAGATCTGGACCATGTTGGTGAGATTTCATCGATGCTGTGCCCACTGGAACTTCAGGTCCCACTGCAGAGCCCTCATACGCCACCTGCCATGCTTTAACAACAGGATGCAGGAGGCCATGAGGCCAAACAGCCTCAGAGTCAGTCTCACAGAAATCCAGGATAGAGACTGAAACTTCAGAATCATAACCTAAATATCCTGGACTCGCTGCTCGGGAGCATAGGACCAAAACTGCACTGTGTCCAGAACAGCTCTGATGAAAGGGAGCGTCTGAGAAGGAGTCAGGTGTGACTTCTGCATGTTTATAGAGAACCCCAGCAAATCCAGGAGGTTCGCCGTATTCTGAAGGTGAGAGACGACAGCCTGGGGTGAGGACGCCTTCAACAGCCAGCCATCGATGTAGGGGAAGACTGACACACCTAACCTGTGCAGATGAGCTGCGACCACCGCCATCACCTTGGTGAACACCCGAGGGGCACTGGTAAGGGTGAAGGGGAGTACGGTAAAGTGAAAGTGCTCATGGCCTACCTTGAACCGCAGGTAACATCTGTGGCCCGGCAGGAAGGGGATGTCAAAATACCCATCCTGCAGGTCTAGGGCAGACAAGACCTGAGCTAGAGTGAGAATCTTGAACTTCTCCTTCTTGAGGAAGAGATTGACGGTCCGAAGATCTAAAATGAGCAGCAACCCTTTGTTCTTCTTCAGAATCGGAAAGTAGCGGGAATAAAAGCTACTGCCTACTTCTGAAACCGGGACCCTTTCTATAGCTCCCTTGGCCAAGAGAGCTGTAACTTCCTCCTGGAGCAATTTCAGATGATGCTCCGTCAGCCGTTCCTGATTTGGTAGAATAAGAGTATGAAAAGAAAGGAAAGGCAGAGAATAGCCCCTGAATGATCTGCAAGACCCACTTGTCCGATGTTATGACTCTCCAGTGGGAGAGATGATGACGGATTGTCCTGCCAACTGGAGTGGTGTGGTCTTGCAGATTCGGACTAGGAGTGCTTGGAGGCTGCGGCTGCCGGGGGCAGGGAGACCGAAGACTTCTGACCTCCATTCCTAGTTCGGAATGAACCGCGCCCACGTCCCTGCATGGCTTGGGTAGCCTGCTGGGATATAGGGACCTCCATATCTAGTCAGAGGGACAACTCCTTGGAAAGGGAATACCAAATGATCAAACTTGAGAAAGCAAGACATATGCTCAGAAGAGATCAGTTGGCCCTTGACAAAGAGACCCTGGAAGTACAGAAAGCTAGGAAGAAATTGGGACTAGAGTCACATGGTGGCAGCAACAGTGTCCCTAGAATCAGGAAAACATCCTTTGACAATTGGAACTTGAGCAGGATAGTCTCTCCTTACCAGGAGGGGGATGGCATCCATAAATGGGTCACTGCTTTGGAGAGGGCCTGCAAAATTCGGAGGGTCCCTCAAGAGCAGTGGGCAGCTATCCTGCAGCTCTCCTTTGCTAACAGAGGTAGAGATAAGCTCCTCACTGTTAGAGAAGAGAATGCTGACAATTATTCAGTCCTGAAGAGTGCACTCATAGATGAGTTTGGCTTAACCACTGGATAAAGTTCTGAGACACCTAGAAGGCACACACCCAGGACAGGGTAGACTTTGTGGACAGTGCTATTAAGGCTCTGGAAGTCTTGTAGTGTAGTTCCTATTTCCCTAATAGGCTCTGCGCATTGGAATAATATACCCTATAGATTCGACATAGGACTGAGGTCAGTATGTCCCTATCAAGTATATTAAACTTAATTACTTTGTGCCAGCTAACTCAGAGGCCACTAGAAACTCCTTGTAAACAAGAAGGGAGTCGTTTCTGGCAACCGCATAAACATGACAACTTTGTTTCCCTTTAGAATCGGAACACTCTCAGAATCGTGGAAACAACAGATAACAGTTTCACTCAGCTAATAGTGCATGCTTAGTTTCTTCAGAGTTACACAGAAAGAATAGACGGGTGTTTCAATAAAAGGATTTATTGAACAGTCTTGTTTCTCGTGTAAGAGATATGAGCTGTTATGATCACAAGACAGTATGCGAGATATATTATGTACAGCGTAAGCAGTAGAAAGAAATAATACTGCGCTAGCATTATCTTTTAGCTATGACACATATATTCATATACATAAATAACATAAGCTAAAAATGCATGTACTCATAAGATGCTTCTCTAACTAGTTCTACCCCAGTGTACCTAACCTAAGTGTAGTGCAAGGTAAGAAGTAGGTGATGTATTCTATAGTATGGTATGCTATAGTGTGGTATGCTAAGTCTGGTATGCCAAGAGTCCCTCTAGGTTCTAGTCAGCTCCATACCTTGAATATGAGAGAGGTGGGAATCTCTTTCCGGGTCTCGAACTCAAAACACCCCGCGAAGGGAGTCAGAACACTGGAAGCTGGATTCTCTGCGAGCAGGGATGACAGCGTCTCTTGTCAGTGCGTCAGGCCGGGATACGGGCTCCTCTAAAGTCGAGGTCTCCTCCTACTTGCTTGGGCAAGGGAAGGTATATTTATACCCGGTAGGTGCCTTGGAATGTTAGCATTGACGTAAAGTCGGGCAGAGGAAGACGTCAGGAATGAACCCTTAAGGAATAGCGGTTCATGCATAATAAATGAGTTCATGGAGAAATCAATAATCCTGTGCTAGGGGAACTCCCAAGAGCTTAAGGGTCTGGTTTCTAAGAACTCGTTGTGACGTTGGGGTGGACGGATGTATGTGACCATGCCTGTATTTGGATAGCATGGCTAATGCCTAAATAAGGACTGGGATCTTATGCCCATATAAGGGCAATGCGAATTGTGCCTATATAAGGACATGTATCAGGAAAACCTATATACGGAAACCTAAAGCGGAATACAACACCCACTCCACTTTCGAATGAACGATAGTACTAAATGCTAAACATTAAATGCTAAACATTAAACTGAGTACCACATGTTGCTAAAAACATTTCTAAAAGCATATTAAAAGAAGTTTTTAAAAAACTGTTGCTAAACATGTAATGCAATAGGTACTGTACAATTTAAAGCATTTTTTCATTCTAAGCATATATCGGAAAATAAAATGCAACATGAATGAATAAACAGAAATATATACATATGACGAAATGGTTGACAAGTTTTCAAAAATCAAAGCCATTTCATAACATGGTACTAAATGAAATTGTAGAAAATAAGGTGACAATGTGCCCCTGGAAGTATTCAAAGAAGTCCGTTCTATATGAATAGTTCTACTGTAAGCAGATTGAATTGCCATGTATTTTCAAAAATAGAGAGAGGAAAAAAAAATTCAATTTTTAGGAAGAGTTCCAAGTTTTGTTTTGTTTTGAAAATATGGAGGCCAAATTCATTGCTTCCCCGGTACACTGTGAGCCGAATCAAAGTCAGTGTATGGGTCTGGTGTAAACATGAAATCATCTATTCCTGTAGACAAAGGATTGTCTACCGATGTCGGTGACAGTTGGAACACCTCGTTTAGAAGGTTAACTGCACAGAGATGTGAAGCATTGCCTTCAGCATAGGATGCTGCAGCAATGTTCGCGTCCGTTGTTACCTGTGTGCCTGTTGATCCATCTCGTACCTCAGCAGCAGCAGGAAGTGTCTGTGAGATCTCAAGGAATGCCGTCATCAGGATTGGTAGCCTCTGGGGACAACACAGAGCATGGGCCGTTATCGGGTCCAGCAGAGTATCGATATCCGTTGGCATGACTGATGGGAGTGTTAGACAGGTGTCTAGCACGCATTCTTCACCACATAGCAGGCAGCGTAGAACAGGTAAGATGCAATCTTGCCAGATTGGTCTAAATGACAGAAACCATGTTGTATTAAGTTCCCGTAGACGAGGTATGCCCAAAAGTTGCACTATGCGCTCACGGCACTTCCGTTCTAGGAGAGCTTTCTCCAAATTGCTGGGAGTGACGCCGGTTGATAGGCTTGCCATAGCGTAGTAGTAGGAATAAAAACAGGATTCCTGCAACTAGTGCTAGAATTAATGGCACACCACCAAACACCGAATGTGCGAAGTTTGGAATGATTCCGAGGACTGCCTGAAAAGGTGTTAACAGTCCTGAACAGATGGTCTTAAATACATGTACAATCCTGCTCGTATCAGACATGTTTAAGATACGTCCCATCATTTCTACGAAATGTATAGGGCAGTTTGTACGAATTACAGCCTGTATCTCAGCCGAAGTCCTTGCAATTTGTAGATCATAGATTTCTTTGGCCGAGGTCAAAGGCACGGTCTGTTGTAAAAGCATGGCTTTCATTCTGCTTAGAGTATCAAAACGTATAAAAGAAACATTCAATGAAGGCCATAGAGGTGACTCCCTGACTGTGTCTATTTGGGGGAATAATACTTCCATACAACAAGTAACCCTGGAGCCAACCGTTACCAGATATGGGATTCCTGGCAACATCCCACAGCAACTCTGATCATTCAACATGAGGTAACTCCCATTAGAAAGTTGGCCAAACGTCGGATTAATCACAGCAGCCGGTGTACCCTGCAGGTGGCAGGACAAGTTTGCCACAGAACCATTACAAGCCCCGTGTAAAGAAATGTCCTGACATATGAGAGATCTGCTCAGTGCACTTTCACAGTGTGTACCGCTTAGAAACACTTCACGATCCCCACTCCAACATCTGTATTCGTAAGGTAAATCTCAGGATGTCTTAATGTATTCTTTACCCAACCTTTCATATTTGCCTGCTTGCATTTGTTTGAGGCAATACTGAAAATGAAAAGTAGAGACAGGCAGAGTTATTTTGCCATGAATAAGCCATTCTGTAGCTGGTTTTTCTGCTACCGTAAATGGTAATTTTTCAATGCTCAGCACTGTGTACTTTGCTCCCCTTTGTGCCAGTTCGATCTGTTTATCCGTTAGATTGTATTCTGCAAACAGAGACGACGTGTTGATAAAACGCCAAGGCACATAGCCTGCTCGCAAGGATTGCAGCGTCCAGCCTAATAACATAATAGAACGTAACTGAGATTGGCCTTGTTGTAACATGGCTAAATCTTGCTCCAGTATGTCTATAGCAGAGGATACAATGCTGTCCAATGAATACATTCTGGATGACAAAGTTGTTAACCCATTGTCGACCACAGTGAGAGTTTTCTCTAAGTTAATACGATCAAGCTCACGTATTCGTTCTGCGGCCTCTGCCTGTGAAACCTTCCATATTTCATTATAAGCAGCATAAATGCCGGCATATATGAAACGTTTTTGACGCGGTTTTCTTGGTCCTTGCAAGAAATCCCTAAGGTCTGCGTCTTCTTTAAGTAAAGATAAGTGTTGTTTCACATCCTCGAGTGTAGATTTTTGTAACCAGTCGAGGCACAATTTTCCTACACTGTGGGGCCGATTCCGATTCGGGCCGGAAAACGTACTGACCAACTCGGTCCGGGAATAAAGTTCGACCGACACGTACCTGTGCTGCCCGACCTGGGTAGTACGATGAAATGCATGTGAAACACGACCGACTCGTACGGAACACAAGCCGAACGACCGAACAGGACGGAAATAAGCTATCCGGCCGGAAAACCACGCGAATCGAACCGACCGACACGCACCAGGAAGGAACCCGAACGAAACGTACACGCGAACTCCGAGCTGCGTAGTACGATGCAATGCGTGGAAAACCAGACCGAGTCGCACGGAGACCAAGCCGCACGACCGACACGCATACAAAACCCAGCCGAAGCAACCCAATACACAGCGACCGACGCGTACGCCGCACAATAAACCTAGCTGAAACACAGCGTGAACGACTCGGAGAAGCTGGCACGAGACAACTGCAGCGTCCTACTCGGTCAGAAGAACGTCTCCTACAAGCACAAAAAATACAAATGGAAAAATACAAAAAAAGGGCCAAACAAGCAATGACAAAGTCAATAAATACAGGGGGAAAAACAGGGAACAAGGACACACCCCCAACTCCACCTATATAAAGGCCACAAATCCCTACCATGATCCTTTGCAAATTCAACTGACCTGCCAGCACAGAACACCAACACACAGCAACCACAGACACACTCACAGCTCATCCATCACACAAGCCACACACCATTAGCAACTCAACAAAAAGCACCCTCACATACACCCAGCAAAACCTACACACACACACACTCACTTGCACACACACACACATCAATCACCACAACCACCCATCACCATGCCCCCAAAGAAGAATCATAAGTTCCTAGACAGTGAATTGGAAGTCCTGGTAGATGAGATCCTCAGGGGTAGAGCCACACTTGTTTGGCACATTGGTCCAACAGACCCCCATGTCGCAGAAAACCAAGATGTGGGAGAGGATCGTCGACAGGGTCAACGCACAATCACCATGTTTGCGCACAAAGGAAGACATCCAGAACAGGTGGTATGATGTGCGCAGGAGGGTCAGGGACCTACTAAAGAAGGATTACATCGTGAGCCAGCGCACCGGCAGTGGCCCTCCTGCCAAACCACTATACCTCAAGCCCTGGGAGGAGAAGGTGCGGGCCATCCTACCACCAGTGAGCGTATATGGACTAACAAACATCCCAGAGCCTGGTGAGTACACAACTAAAATATACACAATATTGTGTGGCAATACACACACATCACTGTCAAGGGGATAGTCAAACCATGCACCCTTAGCAAATCCACAGCAACCATAAGATAATCATACCAAGATGACTATGTTAGTCAGAGAAACACAATACCTGCCATCTAATAGTGGTATGTAACAGTGTCATGACAGGTACAAACCTAACAATAAATAGAGCAAGCCAGTGGCACAAATATAACAAACAAACAGTCACATATGTTGCCACCACCAGAACACCACCTCACAGGGAAGCTCACTGAAAGGAAGGAATTCTGGGTATGCTGGTGAAGTCAGTGTAGGCAATAGCATGATGGGAGTTGTAGTCACAGATATTGGTCAGCCTCACAATTGGCCCATCAACACCACTCTCAACCATGCACACATCACAGGGAGTAGAAAAGGACTGACAAGATGGCTGACACTGGGTACTGCTGTGGGGAGCACAAGGCCCTGCTGGGAACTGGCCACCAAAAACAACAGGAACACACTGTCAGCCATCTTGCCATTGCTGTCACACTCACACACAGTGAAGTCCACTCAAAAGGAAGGAAGTATGGGCATGCTGGGAAGGTGGGTGTAGGCAATAGCATGATGGGAGTTGTAGTCACAGATATTGGTCAGCCTCACAATTGGCCCATCAACACCACTCTGAACCATGCTCACATCACAGGGAGTGGGAAAGGACTGACAAGATGGCGGACACTGGGGACTGCTGTGGGGAGCACAAGGCCCTGCTGGGAACTGTGCACCAACCAACAGCAGGACACCACTGACTGACATCCTGAAAGCCAAATTGCACCCCCTGCAATGGAAGCACGTTCCATGGTGGGATAGATGGCTGGGTGGGAAGGATGACTGACAGCTCTGACCATAGTTACAAGCAGCTCATCCCACATACCCCCTTAACACAAACTCCACACAACTCACCTGGGAGAATACAATGCCTCACACTTTAATTTAAAATCCCACAAAGAACCACCACACTGGGTTATGCTGTGTGAAGCACAGGGACACTTTTGGGACTTGTAGCCAAACAAACGCCAGGTCAACACTGTCAGCCATCCTGGCAGCACAGGCACACTACCCCACAGGGATGCAGAGTCAAAAGGAAGGAAGTATGGGCATGCTGGGAAGGGGGGTGTAGGCAATAGCATGATGGGAGTGGTAGTCACAGCTCAACATCCCCCACCCACATGGCCCAGCAAGCTAGCACAGAAGCATGCACACCTCACAGGGAGTGAAAAGCCACTTCAAAGATGTCTGACACTGGCCTCAGCTGTGGGGAGCCCAAGGCCATGCTGGGAACTGTGCACCAACAAACAACAGGACCACACTGTCAGCCATCTTGCCATTGCTGTCACACACACACACAGTGAAGTCCACTCAAAAGGTTGGAAGAATGGGCATGCTGGGAAGGGGGGTGTAGGCAATAATATGATGGGAGTTGTAGTCACAGACATTGGTCACCCTCACAATTGGCCCATCAACACCACTATGAACCATGCTCACATCACAGGGAGTGGAAAACAACTGACAAGATGGCTGAAACTGGGTACTGCTGTAGGGAGCACAAGGCCCTGCTGGGAACTGTGCACCAACAAACAACAGGACCACACTGTCAGCCATCTTGCCATTGCTGTCACACACACACACAGTGAAGTCCACTCATAAGGAAGGAAGAATGGGCATGCTGGGAAGGGGGGTGTAGGCAATAATATGATGGGAGTTGTAGTCACAGACATTGGTCACCCTCACAATTGGCCCATCAACACCACTCAGAACCATGCTCACATCACAGGGAGTGGAAAACAACTGACAAGATGGCGGACACTGGGGACTGCTGTGGGGAGCACAAGGCCCTGCTGGGAACTGTGCACCAACCAACAGCAGGACACCACTGACTGACATCCTGAAAGCCAAATTGCACTCCCTGCAATGGAAGCACGTTCCATGGTGGGATATCTGGCTGGGTGGGAAGGATGACTGACAGCCCTGACCATAGTTACAAGCAGCTTCTCCCACACACCCCCTTAACACAAACTCCACACAACTCACCTGGGAGAATGCAATGCCCCACACTTTAATTTAATATCCCACAAAGAACCACCACACTGGGTTATGCTGTGTGAAGCACAGGGACACATTTGGGACTTGTAGCCAAACAAACGCCAGGACAACACCGTCAGCCATCCTGGCAGCACAGGCACACTACCCCACAGGGAAGCAGAGTCAAAAGGAAGGAAGTATGGGCATGCTGGGAAGGGGGTGTAGGCAATAGCATGATGGGAGTTGTAGTCACAGATATTGCTCATCCTCACAATTGGCCCATCAACACCACTCTGAACAATGCTCACATCACAGGGAGTGGAAAACAACTGACAAGATGGCTGACAATGGTGCTCTGTTGTGGGGAGTACCAGGCCCTGCTGGGACCTGGGCACCAACCAACAGCAGGACACCACTGACTGACATCCTGAGAGTCAACCTGAACCCACTGCAAGGGTGGCATGCTTTATGGTGGGATAACTTGGCTGGGTGGAGAAGGAGGGCCGGATGTCCACCAAATACAACCAATGCTGGCCATGCATAACGATGGATTAAACCCAGATCTGTGACTGGGGGTGAATGTTTGCCATTGTGCAGCATTCCGTCCATCATCTTGTGTGTTTTGCATTTCGCCCTATGTGGGAAGGGTATGCCCAGACGTGGGTCCCGTGCTCACTACGCCACTGGAGTCAAGCTATTCTGGCTGATGAAGGCTGATAGCCTGAAACCGGTCCTAGGATGCTTGATTCCGGTCCAGGGAAGACACGGCTTGGCAGTTCGGTCTGGACTGTTCCCATGAGGCACAGGGTCAAGACTGATTTGCATATGGCTATGTCTGAACTGGGGTGGCGTGGTGAAGCAAAATAACGATGGATTAAACCCAGATCTGTGACTGGGGGTGAATGTTTGCCATTGTGCAGCATTCCGTCCATCATCTTGTGTGTTTTGCATTTCGCCCTATGTGGGAAGGGTATGCCCAGACGTGGGTCCCGTGCTCACTACGCCACTGGAGTCAAGCTATTCTGGCTGATGAAGGCTGATAGCCTGAAACCGGTCCTAGGATGCTTGATTCCGGTCCAGGGAAGACACGGCTTGGCAGTTCGGTCTGGACTGTTCTCATGAGGCACAGGGTCAAGACTGATTTGCATATGGCTATGTCTGAACTGGGGTGGCGTGGTGAAGCAAAATAACGATGGATTAAACCCAGATCTGTGACTGGGGGTGAATGTTTGCCATTGTGCAGCATTCCGTCCATCATCTTGTGTGTTTTGCATTTCGCCCTATGTGGGAAGGGTATGCCCAGACGTGGGTCCCGTGCTCACTACGCCACTGGAGTCAAGCTATTCTGGCTGATGAAGGCTGATAGCCTGAAACCGGTCCTAGGATGCTTGATTCCGGTCCAGGGAAGACACGGCTTGGCAGTTCGGTCTGGACTGTTCCCATGAGGCACAGGGTCAAGACTGATTTGCATATGGCTATGTCTGAACTGGGGTGGCGTGGTGAAGCAAAATAACGATGGATTAAACCCAGATCTGTGACTGGGGGTGAATGTTTGCCATTGTGCAGCATTCCGTCCATCATCTTGTGAGTTTTGCATTTCGCCCTATGTGGGAAGGGTATGCCCAGACGTGGGTCCCGTGCTCACTACGCCACTGGAGTCAAGCTATTCTGGCTGATGAAGGCTGATAGCCTGAAACCGGTCCTAGGATGCTTGATTCCGGTCCAGGGAAGACACGGCTTGGCAGTTCGGTCTGGACTGTTCCCATGAGGCACAGGGTCAAGACTGATTTGCATATGGCTATGTCTGAACTGGGGTGGCGTGGTGAAGCAAAATAACGATGGATTAAACCCAGATCTGTGACTGGGGGTGAATGTTTGCCATTGTGCAGCATTCCGTCCATCATCTTGTGTGTTTTGCATTTCGCCCTATGTGGGAAGGGTATGCCCAGACGTGGGTCCCGTGCTCACTACGCCACTGGAGTCAAGCTATTCTGGCTGATGAAGGCTGATAGCCTGAAACCGGTCCTAGGATGCTTGATTGCGGTCCAGGGAAGACACGGCTTGGCAGTTCGGTCTGGACTGTTCCCATGAGGCACAGGGTCAAGACTGATTTGCATATGGCTATGTCTGAACTGGGGTGGCGTGGTGAAGCAAAATAACGATGGATTAAACCCAGATCTGTGACTGGGGGTGAATGTTTGCCATTGTGCAGCATTCCGTCCATCATCTTGTGTGTTTTGCATTTCGCCCTATGTGGGAAGGGTATGCCCAGACGTGGGTCCCGTGCTCACTACGCCACTGGAGTCAAGCTATTCTGGCTGATGAAGGCTGATAGCCTGAAACCGGTCCTAGGATGCTTGATTCCGGTCCAGGGAAGACACGGCTTGGCAGTTCGGTCTGGACTGTTCCCATGAGGCACAGGGTCAAGACTGATTTGCATATGGCTATGTCTGAACTGGGGTGGCGTGGTGAAGCAAAATAACGATGGATTAAACCCAGATCTGTGACTGGGGGTGAATGTTTGCCATTGTGCAGCATTCCGTCCATCATCTTGTGTGTTTTGCATTTCGCCATATGTGGGAAGGGTATGCCCAGACGTGGGTCCCGTGCTCACTACGCCACTGGAGTCAAGCTATTCTGGCTGATGAAGGCTGATAGCCTGAAACCGGTCCTAGGATGCTTGATTCCGGTCCAGGGAAGACACGGCTTGGCAGTTCGGTCTGGACTGTTCCCATGAGGCACAGGGTCAAGACTGATTTGCATATGGCTATGTCTGAACTGGGGTGGCGTGGTGAAGCAAAATAACGATGGATTAAACCCAGATCTGTGACTGGGGGTGAATGTTTGCCATTGTGCAGCATTCCGTCCATCATCTTGTGAGTTTTGCATTTCGCCCTATGTGGGAAGGGTATGCCCAGACGTGGGTCCCGTGCTCACTACGCCACTGGAGTCAAGCTATTCTGGCTGATGAAGGCTGATAGCCTGAAACCGGTCCTAGGATGCTTGATTCCGGTCCAGGGAAGACACGGCTTGGCAGTTCGGTCTGGACTGTTCCCATGAGGCACAGGGTCAAGACTGATTTGCATATGGCTATGTCTGAACTGGGGTGGCGTGGTGAAGCAAAATAACGATGGATTAAACCCAGATCTGTGACTGGGGGTGAATGTTTGCCATTGTGCAGCATTCCGTCCATCATTTTGTGTGTTTTGCATTTCGCCCTATGTGGGAAGGGTATGCCCAGACGTGGGTCCCGTGCTCACTACGCCACTAGAGTCAAGCTATTCTGGCTGATGAAGGCTGATAGCCTGAAACCGGTCCTAGGATGCTTGATTCCGGTCCAGGGAAGACACGGCTTGGCAGTTCGGTCTGAACTGTTCCCATGAGGCACAGGGTCAAGACTGATTTGCATATGGCTATGTCTGAACTGGGGTGGCGGGGTGAAGCAAAATAACGATGGATTAAACCCAGATCTGTGACTGGGGGTGAATGCTTGCCATTGTGCAGCATTCCGTCCATCATCTTGTGTGTTTTGCATTTCGCCCTATGTGGGAAGGGTATGCCCAGACGTGGGTCCCGTGCTCACTACGCCACTGGAGTCAAGCTATTCTGGCTGATGAAGGCTGATAGCCTGAAACCGGTCCTAGGATGCTTGATTCCGGTCCAGGGAAGACACGGCTTGGCAGTTCGGTCTGGACTGTTCCCATGAGGCACAGGGTCAAGACTGATTTGCATATGGCTATGTCTGAACTGGGGTGGCGTGGTGAAGCAAAATAACGATGGATTAAACCCAGATCTGTGACTGGGGGTGAATGTTTGCCATTGTGCAGCATTCCGTCCATCATCTTGTGTGTTTTGCATTTCGCCCTATGTGGGAAGGGTATGCCCAGACGTGGGTCCCGTGCTCACTACGCCACTGGAGTCAAGCTATTCTGGCTGATGAAGGCTGATAGCCTGAAACCGGTCCTAGGATGCTTGATTCCGGTCCAGGGAAGACACGGCTTGGCAGTTCGGTCTGGACTGTTCCCATGAGGCACAGGGTCAAGACTGATTTGCATATGGCTATGTCTGAACTGGGGTGGCGTGGTGAAGCAAAATAACGATGGATTAAACCCAGATCTGTGACTGGGGGTGAATGTTTGCCATTGTGCAGCATTCCGTCCATCATCTTGTGTGTTTTGCATTTCGCCCTATGTGGGAAGGGTATGCCCAGACGTGGGTCCCGTGCTCACTACGCCACTGGAGCCAAGCTATTCTGGCTGATGAAGGCTGATAGCCTGAAACCGGTCCTAGGATGCTTGATTCCGGTCCAGGGAAGACACGGCTTGGCAGTTCGGTCTGGACTGTTCCCATGAGGCACAGGGTCAAGACTGATTTGCATATGGCTATGTCTGAACTGGGGTGGCGTGGTGAAGCAAAATAACGATGGATTAAACCCAAATCTGTGACTGGGGGTGAATGTTTGCCATTGTGCAGCATTCCGTCCATCATCTTGTGTGTTTTGCATTTCGCCCTATGTGGGAAGGGTATGCCCAGACGTGGGTCCCGTGCTCACTACGCCACTGGAGTCAAGCTATCCTGGCTGATGAAGGCTGATAGCCTGAAACCGGTCCTAGGATGCTTGATTCCGGTCCAGGGAAGACACAGCTTGGCAGTTCGGTCTGGACTGTTCCCATGAGGCACAGGGTCAAGACTGATTTGCATATGGCTATGTCTGAACTGGGGTGGCGTGGTGAAGCAAAATAACGATGGATTAAACCCAGATCTGTGACTGGGGGTGAATGTTTGCCATTGTGCAGCATTCCGTCCATCATCTTGTGTGTTTTGCATTTCGCCCTATGTGGGAAGGGTATGCCCAGACATGGGTCCCGTGCTCACTACGCCACTGGAGTCAAGCTATTCTGGCTGATGAAGGCTGATAGCCTGAAACCAGTCCTAGGATGCTTGATTCCGGTCCAGGGAAGACACGGCTTGGCAGTTCGGTCTGGACTGTTCCCATGAGGCACAGGGTAAAGACTGATTTGCATATGGCTATGTCTGAACTGGGGTGGCGTGGTGAAGCAAAATAACGATGGATTAAACCCAGATCTGTGACTGGGGGTGAATGTTTGCCATTGTGCAGCATTCCGTCCATCATCTTGTGTGTTTTGCATTTCGCCCTATGTGGGAAGGGTATGCCCAGACGTGGGTCCCGTGCTCACTACGCCACTGGAGTCAAGCTATTCTGGCTGATGAAGGCTGATAGCCTGAAACCGGTCCTAGGATGCTTGATTCCGGTCCAGGGAAGACACGGCTTGGCAGTTCGGTCTGGACTGTTCCCATGAGGCACAGGGTCAAGACTGATTTGCATATGGCTATGTCTGAACTGGGGTGGCGTGGTGAAGCAAAATAACGATGGATTAAACCCAGATCTGTGACTGGGGGTGAATGTTTGCCATTGTGCAGCATTCTGTCCATCATCTTGTGTGTTTTGCATTTCGCCCTATGTGGGAAGGGTATGCCCAGACGTGGGTCCCGTGCTCACTACGCCACTGGAGTCAAGCTATTCTGGCTGATGAAGGCTGATAGCCTGAAACCGGTCCTAGGATGCTTGATTCCGGTCCAGGGAAGACACGGCTTGGCAGTTCGGTCTGGACTGTTCCCATGAGGCACAGGGTCAAGACTGATTTGCATATGGCTATGTCTGAACTGGGGTGGCGTGGTGAAGCAAAATAACGATGGATTAAACCCAGATCTGTGACTGGGGGTGAATGTTTGCCATTGTGCAGCATTCCGTCCATCATCTTGTGTGTTTTGCATGCACACACCTCAACATTCACATTTAAATGCCTCAGGTTTGCAGGACAATGTGCTACACCAATATCAACCTCTTACTGTGACAACTTAGGTCAATGCAATGTACAGGGCCTTATCCAGAGGTACAGTCACAACTGTCAGGTGTGTGAACCATTGATGCCTGTAGAAACATAACATACATTGTGTGTCTCTTCCAAAAACAGGTGATGATGGGGACACTGCAGCAGACGATGAGGAGTCCCAGTCCCAGGCTCCGGGGGACACTGACTCACTGGTGTGGAACAGCTTCTGCCCTCCTCGGATGGCGACACCTGGCACCTCCGGTGTGAGTCGTCATGCAGCACCAGCAGGACCAACATCTGCACCCCCTGCACCCACTCCTCCAACAACTGCCAACACACAGACCACCCCCGCCGACACGGACAGACCAAGGACCACCAATGACAGCAGCACAGGGACCCTGGCCCAACGTCGAGCTACGGACAACGACCCCAGTAACAACCCCCAAGGGGGCCCAGGGACACTTGTGCGTGCCACCGCAGGTCCCGCACGTGTCGCCAGGGGTGGTGGGAGGGGTGGTAGACATAGGTCGCTGTTTGCAGAGGGGTCTGGACTGCATGATGACCCACAACTGGTACGCATTGCTGATGCGTACCAGAATAGCACCGGAGAGGTCACCCAGGTAGTGGGGATCCTCAAGGACATTCAACAGCAGCAGGCTGCCCATCATGCCCGCTTGGACTCACACATGTCCCGTGTGGAGACACACATGGGCCGTGTGGAGACACACATGTCTGGCATGAAGTCCAAGTGGGACACATTGCAAGAACTGACAGCGGTGCATAGGGACATATTGACATGCCTCCGCCAGATTAGCACCAACATGGCCACACCTCCCTGTGTGCCCACAACATCTGGTGCTGCAACACCTGCAACTGCCACAGGGAGGGAGGAGGACTCTGGCGGAGAGTCCTCTGCACCGCAGCAGCCTGCACGTGAGGGTCCCCCCCCAAAGAAGAGGGGTCGTCCGAGGAAGGAAAACTGAGAGGTCGATGGCCATGTACATCCCCCAGGAAGCCAACACCTGTTCTGGAAATTCTCCTTTGTGTGCAAACTGTTCACCCTGTCGAATGCAACACAACTCACCCACATGACATGGGGAGTTCAAGTTGGACCAATGTACCAGATCACTGTTGACTTTACCCTGGACATTTCTGCTACCAAGACTTCCAACTCACCTGGGAACTTTGGATCCCAATCCCAATGTATAGCACCCACCATCCTGTGCACTAACCTCACACATGTATGTAATAAACTCACCAATACACCATACTTGCCTCTGTTGTGATTCCAACGTTGTTATCGTCACGGAGATGATGATCTGCTAAATGACACCGTGCATGCTAACTGCTACAGCAAGGTCAACACCGTCATGTGACTCATGGTGACGTGACACATATGAGGGAGACACACCACTAGGGCTACACAACACATAGACACCAGGGAAATCGGACTCATCGCCTACACTGATGTTGCCAGGAAATATTGTGGAATGCACAGACACCACACCTATTCAGAGTATGTGTTAACTAGCCCACAGGTGCAGTAAGCAAATGTCAGTCAGAAGTGTGACCACAGACAACGCACATCCCAAAGTGAAGCACAGGTTTATTACACATTTGCAACATGTTGTTTCCACTACAGATGCAAGGTAATCCCACGTGGCAGTGGCCACACAGTCAACAAGTGTAGAAGAAAGAAAGTCCAGGGGTGTGGGGCACATCACCTGTAGGGGAAACGACTGCTTCCACCCTGGAAGTTGAATCATGGTGTCAGGGGATCCGAGTTGACCAAACAACTCTGAGAGCGCCCTGTGAAGGACAGACATGACACACAGTCAAAAGCACTGAAGAACAGGACAGAACTGCAATACTCATGCACAATACATGTCACAAGATACCTACACAAAACCAAGTTAGCATGTCAACACTGTTGGGGAGTACAGACTACCTGTAAGGACACATCGCTGCACGCATCCAGTCAAGTAGCACATGGCCACACTCAAACAGCAACAGAGCACCACCAAAACATATCATGCAAACTCAAATCATTGACATGCCATCTCTGGATACTCACATTCAGCTGAAGAAGCTGGTGATGAGCTGTGTGCGGACATCACCATCATCATCATCATCATCACTGGCATCGTGGCCCAGGCCAGGATCCTCCACAGGTGGCGGATGTTGGTCATCGTCATCCAGGATGAGAGGCAATTCCTTCTGCACTGCCAGGTTGTGTAGCATGCAGCAGACGATGACAATCTTGCACACCTTTGCTGGGGCATATGGGAGGGCCCCTCCTGTCTTGTCCAGGCAGCGGAAGCGGCTCTTCAGGAGACCAAATGTCCGCTCGATCACTCTCCTGGTCCGACCATGTGCCTCATTGTAGCGCATCTGGGCTGGTGTCACAGGGTTCCTGAGGGGTGTCAGCAACCACGGCATGTTGGGGTATCCCGAGTCACCTACATACAGACAATTGCACATTAGCTGAGTTGGAAAAGAGTGCGGAACACAACATAGCAGAACACACACAATGGTACAAAGTCAGTACACACCGACAAGCCAGGCACGCTGGTTCCGCATCTGTGACATCATCCTTGGGATGCGACTACTCCTCATCACGAAGGCATCGTGTGCCGAATCAGGGAAACGTGCACACACATGTGAGATGCTCATATCTGCAAGACATACCACCAGAGCATTGATCGAGTGATAATGTTTACGGTTCCTGTATGCCTGCTCATGTGCCTGTGGTGGTACCAAAGCCACATGTGTCCCATCAATGGAGCCAATGACATGTGGCATCCTCCCCAGGGCATAGAAGTCACTCTTGACGTCAGTGAGTTGGTGACGTTTAGGGAAATAGATGTACTGGTTCAGGTATCTCAACATTGCCTCCAAAACATCGCGTAGCACACGGCTGAACATGGTCTGTGACATCCCACCAGCAGACGCCACAGTGTGTTGAAAGGTACCGGTGGCAAAGAAGTGTAGGGCTGCCATCACCTTCACCTTGGGGGTCAGCGCTGTAGGGTATGGCCGGCCAGGTTCCAAATGTGGGGCCAAGCGCACCGCCAATTCCTCAATCAGCTGCCTGGTGAAGCGCTACCGTCGGATGCAGTCACGTTCCACCATTGTTGCAAGGTCAGGGAATGGTCTATGGACAGCTGGTGCCCTGCAGTGCATAGGTGAAGAAAGAAAGATTGTCAGTCACCCCACATATGTGGCATAGACCAGACTCAATATCACATGATACATCATTACGAGACACAAGTACATGATGTGTGTGCCGTTCTGTAAGGACATGTATGGCACCTACATGGCCAACATCTAACATCACAGTTCAACATGTGTTGACAACAAGTTCCAGGTTGTGCTATGGGATATCATTAGGCTGTGTCACTGTACCCATGTACTGCTGTCACGTTCCAAACACACACCACAGTGACATGTGAGGACAGATGTGCCCCAGGCATCACAGCTCATTGACAGGTAGATTCCCAGGGACCCTGTATTGCCACATGGACACTGGCATGACATGGTGCATCATGAATATACCACAGCAAAACAACCATGACCCCCACAGGTAGTGCTCCCTGTTGCCTCGGCAGGACAGACATGGACGTCTGTGACACACACACGCACAACATCAAAGGCCATGCACAAACAACGTGGATGTGGAGACTGTCTCCCATTGTGCACATGGAATCAGAGACATTGTATACACAAAATGCACACAGACTGTGGAGGGCCATCACTATTGTGGCAATGGGTCACCCTGTGACGTACATACCGTCCCACATGGGACTCAAGGGGTATGTGACATGACATACACATACACAACCGTGAAATGTGACCATGCCACATGCTCTGAAATGAACAGTTGCACATCACAGTGGTCATGTGCACAACACACAAAGGAACCTGTCCCCATGAACACGTGCACAGCCTGGAAGTGGCTGCCCCCAAGTGCCACCCCAAAAACCACATGTTGACCCCCATACACAGAAAAGGTAATGCAGCCTTACATGCTTTAGGATACAGTGTGGACAGGCTGTGGTGTTGTAGGTGTGCCCCTGAGTCCCTGGCAAGTATATGTTACTGGCATACGTTCACCAGTGACAAGCATGGTGACATATGCGAGAGACCTGTACAGGGAAGTGTCGTACAGCAATGGACCGATCGGTGTGCACGCACTGGCCATTGAATCTGTCATGTGCGGGTACGCGTTGTACAGCAATGGACCGATCGGTGTGCACGCACTGGCCATTGAATCTGTTATGTGCAGGTACGCGTTGTACCCGGAATACGTGTTGTACAGCAATGGACCGATCGGTGTGCACGCACTGGCCATTGAATCTGTAATGTGCGGGTACGCGTTGTACCCGGAATATGCACTGTACAGCAATGGACCGATCGGTGTGCACGCACTGGCCATTGAATCTGTAATGTGCGGGTACGCGTTGTACCCGGAATATGCACTGTACAGCAATGGACCGATCGGTGTGCACGCACTGGCCATTGAATCTGTTATGTGCGGGTACGCGTTGTACAGCAATGGACCGATCGGTGTGCACGCACTGGCCATTGAATCTGTTATGTGCAGGTACGCGTTGTACCCGGAATACGTGTTGTACAGCAATGGACCGATCGGTGTGCACGCACTGGCCATTGAATCTGTAATGTGCGGGTACGCGTTGTACCCGGAATATGCACTGTACAGCAATGGACCGATCGGTGTGCACGCACTGGCCATTGAATCTGTTATGTGCGGGTACGCATTGTACCCGGAATACGCGTTGTACAGCAATGGACCGATCGGTGTGCACGCACTGGCCATTGAATCTGTCATGTGCGGGTACACGTTGTACAGCAATGGACCGATCGGTGTGCACGCACTGGCCATTGAATCTGTTATGTGCGGGTACGCGTTGTACCCGGAATACGCGTTGTACAGCAATGGACCGATCGGTGTGCACGCACTGGCCATTGAATCTGTCATGTGCGGGTACGCGTTGTACAGCAATGGACCGATCGGTGTGCACGCACTGGCCATTGAATCTGTCATGTGCGGGTACGCGTTGTACAGCAATGGACCGATCGGTGTGCACGCACTGGCCATTGAATCTGTTATGTGCGGGTCACGCGTTGTACCCGGAATACGCGTTGTACAGCAATGGACCGATCGGTGTGCACGCACTGGCCATTGAATCTGTCATGTGCGGGTACGCGTTGTACAGCAATGGACCGATCGGTGTGCACGCACTGGCCATTGAATCTGTCATGTGCGGGTACGCGTTGTACAGCAATGGACCGATCGGTGTGCACGCACTGGCCATTGAATCTGTTATGTGCGGGTACGCGTTGTACCCAGAATACGCGTTGTACAGCAATGGACCGATCGGTGTGCACGCACTGGCCATTGAATCTGTTATGTGCGGGTATGCGTTGTACAGCAATGGACCGATCGGTGTGCACGCACTGGCCATTGAATCTGTCATGTGCGGGTACCCGTTGTGCAGCAATGGACCGATCGGTGTGCACGCACTGGCCATTGAATCTGTTATGTGCGGGTACGCGTTGTACCCGGAATACGCGTTGTACAGCAATGGACCGATCGGTGTGCACGCACTGGCCATTGAATCTGTTATGTGCGGGTACGCGTTGTACCCGGAATACGCGTTGTACAGCAATGGACCGCTCGGTGTGCACGCACTGGCCATTGAATCTGTCATGTGCGGGAACGCGTTGTACAGCAATGGACCGATCGGTGTGCACGCACTGGACATTGAATCTGTAATGTGCGGGTACACGTTGTACAGCAATGGACCGATCGGTGTGCACGCACTGGACATTGAATCTGTCATGTGCGGGTACGCGTTGTACAGCAATGGACCGATCGGTGTGCACGCACTGGCCTTTGCATACGATGTGACCAGGTACGCGTTGTTTTTCGAAAAACGCGTTGTACAGCAATGGACCGATCGGTGCGCACGCATTGGCTATGGCCTGGCATGGCAACGGACGCGTTTTCAAAAGTTTAACGAGTCTGATGCTGTGAATTCAGTTGGCCACCCACAACAATGTTGCAAATTCATGGGTGTCATGAAGTTGAACTTTTGAAGGATGCTGTGGGCGTGTGTAAGTGGTGCAATTCCATGGATTGGCCAGATTCAGAAGATGCAAACGACTTGGACCTATCACTTTGGACACATGGGACAGTATCTGCCTCAGCAGCACACATATAATGCTGGCTGTTCCCCAGAGAGCTCACTTGCCTGCACTACATGCTCCAGGATGACATCTGCCACCACCACTGCTGCTGTCTCCGCACCCTCTGGAACCTGCAATGGCACGTACTGTGGAGAGAGCCCCAGCCTTCAGCACTGAGGAGAACCAGGCCCTGCTGGACAGCCTCCTTCCACAGTACAGCAAGCTGTATGAGAAAGCAGGGGAGCAGGTGAGTGTGCTGTCCACTGCCTTACAAATGTGCATGTTGTCTGACTAGCCAGACTTACAGTCTGCACGCCACTGTCTAGCAGGCTCACTGAGTAGTTGTCACCTCCCAAAGTGTGTAGTTACATGCACTGAACAGGTATAGTGCAGTAACAGTGCATTTAAACAAGGTTTGACTTCCCAGGCAATGATACCATGTAGTAACTGCTGGCAAACTGTTCATAGCCATCCTTGCACTGTCCGTGTACATCATGTGCCCCTGTGATTGAGACATGTATATCCAAATGTGTGATGCACGGATTTGTTGCATGTGTAGTAATGGCCTTTACACTTTGTCATCCTCACAGGTTGATGCCCACCAGAAGCAGGAAATATGGCTGGACATCGCCCGGGCAGTAAGGTCTGTGGGGGTCTACAAGCGCCGGATCCGCAACTGCCAGAAGAGGTGGCAGGACCTTCGGGGCTGGACCCGGAGGATCGCAAGGGTCCAGCTGAAGCTGTCGCCTCCTCGCAGAAGGGGCGGACACCGGACCCTGACTCCCCACATGCTCAGGATTCTGGTGGTGGTCTTCCCTGATCTGGATGGGCAGCTGAAGGGCAGACAGCAGCAAGGAGGGGGTGAGTCCATGACTGCACTGTGAGCTTTGTCTGACATGCTATGTGCCCTCCTCTGGCCTGTTTAAACTCCAACAGTACATCAGTTATGTGGTCCAGGACCCATGTCCCTCAATTGTGCACTGCCCACTCCTCATCTGATACCCAGGTGTGGCCCTTACAGTCAGGAAATTGTGTCACTTGGATACTTTGTCCTTGCATTTTGCTTAGCTCAAGGTGGGGGACAGCATTTGTTCACATAACTCTGTGGTGGGCTTCATGGGTGGGTCCATTGCTTACACAATGCCTGAGTTCTGACATGTAATCTGCGTGTTACTTTGATATGTGGTCCAATTGCTGATCTGATTCACCACATGTGCCTGAGGTATTTTGCACACACTCATGCTGCGGGTGGGAACAATATTTGGGCCTCAGGAGTATGAATATCAAGTGTGTCACACATGCTTAGCCACCTGCCTACTGTCCTGGGCTCATCCCTCTTTCACGTGGAGCAGGACAGTCATGCCTACTCCAGGCCATGCAATACACTCTGTACTCCCACTCCCGTGTATCAGCTGACACGTTGTGCTCAGTGAAATGTTCCCTCAGCTGTCTGCCTCTGTGTCATTGGGCTGTGGCTTCGTTGTCTGGACTACTGGGGTGTTTATCGGTTAGGGCTCAGCATGCCACCCGAGATGTGACCATAGGAGACGATACTTGTGTGACATATAGGTGTTTGACCACTTGACCGTGCATACTGGGGTGTGCGACTGTGTAGTTCAGGCAGCTGTTTCCCATTCACAGCAGATTGTGAGGTGCTCAGGTTCCGAGGGTTGTGTTTCATGTCTCCCATATGTCCAATTGGTATGACGTGGACAAATGAGAGTTCAGATGATGTGGTTTGTGGGGGATGGACATGTGCACTTGTCAGCTACAGGACTTGCATTCCCCATGACCTAGAATTGTGACACAGTGCAGACTGTTGGTGTCTGGCAGCCCTGCCCATGTGACTGGAGACAGTGATGTATGACTTTGCAGGCATGCCTGTGCCATGGCATTAAACTTCCTAAGAGTGATCCTGCAGGGGAGTGACATGTGCTACATGCACCCCATTGTGGCATTGACTATCAGGACATGGGTGCATCATGGTGTCTGGTGCTGGTATGCATCACATGCATTTCAAATATAGACTCTGGCCATCCCTTTATCCGGACAGAAGTACTGACTCAGTGGCAAGAGTTGTGATGTGTGCATGTTCACATACTTCACCGTGTTCTCTGCACTGTCCAACTACTGTGTAGGTGGTGCATGTGTCCACACTGGGGTATTGCCATCCGACAGACACCAGACCGATGGGTGCAAGGCCAGGAGGGATGTGAGTGCCATGGTTGACCATCAGACTGACAATTGGCTTCTCCTACTCTGTTTGGGCACTTTTGGCAATGTTCAACTAAGGATGCCAGGGCTTGCTCTGTAATGTGCTGTACTTACTGTGGTTTTGTGCGGTTAGTGCAGTCTGTTTCCCTAATTGTTTGCAGATACATCCACGGCCACAGGAGGGGACAGCTCCAAGGACCAGGAGGAGCCGCAGAGCCAGACTGGGTCAGCAGCCGAGGAGTGGTCGGAGGGACCCAGTGGCACGGAGGGCGAGGGGAGCCACACCGAGGAGTCCTCAGCACCATCCACCTCAGCTGAGGACCACAGCAGCTCAGAGGATGACTCCCTTGTGGAGGCGGGTGTCAGCAGCCACCACACCCCAGCTGCTATTGCTGTCCCCACCACCACCACCACCGCCCTCCCATCGGCTCCCATTCCAGAGGTCCGTGGACGCTCCCGTGTTCGGGAGCATGTCTCCTTCGTGCCAGGCACCGCAGTCCCTGCCCCTGTGTCCCCTGCTGCCCTGAGTGAGGAGTCTGTGTACCTACTTCGCCAGCTCAATGTAGGGCAGACAGCAATGCTGAGTGTCCTCCATGCCCACACCACTCTGTTGACTCAGCTGTTGTCGTTCATTGAGGGCATCTCATCCGGCATGTCTGCCCTACAGGGGAGCAATAAGTCCATGGACTCCTCCCTGACGGCAGCAGTGTCCCTCCTCCAACAGTCCCTCACCCCTCCTACCTCTGCCCCATCCACACTTCCTGGCACCCTACCTGTCCCAAGCACATGCACACCTGCACATCACCCAAACACACAGACACGAGCAGCACACACACACCCACTACAAAAACAAGACGTGCACGCAGGCATCCTCAGGGGACTGATACCACACCCACAGGGGAAGGGGTACATACACACACACAGGCATCCACAGTCACTCCGCAGTCCTCCGATACCTCTCCCTCCAAGGCCCCTTCCCTCGCCTCACCTGCAACCCCACCTACACAGCAGCTCTTCCTCTGTGACCTCGGCCTCTTCCCTCCAATCCAGCTGATCCAGCATACAGGGGAAGAGGAAGTCCACCCACACAGAGGGAGTGCCCCTCACCCCCGGACACCCTCCCCCAGGCGCAGACAGACTGAGCCCCCATCCGCAAGTCCCCCCGGACCCAGAAGAGCAAGACCCCGCCACCACCCTGCAGCTCAACCACCAAGTCTCCTTCCTCCATCCCTCAGGCCCCCACTCCACAGGTTCCCCCACCACACCCAGCCCCAGGTTCCCCCACCCACAGATACACCATCCCCAGAAAGATCCGGCCTTCTCCCCCTACCACTTGCTCTTCCAGCACCACACCCCCGCTGCGCTTGTTTGTGCCACTGGTGTGGAGAGCGTGTCCTCCCCCTCTGTCCTGTCCACCTTACCTGAACCCCATTCTACTCCCCTGGGGATAGGCACTGCAGTGGAGTCCACTACCACCCTGTCTGACTTGGGCACTGCAGTGGGGAACCTGTCCACTCCATCTGCACGGCCCACTGCAGTCGTGCAGGCACCCACACCATCTGACTCATGCCCCCCAGTTGTGCCGGCACACACCATGTCAGACGCCTCCACTGCAGTTGTCAGTGACTCTCCAGCACCCACCACCCCTTCCCTGCCTCCTTGTGGTGAGCCCTGATCCTGTCCCTGTGGTGCCTGGCCTGCCCCCTCGTATGCCCCTCCGAGGGGAATGTCCCTGCTCCATGTCAGTGCAGGCATGCAAAGGGCGACATCTGGCACTGTCACCCTGTTTGGACTATTGTTATGGACTGGCCATTGGCCTTTGTTATATTTCTGGACTTTCACTTCTATACACAAAAATGCTGAATAAAGCTACTTTCTGTTCTCTAGTGGTTTTGCTTCTGATGTACATGATGTTGATGATGCTAACCGTGCCCTTGCTGCACTGATGGTGATTTTTGATATCAGGGAAATGAAGTGTTACTGTGCAGGACCCCATGTGGTCCAGGGGGAATGTGTCGTATCCTGGTGTGTATCCATGTCATCCTTTGCAGCAATAAGAGGGTGTCATGTTTTCAATATTTGACAATGGGATTTCCTACATTTATTTGCAATATCACATCTGTGGCTTACACCCTGCACATCTGTTGTGCTTGCCATTGTTCAATTTGTCTATTTCCCTGACCGTGTGACCATCTCCACTGGACATGCAAGTTTGGGCATCAATGGGGAAGGACTCATCTGTGTGATCAGTGCAACTTGCTATACATGTGTGTTGGATCTGTGCAGATGGTGTCGGTGGCACTGCCATGACCAGGCTGATGTGACGAGGGCCTTCATTTTGTGCTAATTGATGATTGAGTGACCAAGTGTACTGCTGATATGATAGAGCCCTGCAGAGACAACGTATGGCACAGCTTTCCTTACACAGGAGTGGAGTGCCCTCATGGCAGTGTGTAATTCTGTGACATTGCCTGAGCCCAAGGTGTGTGTTGTGTGAGCATGTCTGTGTGTGTTCACTTCCGTTTTGCAACACAGGCTGGGATCCCTAGTGATGTTCCTGTTTGTGATGCTTGCTGAGTTGACCTATGTTCCACCATAATCTTCGCCCTGGGTTCTCTGGGATGTGGGTGCATGGCACATTACTGGTCATCAGGGTGTCATCCATAGGTGTGTTTGCTGTCAGGGCTGAGTTTGTGGGCAAACGCAGATGAGACACAGTCAGGATTCCCCTTGGCACTTGTTGGTTACACAAGTCATGTAATTTACAGTTTGGGTTAGCTTTCAGTGATTGTGACACGTTGTGTGTGTGACTGCTGCCACTCCTCTGGGTCAGAGCTGCAATGTTGGAAGTTGTCTATGTGTGTTCTTTGTGGGTGACCTTGACTTCTTCATTGGTGTGTGACTGTGTCCGGGATCACATTGATTGTGGTGGATTTCACATCATGCCCATGTACAGCGTACTGTGCAGTGTGTCAGACATTCACGAGTCTTGTAGACTGGCCATGTGTGATGGGTTTCTGCACCTTAGTTCCCACCACCACCCCTGGGTTTGTCATGGGTGCATGTGCAATGTCACCAGTCCATGTGAGCTTCACTGCTGCACATTGTTGGAGATCAAGGTGTGTGGTGTTGAGTGTGTGCAAATGAGAGTTGTTGCACGGCTAGACCCCTGCCTCCATGTTGGCCTTGGCTGACAGGCCGTGCTGATTGATTTGTGCTTGTGTAGGTGTGATTGTAGTTTGTTGCTCAAAGACACATGACTGTGGTTCACAGTGTGAACGACATCTAGCTTTGTCATCACAGTGGGATCATCATGCAGGCCACGGTCACCACGATGTGGGGTCCCTGGGGGTAGTGCGGTGGTGGGTCTGTCTCTTGCTGTGTTATTTGCTGTTCCTACAAGCTTGTGTGACATGTGTAATTTGGGCTCCCTCTCATCTAACAATGCCTGTTTGCCCACATAGGGGGATCCGATCCATGAGTGACTTTTGTGTGGCACTGTATACACATCTGTGTAATTGTGATTCAGGCCTCCTCATGTGTTGTGTGGTTGCCTGGGGACACTGGCACACCCCCCCATCACCTGTTGTGTTTGATCTGGATTAAGTGGAGAAGTGTGGCTCAATGGTTAGAGCGGCAGACCCTGATGCAGAGATCTGGCCCGGGACCAGGATTCAATTCCCGCCTCGGCGGGTCTTGGGCTCAATTTCCTCGGACCTGATAATTCTCGCCTCGGTGCCTATTCTAATCATGGGTCCCACTCTGCAACTCTGGGCAATAGCTTGCTTAATCTCCACAACGGCCCCAACAGCGCTGGGATGCCTGGCTTCACCCTGGGGGTGCCCAGGAGTGGACATTTCACAGGGAAAAGCCAGGAAGGGTTCCACAGCGGTATGCGTACAGCGCCTGGACACCCCTTTGAGGGTATGGGTGCGCTTTACAAGTACAAATTTCATTTCATCTGCAGTGTGAGGCTGCCTGTTTGTGTTTTTGCATCTGCACCACTGCATTGGCATGTCTTTAGTGTGCCATTGGCTGTATGTTGTTTGTTGGCTTTACCCTGCTGTCCCTGGGACTCCTAGGTCATCAGTCAGCACAATGATCATGGTTTGTATGTCCCATTGCTGCCATGGTATGGTATTTGTTCACCTGACATCTACAGTCTCCAAAGGATATCTACATTTGTGTGTCCATTGGTGCAGATATGTGGGGCTGCATTATGATGGTCACTTCTGTCATTGTGTTATTGAGGGATGTTGACAATGTCAGCCCCCATGGGTGATGTTTGTCTGCACATGGCCAAAGGTATATCTTATTTGCACTGCACTGTTTGCCTCACCCAATGTATGTTGCTATGGGACACAAGCACTACTATGCCACAGATGTGTTTGTTGTTCTGTGACCAGGAATCATCCATGCAGTTTGGCATTTGCAGCTTTTACCATTACTACACTTACCTTTTGGTCACTGTGGTGATGGGTGTTTAGACCCCATTGCCACACTGTTGAATTGGGCTTCAGCTATGGACCCCAGACTTACCTTTTGGTCACTGTGGTGATGGGTGTTTAGACCCCATTGCCACTGTTCAGAATGTGCTTCAGCTATGGACCCCACACTTCCCATTTGGTCACTGTGGTGATGGGTGTTTAGACACCATTGCCACACTGTTCAATTGGGCTTCAGCTATGGACCCCAGACTTACCTTTTGGTCACTGTGGTGATGGGTGTTTAGACCCCATTGCCACAATATTCAGAATGTGCTTCAGCTATGGACCCCACACTTCCCATGTGGTCACTGTGGTGATGGGTGTTTAGACCCCATTGCCACACTGTTCAATTGGGCTTCAGCTATGGACCCCAGACTTACCTTTTGGTCACTGTGATGATGGGGTGTTATACCCCATTGCCACAGTGGTCATGGTCTGCTTGCATTGTGGAGGCCACACAAATTTATGTGTGACACATGTGATTGGGGGTCACATTGTATGCTCAATGACATGTTCAGTGTTGTGGGCATTTGACACAGACTACACACGCTTGTCATGGTGTTGGTGGGATGTATTTCCAGACATTCCTTATGTTGGAGTATGCTGGTTGTGTCATGCATTTCCCGTCCTATGTTTAGGGGTGGTGGTAGTGGTAGGCATCCATGCCCCCCTGAGTAGGGGTGGTGGTAGTGGTAGGCATCCAGCCCCCCCTGAGTAGGGATGGTGGTAGTGGTAGGCATCCAGCCCCCTATGAGTGGGGATGGTAGTAGTGACAGGCATCCAGCCCCCCCTGAGTAGGGGTGGTGGTAGTGGTAGGCATCCAGCCCCCTATGAGTGGGGATGGTAGTAGTGACAGGCATCCAGTCCCCCATGAGTAGGGGTGGTGGTAGTGGTAGGCATCCAGCCCCACATGAGTAGGGGAGGTGGTGGTGTTAGGCATCCAGGCCCCCCTGAGTAGGGGTGGTGGTAGTGGTAGGCATCCGGCCCCCCCTGAGTAGGGGTGGTGGTAGTGGTAGGCATCTAGGCCCCCCTGAGTAGGGGTGGTGGTAGTGGCAGGCATCCAGCCCCCTATGAGTGGGGATGGTAGTAGTGACAGGCATCCAGCCCCCTATGAGTGGGGATGGTAGTAGTGACAGGCATCCAGCCCCCCCTGAGTAGGGGTGGTGGTAGTGGTAGGCATCCAGGCCCCCCTGAGTAGGGGTGGTGGTAGTGGTAGGCATCCAGCCCCCCATGAGTAGGGGTGGTGTTAGTGGTAGGCATCGAGGCCCCCCTGAGTAGGGGTGGTGGTAGTGGTAGGCATCCAGGCCCCCCTGAGTAGGGGTGGTGGTAGTGGTAGGCATCCAGCCCCCTGAGTGGGGATGGTAGTAGTGACAGGCATCCAGCCCCCCTGAGTAGGGGTGGTGGTAGTGGTAGGCATCCAGCCCCCTATGAGTGGGGATGGTGGTAGTGACAGGCATCCATCCCCCCCTGAGTAGGGGTGGTGGTAGTGGTAGGCATCCAGCCCCCTATGAGTGGGGATGGTAGTAGTGACAGGCATCCAGCCCCCCATGAGTAGGGGTGGTGGTAGTGGTAGGCATCCAGGCCCCCATGAGTAGGGGTGGTGTTAGTGGTAGGCATCCAGGCCCCCCTGAGTAGGGGTGGTGGTAGTGGTAGGCATCCAGGCCCCCCTGAGTAGGGGTGGTGGTAGTGGTAGGCATCCAGGCCCCCCTGAGTAGGGGTGGTGGTAGTGGTAGGCATCCGGCCCCCCCTGAGTAGGGGTGGTGTTAGTGGTAGGCATCCAGGCCCCCCTGAGTAGGGGTGGTGGTAGTGGTAGGCATCCAGCCCCCCATGAGTAGGGGTGGTATTAGTGGTAGGCATCCAGGCCCCCCTGAGTAGGGGTGGTGGTAGTGGTAGGCATCCAGGCCCCCCTGAGTAGGGGTGGTGGTAGTGGTAGGCATCAAGCCCCATATGAGTGGGGATGGTAGTAGTGACAGGCATCCAGCCCCCCCTGAGTAGGGGTGGTGGTAGTGGTAGGACTCCAGGCCCCCCTGAGTAGGGGTGGTGGTAGTGGTAGGCATCCAGCCCCCATGAGTAGGGGTGGTGTTAGTGGTAGGCATCCAGGCCCCCTGAGTAGGGGTGGTGGTAGTGGTAGGCATCCAGGCCCCTGAGTAGGGGTGGTGGTAGTGGTAGGCATCCATCCCCCTATGAGTGGGGATGGTAGTAGTGACAGGCATCCAGCCCCCCCTGAGTAGGGGTGGTGGTAGTGGTAGGACTCCAGGCCCCCCTGAGTAGGGGTGGTGGTAGTGGTAGGCATCCAGCACCCTATGGGTGTGTATGGCATTGGAGGTAGACATCCCGCCCCTATGGTTCTGCTGTTGCTGGTGTACGTCATTTCTGCATCCCTATGTGTGTGTGACATATGTTGGGTACGTGTGGTTTGTTTGTGTAGTGGGTGTTTGACTTACCGTCTTCGCCGTACGCGTCCGTACCGGTCCCGGTAATAGATGTAGAGTATTGGTAGGACCTGCGCGATGGGATTCATGGTTTGTTCGTCTCGTTCGGGTTTCTCGTGGCTTCGACTCGTACTCGTCGCTGGCTTGTTCGTCTCGTAGCCGTGGATCGTCTTGTGGTGCGAATCGGAGCTTATGTGCAGCTCTCCCGGATGCTCTGACGTGCCGGACATAGCGACGGGTTGGGTGCGTACGGAATGCGCATCGTACTAGTCCAGCCGGAAGGTGCTGTGTATTTGCTTCCGTGTGACTCGATTGGACGTTTACGGATCCGGCTCGGGCGGGGAACAGGAGCTGAAATGGGTGAGTACGGCTCGCTCGGAATCTGGGCTGTTATGTGCATCGTACTTGTTCGTTCGGACGGCTGTTCGAATCGGTCGGGAAACACGCGTTCGGCTTGGTTTTTTTCCGGACGAATACTGTTAGGTGCGCTTCCGGCCGAGATCGGAATCGACCCCCGTATGTTGTTACTATCCCCGGATGTTGTCATTGAACATAACGTGGGTCTGGCCTATGAATAGTAAAGCCCTGTATTCTATTCAGGAATCTTTCTTGACAGATGTTTGTGTCTGTGGGCCAGAGCAACCATTTTTTCCAATCAGAATCTGATCTGTTGTTTTGTAGTATTGTGTCTACTGTGACTGCTCCCTGTGTAGTGGTATTACTTGCAGGTGTTGGTTCAGAAGGTATGTTCATGTCTTTGATCTTGGCTAAACCAAGGCAAGAAGTTTGTTGCACAGTGTCATTCAAAAACATTATTTGCTGTGGGATGATACAGGCTCTAAACAAAGCTTCTATCCCCTGCACTTGCCAATCTTTAGAACCCCAGACAGATTTTGTGTCTATTGTGTCTTTCCAAAAGTCAAACCCTTGTCTAGACAGTTGGGTAATAAAGGCTGCAGATTAAATCTGTTTTGTATTAGTTAACATAATTTTCTGTCCTGTTTTGTTTACATTCTTATAGTAAAATGTTTCTGGATCAGATGTATTGTACCCTGAAAAATATGGAAACTTATTTGCAAACGTTTTTGAACTACCCTTTGGTGGTGTAGGACAATGTTCCCATTGGTTAAACATAAACACATTTCTAGGTGTTGCAGATTTATGCAAAAAATGATGACCATAGTGGTTGTAACAATAAAGCTGTTCATAGTCTGATGAGCCCTCTAAGTATTTATTGTTAGAGAACGCAGCAGACCTTTCTAGATCAGACATCTTATCATTAATAGTCTCAAAGTCCCAATCATCAGAATAGGTACTGGAGGTAATAAAGTCACTTAATGAAATTTTAAATAAATGTAGAATCTTCAAAAGTTCCGTCGGGCAGAATATGTCGAAATCGGTTTTGTCCCAAACTTTACCATCCTGTATAGGAACGGCTGTGATGTTCACTGCTGACAAGTCTCTTGATTCACGATGGGAAGATTTGTGTGGTTTTAAAAGTAAGTTCACATTTTTACTTTCAGTGTCCATACGAATGTATCTGCCATTTATAAGCATGCTAAGAGTCATAACCAAAGCTAGCCAAAACAGAAAGAAAAATATTCCAGAAATAATCCATATTTCAATCCATGGTGAAACCAGATTTGTCTCTTTCAGAAAATGAAAAAGGTCTTGTACTTGTTGTTTGAAAGTTTTTGAGGCTGGCGTCGTTTCAGGCTCACTCGGATCCTCAGAAAACGTATCAAAGTTAATGAAATAGCCAGAAGCAGTTCGGTCAATTGTTGAAATTGCATCAGGATTCGTAGAAATCACTGGAACCAGTTGATCAAGTGTTACGTTGGTGTAGACAGGTGTATATGGACAAACTGTTACTTGAGTTTCAAGAGGGATGAGTTCCATAGCATTGTTGCTCAGTCCTTCATCTGTTACTGCTGAATTCTCGATGGTTATGAGTCTTTCAGTCTGAACCTCTTGGATAGTAGCGAGAGGAGTGCGTCTGCTACTAGGTTGGAGTCTACGAGGCCTACTATTTAGTATTGGCCACATAGTGTGGTTTGATGAGGTCTATTGACACAAATCTTTTCTCCTTTTTTCCAGCAAGGGGCGGCAGAAGTACTGTTCTTGTTCCGTGGACGGCTGGGACAGTTACTGGTTGTCTGTAAGAAGGTCCAAATTCCTTCTTGTCCGCAATCTTCTCTCTGACTAGATCCCCAACTTTTGGGATCCAGACAGGCCTTGCTGGGACTGCCGGTTTTTCCCCAGTGGTGGTTGGCTTCAGGAACACGTTGCTTTGTTTCAATCTTAGTTCATTTAGATCCTGTAAGACAGCCTAACGATCTTTGATATCAAAGGGTTTATTTTCCACCACTGTGCCTTTACATTCGAGATCAGGAACACACATTCTTGTCCCAAATAGGACCTCATAAGGAGTGACCCCCTAGAGAACTTCTTGGCAAATTATTTAATGAGCGTTGGACCCCATAAAGATGTTTGACCCACCCATCACTCGAACCTAATACTCTAGCTGTTATAGACTGCTTTATGTCCCGGTTTTTCCTTTCCACAACAGAATTTCCCTCAGGATGAAACGGAGAGGAGTACCGCAATGCTACGCCCAAACTGGCCATGGCTTCTTTGTAAGCCCGAGAGCTAAACGCAGGGCCCTGGTCAGAATGTAGTGTGCCAATTGCGTATGTGCCGATAAAGACTCGCAAATCTTTTATAACAGTTCGAGCGTCAGCCGAGCGCTGAGGCCACATCCATAGGAACCTTGAGCACGAATCCACTGCGACCATTATATATTTATAGTTACCGTCCCTTTGCAAGGGACCGCAGTGGTCCAGGTAAACACAAGCTAATGGTTTGTCTGAAATCAACAGGGGTGTCTGCGCAGGACGTTTCACTGTGGAGACTTTCATCTGTTGACATATTTCACATTCCAAAACATAGTTTTTGGTCTGTTTCCTAATGCCAGGCCACCAATATCTTTGTTTTAGTAAAGATACTGTTGCAGAAACACCTGCATGGGCAGAGGCTATCCACTCATGTGCTGCTAGGATCAGTCCTAATCTACGTTCCATGTTTGGAATTACCCTATCCCCCACTCCAGGGATTCGAGCAAAAGGAAAGTTGTTCGCATCAATTACATAAGAGTACTTGAGTGGAAATTTCTTTGGTAACGCTGCACCACTGCCTTTGCTTGAAGCATTGACAGCCAACAATATCTCACTGTCTATTCTCGTTTTGAACGAGTGATCGCAGCTACGGAAGCCGTCTGAACAGCCCCCTTTGCGGCTTCATCAGCCAATGAATTCCCTGCAACGTGAACGCCATCACGTTGATGACTCAACGTGTGTATCACGTGAGCTTTTGGTAGTTCGTCTCTCAACTGAACTACTTGTTCCCAAAGCGTTTTATGCTTTATTGTGCCACCTTTTGCATCTTTGTACCCGTTTTCAAGCCAATTCTGTATATATTCATTATACGACTGAACACAGTAAAAAGAATCGCACACTATAAGTGTGGGGAATTCACGATCTGTATTTTCAAGTGCCAGTTTGAATGCTTGTAGCTCAGCTCGCTGAGCTGTACAATCTCCTAGAGATTGAGTTTTAGTGACCATTGGTCTGAAGTTACCATCTTGCATGCGACCTTTAACGATTGCGCACGCTGCACTGTAAGCTTGCTTACTCCCTGTAGCGGGTTGTGCTGATCCGTCAGTATAAATTATAAATTCGTACTGATCTAGAGGCAAAATTTCAGTGGGCAGAGGACATTCATGTTCATATTGCAGGAACGCTTGTGTTTTTAAATCAGGATCAAAAACATATTCAACATCTGTTGCAGCAAGAGAATTAACCCATTGTATCCATCTAGGATGTAAAGCTTTTGCATTTGGAATGCTCGCTTTTGTAACCGCCTCTAAGGCTGGTACTGGAGTTACGACAATAATGCGTTTCCCTTGAGCTAGAGCTCTTTCTTTTGCTACAGCGGTTTGAACTGCTGTCAGTATTTTTTCTGTTGAAGTGAAGCGCATTTCTGCTTGTGTATACAAATGTGATTTGTATGCTATTGGTACTTTTTCACCCTCATTAAATGTTAAATAGGTGAATCCACATTGTCCCGAAATTGTTCGGATCACTAAATTGCGTTTATTTACGCGTGTTTGTAAGTGATTTGTTGCTAACATGTTAGCTTGGAGTGAACGCAGGATTTCTGTGTGTTCTTGTGTCCAATGTTTTGTTGAAAAATCAGGTTTGATTAATTTGTAGAGAGGTTTAACCCTTTCTGCGTAATTTAGAATGTAAGTTCTTCCAAAATTTAGGAAACCCAAGATGGATTGTAAATTTTTCAGCATTTTTGGAGGTTGGAGCAGCGCGCACTTTTCTAAAAAGTTAGCTGCCAGGCTCTTGCCTTCACTTGAAAGCTCATATCCTAGGAAAAGGACATTGAGATGGGCAATTCTGGATTTTTTAAAGTTGAATTTATAGCCCTCAGAGGCGAAGCCCAATATAATGGTACTCACCCTGTTCAAGTGCCTATCTAGGTCATCGTCTGTCAGATAGATGTCATCGACATATGACAATGCCTCATTATCATAAATTTGTAGTAACTCTGTTACCCTTGCTGAGAATAACCCCGGGCTGTTTTTGAACACTTGTGGGAGTCTACAAAATTGATGCTGGGTCCCCATTATTGAGAAAGCTGTTAAGTACCTGCTTTCAGGTGCTATGTTTTGACAAAAGAAACCATTTGAAATGTCCAATGTGGTTTTATATTTTTTACGCACTATGTTATTTATTAATGCTGTACTATGTGCATTTTGCACTGCAAATGTTTTGGAACAAGTGTTCAAGTGTCTGTAATCCAAAACTAGACGATATGTATTGTCTGGTTTGGATACAGGAAACAAAGGATTGTTCATTGAGGAGGTGCATGTTTCAATCACCCCTTGGTATTCAAGTTGATCTAAGATCTCCCTGACCTGTTTTTTAGCTTCTTGCTTTATTGGGTACTGCTTTTGTGCAGTAGGTTCATTTTTTAGCTGTATTTTATGGTGAGGTGAGTCCTCATCCCATCCTACATGATTTTTGTATAATGCTGGGGCCTGGGCAACTGCCCATTTCCTGGCATAAGTATATTTTAGGTGAATTGGAATATGGTTGGAGAAGGCTGGCATAATGATGTCCTCGCCATGTGGGCACTCCCTGACAAAGTTTGGTGGCCAGTCCTTTTCTGCTAGAAGTATATCATAACCCCTTGAAAGTTTCTCCCAAAAGAGTGTTTTCACTTTTCTTGTTATGTCTCCCTCCATTCGGAGTGTTATTTCATATAACTTTTGTGGAGTACTAACCCTGGTGTCTACAGTTTCTACTGTGATGTACTCATTAAAGTCCACTATCTCCAGAAGTTCCTTCAGGTTCTGGCAAACTATTGTTACTTCTGCTGCACTGTCCAGCATTGTCTGAGCCCATTCTCCGTTCTTGAGCTGTGTTCTCAGTATCCTCGCCATGTCTGATCTTCAGACCTGCTACCTTCTTTTTGTGAATTGAGGTTTTGATTTATTTTTCTGAACGTGTTTATCGTCTTTGGATTTCACGCGTTCTTCTCTGTGTTCTGACCGTCCTCTTCTTTCTGATGTCTGTGACGATATCTGAAAGGTACGAGAGGAACGTGTATCAGTATCTTGATACCTGTCAGGTTTTCTTAAATTATCCCTATTCCTGAGGTTATACCTCCTTTCAGAGGGCTCCTTTTGAGGAGACCTACCTCGGAATTGAGAACGTGTCTCGTTTGAATTTTGTTTATTAGTTTCCCACTTCTTTTTAGAAGATGTAGGATTTTGTTTAATAGAGTCCTTCTCAGGACTTTCAGATAGTTTTGGCTTCAATGGTTTTCCACCCAAACTATCTCTGCCTAATTCTGCGTAAGATTGCTCTATTATTCTGGGTAGTTCATGTTGATGTTCTGTTACATCAAATTCCCTTAAGCGTTGGCGGATCGCCACTGATGCTGCCTCCCCTTTAATATTAGATAATATTATTGTTGAGACCTGGTCGAAGTTTTTCAGGTAATTTCATACCTAAATTCAGAGCAGGTTCTGCCCCGTATTCGTTTTGAATTTGTTTCAGGACATCTGGTATTACTGCAATTGATGGAACACCATGTGTTTTAGTATAGATGGCAGCAAAGACTGCGCCCCAAGTGGTGCAGTCTTCCAGTTGTGGTGTGATCCCCATTGGTAAACAGATTGTTAGGATTCTGTGTTTCTCATAAGGGCTAGTATTTGGAAATACTGCTTCGATTTGAGTAATTTTTTGAGCTATCCAGAATGGAATTTGTTCACGTTTTGTGGGCATTTTACCCATGACTGCGTGTAAAGTCTGTGGAGTAATTTTTAGTATATTCCCCTGTTGAGGGGTTTGATTTGGAATGGTCATTGGTGGTTGGACTGTGAAAGTCCGCATGACATATTGGACTAATTATCTGTAAATGTTTATTAACTATTGTAGTTGAGTATGTAATTCCTCTTCTGACATTTCATCGATGTCAGGATGAGGTGTGTAGCCGGCTAGAATCGGCCATGTTGCTCCTAGTCTACCTAGTGGACCGAGCCTGGTAATGTTTTTGTGATGTTTTAGGGCGCCTTTAAACCAGAGATTATGCTCCTGGTATGTGAGTGGAATTTCGATATCCTCGAAAGGAATATATTCCTCTGGTGGTTCATCTTCTTTAAAGAAGTGAAACACTTTTGTTACTGGATTTGATTCTGGGAATACTATCCATGAATAGAATACCTCTGTCTGAAAGCATTCGTGTGCCTCTATCACGAAAACTGCTCTACCACCTCTTGGTGATAGGCCGTGTTTTATAAGTTTTAGAGTGATGGCTCTCCTTAAGTTTGGAGGGATGTTTATAACACCCTCATCGGTTTCATTTAAACCTGTAAAGTTAAAAGCTGTTACGACTGGATCAGCCGCAGCTACACCATTATCGGTGTTAGTATCCCCGTTCAGGGACATTGTTTTTTGAAAAATTTAGAACAAGTTTCAAGGAAACAAAAGATAAGGTGCACAATATTTTGGAACACTGTATCCTTCAACGTTGAACAAACCAAACAGCTAATATATAGGATTTTTGTCCTATTCAGCTTTGGCGGATACTTAACCCTACCCACTCCAGACGTCTTATGGAGTATGTGAGTAGGGGTCTCTGAGAAAAGCACGACTGAGTTACTCAGTATCTAGCGTTAAATTAGTGCCTTACCAAACGTTGGGTGCCATGTAGTGTAGTTCCTATTTCCCTAATAGGCTCTGCGCATTGGAATAATATACCCTATAGATTCGACATAGGACTGAGGTCAGTATGTCCCTATCGAGTATATTAAACTTAATTACTTTGTGCCAGCTAACTCAGAGGCCACTAGAAACTCCTTGTAAACAAGAAGGGAGTAGTTTCTGGCAACCGCATAAACATGACAACTTTGTTTCCCTTTAGAATCGGAACACTCTCAGAATCGTGGAAACAACAGATAACAGTTTCACTCAGCTAATCGTGCATGCTTAGTTTCTTCAGAGTTACACAGAAAGAATAGACGGGCGTTTCAATAAAAGGATTTATTGAACAGTCTTGTTTCTCGTGTAAGAGATATGAGCTGTTATGATCACAAGACAGTATGCAAGATATATTATGTACAGCGTAAGCAGTAGAAAGAAATAATACTGCGCTAGCATTATCTTTTAGCTATGACACATATATTCATATACATAAATAACATAAGCTAAAAATGCAAGTACTCATAAGATGCTTCTCTAACTAGTTCTACCCCAGTGTACCTAACCTAAGTGTAGTGCAAGGTAAGAAGTAGGTGATGTACTCTATAGTATGGTATGCTATAGTATGGTATGCTAAGATGGTATGCCAAGAGTCCCTCTAGGTTCTAGTCAGCTCCATACCTTGAGAATGAGAGAGGTGGGAATCTCTTTCCGGGTCTCGAACTCTAACACCCCGCGAAGGGAGTCAGAACACTGGAAGCTGGATTCTCTGCGAGCAGGGATGACAGCGTCTCTTGTCAGTGCGTCAGGCCGGGATACGGGCTCCTCTAAAGTCGAGGTCTCCTCCTACTTGCTTTGGCAAGGCAAGGTATATTTATACCCGGTAGGTGCCTTGGAATGTTAGCATTGACGTAAAGTCGGGCAGAGGAAGACGTCAGGAATGAACCCTTAAGGAATAGCGGTTCATGCATAATAAATGAGTTCTTGGAGAAATCAATAATCCTGTGCTAGGGGAACTCCCAAGAGCTTAAGGGTCTGGTTTCTAAGAACTCGTTGTGACGTTGGGGTGGACGGATGTAGGTGACCATGCCTGTATTTAGATAGCATGGCTAATGCCTAAATAAGGACTGGGATCTTATGCCTATATAAGGGCAATGCGAATTGTGCCTATATAAGGACATGTATCAGGAAAACCTATATACGGACACCTAAAGCGGAATACAACAGTCTGGCTTCATGGAAGCAAGGTACAGGACTATGAAGGATTGTACAATTTGATAATGAGGGAGCACATCCTTAATAACTGTCAGAACCAACTTTTGCACCAGTGCCTGGTGGACTCTGATCTGACCTCTCCACAAGAATTGGGAAAGAAGGCAGACAAATGGGTCCACACCAGGGTTAAGCAGAAAAGCCATGATGGTGGTGACCAGAAGAAGAAGCAAGATTCTTCTAAACCCCAGAAAAAGGGTGGGGAGAAGGGCAAAGATAAAAAAAGAGTCTTCTCAAGGGCCCCAAAAACCTGCATCTGGGGGTGAGTCCCAAAACTCCAAGAAAGGCAAAAAGAAACCTTAGTGTTATTTATGCAAAGTAAAGACCCATTGGACAAGGGATGCTGATTGTCCAAAGGCCAAGGAAACTACTACTACCAGTACAAGTGGTAGTACAGCAACCAAGGGATTCATGGGGTTACCCTTGGGTACTGAGGTAGGCTCTGGCCTAGTCAGGACTCCAACTCAGGCTGTTCTAGCCTGCGATGGTAGCATGGAACTTGCCACCTTACTAGTAAGTTCCACTAATTTGGGCAAGTGCAGGCAACAGCCTTTGATCATTGGAAAGGGAGCAACTGCTTTCAGGGATACAGGGGCCAGTGTCTCCATGATGACAGAGAAGCCTGTGTCCCCTGAACAGGTCATACCTGGACAAGTGTAGCAAGTAACCAACCCCAGCAATGTCAGGACTGATCATTCCTTGGCAGTTGAGAATCTCAGCTGGGGAGGGGTAACTGGCCCTAAAAGAGTTGTCGTATCTCCAGACCTACCTGTAGATTGTTTGTTGGTCAATGACCTAGAAACTTCAGCCTGGTCAGGACTCATGCAGAGATGATGAGCATCTCTGCCAGTGCCTTTGCAGTCACCAGGGCTCAGGCCAAACAGCTCAGCTCTGAAGGAGCACTGGATCCTGGAAAATGGACCAGGTGCCTCCTAAGAGAAGGAGCAGGAAGGGTAAGGAATTATCCTCCTCTCAAACTCTCAGTGAAGATCAGTCTCCTGAGGGAGATGATCTCAGTGCCTGTGAAGAAACTGCCCCAGAGGAACTTGGGCCTGACCAGGCGGAGTTCTTGGTGGCAGGGGGCTCTTTCAGGGCAGACTTGAGTTTGGAGCAGCAAACCTGCCCTTCTCTTGAACCCCTCAGGCAGCAAGCTGCTGCTGAGGAAGCAGAGAATATCAGTGGGTTGCATAGGATCTAGTGGGAAGATGGGCCTCTGTATTCTGAAGGTAGAGACCCCAAGCCTGATGCTATCAGGAGGTTGGTAATAACCCCGAAGTTCAGAGGTTTCCTCCTTTTCCTAGCACATGATATTCCTCTTGCAGGACACCTTAGGCAAAGTAAGACTTGGGACAGACTTGTCCCTCACTTTCCCTGGCCCCATATGTCTGAGGACACCAAGGAGTTTTGTTGCTCCTGTGTCACTTGCCAAGCCAGTGGTAAGACAGGTGGCACTAAAAAGGCCCCCTTATATTCTCTTCCAGTGGTTGGGGTTCCCTTTGAGAGGGTAGGGGTTGACATTGTTGGTCCCTTGAACTCTCCAGCTGCATCTGGAAACAGTTACATCCTAGTGGTGGTGGACCATGCAACTAGGTCTCCAGAGGCAATTCCCCTTAGGACCCCTACAGCTCCTGTAGTGCCCAGGGCCCTCCTGGGAATCTTTTCCAGGGTGGGCTTCCCTAAGGAGGTCTTAACAGACAGAAGTACCAACTTCATGTCTAGATACATCGCTGCCATGTGGAAAGAGTGTGGAGTAAACTGTAAGTTTACCACACCCTACCATCCACAGTGCAATGGGGTTGTTAAAAGGTTCAACAAGACCCTAAATGGTATGATTATGGGACTCCCAGAAAAGCGTAGGCGAAAATTGGATGTCTTACTACCCTGCCTTCTCTTTGCCTACAGAGAGGTTCCTCAGAAGGGGGTTGGCTACAGCCCTTTTGAACTTGTTTGGACATCCAGTTAGGGGTCCATTGTGTCTAGTTAAGAAGGGCTGGGAGCAACCTCTCAAACCTCCTAAACAGGACATTGTGGACAATGTCCTTGGCCTGCGTTCACGCATGGCTGAGTACATGAAGAAGGTCAGCAAAAACCCTGAGGCCAGCAAAGATAAGTACAAGCATATGTTCTCCCTGACACCCAGTCAGACCACCTGGTGTACCCATGAAGTGGACACAGGTGACAGCCTGCCTGTGAAGAGTAAAATCTACAGACAGCCTGACCATGTCAGAGATTGCATCAGGACAGAGGTTCAAAAGATGCTGGAATTGGGGGTTACTGAGCCTTCAGATAGCCCCTGGACTAGTCCATTAGTCCTTCTCCCAAAACCTCACACCAAGGGTGGAGAAAGAGAGATGAGGTTTTGCGTGGACTACAGAGGTCTCAATGCAGTCATTAGAACTGATGCCCATCCTATTCCTAGGGCAGATGAGCTTATAGATACTTTGGCCTCAGCCAAACATTTGAGCATATTTGACCTGACTGAAGGCTACTGCCAAATCAGACTAGCTGTGGATGCCAAGCCTAAAACAGCATTTTCAACCCCTAGTGGGCACTATCAATTTGTGGTAATGCCCTTTGGTCTGGAAAATGCACCTGCCACATTTCAGAGATTGGTGAACAAAGTCCTAACAGGTCTGGAAGACTATAGTGCAGCATATCTAGATGATATTGCTGCCTTTAGCTCCACCTGGGATGATCATCTGGTCCACCTCAGGAATGTTCTGAAGGCCCTGCAAAAGGCAGGCCTCACTATCAAGGCAACCAAGTGCCAGATAGGGCAGAGCAAGGTTGTGTACTTGGTCAACCTGGTAGGTGGAGGAAAGGTTCAACCATTAGAGAGCAAAAACCAGACCATTATGGACTGGGTTGCTCCCACTACCCAGACTTAGGTCAGAGCTTTCTTAGGCCTGACTGGGTACTACAGGAGATTTGTTAAGGGATATGGGTCCATTTTGGCTCCCCTCAATGATCTCACATCCAGAGAAAGTTCAGTGGACAGTTAGCTGTCATAAGGCATTTGATGACCTCAAGCAGGCCTTGTGCACTACTCCCATTCTGCAGAGTCCTGACTACTCTACAACCTAGATAGGGGTAGGGGCTGTGTTATCACAACTAAATGCAGAGGACCAGGATCAACCAGTAGCTTTTATCTGCAGAAGGTTTACCCCCAGGGAGCACAGCTATTGAGAGGGAGGCTTTTGCTATTGTCTGGGCCTTGAAGAAGCTGAGGCCATACCTGTTTGGCACTCATTTCATTGTTCAGACAGACCACAAGCCCCTCTTATGGCTTAAATGGATGAAGGGTGAAAACCCCAAACTTTGAGGTGGTCCATTTCCCTACATGGGAAGGACTTTTCAGTGGAACATAGACCTGGGAGTAACCATGCCAATGCAGATGGACTCTCCAGATATTTCCACTTAGAAAATGAAGTCTTAACTGGGCAAGGTTAGTCTCATCTCCTTACGTTTGGGGGGGGGGGTTGAGTAGGAAAGTAGGATCTGCTTTTATGGTTACCCCCACTTTTTTGCCTGGTGTTATGCTGTTTCTGACTAGTGTGATTGGGATCCTGCTAACAAGGACCCCAGTCTCTGTGCTTTCTTCCCTAAATTGGATATGGTGACTACTTAGGTACACCACAGAGTGGCTGCTGGTGTACCCTTATAAGTCCCTTGTATAAGGTACCCAGGGCACAGGTACAGCAGGGGCCTCCCATGGGCTGAAGAATGGATTATGCCACCCACGAGAGACCACTCAAATTGTGACAACAGGCCTGCCATTGCAGCCTGTGTAAGCTGGTGCTAGCACCACTTACGACAGATATAAGTTCCTTATATCTGAGGTCACTGCACTTAAAACCTATAAGTCACCCCTAAGGCAGGCCTTTCAATCCTGAAGGCAGGGTGCTCGGTTCTAAGTGTGAGGGTGCCCCTGCATGAGAGAGACACCCCTAAAACCTTCGGAGTCCATTCACCCGGGTTGTAAGTGCATCAGCCATTACAATATATAGAGTAGCCATGCGTCATTACGCGATGACCATCTCTAAACTGGCTGGAACGAACCCTGTCGTGTTTGTTAGTAAACATGTTGGAATCATACCCCACTCCATGCACTGTAAAGCTCCTTTGGGAGGCCCTCAGAGCTCCTGGTACCAGTCTTCTAGACCTGGACAGCAAACTATGGCTGCCGCCGATCAGAGACACAATGCTGCCCCCCTGCTGCTGAGCCAAGCTCGAACAGAGGAGGGCAGAAAAATAGGTATCCTATCGCAGGGAGGTTGACCACCTCCCAGACAGGACTTAGTTTATTGGGACAGGGTGGGGGCACTTGCCAGCGCCACTCAGTCTGCTTGAAGGGCACATTTTGTTCCCTCCTTGCATACTCCAGTTCAAACCAGTTCAGGGAGCCATTGGCTCCCGCTCTGGTGCGAAACTGGACAAAGGGCATGAAAGTATCCTCACCACTGTTCGACCCCTCCTCTGGGAGGGACCCCTGAATCGTCCCAACCCTTTTCCTTAGGGTACTTAAGGGCTTACCTGTGGGTGGGTCCCTAGATTCGTCGTGGGACAAGATTCAGATCAGACACCACTTCATCTTCAACCATCTGCGCACTCTGGACTTCGCTGGACTTCGCTCTGGGCATCAAGGCTGCAACTCGGAACACTCCTGCTGCTCCTGATCTCGTTGCCCTGCTCGTCTGCTGCAATGTCCGTGCCTGTGCACCATACAGGAACCTTCCAGGCCTGTGGCCATCCAAGACACCTGAAGGAATCTCCCTTGAAGTGAAGGAGTCAGTTCCCTGCATCTGCAGGCACGGCGACTAAGCTGACCGGTCTGCTGATCCTGGGCTGCCACGGACTCTGACAGGCTCAGCAACACAGGTGGTGGTTCTGCAACTCCCTTGAGGCCTGCACTGTCTCCTCACCGAGTTTGAGGCCAGTATCCCTCGTCGGAACCACTGGAACAGAACCCCTCTGCACCGCGTCGTCTTGCCGCTGCCAAGGCTTGTTGACTCTCTCCTTCAGAGATCTTTACACCAAGAAGCTCCAACCTCAAGCATCTCCTGCATCCAAGATCGTCATCCTCACCGCATCCTTTGCACTGTGGGCCTGCATCTTTGGTGAGCTGCTCGAGGTCCTCTTGCGACTCCTGTGCCTCCGGCCTGTGGGTCCTCTCGAGGGTCTTCTTTGACTCTATTGGGCTCCCCTGATTTCACAGGGCCTACTCCGACTCCCCTGTTCATGGTGAGTTACTTGGACCTTGCTGGTCTCGACACTGCACCTTTTTCGCCTGCCACATTGTTTGCGGTTGCCAAGGCTTGTTGGTGCTCTTGACGGACATCGACCCCTCAGCTCTCGACATCCAACATGGGACAGCTCGTGATCGGCTCCTGGTCTTCCACAGCAGCGCCTGGTCCACATAGCTGCAGCTCCAAGGTCATTGTCAACCCTCCTGCATCTCCCGACATCGATGGGCATTCGTCTTCCGTGCCTCCTGGTCACTCCTGAGTCGCATAGACTCTGTCCCCTCTGCTTGAGGGTACTTCTCATCTTGAATCCACCTTTGGGTTCCACCGGACACTTTCATCTTCTTCGCCAGCGGCATCTTCCTGAAGTCCTCCACTGTGTTCGATTGAGGTTTCCGACGCCACTTCGCACCTATGCACCCGGCTTCCCAGGTGTAGGTAGTGCTGTTTCCTAGGGTATCCACGGGTGGGGTGGCTCTTCAACCTTCTGTCTTCCACGGGGTTTCTTCAGGGTCCACTGTGAAGGGCCCTTCTTCTTTAAAATTGCAACCGTGACTTACCCATTGACTTGAATTGAACATGCGGCCTCCGTGGGCTTCCTGGGTACTTACCTCAGGTGTTTCCTTGGGTCTCCATCACTTCTACGTCTTCTGGGTACAGTCTTGACTTAAGTCGTGGTTCGCATCCCACTATTTTAGTATATGGTTTGGTCTCCCCCTGGGGACCACTGTGTATTTGGGCTACTTACCTGTTCTATTTGCAAAGTATTGTTTGCATTATGTTTATATCTCCGGGTAGGAGATATTGTTATGTGTTAGTGAGTGTCTTATAATAAATACATATTTTTATAAATACACTGTGTGGTTCTTTTTCACTTAACCCATACCAATAAGGTTAGGTTCTGGTAAAACAAGCTGCCTTACACTCCTTCTGGACTGAGCCTGAATGCAGCTCTTCACAGCTACCACTTAGAGAGCTTTCTACGGTTGTGTAAGACTACTAAAATCACCATAAGGGTTGTCTGGATTAGTGCAGGGTGCTACACTTACATAAGTGAGCACCATATACAAAGCCAGCCTCCTACAAAGTGCAACTGAAAAGGGAGACCCAATGATCGTCTGACGTGAAAATAAAGGACAGACCTCCTCCATATAAAGCCCCTGTCCAGAAAAAGAAAGTTGCAGCATTGACCGCAAAATATGCCACAGGCGGTGAGAACTCACCTCCTGAACAGGAGTTGGGTGGTGACTCTCCTCGACAGCGCAGCAGAAGTCACAATAGTATGCTGGAATCTCCACCATTTTCTGGTAACGAAAGCAATGGACACCTATATTACTATTGAAACCACGTATACCAGCGTAGCCCCTCCAGACAGACTATTTCACTTAGATATTCAAATTGAAGGTGATGTTAAACGCACCATTAAATCAATATTTTGGGACAACTTAACCACTTCATATGATATTCTCTTGGTGGAGGTCAATTGGCCCCCACCGTTTGTCCTTGCATACCCCCAGGGTGAGGATATCATTCTCCCTTCTTTTTCGCTTTGCGTCCAAGACGAGATCAAGCATGCTTATGCTTCTGAATGGGCCCTAGCTTTGGCCCCTGTTCTTTATCGTAATCATACAGGTTGGGATAAGGATTTCCCATACCATGTCATTCCTATACAGTCTCCACCTCAAGTACAGCCACAGTATCCAATTAAACGCGATGCTAAAGCACCTGTAAAGGAAATTCTTTCCCAGCTTAAGTACCAGGGAGTAATTGAACCCTGTGTCTCTCAAATGAACAATCCTCTTTTTCCTGTTCTGAAACCAGATCATTCCTATCACATTGTCTCAGATTATAGACATTTGAATAGTCACACTAGCATATTTGCGGTGCAAAATACTTATAGTACAATAAAGCTTTGAGTTAAAGTGGCTGATCTTAAGGATAGGTTGCCACAAACTCATGTTATACATACATTGAGTCATCAGCATGTGGGAGCACACGATGTAGGGAATTCTCTGGCTGACAAAGTGGTCAAATCTTCAGTAGCCTCAGATAATATTGCAGCAGTAACACGTTCTAAAACTTGTATCGATAATAATATCTTGGCTGCCGTAAATGCGTTTAAAAATGGCACCCCTTTACAGAAGGGTTTTCATTTAAAATATTCTTATCATTTCAACAGTGGCGGCTCGCCGAGGGAACTCGGCGATGCAGCGAGTGCAAGGTAAATAGTTTGTTTTATTTAATTACTTACTTTACTCCTGTCCGTCGTATGTCCGAGTCCACTACCCCCCCCACCCTGCCCCTTCCCCGCCCCGCCCCGCCCCACCGCCCCGCAGTACTCCCTCGGCGAGCCGTCACTGCATTTCAATGACCAAAAGGTTCCTTTTGTAACAATTCCCGATGTTGGTGATAGTGTGATTCCCAACGCAGACCGCAGACACAATCTAATTGTGGCCTCACACGAAGGTATAGCTTCTGCTCATGCCGAAGTGGCTGCCACTATTTCGCTCTTAAAGCAATGCTATTAGTGGCAAGGTTTATACCAACAAATCAGAAAATATGTTTTAACTTGTGACATTTGTCAACAAATCAAAAGTTCCACTTTGTCTCATCCACCACAGACACATCTTTTTATTTCCAGATTTACTTAGATCATTGTGGTCCATTGATTTCAGATACTGCGTTTAAGTATATTTTGGTTGCAGTTGATTCTTGTTCTAGGTTCCTCTGGGTTTAGCCACAGCGCTCGGCTGATGCTCGAACTGTTATTAAAGACCTGCAAGTCTTTGTCGGGACATATGCCTGTCACGCATTCCACTCGGACCAAGGTCCGGTTTTTGCTTCTAAAATGTACCATAGGGGGGCGTGGCCACCATGGCGATGAGTGCGACGCATCTCTCTGTTTCTCCGATACAGACCACTGAGCCCGCATGTTCCAGCTGCTGTATAGCCGGAGTTGGGGGTCTGTCCCGCACGGAAGACAATTTGGTGCCCAACGGACACCCCTGCGAGACTTCTTGGGGAGCATTGGCCCTACACCGCGGTGACAGATCCGCCTTGCTGGGGCCAGGCCTACCAGAGCGTGGTGCGGCCTACCTGCCACCCTGAATCCTCGGCCTCCATTGGATCTGCCCTCTGGAGGGAGCTGGGCCATCGTCGGGCTGAGCCGACCTGCTGGGTTGTAGTGCGGGGCCCCCTGCCTTGATCGGGGCTGCACTGTGGAGGTGCTGCGTGACGCAGTTCCTGGAGGGCCCATGACTGCTGACGAGTGTCCACTCAACGCTGGGGGATTGCAGAGAGGTGGGCAGACCTTGCGGCTGCAGGTCCTGGCCTGAGACTGCCGTGGCTGGACCCTGGCCCCGGCGATCGATGCTGGAGGCGAGACACTGCTGGAGATCCCGCCCTTGCCTCAATTGGTAAACTGGTCAGAGGGCCTCGATGGCCTACAAAGAGCGGGGACAGGAGTTAGTCTGACTGTGGATGCCCCAGACTTCCGTGGCGGCCGGAGACTGCTGGCCCTGCCCTCCTGGGGTTTGAGAGCGATTGTTTCACCAGACGGGGCCTGCACAGAGGCCAACTGGGCCCAGCCTTGTACTGGGACTGCCGAGTGCTGGGGCGACCGGCACGGCCCCCTCCATGCTTGCGGACCGGTGGGGAGCCGCTGTGGGGAGGCTGGGGGGCTCATGCTTACAGGGCCCTGTGGACAAATTAAGATGACCGGAGATGCTGTGTGTGACCCCGGGCACCCCTCTCCTGCCCTCTGGGCTGTGTTGCCGTGGTGATCTACTGAAGCTACGAGGAAGCACCAATGAGCTGGAGGCTGAGGAACTCCTCTATGTGCAGATAAGTGCTTACCCCCAAGCCATGCTCTGCACCATTTTCGACCCTACTTGCACTTGGTTAGGGACTGGATTACTAGCCTGCTTTGTGAGTCTTGTTTGGATGGACTGGGCTGATTGCGGGACGGGTTTCCTGTTGCTGGGCGGCTACCAGAGGGAGAAAATTGGACCGCCGCCCCCTGGAGGGAGCTGACGCAGTGACCCTGGCCTGGCCTCCTGGGTCATTATTGCATTGGGTGGACTGTGTGGCACTAGACGTTGCCTAGCAGAGCTAATCAGCGGTGGTCCTGACGTGGGCTGGCGTAGATCCTGGGACCTCTATTTTGGGACTCTGGCTTCCTCCCTCCACTGTTGCCGGGGCCTGGCTGTGGCACTTCCCCCACCCGCCTATAGCCGGCGCACTCTTCTTGGCGCAGTGTGAGTAAGCACCTCTATTGCCGTGACTATCCAATACCCCTGAAGCCATGGCCACGAGTAAGGGGAAGAAGGATCTCTCTATGAGGGAGATGTTGCTTAAGATCCCAGTCTCACACTTGGATGACTCCTCGCGGGCAGCAGAGGCGGCGCCACCGCTTGAAGCTGACAACTCAGATGTCCCTTTAACTCGCCCATTCATAGAGGCTCTGTTTGCTTCTTTGAGGGACAACCTTCAGACTATGAGAAAGGAGATCTCGGATGAAGTTAAAGAGACATGACGAGATGTGGACGCCCTCAAGCGACAGAGTGGATACACTTGAAGTGCATAAATCAAGCCAAGATGAAGAGATTGAACAATTGCAGCAAGAGATCCTACGCCACCGCGATCAACACCGGGATCTGCAGGCCCACACCAAAGACTTGGAAAACCGCTCACGCCACAATAACACATTCGCATCAGGCGGATCCTGGCTGGAGTGGAGGGGTTGGATGTCGCCTCTTTTGTCATGGACCTTTTTTGCACGATTATAGAGGCACCTCCGGATTGTGAAATTAAACTGGATCGTACTCACCGGGTGGGACCTAGCAGGTCGGCACCTGCACCCCCAGAGGACATCTTAAAGTGCATCAATGATTTCCCGCTAAAGGAGCACATCCTTCAGCTACCGGGGAACAAAGACCCGATCCAGTTTTGTGGGCACAAACCAACTTTGTATCAAGACTTGCCCATATCAACTTTACAGAATAGCAGTGCCTTCTGCCCAATCACCTCCCATCTTCGATCCATTGGAGTGTCCTATTCATGGGTTCCCCCCTTCCATCTGATCTTCTGTTAGAATGGGGAGCTCCATCAAATCTACTCATTTAAGTAGGCGTGTCAACAGCTGGACTTAAAAGCGGACTCCCCGGAGCTGTATTCACCAACACGATGAGCCCGTACAAATCGCAAAGCTCAAAAGTGGAGATCCTTCAAACACTTATGTTATGTTATTTAAGTCTACTCTTGATATAGCGCACACCTCAAACCTGAAGAGACATCTTGGCGCTGAATACGCAGGTAGGTGTGAAAGAGGCAGCCTTTAAAACAACCAGGTTTTGAGGTGATTTTTTATTCTACAAGACTAGGGCATACGCAAATATACAGAGGAGGTTTGTTCCAGTGAAGCGGAGCCAGATAGGAAAAGGCTCAGCCTCCGTATTTAGTGGTATGAATCCGTCGGGGGCTTAGAAGAGATTGGTTGCTTGATTGCAGGTTCCTGCTTGGAGCATAAGGGATGAGCCTATTCTGAAGGTATTTTGGGCCTGACCCTGACAGAGATTTATGTGTCAGGCAGAGCAGTTTAAACAGTGATCTCTTGTGGATGGGGAGCCAGTGTAGTGCCCTAAGTATGGGGGCTAACCGGGTTCTTGGAGGCAGGTTGCTTACCAAACGTGCGGCAGTATTTTGGACTACTTGTAGTTTCGACAGAAGAGATTAATTGGAGGCCAGGAACAGGGCAATGCCATTATCAAGGATGCTGATGACTAGTGCCTGGGTGAGTGTTTTGTGTGAGCTCAGTGGAAGTCATCTAAAGATTTTTTTTTTTTTTAAACCAATCTTTTTATTGAAGACGGTGGATTGATATACACGTTATTCCATTACATAATACAGAGATTTACGCATTTGCATTGAACCATGCTTTATCACTTCCCTACTTGCGCCTTACACCCTTTTCACTACTCCTTTCTTGCCTGAGTTACTCACTGACTATGGGGAAGGGGAAGATCTGGTGGGGGGTGCACAAATATTCCCTCTTTAAACATTCCATTTTTTCCATATTTGTGTCCATTTCTTGGGACAGCCCCGGGATTCGTACACTGTCTTTTCCATTAATATGCAGCAGTCCATATACTTCTTCCACGCCTTGGTCGTAGGTGCCTCTTTTGTCCCCCATGCTCTTGCAATGTTGCACTTAGCTACCACCATTCCCAACGTTACCCAGGTTTTATCTTTACAACTCAGGTCTGTAGATTCCCAAATGTTTAAGAGACACCAATTCCTGCGGAGCTGCAGGAGGGGGCCTGGTGCGTTATTGACAAGTTTCTGATAGGTCAGGGAGATCGCTTTTTTAGGCATATATTCTTCGAGAATTCTATCCTCAAGTGGGGAGGACTCCGGGGGCGTTTCACCCTTGAGGATGATGGTCTGTAGGGCATGTCTTATCTGTAGATACCTAAACCTCTCAGTTTCTGCTAGCTCATGTTCTCGCTGTAGCTGCTCAAAGGGAATTACTTCTCCCCTTTTCTACATGTCCCCAACCTGAGAGATTCCTATCATATCCCAGCGGTCAAAACCCTTGGTATTTCTCAATGTTCCAAATCGCTCTGTATCCCATAGGAGGGTGGCCTGCGTGACCCTTCCTGCCCATCCCAGGCTTTTGTTTACCGTGTGCCACACCTGGACCGAGTGTTCGGTTGGGCCTGTTAATCATAGTTTTGCTGGTTTGGAATATAGTGCCCTGGTATAGCTCCCCTCAGGCAGGAGCCACTTGTCCATTCAATAACCCGGGTCATCCTAAGGCCTGTATGTGTACTGATTAATTGCTACTAACTGTGCTGCCCAGTAGTATTTTCTGATGTCGGGGAGTCCTATGCCTCTGTCGTACCACCCCCTTACTAACTTTTGGGCCGCTATGCCTGGTGGATCTAAAGATTTTTTTGAGTAGACACATGGTGCCAAAATAGGTGCCACATATGGAGGTAATATGGTCTTGCATTGGTAGCTGATCGTCTAAAATTACGCATGGGTTTTTTGCGGTTCTAGTGGGAAAAGGAGCGGGCCTAGTTCTGCTGGCCACCAATCTTCTGTCCAGAAACTTTGAGCTTTATCAAACAGTAGAATTTCTGTTTTGTCCCCGTTGAGTTGAAGATGATTGCGGGACATCCAGATGGCAATCTCCTTCATCCAGGTAGAAAATCTCTGTTTGACATTTTCGATGTCCTGCCCAAATGAGATGACCAATTGAGTGCCGTCTGCATATGAAAATGTCTCAAACCCAAAGGATTTAATTAATTGGGCTCGGGGGCTACATAGATATTAAATATCTGACCCACCAATCTCTGACCGGACCCAGAGACGATGGCCAAGGAACGGCAGGCGGTCCTAGCATCACTAACTGAGGACTCCGCGGATCCAGAGCGGACCTGATGCATGCCACGCTCCTTCTCTAACTCTACTTCTCTATTCTCCCCCTCTCCTGTCTTGCGGTGGGGGAAGGGGCCCGGGGGAAGGCGGGAAGCGGGATGCGATTTCCACTGTCCTCCTATCGATACTTTCTCCGTAGGGCATCTCGCTGAGGCCATTGACACTGTTTGTTATGGGTTGGTACTTGTCCGTTTGGTTTCTTTTGGGGTGTTTCACTTTCTCCTACTCCTGAGTCCCTTCAAGACTGATCCCCTCCACAGGGGGCTCACTAAATAGCAACCTTTTTCTTGTTGCTGATGGCATCTTATGCCACCATGCCCAAGTTTTCCCAAGAAATCTCAGCGATTGGCCTATCCAACTGTTCTTCCAACAAGTAGGCTTAGAGGAAGCCTCAGAAACCTAGGGAGGGTAGAGTGATCCTTTCTACATGAAAGGAGAGGGGTTACAAACTACCATGTAAACAGTCTTAATACACAAACAAGTATCCACTCACTGAGATTAGAGATTGAAAAGGGGGAAAACCAAGTATATAACTTTCCACCGCACTCAAACTCTTTTTATTTATAACCCTCACCCACTTTAATAGTGGCATGCTTCATCATCGAGTTCACCCTGACTCCTAAAGGTCAGAGTTGGCTTGACCGTATTCTAGGGACCACCTAGGAAACAAATTGTCTTACTGCTTAGGGTTTTTTTTAACATTAAGATAAAAATCCCTAATTCACCCCAGGTATCCTTTTATTGGTGGGGTGAGCGAGGCTATTAAAAGTAAATAGGGAAGGGGCAATAAGGATATTGTGGTCCTATGGCCCTAAGCTCCATGCGCCAACATGTTTCTGCACTACTCTTTTGACCCGTGTGGGTCCGGGGCATTCGTCAGGGCGATACCAGAGAAACGATCTCCCCAGTAGCGTCACCTGGCAGTTTTACAAAAGTGAGCGTGTGGTGCCGAAGGATGGCTCGGCATACAAAAATACAACAACACAAATAGTTAAAAGGTTGTACTTGCTGTTCCTTGGAAAATTATCCTGTGGATAAAGGTACAAAGAAGACGGAAATTTAATTAATTACACATTTCACTTGTCACTTCTCAAAATACAATCTCTTGTGGTTGCAGGCTCACGCATATTATTGCTGGCATATGCGATTTTGAACACAGCCTGCTCACCGCCTTCATATTTCATAGTTTAAACATAAATGATACATCCGTAATTCGGGAAATTTTTGAAGATCAAAGTCTCATTAGATAGCATGATTCTGCTTGGGCATAAACAGACTGGTTACCCCAACAGTTGTAGATAGTCATGAATCACCTTTTTAAAAAAACACCTTTAGAAAACATCTTTAAAAAGCATAATGACCGTGTGACTTGCGTGGTTACCTTTTGGAAGATGAGGTCTATTTCTAAGTGACATTGTGAATGTTTTGCAATTCTGTATGCACGTGGGACTTACCCCAGTTTTTGACAAGAATTACTTGTCAGGGGGTGGTGGTAGGAAGGCCCTGTAGTCACACTCTGTTGTTGAGATAAAATATATAAATGGAGGGCACTGGAGAGCAAAATGAGAAGGATCGAGTGAGATACGGACGACAAGCGCTGCCATGATTCGAAAGCAAGCGCTATTGGTAGAGTTCCTACGTTTGGCCATGTGATCATACTCACTAATCCACTGAAAAGTCCATCCCCTGTAGGGAAATGGACCACCTCAAAAGTTTGAGGATTTCACCCTTCATTTGTTTAAGCCGTAAGAGGGGCTTATGGTCTGTCTGATTAAGGAAGTGAGCACCATACTAAGCCAGCCTCCTACAGTAGCCTAAGCAATTTTTCTCATCCCTCCCTACGAAGGCAGCAGGGATGGCCATCCTCCTCTCTTCTACCTTCTCTGGCACGGTGGGTCATAAGCAGGCTGAAATCAAAGGGAGACTGCTAGCCTAATCAGTTGTGATAGGTTCGTATAGATTTACTATGGCTTTGGTGTATGCCCCTAACGACGGTCAGGAACCCTTTCTCCATTGGGCCGTGGCAGAGTTATCCGGGTCATCTGACCGGTCATTGCTGGTGAGGGAGATCTCAACCTAGCTTTTGATAATGACCTAGACCGATCGGCGCAGCATCAGGGTAAGTCTGGAGGAATTTCCCGTGCGGGGGTGCAGTGGCTATAAGAAGTCGGCCTGGTGGACATTCGGAGGTCCCTCAATCGTCAAACGAGGGACTGTACCTTCTATTCCCACGTGAATAAGATATATGCTAGGATAGACTATTTTCTAGGCACCTCTGGTGTCGTATCCTATGCCAAAGAGTCCAAGATAATACCCTGTCCAGCAGCTCACCCAAGCATTAAAGGGTTTCCTAGCTATTAATGATAATCCCGACACCTCCATTGTCACTCTCTGGTGAAACTCTGAAGAGGGTGATCAGGGGAAAATTTATTGCAATCTCCTTGGTGGATAATAAAATCCAAAGAGACAAACAAGACCATCTCCTTAGGCAGGTCCAAGAGCTGGAGTGTATCCACAAAAGGACTGGCGCTCCTAGGGTGTGGCGTCAGCTGGAAGCTGCATGTACCCAGCTAGCTGGCCTAGATTTTGACAGGGCGGAGTACGCTGCGCTTTGCCTGCATCATACCTTCGATATTGGAGGGGATAGATGTGACTGCCTGTTGGCAAACAAGCTGCGCATCCAGCAACAAACGATGGGAGTCAACCTGGTTGACTCAACCGGTGTGGAACAGAGGGAAGATTCGTATATAGCAGAGGCATTCCATCAGTTCTATGTCGACCTCTACGCAGCTCAGGAGCTCCCCTTAGATGCCCCATCCCAATATCTTTATGGGGCCTTTACCTCCAGGCTAACACTGGAGCAGGCCGCAGACTCGCACTGCCCAATTCGTATCGAGGAGGTAATCTCTGCCATCACACTTCAAAAACCTCTCAAATCCCCAGGCCCGGACGAATTGTCTGCCCTTTTCTATAAGACATTCTGCCCCATTCAAAGCTCTTATCCTTACTAGGTTATTCAGCATCATTGGAGACCATGCTTTGCTCCCTCCGTCGATGTTACAAGCCTCCATAGTGCTCATCCCGAAACCCGAGAAAGATAAGCAACACTGTGCTTTGCACAGGCCGATATCCCTGTTGAACGTTGATCTTAAATTCTTTACTGGGATTCTGGCTGTTCGCCTGACTCCACTGCTATCAGCTCTGATAGATCCAGATCAGGATGGCTTTGTCCCCAACCGCCAGTGTAGCGATAATACAAAAAGGTTTCTCATTGACAAAGCGCAGCGCTATGATACGGAGTGCATGCTACTAACAATAGATGCTGAAAAGGTGTTCAACAGAGTTCACTGGCTATACATTGGGGCGACTCTCCAGCACTAACCCCGGGCGGCGTACTCTGCTCCGCCATCGGAGTTTGCGGTGTTTTACCAACTCCGCGCTCCACTGGGAACGCAAAGTCGAGGTAAAACTCTGACTCCGTGGCGGAGTGGAGTACGGCCCTCAGCCGCTGCAGAAAAAGGGTAAAAAAAAACCACTTACCTTCTCTCCTCCTTGCCGGCGTCGTCCTCCCTTATGTTTTACGCCTGGCGTGAACTGCGCATGCGCAGTCCACGCAAGACGTAAAACGTAGGGGGTTGCAACCGGCAACGCGAGGAGGACGACGGCGGCAAGGAGGAGACACCACAGCGTGGAGGAGGGCGGCCAGCAGACGGCGGAGACAAGGTAAGTGGGTTTTTTGACCCTTTTTTAAAAACATTTTGTGGGACTGGGGCGGAGTTCCACGGAGTATTTTTTGACTCCGTGGAACTCCGCGGAGTGCCACTCTGCATACTCCGCCCAGGCTTATCCAGCACTTCGAGATTGGTGACCAATTTCGAAAGAGGTTTCTTAGCAAATATACACAGCCTACAGCGATGGTTCACGTGAATGGACACTCCTCCGCCCCACTCTCCGTCTGCATGAACATGAGGCAGGGGTGTCCACTCTCCCCTCTTTTGTTCACGTTCTACATGGAGCCTATGGGCCAAAGAATTTGGGATGACCCTCTTATATTGGGTGTCTGCTTTGGATGGGAGAGACATAATATCAGTCTATATGCGGACGATGTCGCTACCCTAGAGGACCCCTTAATCTCTCTCCTGGCTTTTCTGACCGAACTTGAGTCATTTGCTAGAGCAACAGGCTTCAAGGTAAACATACAGAAGTCCCAGGCGCTCAGCATCTCGCTTCAAAACCCCACGCTACTGGAGCTGCAAAGCTCCTATCCCATACAAAGGGCCGCTACATCGGTTCCCTATCTCAGGCTGCAGCTCATGGCTAACACTCAGAGGACAGCATCTCTTAATTATCAAAAGCTACTTCAATAGATACAATCCGATCTGCGCCGGTCATGGCCCAGTAGTCTCTCTTGGCTGGGCCGAGATGCGGCAGTGAAAATGACCATACTGCCGAAGATATTGTTCCTCTTTTAGGTGCTCCCAATAGAGCCTCCCGCAGGGGTGCTCCGTACTCTCCAACAGGAGGTCAACCCCTTTGTATGGGCAGACAAATGGCCCCAGATGCATAGAGACCTCAGTATAGAACCCCAGGCGAGGGAGGACTGGGCATACCAAACCTGCTCAGGTACTATCAAGCTGTGCAACTTAGGACTTTAGTGGAGTGGTCCAGATCTGAATCTGAAAAACACTGGCTTTTCATGGACAGAGCTGTCGTGGGGCAGTCCCTTTGGAAGGTTCCTTTCCTCCATAAATCGTTGCGCCTGCAAAGTCTATATCTATCCTCTATTATTAAGGCCTGCCTTGCTGCGTGTGATAGGGTTGCTGTTCGGGATGGTTTCACCTCCTTTCCATCACCCTTACCACCTATATTGGGTAACCCTGACTTTACTCCAGGCCTCGATCTAGTGGCCTTTAAATTCTGGGGATGGGAGAGCTGCAGATCCATTGGCCATTTCTTTGATGAGCAGGGACCCCTGTCATTTGAGGACTTTTGCATAGATCACCACCTACCTGAATCAGAACGCTTTCGCTACAATCATATCCGGCACTGGGTGATGCACTCATCCATACGTCCTTACGCCCAACATCACCTCACCCCCTTTGAAAAATTGTTGCGCTCTAAAACATCAGATGCCTGTCTTATAACAGAGCTGTATGGCCTCTTTCGCTCTCCTATGCTACACCATAGATCCCCGAGTCTGGCACGCTGGGAGCTTGAACTAGGTCGCACATTCACACAGCAGGAATGGGAGGAAATTTTCTTACCGAGCTAGACATACGCCCTCAATGTAACCGGTATCGAAACAGCGACTAAAACAGTCACCTACCGGTATCTCATTCCTCCCCGTCTACACAAAAGGAACCGTACCTGCAAGCCTGTGTGTTGGCGAGACTGTGGCTCTATAGACACGGTAACACACTTACTATGGGATTGCCCTAAAATTACAGCCTCCTGGGCGCAGGTGTTGGATTATATTGATACCCATCTGAATACACAAATACCCTGCTTCCCAGCCTATACTATTTTAGGTTTACCCAGTGCGCTCACCTTTCCACTTAAATCTCGTAGAGGTAGGCAGATTGGGTTAGCACTGGGAGCAGTGTTGTAGAACATATTATCCCACTGGGGTACGGGGTGCACCACCACTCACCAAGGCTGGTTCCACCGCCTATGGCATAGTTTAGGCATGGAAAATATGTCCGTTTCACTGTTGAATCAAGGGACATTCTTCCTTGAACTCTGGCGCCCATTTCTGTTTTTACTCTTAGCGGAGTTTCGTGAGCTCACATGCCCTAGATATTTGCATCTTTTTACAGCTAACAGAGCTGCCCACCAATCCCGCTTGAGGGAGGTTCTGATAACTTCCCTACACGACATGGTGAAGTCCTCTCTTTTGTCTGGGGTGGGTCCCGGGGGTGGGGATGGAAGGAAAGAGGGTTTGGGGGGGTGAGAGTGTTGGGGGTTTGGCACGTTTGACAACGAAGGGCTATGACCCCGTAATGCCTTGTGTTGCTCTGCCTTTTCCTTGTTGAAATAATAATAAAGAAATGTAAACCATAAAACCATGATTCTCTGAAGTCCATGGGTGTGCAAGTGCATTTTCTTCTCCTTATAGACCCAAGGGTAATTCTGTTGTGGAGAGAATGAACCGTGACTTAAAGCAGTCCTTAACAGCTAGAGTATTAGGTACAGCGCGTGGTTGATTGAACCATCTTTATGGGGTTCAACAAGCATTAAATAACCTCCCTATAAGATCTCTGGGTGGGCGGACCCTGTACAAAGTACTTTTTGGCATCAAGATGTATATTCCAGACCTTGATGGTCCAGACGTTGTGGCAGCTGCTGCATCCTTTGACGTAGATAACCATTGTGCTGACTTACAGGACCTACACATGTTTTGTGACACTCAATCTCACAAACATTTGCCTGAGTCTCACTCTTCCAGTGTTGGGGATCAAATTCCAGGTTCAGGCTGGCTTCCAAAGATTGGAGATCTGGTTTGGGAATAGGTTGCAATCAAGAAGGAATTTGGCCCAATGTACCTTGCTCCTGTTACAGTACTTGGTGTTCAAGGAACACGAACTTTGATTTTGCCACAGCTTCCAGGATATAAGGACAAATGCTTTGTCTCGATTGAACATGTCAGGCTACACCATGTGGCCAAATCTCCAAAGTATGCCAAGGAGTAGTTGTTCTTTTACACAAGATATCAACATGCAGCCTGTGAGCTCCACCGATGCTGATACTCCCCAGCTGAGGGGGGTTGAGTCCTCGGCCGACAGTTTACCTGAAAAGCTGTCTGTTTCTGCTATTCCATCTTCTGCATTGGATGTCGTTTATAATGATCCACCCTTGGCGAATCCTTCTGAGTTAGATTTTGCTATCCCTCCTGCTGAATCACAGCCTCCTCTTCTCCAGCTGAGCACATCTGGGTACTATATGGATCAAGAAGATTTCTCTTCAGATAGTTCTTCTGCTTTGCACCCACCTCCAGCATGGAGTTGTGTTTTTATTTCTTGGTTAAAACACACTTATCTTGGATATATGTCTGGATCATACTTTCCTTGGCTTTTCTGTTCGCCTGGATTGGATTTGTGACTTTTTTTCCTATTAATCAATGCCATTATCTCCCGGAATGTTCTTCTCCAGGACTGGTCGGCGGGGTGTTAGCCCCCCATTCTTCATCACATAAACTGAAAAGAGACTTGTCCCTTGTCAACATTTCAGCCATTCCAGTGACAGATGGATTTATTTGGGATAAAGTTCCATTTAATATATTTGGTCCTACGGAGTTCCTGCAGAAATCAATTGTGTTCAAAGTTTCTATGAGTGATGTAATAGTACCAGGGTTGTATTCAGATGATGGGGATGTTGATACTGTAAATTTCTTTACTTACTGAATTAGAGTATAACACTGTATTTGAATCAGAGGGTCTATATCTTAATTCCGTTAACTATGCTGATACGTTCTGTTACCATTATTATGGACGTCATTTTCTGCACCTAGATAGCGGACAGCATTCCCATTCTAATTATACATAATGGGAACATGTTTAACTCCCCCTCAAAGGAGTTCCAAAAAGCAAAAAGACAAATTTACATATTTCACGGGATATGACACTTCAGACCCCACATCATATTATTTCAAATTGGTTCCCACTCCACCAAATATATATACGCTTACTCAAACTAAGCTTATATATACTGCTATGTTTGTCAATGAATTAGCACTCAAAGGTTATGATTACTGTAAGGATACCATCAATTTGAAATCAATTTGGGGTACAAAGTCCTGGCAGGTTCAGGACATGGAAACCTTATTTTGAGCCTGTTTAATTTCCACACAAATGATTTTCTTGAATGAAACAATCCAACTGCCTACCTGTCTGAGATTAGCAACAATTAAAGAAATTAATGCCTCAACCATTCCTTCGGTGGCCCGCTTTGATAATTGGCAGAGTTTAACAAATTACACTGAAGAACAACTAAATAGCATGGTACAGAATGGTACATTTAATTCCTCATTTTCAAGTCCTGGCAGGTGGTTGCTGTGGCCAGTGGATACGAATGGGTGCCATGGTCATTTTCTTAATTCTTTATACACCGAAGAGGAGTGAGAAGTATATGATAAGGGTATACCCTCGGCTTCCCTATTTTACTATGCATTAACACAAGGAGAGGGGAGACCCAGTTATTTGTGACAGTGTCTGTTCTGTCTTGCTTGTATCCGAGACATGTGAGCGTAATGCACCCAGGTAAATCGGTGCTTGCTTCACAATTTCTCAGACAGTAAACTCCTTTTAAGTCATTTTGTTGGCAAATATTTACTTTCTGCATTAGCAGAGCAATTCAGCTAATCTGTGTAGAAAAATGGGAGGGAAAATTAGGAGAGAAAAGACCTTACTTCATCAAGAGTACACGTCCGCTCGCGCTCGTAGTGTCTCCCTGTGTCTCGCATGTTGAGGAAGGTCTGTTTGTACTCTCCTTTTATATGCCTCGTGTTTCCTTGTCATGTGATCCTTGTCATGTGATCTTTGGTCACATGATCAGGACCGGAAAGGAAATGAAAGAAACGCTCTTTCGTTGTATTGAAGAACTCTGGTGTTTGTGTGACCCTCAAAATACCTCCGCCGGTATGTGGTCGGAACAATAAACTGCCTCGTTGCCAGTGGTTGTGTGCAGACTTGCTGATTTTTGACAAAGTACAGATAAATTGTATTGGGTGTGCATGAACGTGGCTCCTCCCTTTCAATGTATCAGGAGCAAAGGATTCTGGAAGCTTGAGTCCAAAAATCAAGATTGAAGTTAAAAGACCTTGGGGGTCATTAGCATGGCGGGCGGACTTTGTCCGCCCGCCATACCCCCGGGAAATGGGACCGCCCGCAATGCATGTGGCGGTCCCGCACATGCCACTAGGATGCGCCCGCCACACTGGCGGGCGCATCTCGCATTCCTGACATTGCGGTGGGCGGTGCTGAAAGCACCGCCCGCCGCAATGCCAAAATGCAAGTTGTGCTTTTCAATGCACAATGCGACAGGCACCGCGCGGTGCCTGCCACGTTGTACATTGAAATGCAGTGCACCCCCCACCCCCCCAACACTCCGGGGGCCTGCAACGGGCCCCCAATAGCAATTACCGTATGCCTTTCCATGGCGGCAACGGCACACCTCCGCCAGCATCATAATATGGATGGCGGTGTCTTGCAGACACCGCCACCATATAATGCCCCTTTTCTGCCGGTCGACGAGTCGACCGGCGGAAAAGCGGCGGACGGTCTTTCCGTCCGCCGGGGTCCCCCCCGCCATAGTAATATGGCAAGGGGAAAATGTGTGGCGGGCGGAGGGAAATAGCGGGCGGATCGCCACCGCCATACGGGCGGTGGCAATCCGCCCGTTATCATAATGGGCACCCTTGTTTGTTACCTAAACGGGGAGTCAAAACTATCCATGATCGAACTCTATTTGTATAATGATCCTACTCCATTTTCAATACCAACAATCAGATATCAAGATGGTTAAGTTGTTGCATCTACCCCTGTTGCATCCAATGGGTGTGATAACAAGAGTATTCAGTTGTGGTTGTTATCATACCTAGGGGCCGATTCCGATCTCGGCCGGTAGGGCACCTAACACTATTCGTCCGGAAAAAAACCCAGCCGAATGCGTGTTTCCCGACCGATTCGAACAGTCGTCCCAACGAGCAAGTACGATGCGCATAACAGCCCAGATTCCGAGTGAGCCGTACTTACCCATTTCAGCTCCTGTTCCCCGCCCGAGCCGGATCCGTAAACGCCGAATCGAGTCGCACGGAACCAAATACACAGCACCTTCCAGCCGGACCAGTACGATGCGCACACCGTACGCGCCGAACCCGTCGCTACGTTCGGCACGTCAGAGCATCCGGGAGAGCTGTACATAAGCTCCGATTCGCGCCACAAGACGATCCACGGCGACGAGACGTACAAGCCAGCGACGAGTACGAGTCGAAGCCACGAGAAACCCGAACGAGACGAACAAACCATGAATCCCATCGCGCAGGTCCTACCAATACTCTGCATCTATTACCGGAACAGGTACGGACGCGTACGGCGCAGACGGTAAGTCAAACACCCACTACACAAACAAACGACACGTACCCAACATATGTCACACACACATAGGGATGCAGAAATGACGTACACTAGTAACAGCAGAACCATAGGGGCGGGATGGCTACCACCAATGCCATACACACCCATAGGGTGCTGGATGCCTACCACTACCACCACCCCTACTCAGGGGGCCTGGATGCCTGTCACTACTACCATCCCCACTCATAGGGGATGGATGCCTACCACTACCACCACCCCTACTCAGGGGGCCTGGATGCCTACCACTACCACCACCCCTACTCAGGGGGCCTGGATACCTGTCACTACTACCATCCCCACTCATAGGGGGATGGATGCCTACCACTACCACCACCCCTACTCAGGGGGCCTGGATGCCTACCACTACCACCACCCCTACTCAGGGGTGCCTGGATGCCTACCACTACCACCACCCCAACTCAGGGGGCCTGGATGCCTGTCACTACTACCATCCCCACTCATAGGGGGATGGATGCCTACCACTACCACCACCCCTACTCAGGGGGCCTGGATGCCTACCACTACCACCACCCCTACTCAAGGGGGGCTGGATGCCTACCACTACCACCACCCCTACTCATGGGTGCTGGATGCCTACCACTACCACCACCCCTACTCATGGGGGGCTGGATGCCTACCACTACCACCACCCCTACTCAGGGGGGGCTGGATGCCTAACACTACCACCACCCCTACTCATGGGACCTGGATGCCTGTCACTACTACCATCCCCACTCATAGGGGGATGGATGCCTACCACTACCACCACCCCTACTCAGGGGGGCCTGGATGCCTACCACTACCACCACACCTACTCAGGGGGGCCTGGATGCCTGTCACTACTACCATCCCCACTCATAGGGGGATGGATGCCTACCACTACCACCACCCCTACTCAGGGGGCCTGGATGCCTACCACTACAATCACCCCTACTCAGGGGGCCTGGATGCCTACCACTACCACCACCCCTACTCAGGGGGCCTGGATGCCTGTCACTACTACCATCCCCACTCATAGGGGATGGATGCCTACCACTACCACCACCCCTACTCAGGGGGCCTGGATGCCTGTCACTACTACCATCCCCACTCATAGGGGGATGGATGCCTACCACTACCACCATCCCTACTCAGGGGGCCTGGATGCCTACCACTACCACCACCCCTACTCAGGGGGCCTGGATGCCTACCACTACCACCACCCCTACTCAGGGGGCCTGGATGCCTGTCACTACTACCATCCCCACTCATAGGGGGATGGATGCCTACCACTACCACCACCCCTACTCAGGGGGCCTGGATGCCTACCACTACCACCACCCCTACTCAGGGGGCCTGGATGCCTACCACTACCACCACCCCTACTCAGGGGGGCCTGGATGCCTGTCACTACTATCATCCCCACTCATAGGGGGATGGATGCCTACCACCCACACCACCCCTACACATAGGACGGGTAATGCATGACACAACCAGCATACTCCAGCATAAGGAATGTCTGAAAAATACATCCCCCCCAACACCATGACAAGCGTGTGTAGTCTGTGTCAAATGCCTACAACACTGAACATGACATTGAGCATACAATGTGACCCCCTATCACATGTGTCACACATAAATGTGTGTGGCCTCCACAATGCAAGCAGACCATGACCACTGTGGGAATGGGGTATAACACCCCATCATCACAGTGACCAAAAGGTAAGTGTGGGTTCCATAGCTGAAGCACATTTTGAACATTGTGGCAATGGGGTCTAAAACCCCATCATCACAGTGACCACAATGTAAGTGTTGACATGGGAAAAGCTGCAAATGCCCAACAGCATGGATGATTCCTGGTCACAGAACAACAAACACATCTGTGGCATAGTAGTGCTTGTGTCCCATAGCAACATAGATTGGGTGAGGCAAACAGTGCAGTGCAAATAAGATATACCTTTGGCCATGTGCAGACAAACATCACCCATGGGGGCTGACATTGTCAACATTCGTCAATAACACAATGACAGAAGTGACCATCATAATGCAGCCCCACATATCTGCACCAATGGACACACAAATGTAGATATCCTGTGGAGACTGTAGATGTCAGGTGAACAAATACCATACCATGGCAGCAATGGGACATACAAACCATGATCATTGTGCTGACTGATGACCTAGGAGTCCCAGGGACAGCAGGGGAAAGCCACCAAACAACATACAGCCAATGGCACACTAAAGATATGCCAATGCAGTGGTGCAGATGCACAAACACAAACAGGCAGCCTCACACTGCATATCAAACACAACAGGTGATGGGGGGGTGCCAGTGTCCCCAGGCAACCACACAACACATGAGGAGGCCTGAATCACAATTACACAGATGTGTATACAGTGCCACACAAAAGTAACTCATGGATCGGATTCCCTATGTTGGCAATCAGGCATTGTTAGATGAGAGGGAGCCCAAATTACACATGTCACACAAGCTTGTAGGAACAGCAAATAACACAGCAAGAGACAGACCCACCACAGCACTACCCCCAGGGACCCCACATTGTGGTGACCCTGGCCTGCATGATAATCCCACTGTGATGACAAAGCTAGATGTCGTTCACACTGTGAACCACAGTCATGTGTCCTGAGCAACAAACTACCATCACACCTACACAAGCACAAATCAATCAGCACGGCCTGTCAGCCAAGGCCAACATGGAGGTAGGGGTCTAGCCGTGCAACAACTCTCATTTGCACACACTCAACACCAATCACCTTGATCTCCACCAATGTGCAACAGTGAAGCTCACATGGACTGGTGACATTGCACATGCACCCATGACAATCCCAGGGGTGGTGGTGGGAACTAAGGTGCAGAAACCCATCACACATGGCCAGTAAACAAGTCTCGTGAATGTCTGACACACTGCACAGTACGCCGTACATGGGCATGACGTGAAATCCACCACAATCAATAGGATCCCGGACACAGTCACACACCAATGAAGAAGTCAAGGTCACCCACAAAGAACACACATAGACAACTTCCAACATTGCAGCTCTGACCCTGAGGAGTGGCAGCAGTCACACACACAACGTGTCACAATCACTGAAAGCTAACCCAAACTGTAAATTACATGACTTGTGTAACCAACAAGTGCCAAGGGGAATCCTGACTGTGTCTCATCTGCGTTTGCCCACAAACTCAGCCCTGACAGCAAACACACCTATGGATGACACCCTGATGACCAGAAATGTGCCATGCACCCACATCCCAGAGAACCCAGTGCGAAGATTTAGGGGGAACATAGGTCAACTCAGCAAGCATCACAAACAGGAACATCATTAGGGATCCCAGCCTGCGTAGCAAAATGGAAGTGAACACACACAGACATGCTCACACAACACACACCTTGGGCTCAGGCAATGTCACAGAATTACACACTGCCATGAGGGGACTGTGCCATACGTTGTCTCTGCAGGGCTCTATCATGTCAGCAGAACACTTGGTCACTCAGTCAACAATTAGCACAAAATGAAGGCTCTCGTCACATCAGCCTGGTCATGGGAGTGTCACCGAAATCATCTGCACAGATCCAACAAACATGTATAGCAAGTTGCACTGATAACACAGATGAGTCCTTCTCCATTGATGCCCAAACTTGCATGTCCAGTGGAGATGGTCACACGGTCAGGGAATAGACAAATTGAACAATGGCAAGCACAACTGATGTGCAGGGGTGTAAGCCACAGATGTGATATTGCAAATAAATGTAGGAAATCCCATTGGCAAATATTGAAAACATGACACCCTCATATTGCTGCAAAGGATGACATGGCTACACACCAGGATAGGACACATTCCCCTGGACCACATGGGGTCCTGCACAGTAACACTTCATTTTCATGATATCAAAAATCACCATCACTGCAGCAAGGGCATGGTTAGCATCATCAACATCATGTACATCTGAAGCAAAACCACCAGAGAACAGAAAGGAGCTTTATTCAGCATATGTGTGTGAAATAGAAAGTCCAGAAAAAGACAAAGGCCAATGGCCAGTCCAACAGTAAAGTCCGAACAGGGTGACAGTCGCAGATGTCACCCTTTGCTTGCCTGCACTGCTACGGACCAGGGACATTCCCCTCGGAGGGGCATACGGGGGGCAGGCCAGGCACCGCATGGACAGGATCAGGGCTCACCAGAAGGAGGCAGGGAAGGGGTGGCTGGTGCTGGAGAGTCACTGACAACTGCAGTGGAGATGTCTGACATGGTGTGTGCCGGCACAACTGGGGGGCATGAGTCAGATGGTGTGGGTGCCGGCACGACTGCAGTGGGCTGGCCAGATGGAGTGGACAGGTTCCCCACTGCAGTGCCCAAGTCGGACGGGGTGGTAGTGGACTCCACGGCAGTGCCTATCTCCAGGGGAGTAGAATGGGGTTCAGGTAAGGTGGGAGGGACAGAGGGGGAGGACACGGTCTCCACACCAGTGGCACAAACATGTGCAGCGGGGGGTGTGAGGCTGGAAGAGCAAGTGGTAGGGGGAGAAGGCCGGATCATTTTGGGGATGGTGTATCTGTGGGTGGGGGAACCTGGTGCAGGGTGTGGTGGGGGAACCTGTGTTGTGGGGGCCTGAGGGATGGAGGAAGGAGACTGTGTGGTTGAGCTGCAGGGCGGTGGTTGGGGTCTTGCTCTTCCGGGACCGGGGGACTTTCGTGTGGGGGCCTCAGTTTGTCTGTGCCTGGGGGAGGGTGTCCGGGGGTGAGGGCACTCCCTCTGTGTGGGTGGACTTCCTCTTCCCCCTGTATGCTGGATCAGCTGGATCTGAGGGGAAGAGGCCGAGGTCACAGAGGAAGAGCTGCTTTTTAGGTGGGGTTGCAGGTGAGGCAAGGGAAGGGGTCTTGGAGGGAGAGGATTTGGAGGACTGCGGAGTAACTGTGGATGCCTGTGTGTGTGTCTGTTCCCCATCCCCTGTGGGTGTGGTATCAGTCCCCTGAGGATGCTTGCGTGCATGTTTTGCCTTTGTTTTGGGTGTTTCTGTGCTGCTCGTGTCTGTGTGTTTGGGTGATTGTGCAGGTGTGCATGTGCTTGGGACAGGTGGGGTGCCAGGAAGTGTGGATGGGGCAGAGGTAGGAGGGGTGAGGGACTGTTGGAGGAGGGACACTGCTGCCGTCAGGGAGGAGTCCATGGACTTATTGCTCCCCTGTAGGGCAGACATGCCCGATGAGATGCCCTCCATGAACGACACCAGCTGTGTCAACAGAGTGGTGTGTGCATGGAGGACACTCAGCATTGCTGTCTGCCCTACATGGAGCTGGTGAAGTAAGTACACAGACTCCTCACTCAGGGCAGCAGGGGACACAGGGGCAGGGGGTGCGGTGCCTGGCACGAAGGAGACATGCTCCCGAACACGGGAGCTTCCACGGACCTCTGGAATGGGAGCCGATGGGAGGGCGGTGGTGGTGGTGGTGGCGGGGACAGCAATACTAGCTGACACCCGCCTCCACAAGGGAGTCATCCTCCGAGCTGCTGTGGTCCTCAGCTGAGGTGGATGGTGCTGAGGACTCCTCGGTGTGGCTCCCCTCACCCTCCGTGCCACTGGGTCCCTCCGACCACTCATCGGCTGCTGACCCAGTCTGGCTCTGCAGCTCCTCCTGGTCCGTGGAGCTGTCCCCTCCTGTGGCCGTGGATGTATCTGCAAACAATTAGGGAAACAGACAAACATCAGTCACCTGCACTGACCGCACACACCACAGTAAGTACAGCACATCACAGAGCAAGCCCTGGCATCCTTAGTTGAACATTGCCAAAAGTGCTCACACAGATTAGGAGAAGCCAATTGTCAGTCTGATCGTCAACCATGGCACTCACACCCCTCCTGGCCTTTGAAGTAGGGTTCTGTTCTACCATATAACACAGACCTATGTACCTTTCTGCTCTGCCCATGAAACATGGCACTCCCATATAGGCCCCACCAGTCAGGCCCTGATAGATGACCTAAGTTGTCCATTTTTCTTTTAGCCTTTTAGTACCTGTCACAGTGGTCCACACCCCCTTAGATACATACACTTAGGCCCAAGCCCTCACAGTGGTCCACACCCCCTTAGATACATACACTTAGGCCCAAGCCCTCACAGTGGTCCAAACCCCCTTAGATACATACACTTAGGCCCAAACCCACCTCCTTAGATGCACACACACATGTAGGCCCAAGAGGCCACTGCCTCTTGCTATCATTTTTAATACAACAAATCTTGTAGGCCTTTCTGACCTGACAGCAGGGACCTGTGCTATCCACCGCGGCACCAGCCCCCTTGTAAATTTCCACAGTCACAAGAATAAGGTTAGCCCACACGTACGTGACACTCTGCTGGTACATCTTGCTCTTTCACAAGCAATGTTTGCAATATTTTAACTTATGAAACTTTCCACGCTTGCTCAACTGAAACTGAAAAGGCGGGTACGTGACAGAGAAATAACATATAAAATCTTAATTTCTGAGCATCTTACGGTAAAAGTTATCTTTTTCTTATGTTTGCGGTCAAGAGCACCGACCACCTGCTAAAAGCCCCTGTTTTCACCATGATACCACTTCTCTGTTCTTCAAAAACTTTCCACAGTTACTGTAAGCGTGCGGTCAAGGACCCACGTCAGGGCCCACGTCAACTGTGGGTAGGAGTTCTGCATTAAGCCATATAAAAGGTTTGCACCCATGTCCACGCCCTGAACTCTTCATACCAGTGCATTGCATGGTGAGGGTTCCCGGTCGGCCGTTCTCCTGATCTTGGGCCTAGAACTTCTACTCTCAAGGTGGTAATGCTCTTTTCTGATTGCTAGCCTTTTGGCTTTGTCAGCCTCTCTAATTTAGCTCATCCACACCCAATTCATTGCATTTATCCTAGCTTAAACTGTGTAGCCTTGGATGGTTCTTGCTCTCTTATTTAAGATTTGCCTTCTAGGCGCTTGCCTATTCATGATCCCTCTTTAAGACTTGCCCCATAGGCTGTAGCTCACTGATAGATAGTTACATAGATCTTTGTGCTTCACTTAAAATATGATTTGTAATATTGTTGATGCTTTCATTTTCATCCTGCTCATGTGTTGACGAGCAGCATTAAATGAACAGTTCTCGGTGTTAATGAATTGCTTAACAAAGTGCCACTGTATTTCACACCGTTGTTCCTTCTTTTCAAGTGAACGAGCAGAGTATGGGTCGTGCTCTCATGAGCCGGTAAGCAGAAGGGTGTGACCACCCATTTACCCCCAAACAGCTTGCACTCATCTGTCTGGTGCCTGTCGGATGGTAATACCCCAGTGTGGACACATGCACCACCTACCCAGTTGTTGGACATTGCAGAGAACACGGTGAAGTATGTGAACATGCACACATCACATCTCTTGCCACTGAGTCAGTACAGGTGTCCGGATAAAGGGATGGCCAGAGTCTAATTTGAAATGCATGTGATGCATACCAGCACCAGACACCATGATGCACCCATGTCCTCATAGTCAATGCCACAATGGGGTGCATGTTGCACATGTCACTCCCCTGCAGGATCACTCTTAGGAAGTTTAATGCCATGGCACAGGCATGCCTGCAAAGTCATACATCACTGTCTCCAGTCACATGGGCAGGGCAGCCAGCCAACAACAGTCTGCACTGTGTCACAATCCTAGGTCATGGGGAATGCAAGTTCTGTAGCTGACAAGTGCACATGTCCATCCCCCACACACCACATCATCTGAACTCTTATTTGTCCATGTCATACCAATTGGACATATGGGAGACATGAAACCCAACTCTCTGAACCTGAGCACCTCACAGTCTGTGAATGAAAAACAGCTGCCTGAACTTCTCAGTCGCATGCACCAGTCTGCACAGTCAAGTGATCAAACATCTATATGTCACACAAGTATCGTCTCTCATGGTCACATCTCAGATGGCATGCTGAGCCCTAACCGATGAACACCCCAGTAGTCCTGACAACGAAGCCACAGCACAATGACACAGAGGCAGACACCTGAGGGAACATTTCACTGAGCACAACGTGTCAGCTGATACACGGGAGTGGGAGTACAGAGTGTATTGTATGCCCTGGAGTAGGCATGACTGTCCTGCTCCACGTGAAAGAGGGATGAGCCCTGGACAGTAGGCAAGTGTCTAAGCATGTGTGACACACTTGATATACATACTCCTGAGGCCAAAACATTGTTCCCACCCGCAGCATGGGGGTGTGCCAAATACCCCAGGCACATGTGGTGAGTCAGATCAGCAATTGGAACACATATCAAAGTTACACGCAGATTACATGTCAGAACTCAGGCATTGTGTAAGCAATTGACCCACCCATGAAGTCCACCACAAAGGTACAGTAACAAATGCTGTCCCCCACCCTGAGCTAAGCAAAATGCAAGGACACAGTACCCAAGTGACACAATTTCCAGACTGTAAGGGCCACACCTGGGTATCAGCTGAGGAGTGGGCATGTCACAATTGAGGGACATGGGTCCTGGACCACAAGACTGATGTACTGTGGAGGTTTAACCAGGCCAGAGGAGGGCACATAGCATGTCAGACAAAGTTCACAGTGCAGTCATGGACTCACCCCCTCCTTGCTGCTGTCTGGCCTTCAGCTGCCCATCCAGGTCAGGGAAGACCACCGCCAGGATCCGGAACATGTGGGGGGTCAGGGTCCGGTGTCCGCCCCTCCTGCGAGAAGGCGACAGCTTCAGCTGGACCCTTGCGATCCTCGGGGTCCAGCCCCGAAGGTCCTGCCACCTCTTCTGGCAGTTGCGGATCCGGCGCTTGTAGTCCCCCACGTATCGTACTGCCCGGACGATGGTCAGCCAGATCTCCTGCTTCTGGTGGGCATCAACCTGTGAGGATGACAAAGTGAAAAAGGCCATTACTACACATGCAACATATCCGTGCATCACACAGTTGGATATACATGTCTCAATCACAGGGGCATATGATGTACGCAGGCAGTGCAACTATGGCTATGAACAGTTTGCCAGCAGTTACTAAATGGTATCATTGCCTGGGAAGTAAAACCTTGTTGGAATGCAGTTACTGCACTATACCTGTTCAGTGCATGTAACTACACACTTTGGGGGGTGAGAACTACTCAGTGAGCATGCTAGCCAGTGGTGTGCACACTGGAAGTCTTGCTAGTCAGACAACATGCACATTTAGTAAGGCAGTGGACAGCACACTCACCTGCTCCCCTGGTTTCCCATACAACTTGCTGTACTGTGGAAGGAGGCTGTCCAGCAGGGCCTGGTTCTCCTCAGTGCTGAAGGCTGGGGCTCTCTCCACAGTACGTGCCATTGCAGTAGCCAGAGGATGCAGAGACAGCAGCAGTGTTGGTGGCAGATGTCGTCCTGGAGCATGTAGTGCAGGCAAGTGAGCTCTCAGGGGAACAGCCAGCATTATATGTGCTGCAGAGGCAGATACTGTCCCATGTGTCCAAAGTGATAGGTCCAAGTCATTTGCATCTTCTGAATCTGACCAATCCATGGAATTGCACCACTTATACACGCCCACAGCATCCTTCAAAAGTTCAACTTCATGACACCCATGAATTTGCAACATTGTTGTGGCTGGCCAACTGAATTCACTGCATCAGACTCGTTAAAGCTTCAGAACGCGTCCGTTGCCATGCCAGGCCCTAGCCAATGCGTGCGCACCGATCGGACCATTGCTGTACAACGCGTACCCGCTCACATAATATGCAATGGCCAATGCGTGCGCACCGATTGGACCATTGCTGTACAACGCGTACCCGCTCACATCATATGCAATGGCCAATGCGTGGGCACCGATCGGACCATTGCTGTACAACGCGTACCCGCTCACATCATATGCAATGGCCAATGCGTGCGCACCGATCGGACCATTGCTGTACAACGCGTACCCGCTCACATCATATGCAATGGCCAATGCGTGCGCACCGATCGGACCATTGCTGTACAACGCGTACCCGCTCACATCATATGTAATGGCCAATGCGTGCGCACCGATCGGTCCATTGCTGTACAACGCGTATTTCTGTCCACATCATATGCAATGGCCAATGCGTGCGCACCGATCGGTCCATTGCTGTACAACGCGTATTTCTGTCCACATCATATGCAATGGCCAATGCGTGCGCACCGATCGGACCATTGCTGTACAACGCGTACCCGCTCACATCATATGCAATGGCCAATGTGTGCGCACCGATCGGACCATTGCTGTACAACGCGTCCCCGCTCACATCATATGCAATGGCCAATGCGTGCGCACCGATCGGTCCATTGCTGTACAACGCGTATTTCTGTCCACATCATATGCAATGGCCAATGCGTGCGCACCGATCGGACCATTGCTGTACAACGCGTACCCGCTCACATCATATGCAATGGCCAATGCGTGCGCACCAATCGGACCATTGCTGTACAATGCGTACCCGCTCACATCATATGCAATGGCCAATGCGTGCGCACCGATCGGACCATTGCTGTACAACGCGTACCCGCTCACATCATATGCAATGGCCAATGCGTGCGCACCGATCGGACCATTGCTGTACAACGCGTCTCTGTACAAGTCACTCGCATATGTCACCATGCCTGTCACAGGTGACCGTATGCCAGCCACATTTACTTTCCAGGGACTCAGGGGCACACCTACAACACCACAGCCTGTCCACACTGTATCCTAAGGCATGTAAGGCTGCATTACCTTTTCTGTGTATGGGGGTCAACAAGTGGTTTTTGGGTGGCACTTGAGGGCAGCCACTCCCAGGCTGTGCACGTGTTCATGGGGACAGAATCCTTTGTGTGTTGTGCACATGACCACTGTGATGTGCAACTGTTCATTTCAGAGCATGTGGCATGGTCACATTTCCAGGTTGTGTATGTGTATGTCATGTCACATACCCCATGAGACCCATGTGGGACGGTATGTACGTCACAGGGTGACCCATTGCCACAATAGTGATGGCCCTCCACAGTCTGTGTGCATGTTGTGTTTACAATGTCTCTGATTCCATGTGCACAATGGGAGACAGTCTCCACATCCACGTTGTTTGTGCATGGACTTTGATGTTGTGCGTGTGTGTGTGTCACAGACATCCATGTCTGTCCTGCAGAGGCAACAGGGACCACTAACTGTGGGGGTCATGGTTGTTTTGCTGTGGTGTATTCATGATACGCCATGTCATGCCAGTGTCCATGTGGCAATACAGGGTCCCTGGGAATCTACCTGTCAATGAGCTGTGATGCCTGGGGCACATCTGTCCTCACATGTCACTGTGGTGTGTGTTTGGAACGTGACAGCAGTACATGGGTACTGTGACACAGCCTAATGATATCCCATAGCACAACCTGGAACTTGTTGTCAACACATGTTGAACTGTGATGTTAGATGTTGGCCATGTAGGTGCCATACATGTCCTTACAGAACGGCACACACATCAGGTACTTGTGTCTCGTAATGATGTATCATGTGATATTGAGTATGGTCTATGCCACATATGTGGGGTGACTGACAATCTTTCTTTCTTCACCTATGCACTGCAGGGCACCAGCTGTCCATAGACCATTCCCTGACCTTGCAACCATGGTTGAACGGGACTGCATCCGACGGTACCGCTTCAACAGGCCGCTGATTGAGGAATTGGCGGTGCGGTTGGCCCCACATTTGGAACCTGGCCGGCCATACCCTACAGCGCTGACCCCCAAGGTGAAGGTGATGGCAGCCCTACACTTCTTTGCCACCGGTACCTTTCAACACACTGTGGCGTCTGCTGGTGGGATGTCACAGACCATGTTCAGCCGTGTGCTACGCAATGTTTTGGAGGCAATGTTGAGATACCTGAACCAGTACATCTATTTCCCTAAACGTCAACAACTCACTGACGTCAAGAGTGACTTCTATGCCCTGGGGAGGATGCCGCATGTCATTGGCTCCATTGATGGGACACATGTGGCTTTGGTACCACCACAGGCACATGAGCAGGCATACAGGAACAGGAAACATTACCATTCGGTCAAAGCTCTGGTGGTATGTCTTGCAGATATGAGCATCTCACACGTGTGTGCCCGTTTCCCGGTTCTGCACACGATGCCTACGTGATGAGGAGTAGTCGCATCCCAAGGATGATGTCACAGATGCAGAACCAGCGTGCCTGGCTTGTCGGTGTGTACTGACTTTGTACCATTGTGTGTGTTCTGCAATGTAGTATTCCACCCTCTTTTCCAATTCAGCTAATGTGCAATTGTCTGTATGTAGGTGACTCGGGATACCCCAACATGCCGTGGTTGCTGACACCCCTCAGGAACCCTGTGACACCAGCCCAGATGCGCTACAATGAGGCACATGGTCGGACCAGGAGAGTGATCGAGCGGACATTTGGTCTCCTGAAGAGCCGCTTTCGCTGCCTGGACAAGACAGGAGGGGCCCTCCCATATGCCCCAGCAAAGGTGTGCAAGATTGTCATCGTCTGCTGCATGCTACACAACCTGGCAGTGCGGAAGGAGTTGCCTCTCATCATGGATGACGATGACCAACATCCGCCACCTGTGGAGGATCCTGGCCTGGGCCACGATGCCAGTGATGATGATGATGATGAGGGTGATGTCCGCACACAGCTCATCACCAACTTCTTCAGCTGAATGTGAGTATCCAATCAATCAATCACAGAATTTGTAGAGCGCACTACTTACCCGCGAGGGTCTCAAGGCGCTGGGGAGAGGGAAGGGGGGGGATGCTGCTACTGGTCGAACAGCCAGGTCTTGAGTAGCCTCCTGAAGGTCAGCAGGTCTTGGGTCTTTCGTAGGCTTAGTGGAAGGGTGTTCCAGGTCTTGGCGGCGAGGTGTGAGAAGGATCTGCCGCCGGTGGTTGTTCTTCGAATGCGGGGGACGGTGGCGAGGGAGAGGTCGGCGGAGCGGAGCTGGCGGTTGGGGACGTAGAAGAAGAGCCGTCTGTTGAGGTAGGCTGGGCCAGTTTTGTGGAGTGCCTTGTGTGCGTGGGTGAGGAGTTTGAAGGTGATCCTCCTGTCGACGGGGAGCCAGTGCAGGTTCCTCAAGTGGGGGGTGATGTGGCTGTGGCGTGGTACGTCGAGGATCAGTCGTGCGGAGGCGTTTTGTATGCGTTGCAGTCGCTTGATGAGCTTGGCCGGGGCTCCCGCGTAGAGGGCGTTCCCATAGTCCAGTCTGCTACTGACGAGGGCCTGGGTGACTGTTCTTCTTGTGTCTGTCGGGATCCACCTGTAGATCTTGCGAAGCATGCGGAGGGTGTTGAAGCAGGAGGAGGAGACTGCGTTGACTTGCTTGGTCATGGAGAGCGTTGAGTCGAGGATGACTCCCAGGTTGCGTGCGTGGTCGGTGGGTGTCGGGGCTGCTCCCAGCGTCGTTGGCCACCAGGAGTCGTCCCAGGCTGAGGTGTTGGAGCCGAGGATGAGGACCTCCGTTTTGTCCGTGTTCAGCTTTAGTCGGCTGATCTTCATCCAATCGGCGACGGCCTTCATTCCTTCATGGAGTTTGGCTTTGGCGGCGAGGGGTCCTTGGTGAGGGAGAGGATCAGTTGAGTGTCGTCGGCGTAGGGAGATAATGTTGAGGTCGTGTTGTCTGGCGATGCGTGCGAGCGGGGCCATGTAGATGTTGAACAGTGTTGGGCTGAGGGACGATCCCTGGGGTACGCCGCAGATGATCTCGGAGGCTTCGGATCGGAAGGGTGGGAGGCGGACTCTCTGGGTTCTGCCGTCGAGGAAGGAGATGGTCCATTCCAGGGCCTTGTCTCGGATCCCTGCGTCGTGGAGGCGTGCGCGTAGAGTGCGATGGCAGACAGTGTCGAAGGCGGCGGAGAGGTCCAGCAGGATGAGGGCTGCGGTCTCACCATTGTCCAGCAGGATCCTGATGTCGTCGGTGGCGGCGATGAGGGCAGTCTCAGTGGTGTGGTTGCTGCGGAACCCTGATTGGGATGGGTCCAGGATGCTGTTTTCTTCGAGGTATCGGGTTAGCTGTTTGTTGACGATCTTCTCGATGACCTTGGCTGGGAACGGAAGCAGAGAGATGGGCCGGAAGTTCTTGAGGTCTCTCGGGTCCGCCTTGGGTTTTTGAGTAGGGCGTTGATCTCTGCGTGTTTCCAGCTCTCTGGGAAGGTCGCGGTCTCGAAGGAGAGGTTGATGATGTTGCACAGGTGGGGTGCGATGGAGCTGCTGGCTTTGTTGAAGATGTGGTGCGGGAAAGGGTCTGACGGGGAGCCGGAGTGTATTGTGCTCATGGTCTTGATGGTGTCCCCGATGTTCACGCTGGCCCAGGCTGGCAGGGGGTCGTGGTCGATGGTGTGTGGCGGGTCGATCTTAGTTGGGGTTGTCTGGGTGTCGAAGCTGTCGTGGATGTCGGCGATCTTGCGGTGAAAGAAGGTGGCGAGGGAATCGCACAGGGGTTGCGACGGCGGGATGTCGTTGGTGTTGGAGCTGGGGTTGGAGAGTTCCTTCACGATGTTGAAAAGCTCCTTGCTGTTGTGTGCGTTGTTGTCGAGGCGGTCTTTGAAGGAGATTCTCTTGGCGGACCTGATGAGGTGGTGGTGGTTACGGACGGCGTCTTTGTGGGCTGTGTGGCTGTCCGGTGTCTTATCGCTGTGCCATTTCTTCTCTAGTTTCCGGCAGGTGCGCTTGGAAGCTAGGAGTTCCGAGGTGAACCAGCTGGCTCTTTTGGTGGTGTCGCTGTAGGTGAGCTTTTTCAGCGGGCGAGGGTGTTGGCACAGTCGTCCATCCATCGTCTGAGGTTGCAGGCAGCGTCGTCGGTGTTGGATGGGTCGGAGGGAGGGCTGAGAGCGAGGGTTGCCCGGAGTTGGTCTTCGGTGACTTTGCTCCAGCAGCGGCGTGGGATCTGTTGGGTGCGGTGGTGTGTGGTGGGTTTCTGGAAGGTGAAATGGATGCAGCGGTGGTCGGTCCAGAGGAGTTCCGTGGTGTGGCTGAAGGAGACGTGGGAGCTTGAGGAGAAGATGGGGTCAAGCGTGTGGCCGGCGCAGTGGGTCGGTGTTGTGACCAGCTGGCTCAGGCCGAGGTTGGCGAGGCTGTCGATCAGGGTGGTGGAGTTGCTGTCGTTGTTGTTCTCCAGGTGAAAGTTCAGGTCTCCGAGGAGGATGTAGTCGGTAGAGGTCAGGGCGTGCGTGCTGATGAAGTCGGCGATGGAGTCGCTGAACTGGGGTCGGGGCCCAGGGGTCTGTAGACAAGGGTGCCTCTAAGGGTGGTGTTGGGGTCCGTGTGGATCTGGAAGTGCATGTGTTCGGCGGTGCTGAGAGTGTCGTCGGTGCTGGTCGAGACCCTGATGGTGTTCTTGTGGACGATGGCGATTCCTCCTCCTACTGCGTTGACGCGGTCTCTGCGGGTGATCTTATAGCCGTCTGGGATGGCTATGGCGATGTCGGGGGCGGAGGAGTCGTTAATCCAGGTCTCTGTCAGGAAGGCGACGTCTGGTGATGATGTGTCGAGCAGGTCCCAGAGCTCGACGGCGTGTTTGCGGGTGGAGCGGGTGTTCAGCAGGATGCACCAGAGGTGGTTGAGGTCCTTCTTGGCGGGCGCCTCGGTGGCTCTGAGGCTGGTGTAGCTGCAGTTCCGGCAGGTGAAGGGACCATGGGTGCGTTTCGGGGCGGCCTTGAAGCAGTTGTGCATCCGTCCGGGGTTGAGAGCGTGGAGTGTGGTGGCATCGTATCGGCGTCGGTCCTCGAGGCTGGAGCGGGGCGCGCGGTCCAGGGGTTCTGGCGCTGGGCGCGGTCCAGTCGCGGACGGGCGCAGACGGGCTTGCCTTAGGCGCGCTTTCGGCGCGGCCGCCATTTATGGGGAGGTGGGAGGGAGGAGCAGCGAATGGGCAGTCAGGGGGGCGGGGCCGCAGGGGACGCAGCGGCGGGAATGGCGAGAGGCAGCGGGGGCACAGAAGGGAAAAAGGGGAGAAAAAACAGACAGAAATACGGGCACAGTACAATGGGGCAGCGAGGGGCACAGAAGGGAAAAAGGGGAGAAAAAACAGACAGAAATACGGGCACAGTACAATGGGGCAGCGAGGGGCACAGAAGGGAAAAAGGGGAGAAAAACAGACAGAAATACGGGCACAGTACAATGGGGCAGCGAGGGGCACAGAAGGGAAAAAGGGAGACAAGCAAAGAAATACGGGCACCGAGGCCACAAGCGGAGGGGTGATCTTACCAGCAGCAGCAGCGGGCGGACAACACAGGCGGAGCTGTGTGGTGGGGGAGCGACCTACCTGGCAAGGTCAAGGGTCGCTCTCCTCACCGCGCAGCGGCCGCCATTTATGGGGAGGTGGGAGGGAGGAGCAGCGAATGGGCAGTCAGGGGGGCGGGGCCGCAGGGGACGCAGCGGCGGGAATGGCGAGAGGCAGCGGGGGCACAGAAGGGAAAAAGGGGAGAAAAAACAGACAGAAATACGGGCACAGTACAATGGGGCAGCGAGGGGCACAGAAGGGAAAAAGGGGAGAAAAAACAGACAGAAATACGGGCACAGTACAATGGGGCAGCGAGGGGCACAGAAGGGAAAAAGGGGAGAAAAAACAGACAGAAATACGGGCACAGTACAATGGGGCAGCGAGGGGCACAGAAGGGAAAAAGGGGAGAAAAACAGACAGAAATACGGGCACAGTACAATGGGGCAGCGAGGGGCACAGAAGGGAAAAAGGGGAGAAAAACAGACAGAAATACGGGCACAGTACAATGGGGCAGCGAGGGGCACAGAAGGGAAAAGGGGAGACAAGCAAAGAAATACGGGCACCGAGGCCACAAGCGGAGGGGCGATCTTACCAGCAGCAGCAGCGGGCGGACAACACAGGCGGAGCTGTGTGGTGGGGGAGCGACCTACCTGGCAAGGTCAAGGGTCGCTCTCCTCACCGCGCGGCGGCCGCCATTTATGGGGAGGTGGGTGGGAGGAGCAGCGAATGGGCAGTCAGGGGGGCGGGGCCGCAGGGGACGCAGCGGCGGGAATGGCGAGAGGCAGCGGGGGCACAGAAGGGAAAAAGGGGAGAAAAAACAGACAGAAATACGGGCACAGTACAATGGGGCAGCGAGGGGCACAGAAGGGAAAAAGGGAGAAAAACAGACAGAAATACGGGCACAGTACAATGGGGCAGCGAGGGGCACAGAAGGGAAAAAGGGGAGAAAAAACAGACAGAAATACGGGCACAGTACAATGGGGCAGCGAGGGGCACAGAAGGGAAAAAGGGGAGAAAAACAGACAGAAATACGGGCACAGTACAATGGGGCAGCGAGGGGCACAGAAGGGAAAAAGGGGAGAAAAAACAGACAGAAATACGGGCACAGTACAATGGGGCAGCGAGGGGCACAGAAGGGAAAAAGGGAGAAAAAACAGACAGAAATACGGGCACAGTACAATGGGGCAGCGAGGGGCACAGAAGGGAAAAAGGGAGACAAGCAATGAAATACGGGCACCGAGGCCACAAGCGGAGGGGCGATCTTACCAGCAGCAGCAGCGGGCGGACAACACAGGCGGAGCTGTGTGGTGGGGAGCGACCTACCTGGCAAGGTCAAGGGTCGCTCTCCTCACCGCGCAGCGGCCGCCATTTATGGGGAGGTGGGAGGGAGGAGCAGCGAATGGGCAGTCAGGGGGGCGGGGACGCAGGGGACGCAGCGGCGTGAATGGCGAGAGGCAGCGGGGGCACAGAAGGGAAAAGGGGAGAAAAAACAGACAGAAATACGGGCACAGTACAATGGGGCAGCGAGGGGCACAGAAGGGAAAAAGGGGAGAAAAAACAGACAGAAATACGGGCACAGTACAATGGGGCAGCGAGGGGCACAGAAGGGAAAAAGGGGAGAAAAAACAGACAGAAATACGGGCACAGTACAATGGGGCAGCGAGGGGCACAGAAGGGAAAAAGGGGAGAAAAACAGACAGAAATACGGGCACAGTACAATGGGGCAGCGAGGGGCACAGAAGGGAAAAAGGGGAGAAAAAACAGACAGAAATACGGGCACAGTACAATGGGGCAGCGAGGGGCACAGAAGGGAAAAAGGGGAGAAAAACAGACAGAAATACGGGCACAGTACAATGGGGCAGCGAGGGCACAGAAGGGAAAAAGGGAGACAAGCAAAGAAATACGGGCACCGAGGCCACAAGCGGAGGGGCGATCTTACCAGCAGCAGCAGCGGGCGGACAACACAGGCGGAGCTGTGTGGTGGGGAGCGACCTACCCGGCAAGGTCAAGGGTCGCTCTCCTCACCGCGCAGCGGCCGCCATTTATGGGGAGGTGGGAGGGAGGAGCAGCGAATGGGCAGTCAGGGGCGGGGCCGCAGGGACGCAGCGGCGGGAATGGCGAGAGGCAGCGGGGGCACAGAAGGGAAAAAGGGGAGAAAAACAGACAGAAATACGGGCACAGTACAATGGGGCAGCGAGGGGCACAGAAGGGAAAAAGGGGAGAAAAACAGACAGAAATACGGGCACAGTACAATGGGGCAGTGAGGGGCACAGAAGGGAAAAAGGGGAGAAAAAACAGACAGAAATACGGGCACAGTACAATGGGGCAGCGAGGGGCACAGAAGGGAAAAAGGGGGGACAAGCAAAGAAATACGGGCACTGAGGCCACAAGCGGAGGGGCGATATTACCAGCAGCAGCAGCGGGCGGACAACACAGGCGGAGCTGTGTGGTGGGGGAGCGACCTACCCGGCAAGGTCAAGGGTCGCTCTCCTCACCGCGCAGCGGCCGCCATTTATGGGGAGGAGCAGCGAATGGGCAGTCAGGGGGGCGGGGCCGCAGGGGACGCAGCGGCGGGAATGGCGAGAGGCAGCGGGGGCACAGAAGGGAAAAAGGGGAGAAAAAACAGACAGAAATACGGGCACAGTACAATGGGGCAGCGAGGGGCACAGAAGGGAAAAAGGGGAGAAAAACAGACAGAAATACGGGCACAGTACAATGGGGCAGCGAGGGGCACAGAAGGGAAAAAGGGGAGAAAAACAGACAGAAATACGGGCACAGTACAATGGGGCAGCGAGGGGCACAGAAGGGAAAAAGGGAGAAAAACAGACAGAAATACGGGCACAGTACAAAGGGGCAGCGAGGGGCACAGAAGGGAAAAAGGGGAGAAAAAACAGACAGAAATACGGGCACAGTACAATGGGGCAGCGAGGGGCACAGAAGGGAAAAAGGGGAGAAAAAACAGACAGAAATACGGGCACAGTACAATGGGGCAGCGAGGGGCACAGAAGGGAAAAAGGGGAGACAAGCAAAGAAATACGGGCACCGAGGCCACAAGCGGAGGGGCGATCTTACCAGCAGCAGCAGCGGGCGGACAACACAGGCGGAGCTGTGTGGTGGGGGAGCGACCTACCTGGCGAGATGTCATGTCAATGATGTGAGTTTGCGTGATATGTGTTGGTGGTGCTCTGGTGCTGTTTGAGTGTGGCCATGTGCTACTTGACTGGAAGCGTGCAGCTGTGAGGTGTGCAAGCTTCAGTGTGAGCTTGCTGGGCCATGTGGGTGGGGGATGTTGAGCTGTGACTACCGCTCCCATCATGCTATTGCCTACACCCCCTTCCCAGCATGCCCATACTTCCTTCCTTTTGAGTGGACTTCACTGTGTGTGAGTGTGACAGCAATGGCAAGATGGCTGACAGTGGTGTCCTGCTGTTGGTTGGTGCCCAGTTCCCAGCAGGGCCTTGTGCTCCACACAGCAGTACCCAGTTTCAGCCATCTTGTCAGTTCTTTTCCACTCCCTGTGAGGTGTGCATGCTTCAGTGTGAGCTTGCTGGGCCATGTGGGTGGGGGATGTTGAGCTGTGACTACCACTATAAGGAAACAAAAAGGGGGGGGGACCGACGGGCTTTCTCCTCCTATCGGAATGGAGGAAGGTCCAGCATAAACGCCCTGAGTGAACTAATGAAAGTATACAGATATGCTGTTCCTGATGGTTGTCAACACAAGGGAAGTGACACCGACCTGATCCAAATTTGGTTCAAGGTGGGAAGTCCAATTATTGGATTGTAATGCCCTCACACACCCAAAGGGTGTCATGCTTCATCATCTGGGCTGCTCCTCGTCGGGTCGGCGGTGCAATACCCAACGGGCTCCCTATAGTAGGGGCTCTTTATCGGAGATCTTCTTCCAATAGCCGTATGGTGAAGTGGGGGTATGGGGCCAGAATTGTGTAGATGTGTAAAGTTGAATGTGTGATCTAAAATAGAGTTGGGAGTTCCATTAAATGTGATTTATTCAAATGGTCTCCTACCCTAATTAAAAGAGTGATAATGTGATGCTCAAAAGTGAGTATTATGTCTCAAGTAAAGGCATCATCATTCTTAAAGGAAGGTCAACATGTTTCACGCTTGTTGTCAAGATCTACATGCGATTCGTCAGGACCTCTATAAAAGGTAGACTATCTACACATACACACGGTGCGGTGGCCAAATACTCACCGCAGCCGATTCATTACCTACGTAAGTATACCTGTCAATCCCTGATCCTACCTATGTTGGTGAGAAAAAGGAACATGAATCATAAATATACACATATAGGTATATAAACAGTGTGGTAACCCTTGTGACTCTTAACAGAATGTTGTATTCATTATGATGTGAGTAGCAGAAAACTATAGTGCCGAACAGTGAATGTCCAAAGTGTACTATAGTGAGCTATGGCCATAGCGGCACTGTGAAGCGCAGCAGATAAAAACAAGTAAACTCACCCCATAAAGTGAGTATAACCAGGCGTCATCAGTGCCCGGTAGGGATACAAACAAGAGGAGTTCCTCAATTGCTGGATAAAACCATTGAAATAAAAGTAAATCAATGTAAACAAGGAAAAGTGTGGTCAATTCAACAACCAACATCCATTCTCATACGTTATGATCGTACATGTAACTTGATATTGTGGCCCCGGGTTAAATATCCCATATCAATGGACAATCAAAGTCATCAGTAATCATGTAGCACCTCTAAACTCTGATTCCCCCATAAGGAAATGGGGAAGAAACAACACTCATACTGCACCTCTAGATTCTTATTCCCCCGTAAGGAAATGGGGAAGGAACAACACTCATGCTGGGATGACCAAGTAAAGTCTATCCGTAGCCCCGTTCATAAGCAGGTAAGGTCTATCCATAGCCCCGTGCATGAACACATGATATAAATGTAAGCCCGCACACGCTGCGTACTCTATACTATGCTGACATTCCCACCAAATAACTCACACTGGTTGGAGACAGTGTCTTAAAACTAAGAGGGTTTTACGGTGGGTACATAGTATGATGGTAGTAGAAAAATTGGTGGCCAATCCATTATTAAACAGATAACACTGTATTAACGGGGAGTATTACAGAATTTGCCGAGCGTCATGTAATCATAACTAGAATGGGGGTCAAGTTCTAGTAACTATAACCAATCTGTCGCGCACTAGTAGCGTACTTACTTCTGTGTCAATAGCACATCTCCAAGCGACCTACCCACATCTACCGGGTCCGGGAGGTGAACTGCTCTGTTTGCGGACTGAATTTATAGTCCCACCTTGCTGTCAATGAAGTATTACAGGCAGAAGTGGCTGGATGTATAGCGGCCATCTTGGAATGGTGTTATTTGGTATACAAACAGAGTTATAAAATAGCATGATAGGCAGTAAGAGTCTATAAATCCCCGACAATCGTAGTCAAGGGAAAGGTCGATAGAGAGTTGGCTTGTTTAAAGACTCTGTATGTAATCCATCCTTTCTGTTAAACAGAGCTGTGCGTGCCAAAGTGACCGGATGTATAGCGGCCATATTGGAAAGGTGTTTATTGTTTAAGAACTGGCACAAAAGGTAAATATAAGGGTCTGTCAGACAGCCAACAGTCATGATCAGAAGAAAGAAAAGAAAGCACTACAGTCAATCGAAGATTAACTGTCAGTGTCTCATGCACAGATAGAGTTAGAAAGATGTATAAAGCCATTCCATGAGTAAAATTAGTCTGTTGTCATCCCCCAGTCAAGAGTGATGGTGATTTGGACTGAAGGGGAAAGTATTCAAGTCCCTTAATATGTTAGCCAGAAAATTATATGCGAGGAGTATGTGAGGTTTATTGACACGCAGACCAAAGGAGAGTAGCGAAATATCGCCAGTGTTCCAAGGAGGATTATTGATGGGTAGGGTCCAAGGGTGGATCCCAGCCGCACCACAAAGCTAACCCATCAGTGCCCGGTCAGATTGTATTTCATCACCACCTTCTCTAGTTGTCAAATAAAGTCTCCTGACCCATGTTATAGGCCATCGATGTTAAATAATGAGAGAATTCCACGGGATTTCCTCATTCAGTCCTCCAATATGGGAGGACAATCTGTGCACCCACCTCTGTTCTTTGATAAGCAGTGCCGCTTTCGTGATTTTTGGAAATGATTCTAGAACAACCCATTCTAATGCTTCTGGAGTGTGGCGTTTCTCTAAATAGTGTGTGCACATTTTGGTATTGTTCTTCTGGCAGCGGAAGTTACTGCGATGTTCAGATATGCGTATTTTGATGGGGCGTGTGGTCATCCCTACATAGTATAGTCCACAAGGACATGTAATCAAATATACGCAGTTCTGTGTGTTGCAGTTTGTATGAGACCTTAGCTCCCAGATGAAATTTGTATTGAGAGTCACAGACTTATGTATCTTAGTGAAGGCACAGGCCGTACACATACCACATGGATAGTGGCCTTTGACAGGTGGTAGTTGCCAAAGTGTACATTGTTGCGTCCCCTTGCGCCCCTTAGGTCTAGTCCGGATCAACATGTCTTTGAGATTCATGGAGCGTTTAAATGCAAAACGCGGTTTCTCCAAGGCCAGCGTGCCTGTGTTGAGTATATTCCAGTGCTTTTTATCACCTTGGTTAGTTGGTTTGACACTGGCGTGAACGTGGTGACACAAGTCAAGGTTTCACACTGGGATTTCTCTCTTGATTCTAGCAGACCTTCGCGGTTATTATTTCTAGCTCTTTTCCTCGAGAGTGATATACTCCGTGGTGGATAATCGCGTGCTGCTAAGTTCTTAGCAAGAATGGCTGATTCAGATTTGTAATCATCAAGAGTGCTGCAATTTCTCCTGACCCGTAGGAATTGACCAAATGGGAGGTTTTCCTTTAAGGTCTTGGGATGGTGACTGCTATAAAGTAGTAGACTGTTGCGGTCTGTATTCTTTCTAAACATGGTTGTAGACAATACGCCATTGTTCAGTCTGATGGTCAAATCCAGAAATGCAATCTGGTTGACTGAAACCGTGCCAGTAAATTTGAGAAATGGATTCTGAATATTAATCCACTCAAAAAATTGATTATATGTCTGTGAATCGCCCGTCCAAAAGATGAGGATATCATCTATAAAACGTTTCCACAGACGTATGTTGGATCGATATGGGTTGCCTTCTTGGAAGATAATTTTCTCCTCAAAGGATGCCATATAGAGACAGGCTAGACTAGGCGCAAAGGTACTTCCCATGGAAGTACCTTGTGTCTGGTGGTAAATCTGGCCATTGAACTCAAAAAGTTCTCAGTAAGAGCTATAGTTGCACATTCCATGATGAATCCCGGTGGTGTCACGGATACCCACGTCTGTGAACTTAGTTCCTCCTCAATCACATCTAAAGTGGCCCTCTGTGGGATGTTGGTGTAGAGTGCTTCCACATCTAGAGTGATGAGGAGGTCAATGTCTGTGGTGAATTGGAATTCGTCAAGTAGACGAAGAACATCAGTAGTATCCTGAATGTAAGAGGGGATCAGTTTAACCATGGGCTGTAGAAAATGGTCACAAAATTGTGACAATGGTTCTAATATGGAGTTTATTCCTGAGACTATAGGTCGTCCCGGTACCGGAGTAGTCCCTTTGTGAATCTTAGGAAGTATGTAAAAGTAGGGAGTCCTAGGTTCTTGTTTAATGAGAAAGGATGCTTCCTTTTTACTTATCCAGCCTTGGGTCTCAGCTGAGAACACCAATGATGTAATAGCCCTGGTTAACCTTTCTGTAGGGTTTTTTGCAATGGGTGTATAATACCGCCTATTGCTGAGTTGTCTCAGGCATTCAGTCTCGTAATCTGTAGTGGCCATGATGACCGTTGCACCTCCCTTGTCTGCTTGTTTAATAGTTATTGTTGGATCATTAGCCAATGTCTTTATGGCCATCAATTCATTATTGGGAATGTTACCGAAATGTCTCTGGTTGGTGGTGGCACATATGTCCTTAAGAACCGCCTGTTCAAAGGTAGATACCTCATGTGGCACCATACCACCAGTGGGGGTGAAGGTCGAGGGATTATGTAGTCCTGAGTCATCTACCCTTGTCTGTGGTTTATTTACAAAGAAAGCCTTAAGACGAACTTTGCGGAAGAATTGTTGAACTTCACAAAGTTGTTTAAATTGATCAATCTTAGGGGTTGGGACAAAACCCAGACCTTTTTGTAAAACCTTCACCTCTATCTCAGTCAATATCCTAGTTGATAAATTGACCACTAGGGTCTCTTTTTCGTGTAGCTCCGTGTTTCCATTGTTCGTTGTTGTGGTTCTTCCCACTGAACTCTCTTTTCTTGTGAGTTCCCTCTTTTCGCCCGCGCCCTCTGCCCCAACCTCTGCCTAAAAAGGTTGGCCCATGCCTGGGGGTCCAAAGGGGGGGCCATGATTGTACATCGGGTATTGCCAGTAGCCTTGTCCCTGAAATGGAGGGGTTGATAATGTGGTTGTTGATAACCAAAGTATCCTTGTCTACCACCTCTTCTATTCTGATCGATATTCCAGTTCTCTCCGCTAGAGTCACTATTATTAGATGAACTCCGTCTCGTGGAGTTCGAAGTGGTATCTGAGAGGTTGTCAGGTGGTGTAAAATCTTGTTTGAGGTATGGGTATACCTTCTCCTTGTCGAAGCGCCGAACATCCTTCTGGAGTTTGGCTACCTTTTGCTTCATAAGGTATTCCTTATGTTCGGCAATTTCATTGTTAAGCTCAGTGAGTTTAGATTTAAAGTTAAGGCTCGGTAGAGCACTTTTGAGGGTACTCTCAGCTAGTTGTATCCTGGTGTTTGATGAACTACTCACCATTCGAACTCCACGAGACGGAGTTCATCTAATAATAGTGACTCTAGCGGAGAGAACTGGAATATAAAACAAGGCTACTGGCAATACCCGATGTACAATCATGGCCCCCCCCCCCTTTGGACCCCCAGGCATGGGCCAACCTTTTTAGGCAGAGGTTGGGGCAGAGGGCGCGGGCGAAAAGAGGGAACTCACAAGAAAAGAGAGTTCAGTGGGAAGAACCACAACAACGAACAATGGAAACACGGAGCTACACGAAAAGAGACCCTAGTGGTCAATTTATCAACTAGGATATTGACTGAGATAGAGGTGAAGGTTTTACAAAAAGGTCTGGGTTTTGTCCCAACCCCTAAGATTGATCAATTTAAACAACTTTGTGAAGTTCAACAATTCTTCCGCAAAGTTCGTCTTAAGGCTTTCTTTGTAAATAAACCACAGACAAGGGTAGATGACTCAGGACTACATAATCCCTCGACCTTCACCCCCACTGGTGGTATGGTGCCACATGAGGTATCTACCTTTGAACAGGCGGTTCTTAAGGACATATGTGCCACCACCAACCAGAGACATTTCTGTAACATTCCCAATAATGAATTGATGGCCATAAAGACATTGGCTAATGATCCAACAATAACTATTAAACAAGCAGACAAGGGAGGTGCAACGGTCATCATGGCCACTACAGATTACGAGACTGAATGCCTGAGACAACTCAGCAATAGGCGGTATTATACACCCATTGCAAAAAACCCTACAGAAAGGTTAACCAGGGCTATTACATCATTGGTGTTCTCAGCTGAGACCCAAGGCTGGATAAGTAAAAGGAAGCATCCTTTCTCATTAAACAAGAACCTAGGACTCCCTACTTTTACATACTTCCTAAGATTCACAAAGGGACTACTCCGGTACCGGGACGACCTATAGTCTCAGGAATAAACTCCATATTAGAACCATTGTCACAATTTTGTGACCATTTTCTACAGCCCATGGTTAAACTGATCCCCTCTTACATTCAGGATACTACTGATGTTCTTCGTCTACTTGACGAATTCCAATTCACCACAGACATTGACCTCCTCATCACTCTAGATGTGGAAGCACTCTACACCAACATCCCACAGAGGGCCACTTTAGATGTGATTGAGGAGGAACTAAGTTCACAGACGTGGGTATCCGTGACACCACCGGGATTCATCATGGAATGTGCAACTATAGCTCTTACTGAGAACTTTTTGAGTTCAATGGCCAGATTTACCACCAGACACAAGGTACTTCCATGGGAAGTACCTTTGCGCCTAGTCTAGCCTGTCTCTATATGGCATCCTTTGAGGAGAAAATTATCTTCCAAGAAGGCAACCCATATCGATCCAACATACGTCTGTGGAAACGTTTTATAGATGATATCCTCATCTTTTGGACGGGCGATTCACAGACATATAATCAATTTTTGAGTGGATTAATATTCAGAATCCATTTCTCAAATTTACTGGCACGGTTTCAGTCAACCAGATTGCATTTCTGGATTTGACCATCAGACTGAACAATGGCGTATTGTCTACAACCATGTTTAGAAAGAATACAGACCGCAACAGTCTACTACTTTATAGCAGTCACCATCCCAAGACCTTAAAGGAAAACCTCCCATTTGGTCAATTCCTACGGGTCAGGAGAAATTGCAGCACTCTTGATGATTACAAATCTGAATCAGCCATTCTTGCTAAGAACTTAGCAGCACGCGATTATCCACCACGGAGTATATCACTCTCGAGGAAAAGAGCTAGAAATAATAACCGCGAAGGTCTGCTAGAATCAAGAGAGAAATCCCAGTGTGAAACCTTGACTTGTGTCACCACGTTCACGCCAGTGTCAAACCAACTAACCAAGGTGATAAAAAGCACTGGAATATACTCAACACAGGCACGCTGGCCTTGGAGAAACCGCGTTTTGCATTTAAACGCTCCATGAATCTCAAAGACATGTTGATCCGGACTAGACCTAAGGGGCGCAAGGGGACGCAACAATGTACACTTTGGCAACTACCACCTGTCAAAGGCCACTATCCATGTGGTATGTGTACGGCCTGTGCCTTCACTAAGATACATAAGTCTGTGACTCTCAATACAAATTTCATCTGGGAGCTAAGGTCTCATACAAACTGCAACACACAGAACTGCGTATATTTGATTACATGTCCTTGTGGACTATACTATGTAGGGATGACCACACGCCCCATCAAAATACGCATATCTGAACATCGCAGTAACTTCCGCTGCCAGAAGAACAATACCAAAATGTGCACACACTATTTAGAGAAACGCCACACTCCAGAAGCATTAGAATGGGTTGTTCTAGAATCATTTCCAAAAATCACGAAAGCGGCACTGCTTATCAAAGAACAGAGGTGGGTGCACAGATTGTCCTCCCATATTGGAGGACTGAATGAGGAAATCCCGTGGAATTCTCTCATTATTTAACATCGATGGCCTATAACATGGGTCAGGAGACTTTATTTGACAACTAGAGAAGGTGGTGATGAAATACAATCTGACCGGGCACTGATGGGTTAGCTTTGTGGTGCGGCTGGGATCCACCCTTGGACCCTACCCATCAATAATCCTCCTTGGAACACTGGCGATATTTCGCTACTCTCCTTTGGTCTGCGTGTCAATAAACCTCACATACTCCTCGCATATAATTTTCTGGCTAACATATTAAGGGACTTGAATACTTTCCCCTTCAGTCCAAATCACCATCACTCTTGACTGGGGGATGACAACAGACTAATTTTACTCATGGAATGGCTTTATACATCTTTCTAACTCTATCTGTGCATGAGACACTGACAGTTAATCTTCGATTGACTGTAGTGCTTTCTTTTCTTTCTTCTGATCATGACTGTTGGCTGTCTGACAGACCCTTATATTTACCTTTTGTGCCAGTTCTTAAACAATAAACACCTTTCCAATATGGCCGCTATACATCCGGTCACTTTGGCACGCACAGCTCTGTTTAACAGAAAGGATGGATTACATACAGAGTCTTTAAACAAGCCAACTCTCTATCGACCTTTCCCTTGACTACGATTGTCGGGGATTTATAGACTCTTACTGCCTATCATGCTATTTTATAACTCTGTTTGTATACCAAATAACACCATTCCAAGATGGCCGCTATACATCCAGCCACTTCTGCCTGTAATACTTCATTGACAGCAAGGTGGGACTATAAATTCAGTCCGCAAACAGAGCAGTTCACCTCCCGGACCCGGTAGATGTGGGTAGGTCGCTGGAGATGTGCTATTGACACAGAAGTAAGTACGCTACTAGTGCGCGACAGATTGGTTATAGTTACTAGAACTTGACCCCCATTCTAGTTATGATTACATGACGCTCGGCAAATTCTGTAATACTCCCCGTTAATACAGTGTTATCTGTTTAATAATGGATTGGCCACCAATTTTTCTACTACCATCATACTATGTACCCACCGTAAAACCCTCTTAGTTTTAAGACACTGTCTCCAACCAGTGTGAGTTATTTGGTGGGAATGTCAGCATAGCATAGAGTACGCAGCGTGTGCGGGCTTACATTTATATCATGTGTTCATGCACGGGGCTATGGATAGACCTTACCTGCTTATGAACGGGGCTACGGATAGACTTTACTTGGTCATCCCAGCATGAGTGTTGTTCCTTCCCCATTTCCTTACGGGGGAATAAGAATCTAGAGGTGCAGTATGAGTGTTGTTTCTTCCCCATTTCCTTATGGGGGAATCAGAGTTTAGAGGTGCTACATGATTACTGATGACTTTGATTGTCCATTGATATGGGATATTTAACCCGGGGCCACAATATCAAGTTACATGTACGATCATAACGTATGAGAATGGATGTTGGTTGTTGAATTGACCACACTTTTCCTTGTTTACATTGATTTACTTTTATTTCAATGGTTTTATCCAGCAATTGAGGAACTCCTCTTGTTTGTATCCCTACCGGGCACTGATGACGCCTGGTTATACTCACTTTATGGGGTGAGTTTACTTGTTTTTATCTGCTGCGCTTCACAGTGCCGCTATGGCCATAGCTCACTATAGTACACTTTGGACATTCACTGTTCGGCACTATAGTTTTCTGCTACTCACATCATAATGAATACAACATTCTGTTAAGAGTCACAAGGGTTACCACACTGTTTATATACCTATATGTGTATATTTATGATTCATGTTCCTTTTTCTCACCAACATAGGTAGGATCAGGGATTGACAGGTATACTTACGTAGGTAATGAATCGGCTGCGGTGAGTATTTGGCCACCGCACCGTGTGTATGTGTAGATAGTCTACCTTTTATAGAGGTCCTGACGAATCGCATGTAGATCTTGACAACAAGCGTGAAACATGTTGACCTTCCTTTAAGAATGATGATGCCTTACTTGAGACATAATACTCACTTTTGAGCATCACATTATCACTCTTTTAATTAGGGTAGGAGACCATTTGAATAAATCACATTTAATGGAACTCCCAACTCTATTTTAGATCACACATTCAACTTTACACATCTACACAATTCTGGCCCCATACCCCACTTCACCATACGGCTATTGGAAGAAGATCTCCGATAAAGAGCCCCTACTATAGGGAGCCCGTTGGGTATTGCACCGCCGACCCGACGAGGAGCAGCCCAGATGATGAAGCATGACACCCTTTGGGTGTGTGAGGGCATTACAATCCAATAATTGGACTTCCCACCTTGAACCAAATTTGGATCAGGTCGGTGTCACTTCCCTTGTGTTGACAACCATCAGGAACAGCATATCTGTATACTTTCACTGTGACTACCACTCCCATCATGCTATTGCCTACACCCCCCTTCCCAGCATGCCCATACTTCCTTCCTTTTGAGTGGACTTCACTGTGTGTGAGTGTGACAGCAATGGCAAGATGGCTGACAGTGTGGTCCTGTTGTTTCTTGGTGCCCAGTTCCCAGCAGGGCCTTGTGCTCCACACAGCAGTACCCAGTTTCAGCCATCTTGTCAGTTCTTTTCCACTCCCTGTGAGGTGTGCATGCTTCAGTGTGAGCTTGCTGGGCCATGTGGGCGGGGGATGTTGAGCTGTGACTACCACTCCCATCATGCTATTGCCTACACCCCCCTTCCCAGCATGCCCATACTTCCTTCCTTTTGACTCTGCTTCCCTGTGGGGTAGTATGCCTGTGCTGAAAGGATGGCTGACAGTGTTGTCCTGGCGTTTGTTTGGCTACAAGTCCCAAGAGTGTCCCTGTGCTTCACACAGCATAACCCAGGGTGGTGGTTCTTTGTGGGATATTTAATTAGAGTGTGAGGCATTGCATTCTCCCAGGTGAGTTGTGTGGAGTTTGTGTTAAGAGGGTGTGTGAGAAAAGCTGCTTGTAAATATGGTCAGAGCTGTCAGTCCTCCTTCCCACCCAGCCAGATATCCCACCATGGAACGTGCTTCCATTGCAGGGAGTGCAAGTTGGCTTTCAGGATGTCAGTCAGTGGTGTCCTGCTGTTGGTTGGTACACAGTTCCCAGCAGGGCCTTGTGCTCCACACAGCAGTACCCAGTTTCAGCCATCTTGTCAGTTCTTTTCCACTCCCTGTGAGGTGTGCATGCTTCAGTGTGAGCTTGCTGGGCCATGTGGGTGGGGGATGTTGAGCTGTGACTACCACTCCCATCATGCTATTGCCTACACCCCCCTTCCCAGCATGCCCATACTTCCTTCCTTTTGAGTGGACTTCACTGTGTGTGAGTGTGACAGCAATGGCAAGATGGCTGAGTGTGGTCCTGTTGTTTCTTGGTGCCCAGTTCCCATCAGGGCCTTGTGCTCCACACAGCAGTACCCAGTTTCAGCCATCTTGTCAGTTCTTTTCCACTCCCTGTGAGGTGTGCATGCTTCAGTGTGAGCTTGCTGGGCCATGTGGGTGGGGGATGTTGAGCTGTGACTACCATTCCCATCATACTATTGCCTACACCCTCCTTCCCAGCATGCCCATACTTCCTTCCTTTTGACTCTGCTTCCCTGTGGGGTAGTGTGCCTGTGCTGAAAGGATGGCTGACAGTGTTGTCCTGGCGTTTGTTTGGCTACAAGTCCCAAAAGTGTCCCTGTGCTTCACACAGCATAACCCAGGGTGGTGGTTCTTTGTGGGATATTTAATTAGAGTATGAGGCATTGCATTCTCCCAGGTGAGTTGTGTGGAGTTTGTGTTAAGGGGGTGTGTGAGAAAAGCTGCTTGTAAATATGGTCAGAGCTTTCAGTCCTCCTTCCCACCCAGACAGATATCCCACCATGGAACGTGCTTCCATTGCAGGGAGTGCAAGTTGGCTTTTAGGATGTCAGTCAGTGGTGTCCTGCTGTTGGTTGGTACACAGTTCCCAGCAGGGCCTTGTGCTCCACACAGCAGTACCCAGTTTCAGCTATCTTGTCAGTTCTTTTCCACTCCCTGTGATGTGAGCATGGTTCAGGGTGGTGTTGATGGGCCAATTGTGAGGGTGACCAATATCTGTGACTACAACTCCCATCATGCTATTGGCTACACTGACTTCACCAGCATACACAGAATTCCTTCCTTTCAGTGAGCTTCCCTGTGAGGTGGTGTTCTAGTGGTGGCTAAATATCTGACTGTGTTTGTTGGTTAGATTTGTGCCACTGCCTAGCTCTATTTGTTGTTGGGTTTGTACATGTCATGACACAGTTACATATCACTATGAAATGGCATGTATTGTGTTTATCTGACTAACATACACATCTTGGGATGATTATCTTTTGGTTGCTGTGGATTTGCTAAGGGTGCATGGTTTGACTATCCCCTTGACAGTGATGTGTGTGTATTGTCACACAACATTGTGTATATTTGTTGTGTACTCACCAGGCTCTGGGATGTTTGATAGTCCATATACGCTCACTGGTGGTAGGATGGCCCGGACCTTCTCCTCCCAGGGCCTGAGGTATATTGGTTTGGCAGGAGGGCCACTGCCGGTGCGCTGACTCAAGATGTAATCCTTCTTTAGTAGGTCCTTGACCCTCCTGCGCACATCATACCACCTGTTCTGGATGTCTTCCTTTGTGCACAAACATGGTGATTGTGCGTTCACCCTGTCGACGATCCTCTCCCACATCTTGGTTTTCTGCGACATGGGGGTCTGTTGGACCAATGTACCAAACAACTGGGGCTCTACCCTGAGGATCTCATCTACCAGGACTTCCAATTCACTGTCTAGGAACTTTGGATTCTTCTTTGGGGGCATGGTGATGGGTGGTGGTGGTGATTGATATGTGTGTGGGTGTGCAAGTGAGGGTGTGTGAGTGTAGGTTTTGCTGGGTGTATGTGAGGGTGCTATTTGTTGAGGTGCTAATGGTGTGTGGCTTGTGTGATGGATGAGCTGTGAGTGTGTCTGTGGTTGCTGTCTGATGGTGTTCTGCGCTGGCAGGTCAGTTGAATTTGCAAAGGATCATGGTAGGGATTTGTGGCCTTTATATGGGTGGAGTTGTGGGTGTGTCTTTGTTCCATGTTTCCCCCCCCCTGTATTTATTGGCTTTGTAATTGCTTGTTTGGCCCTTTTTTTTGTATTTTTTCCTTTGTACCTTTTGTGCATGTAGGAGACGTTCTTCTGACCGAGTAGGACGCTGCAGTTGTCTCGTGCGAGCTTCTCCGAGTCGTTCACGCTGTGTTTCTGCTAGGTTTATTGTGCGGTGTACGCGTCGGTCGCGGAGTATTGGGTTGCTTCGGCTGGGTTTTGTATGCGTGTCGGTCGTACGGCTTGGGCTCCGTGCGACTCGGTCTGGTTTTCCACGCATTGCATCATACTGCGTGGGTCGGAGTTCGCGGGTACGTTTCGGTCGGGTTCATTCCTGGTGTGTGTCGGTCGGTTCGATTCGCGTGGTTTCCCGGCCGGATAGCTTGTTTCCGTGCGGGTCGGTCGTTCGGCTTGTGTTCCGTACGAGTCGGTCGTGATTCACATGCATTTCATCGTACTACGCAGGTCGGGCAGCGCCGGTACGTGTCGGTCGGACTAAATTCCCGTACCGAGTCGGTCGGTATGTTTTCCGGCCCAAATCGGAATCGACCCCCTAGTATTTCCCGCTGATTAAATAGCAGGATGCCAAAATTTGGGGTGTCTTGATTCAGAACTATCACTATTCCTCATTCTTGACTTATTTGCAAAAAATATATGAGATTATTTTAGAGAATGTTACCCAATGGAACGTCATCATTTAATCCTCCGGAATGACTAGATAATTTATAAATCCATCTTTGTTCCTTTTCAAAAAGGACTTTTTCCAAATTTCTTGTGTCTGCGGATACCTGTTCTAAAACTATCCATCTCATATCATTAGGAGTATGATTGTTTGTTATGAAGTGTTGCGCCATCTTGGTGGTACTGCGTCTACATTGTATTGTGCTCTTGTGTTTACTTTTCGTGTTGTCATTCCTATATATTTGAGATTACATGGGCATACAATGAGGTAGATCACTTGTTTGGTGTTGCAATTAGTATGTTTTCTCAACTCCCACGGGGTATTTAGTCCCAGGTCTACAGTTTTTGTTGCTAACGTCAGGTGGCAAACGCTACATTGCCCACAGGGGTAATGTCCTGTGACTGGTGGGAGCCCCAGCATCGCGTGCATTGTCTGTCCTGGTGTTTGTTGTTGTCTAGGTCTTGTGTGTACCAGACTGTCGCGTATGCTTCGTGCTCTTTTGTGAAAGAATAGGGGCTGATCCCATTGTCTGCCTCTTATATTTAGAGTTCCCAACCACGGTGAATTATTTTTTTAATTTGGTTAGATGCTATGTTATATGTAGTGACGCACACTAGGGGGGGGATCTGTCTTGTTGCGTGTTGCGCCCTCCAAAAGTGCCTCTGTGTTTTGGTTTCTAGCTCTTTTTTTAATTTCTCTATCAGTTGGTCAGGGTAGTTCCTGGCTCTCAGCTTGTTTGTCAATATTTCTGCCTGTTTCTTGAAGTCTTTTGTTTGGCTACAGTTGCGTCGTAGGTGGAGAAATTGGCCATAAGGGAGATTCTCTTGCGGAGGGCGTGGATGAAAACTATCAAACCTCAAAAGATTGTTTTTTGCTGTGGGTTTATGGTACGTGTCTGTATGTAACCTACCCTCTTCATTGAAGATCGTGATATCAAGGAACGTGAGACTATTTTCATCTATGTTATGAGTGAATTTGAGGTTTCTGTCTTGTTCATTTAACCAATCAATAAAGGTTAAGGCTGTGTTCTGGTCTCCCTTCCATAGAATGAAGATGTCGTCTATATATTCCTTTCACATGGAGATGTGTTTGTGATAAGGATTTGTCTCATGAAGGATACATTCAGTTTCTAGGTTGAAGACATAAAGTCCTGCAATGTTTGGAGCGAAGGTGCTCCCAATGATGTTCCGTTTGTTTGCAGGTACAGTGTTCCCTCGAATTCAAGAAAGTTCCTAGTCAGAGCAAGATCTGCACATTCTAGTTTAGCTGACTTGTTCTCCCCTGGTACCCCTATGATGTCTGTTGAAAAAAAAAATCATGTATGTAATAGGTCCAGTCTGTTTTTCCTTCTAAATGTATTTTCCGTAGAGCTACTTTAAATTTTAACTATGCTGAGTTTCTAGATGTGGTGACAACTATTTTAAGGCAAACACCTGTTTTTCACCTAAATACTTATAGCCTATTTAATAATCTCACTATTAGGGGTGCTCCAAAAAAGTACAAGCGCCCACAGATGCCTAATCCCTCCCCCACTTTTTCTCTTTTCAGTTACAACCATACAAGGAAAGGGCCGATAAATATGGTCTGTATGGTAATGTGCATGTTTATTACTATTTAATTGCACAGAAAATTAGCAATTGCAAAAAGCAGGGTTAAAAACGAGGTCCTGAGGAAAGCCTACTGACCCTTCACGGGCTATATGAAAATGAGTTACTTACCTGTAACTACGGTTCTCCAGTATTGGATCTTTCATAGATTCACATGCTTGAATCATCCCCGTCGTCGTAGTGGGAGTACCACGGTATACATATAAAAGCAGTAGATAATACTACAATAGGCTACAATGCAATGAAGAGTCACTGCAATTGCCTATCCATTTTCTTTTGTAAAAAAGAACCAAACTTAAGTAGCAGCCAATCAAGCGACGGCACCCTCTAGAACAATCACAAGAGAGGCTAGGTTCCTCAGATTTTCTACTGCACGTCGTGTGAAAGGGAGTCTCCCTGAGCTCTGCTCAGTTTTATCTTGTTTATCCAGATTTCAACCCAGAATGTCGGAATCTTCAAAGAAAGGTCTCTTCAGGTCGTGTGGATCATGCAGCAAGAAGAGGCTGCATGCTGAGGATCCACATAAGAGCTGCATCTACTGCCTTTACCCTCAACATAAGGAAAAAGTCTGTAAAATCTGTAGAACCTTTTCTACAAAAACCCTCAAGGACCGAGAGGGTAGATTATTGATTTGGCTTCAGAGACTTAAATCTAAATCTGATGTCGTCTCTGAGGATGAGGAGAGCTCCACCTCACAGGCTTCTAAGGAAACATCCAAAAGGAGAGATAGACCTCTTGAATCTCCTGAGGTTTCCAAGAAAAACACTTCAAAATAGTCTCGTCAGGAAGATGCAGGCACCTCACAAAAAGAAAAGCTTTCATTTCCTACTGAGGAAAAAAGCCACAAGAAGGAAAAGCACTCTTCCGTTCATTCTATGAAAATTTCAGTGTCTAAAAAGCTTGTGTCACCGACGGCGTTCACTTCTGAATCACCGTCAACGCAAAAATCACCTTCTAGACAAGCTTCTCCTACCTCGTTGTCGAAAAAATCTACATCGTCGACAACAGATTCGACGACGGTCCCGCCGACGGCACTTCCAGTGACGACGATGCCTTCGACGGCGACTGACGACAACGACTACAACCTTTTCGTCGGTCTTCCTCGTCGACGACGGTGGTTCCGTCGATGACCTCTTCTACGACCGCGTCGAAGACAATATCGTTTACGATGCTGACGACGACTTCATACGTTCCTGTCATGTCCTCGTCAATGACGCAGACTCCGCTACGGTCGACGAAGCTGACGACGCTTTATCCCACGCCTGGTCGTAACCGTCCATCCACCTTACAGCTTATGCCTATGTACCCGTCGACGACATTCTTGTCGACGACACCGTCGACGAGGCATTTTTTTCAAAATCCAGCAATAGTTTCACCTTTAACACCTTCAACTTTTTTAGAGGAGTCTTATGACGATGGGATGTTTGGACCTGCTGATAGTCCTTCTCAATTGCATGTAAAATATCAAGAGGAAGATGACGATGAATATGAGGGTTACTACCAAGAAGAATATCACCCTCCTCATGCAAAGATTCAGTATTTGGGACAAGTTAATGAGCCTATGGTCCACCTTCCTGTTACTCTGGTACAGGATCTTCAGGATTTATTGCATGACTATCGCTCGCGCTTTCCTTCAGCGGCTGTTCCTCCACCTCCACAGCCACCACCGCCTGCCGCTTCTCCACCACGCACCTCTGTACCTTTTTCTTCGCCCTCCCCTGCGGGAGATACTGTTTTGCCGCAACATCATCAGGACACTTCTGATGAAGGAGAAATTGAGGACTTTCAACCTCAAAAAGATGGGCAAACAGGAGATGAATGGGAGGACTACGTTATATCGACACCTGCGTCTCCTTCTCCGCAAACTGTAGAGTCTCCACCAGAGGATATCAGCGGTTTTCACGCTCTAATAGAAAGAGCGGCTTCACGTTTTTAACTGTCTTCAATGGTCAAGGAATCTGATTGCTTTCTCTACGATTTCAAAGATCTATCCAGAAAATCTGTTAGACCTATACCCATTGTAGATCACATCTAGGAAGAAGGTGTAAAAGTAATGAGGACACCTGCCACAGTTATCCCTGTCTTACCCAGGATCGACAAAAAGTATAAAGCTTCCGATGATGCTCCACCTTGTCTAGTAGTACATCCTAAGCCTGACTCCGATTTCTCACAGGCCGCCCAACGGAGATCAAGGAACCCTCTAGCGCCCATTACTGCTCTGCCTGACAGAGAAGGAAGGCGCTTAGATTACATCGGCAAAAGATTCACAACCACAGCAGGTGCTACTGTTCGTGCTGCCAACGCTCTAGTGATTTTAGCCAGGTACGATCGACAGATGTGGTCGGACATTGCTCATTTCTTAGATCTCCTTTCAGAGGATAAAAGGATGGAAGCAAGAAAGATCCTGCTAGAGGGGGAAAGATCTGCATCTGAAATCATTGATGCTTCTATGGACATTGCTTCCTTGACTTTTGTCAGCTTGCTGGAGCTGCTGTCCTCAGACGCCAGGGTTGGCTAAAAGCAACTATGTTCCGCCCTGAGGTGCAAAGCAAAATTTTGGACATGCCATTTGATGGTGAAACACTCTTTGGCAAACATATTGATGACGCTTTGCAAACCATCAAAACAGACATGGACACATAAGGCTCTGGGAACGCTCCAATATAGAGAGACCCCCTTTCGTGGAGCACGTGGCAGAGGAACCTATTCTTTTCAAGGAGGTTACCAGAGATACCAGCCTCAAACTTACACCCTTCCTACCAACAACAACAGCAATACCTTGCACCACCACAATCTGCCTATTCTAGACAACCTAGACGGAAACAACAAGTTCAACACAGGGATTCTGCCAGGAAGCAGTGACGCCGCCTCGCCGCCTGCCGCTCTTCCCTTGTCTTTTTCACTGAATAAAATTCCCCTTTCTCATTGCATACATCAATGGCAGACAATAACAACAGACAAATGGGTCCTGGATATAATAAAGTATGGCCATACCCTGGAGTTTACCTCAACGCCACCTCATAATCCGCCTCAGAAATCAATACCACCATATCTTCAATTGCTAAAGGAGGCTTTACTAATGCTTCAAAAAGGAGCAATAGAATGTGTACCATGCTCTCAGAGAGGAAAAGGCTTCCACTCCCGCTTTTTCCTGATAAAGAAGGAAAAAGTCGGGAGGATGGCGTCCCATTCTAGACCTCAGAAAACTCAATAAATACCTGCTGAAGAAATCCTTTCGCATGGTTACTCTCCAGGAGATATTACAGCTTCTGAACCATTCGGATTTTTTAGCAAGCCTAGATTTGGAAGACGCATATTTCCATATCCCTATCCACCCCAAGCATCGAAAATTTCTACGTTTCTCTGTGGCAGGCGTGCAATTCAATTCAAAGTACTTCCCTTTGGCCTTCGTTCAGCTCTCCGGGTTTTCACCAAGTGCCTAGCTCCCGTGGCAGCATACCTAAGATTGAAAGGCCTACAGATCTTCCCATATCTCGACGATTGGTTGGTGAAAGCTCCTTCTCTTCATCAAGCTTCAGAAGCCATCTCATTCTGCCTACAGCTCTTCCGCTCTCTAGGGCTGGCAGTCAATCTTCAAAAATCCATTCTAGCTCCTTCTCATCCGTTAACATTTCTAGGCGCAACACTGGATACCCTCCAAAACAGGGCATTCTTAACAACAGAGAGCCGGAACGCCATTCTATCTCTGGCTCATGATCTCTACAAGAGAAAGTTTGCATCTGTCTGTCTCCTCAAATCCTTTCTCGGAATGATGTCTTCCGCCATTCTCATGGTACCTCATGCTCGTCTAAGGATGAGGCCATTTCAAGAACAGTTGGACACCCAATGGCTTCAAGTAACAGGATCATTCAACGACAACATTCGGATAACTCCGATCATGAAGGATGCACTTCTTTGGTGGCAATCTCCCAGCAATCTCTCTCTGGGACTGTCATTCCTTTCTCCTCTTCCAGAGTTTGTTCTGACCACAGATGCATCTTTGGAAGGCTGGGGAGCACATCTGCACACCTCCAAATAAGTGGCAAATGGAGTCTCTCTCTCTCCAAAATGCATATCAATTTTCTGGAACTACGGGCGATTTTTCTAGCCCTCCAGTCATTTCTTCCAAGGATAAGAGCATCCTCAGTCCTCATACGCACAGACAATACCACCTGCATGCATTATCTAAACAAGCAGGGAGGAACAAGATCTCCAATCCTATCCTGGGAAGCTCAAAGAATATGGGAATGGACACTACAACATCAAATAACTATCAAAGCGGAGCATCTCCCAGGAGTACAAAAACAACCTAGCAGACACCTTGAGCAGGTTAAATCAATCAAATCGCGAGTGGGAACTCAACCAACTTGGACCTATTTGCGTCTCAAGGGAACCAGAAATGCCGGTTCTTTGCCAGCAGGGAACCACAGATAGGGTCATGGAGGAATGCGTTTTCGATAAGATGGTCAGGAATCTTTGCGTACGCTTTTCCCCCATGCCCCCTAATCTCCAGAGTGCTGATGAAAATGAAATGGGAACCGTGCCAACTCATCCTCATTGCTCCGCGTTGGCCACGCCAGCACTGGCTCACAGTGCTACTCCTGCTGTCGCAATCCAAACCTTATCACCTTCCATTGTCAACCACTCTGCTAACAATGGGCCCGATTCACAGAACTAACTTAAGACAAAATCCTAAACTTACTACCATTTTGGTATTCACAGAAGGCACTTACTCATTTTGGTATTCACAGAAGGCACTTACTTACTCATTTTGAGTAATTACTTATTTTGAGTAAGTTACTCATTTTGTGTAACTTACTCATTTTGGTATTCACAGAAGGCACTTACTCATTTATGAGTAAGTGCCTTCTGTGAATACTAAAATGAGTAAGTTACACAAAATGAGTAAGTTACACAAATAAGTAAGTTACTCATTTTGGTATTCACAGAAGGCACTTACTCATTTATGAGTAAGTGCCTTCTGTGAATACTAAAATGAGTAAGTTACACAAAATGAGTAAGTTACCCAAAATGAGTAAGTAAGTGCCTTCTGTGAATACCAAAATGGTAGTAAGTTTAGGATTTTGTCTTAAGTTAGTTCTGTGAATCGGGCCCTTCGTACAAAGGACAGATCCTGCATCCGCGCCAAGCTTCTCTTCAATTGCATGCCTGGAACCTGAGTTCAATGAGTACAAGGATTTAGTCATCCCTCAAGACTGTAGAGGTATATTGTCCAGAGCAAGAGCTGAGTCTACTACTAATACGTACAGACTAAAATGGGAACGTTTTTGTGCCTTTGGAATGACATTCACCCTCTTCTCTCTTCCCCAGAACAAATCTTGCCTTATCGCTTGTCTCTGGCAAGATCAGGTCTGGCGTATGCTTCAGTAAGGGTCCACCTTGCGGCCCTCTCCCGATACAGACGCACGTCCGACGCCTCTTCTCTCTGCTCTTCTCGCATCATCAAGCAGTTCATGAAGAGTCACCAAGTTTACTGTCTTAGAAATTGTGAAGCACACACCGATTTACCTGGGTGCATTACGCTCACTTGTCTCGGATACAGGCAAGACAGACACTGTCACAAATAACTGGGTCTCCCCTCTCCTTGTGTTAATGCATTTTCTTAATTCTACACCGGGATTAAATCAAGAAGACTTGGTCCCAGATATCCACAGTCAGCACATTCTGGTATTGCTACCACCTATTTGGTGGGAAAACTGTGTCAACAATGGTTGGAACATTCCACATCGTCTGCGGTGAAACAGCATCTTTTTCTCCTGTCTGAGGACATTCATTTATCGGATTTTCTTTTAGGTCCTAAATCCCCACGTTCTAAAAGATGTATTTATGCTACTTATAATGACATTTGGAAACTATCACAAATGGAAGCTGTAGCATGTTTAAGACACATTGATCAGGATAATTTGGATAAAGTGCTAGCTGTTGTCCATAATAGTATTAATACATTGTCATCTCGTATTTACAATTCAAACAATATTGTGTCGTCTGTTATTGATATTGTGCAGAGTGACATGTCAACATTATATCAGGGGGAAAGTCCGCTTAGATCTATTATGCAGTTTAGTTGAATGCTTCAAACACTTAAAAATTGCTGCGTTCCATGGCATGACTTAAATTGTACGGAGTTATTTTCGCCTTTTAATTTGACACGCAAACAACAACTGATGGCTTTGAAAGACGCGACATGCACAATGCTGCATTTAGACAAATTGAAACAACTCCCATTCACAATAGCTGAGATGCCTTTGGCAGTTTGGCTAATACACAGTGTTATTTCACTGCCCATCTCGACATTTCAATTTACAGCTTGCATGAAACATACCCCATAGGTAGATATGAACCCCTTGGGAGCAGCTTCAACCACATGAATTATGGTCACTTCCCTTTACTTATTGTTGTTTACGCACCAATAAGAAAGTTTGTATAACTGGAGAAGAAAGCAACTCTACAGTCAGATATTCACTTGCTTGTAAACAAGTTAAAATCCATGGCACCTGTAATACTTCAGTGCATATTTTGGCTTGTTATTTAAAAGGAATTCCAGTTCCCGCAATTCTCCCTTTCATAACAGTACTTTCAAATGTTAGTTATCTCATGCTGAGCGATCAAGACTGTTGCGGAATGGGGGCTGGAGTCCCATATATTTTGTCCGTGTCCCAGTTAGTCACTTGCTGCAATAATGTCTTGTTTCCCCCTTTGCATGGAATAGTAGATAGCTTGTTGGGGAGACATCCATTACAACGCAGGCATTACAACGCAATGCCTTTACAACGCATCCATTACAACGCAGGCACCATTACATCGCATGCCATCACAATGCACATACTTTTACAACGCATTCCATTACAACACATGCTATTACAATGCATGCCATTACAACGCATTGGTAAGTATAGTATGGTAAGTATTTGTTAGGTTGTGGTAGTTTATTTTAATTAATACTTTGGTATTATAATTAATTATAGTTTATATTTATTAAAAGGAGATTTATATTATATAAATAGTAAATAATATTAAAAAAGGTTGTGGTAGTTTATTTTAATACTCAGGTATTAAAATTTATAAAAGAGTATATATTTAAAAAATATAAGAATTTTTTTGTTGAAAAATTAAATTAAAAGGGTGGTTTATATTATATAAATATTAAATAATTTAAAAAAATGGTTGTGGTATTTTTTAATACTCGGGTATTAAAATTAATACTAGAGTATGTTTTAAAAATGATTAGATTTAAAGGTTTGTGATATATTGATATTATAAGGGAAATGTGTATTATATAAATATGAATTAAAAAAAAGGTTGTGGTAATTTAATTGTGTTTTAAAAAAATATTAGAAATAAATGTTTGGGATAATAGTGATAATAAAAGGGAGATTTATATTATATTTAAATTAAATAATGTAAAAAGGTTGTGGTAATTTATTTTAATACTCAGGTATTAAAATTAATACTAGAGTATATATAAAATAAAAAATAGAATTAAAACTTTGTGATAATAGTAGTGTTAAAGGGAAAAAAATTAAGTTTATTTTAAAAAGTTTTATTAATTGCTAACAAAATCAAAATATTGTTTATTATCTGATTAATTCAAAGTAAAAAAATAAGATGTTAGAAAAAATTATAATTAATTAGGAAATTATTTATACATGGGTTACAAATTAATATTCAGATTTAAAATAAAAAGAGTAAATAAAATGTTAAATAGGTATTGAAATATTATAGAGTTAAAAATATAAATATTAATAATTTTTAAAAACAGTCATAATTGTGTTAAAAATATAACATTTAGGGCCCGATTCCGATCTCGCTCGGAAAGCCCTACGACCGACTCTGTCCCGTAGAGCTTTCCGACCGACTCGTGCTCCGGGGCTCCGAGCGACAAAGTACGATGCGCTGCAGCGCTGACGGACTCGGGTTGCTCGGAGCCCCATTGAAGTCAATTGGAGCCTGAAGTACGTCGCGTACATAGGCTCCCATCGTGAAAAATGTACGTCTTGGAAAAGGGCGCCCCCTGTCGCGTGTTTGCGTCGGTGCCCCCCGCAACGTACATGCATGGGTGAGGGGGATCCCTGGGTCCCCCCGCTGTCCAAGTCGTAGGGCCCCGGGTGAAGGGGGGTCCGGCGCGGACCCCCGAAGTACGCTTCCTGGAGCTTTTTCGGGCTGGAGGCTCCGACTCGCACCGGCTGCTCGCAACGCCCATCGTACTTGGCCGGCCGGAAACCGAACGCATTGCACTGTACGTGTCGGACAGATTTAAGTCGCTCGGGAGGCATCGCTGACGGGTACGAGTCAGTCGTAGCGCGAGGCTTGAAGCGCATCGTACTTGCTCGCTCGTACAGCTGTACGAGTCGCACGGAAATCATACGTACGACTCGGACTCGCTACTGACGGATGCCGCTAGGAGCCCTTCCGTGCGAGATCGAAATCGGGCCCTTAATGTAAACAGAATATAATAATTTAATAACATTTAAAATGAAGAAAGAAAGACCAGACATGTAAATTATTATTTAAAGAATTTTATTAACATTTATATAAATATTATGTATTCAAATTAAATATACAAAAATATTGAAAACATAGTTTATTGCTAATAATATTTTACAAAAATAAACATAGATATTTTTATGTACATTAACATTTTTTAAACATTTTTTCAAAATTTTCCCACGCTTTTCCATTGAAGTCAATGGGAGAAAAGGATAAGTTACTTACCTGTAATCCTAGTTCTCTTCCAGGGGTATCCTCATCAAAGTCATAAGCACTGAATATTCCCGCCCACGTGCGGGGACCCCGAAATATAAAAATTATATATGGAAATCACATATATACAGCTCTACATATATGCATATACATATATCATTTTTCTCATACCAATGCAGCTCTCAATAGGAGGCTAAACAATGTAATTACACACATAAAAAACTACTTTTGCCAATATATAAAAACACCAGAGGACAATTAGTACTTGAACTCGGTTTTTAATGAGCAAAATACTCATAAATAGTAAAAACTGCAAAATAAGTAGACATTGTTAGCCTACAGGCTGCATTGTAAACCAATAGCATAGAAAATGAAAACATTTTCAACAAAAACTGGCACCGTGCCTTTAAGGCAGCCATGACCCCTAGCTTCCCATCATGCCTCAGGGGTGACAGTTAGGTCAGTTGTTCTTTGCATAACCCTGAAGGTCAGGGCACAAAGATATCCTTTAACACTTTAGAAATCTCTCATTTACCTGGGGAGGCGGGTGGGTTGCTTATGACTTTGATGAGGATACCCCTGGAAGAGAACTAGGATTACAGGTAAGTAACTTATCCTTCTCTTCCAGGGGATCCTCATCAATAGTCATAAGCACTGAATAGAATAGCAAGCCCATCAACCACCTGCAGGTAAATGAGAGTAAAGTGACCCAACACAAAGAAACATAACAGCCGAAATCAGCTGTTGAACAGATTCCTCAAGGAGGCCTGGCCTACTTGGGTGTCTGCTCTGGTGTCTGATTCCAGACAGTAGTGCCTCATAAATGTATGGACGGACCTCCAAGTTGCCGCCTTACAGATTTCAGACATGGGCACATTTTGAAGAAAAGCAGTAGTAGCCGCTTTTCCTCTAGTAGAATGCGCTCTGGGAGTAAACCCCAGGAGCTTCTGCGCTAATTGATAAGCAAGCTTGATACATGAAACTATCCATCTGGAGATGGAGCGCTTTGAAGCTGCGAACCCAGATCTGATCGACCCATAGTTAACAAATAGTTGATCAGATTTTCTTATAGATTTGGACCGATCCAGATAGAATTTTAAAACCCTTTTGAGGTCCAGAGAATGCAAAGCCCTCTCAGCTGGAGTGGAGGGATTGGGAAAAAAGGTGGGTAGAGAGATGGTCTGATTCACATGAAAATCCGACACCACCTTTGGAAGGAAAGAGGGGTGCGTCCTCAACACAACCCTGTTAAGATGGAAGACTGTATAGGGTTCTTTGGAGCAGAGCGCCTGTATTTCACTCACTCTGCGAGCTGACGTGATCGCTACCAAGAAAACCGCCTTCCAAGAAAGATGCTGTAAGGTTGCTTTGTGTATGGGTTCAAAAGGCGGACCCATCAATTTTGATAGCACCAGGTTAAGCTCCCAGGGTGGTGAAGGAGGTCGTACCGGAGGATAGACCTTCTTTAAACCCTGCAAAAAATCCTTAACAGCCTGTAACTGGAAGAAGGAAGGTTGAGAAGCTGAACGCCTATATGCAGTTATAGCTGCTAAATGCACCTTAATGGAAGAAAACTTCAAACCTGCTTTCGCCAGATAAAGTAGGTAAGGAAGGATGACCTCTTCCTGACCTTTGATTGGGTTACAATTGTTCTGCATACACCACATGTAAAACCGTTTCCACTTGCATGCATACGAATGCCTCGTGGACGGTCTTCTTGCTTCCTTCAAGATGGACATGCAGTCCTGCGGCAGTCCTAAGTGGCCATACTGGAGGACCTCAGGAGCCATGCCGCCAAGTTCAGTGAGGGAAGGTTGGGATGATGAATCCTCCCGTTCATCTTGGACAGCAGGTCCGGTCTGCACGGCAGCCTCTTGTGAGGACACTCTGATAGGTGCAGAAGGTCCGGGTACCACCATTGTCTCGGCCAGTCCGGGGCAATTAGTATCATCCTCGTGCACGAATGGGACAGCTTGGTCACCACCTTCGGGATCAGCGGAAGGGGTGGAAAGGCGTACACAAATGCCCCTGACCAGTCTATCAAAAGGGCATTCCCTTTCGATCCTGGTCGGTAGAACCGTGAGGCGAAGTTTCAGCATTTGGCATTTTCGTCGTCCGCGAAGAGGTCGATGGTGGGACGACCCCATGTCTGGAAGATGTCTTCGACGACCTCGTCGTTGAGCACCCAGTCTTCTCTGTCTTCGAAGTGACGGCTGAGTGCATCCGCTCTCACGTTCTGTTCTCCTGGCAGGTGGACTGCTGTGACTGCCAGATTCCGAGCCAAGAGCCAATGCCAGAGTGCTTGAGCTTCCAGGGAAAGTGTGCGTGAGCGAGTTCCCCCTGTTTGTTCAGGTAGTACATGGTGGTGGTGTTGTCCGTCTGTACTAACACTGAGGTTGCCTGAATCGAGGGGAGGAAAGCTTTGAGGGCTAGGTGTACTGCTCTCAGCTCTAGCATGTTGATGTGATAGTATCGCTCCTTTGGAGACCACAGTCCTTGAGTCTGGAGAGAACCCATGTGGGCTCCCCAACCCTGCAGCGAGGCGTCCGTGATCAGTGTCTGAGCAGGCGGAGGTTGATGGAAAGGAACTCCGACTTGCAAATTTTGTTTTCTCATCCACCAAGGTATGGAAGCTCGAGCCGCTTTTGATGGACTTATTTTTCGTCCCAACGAGCGGTCTGCTGGTCCCACTTGTCCTCCAGATCCTGCTGAAGAGGACGCATTCGTAGTCTGGCATTGGGAACCAGGAAGATGCAGGATGCCATCGACCCTAGCAGGGAGGCAATCCGACGCACAGGTAGTTTTCTGTTGCGCAGAACCAGCTGGCATTTCTGTATGAGGGAACACTGTCTCTCCTCCGAAGGAAACACTTTTCCTACCGTGGAGTCTAGCAGAGCTCCTAAAAATGTATTTTCTGTGTTGGCTGTGAAGTTGATTTGACGAAATTCACATGCAGGCCCAGCCGGTGACACAGCTCGAGACAACTCAAGAAATGAATCCTCACACTGTCTGGGGAAGGACCTTTCAACAGCCAGTCGTCCAAGTACGGGTATACGAAGACGCCCCTGCGGCGCAGTGCGGCTGCCACCACCGCCATGCACTTCGTGAACACTCTGGGGGCTGACTTCAACCCGAAGGGTAGAACCTTGAACTGGTAATGAGCGGATCCCACTAGGAATCGCAGGTACTGTCTGTGATACTGATTGATCGGAACGTGAAAATATGCATCTTGCAGATCCAGCGAGCACATCCAATCCCCCTGCCTGAGATGTGGATATATTTGATGGAGAGCCAACATGCGAAACTTTTCCTTTTTTATGGATAGGTTGAGTGACCGCAAGTCCAGAATGGGTCTGTACTCTGCTTTTTGGCCTTTTTTCTTCACCAAAAAATATCTTGAGTAAACCCCTTTTCCTCTTTGAGATACTGGCACCCTCTCGATGGCTGACTTTCTGAGAAGGGTGGCAACCTCTTTCTGCAAGAGTTTTAACTGGTGACACGACGGAGGAACTGGAGGGATTGATGGTGGGCGATGTTGAAAACGTAGAGAGTACCCATTCTGCAACGTGGCTAGTACCCACCGATCCTTTGTGATAGCTCGCCACTCTTCGAGATGATCTGCGATACTTCCCCCACTGGAGTGGTGAACGGCGACAGGGAAGTGAGTGTTCATTGTTTCGACTGCGTCTTGGCGGAATTGTTGCCTTGTTGCTGGTTTCTTCCTCCTCTGGAGGAGCGTCTGCCCCGATACTGCGTTTTTTGCTGGCCTTGCTGATCCTGATTTTTCTGCCAATGAGGGGTTTGAACCCTCTGTTGGGAGGATCGTCTATTGTAAGGACGGAATCTCCTACGGAATTCCTTTCTTTTCTCCAGGCCCACCGCTTTAAGCGTGTCCAGTTCCGTTTTCATCCGCGTCATCTCTTCATCCGTGTGAGTCCCGAACAAAGAGGAACCAGAGAACGGAAGATTGAGGATGCGTGACTGCGCTTCTGGCCTGAGTGCTGTAAGACGTAGCCATGATGTTCTCCTTGCGCATACCCCATGAGCATAAGCATGTGCCGAAAGGGTAGCTCCATCCGCCGCAGCACTGATGACCTGGTTAGACACCTGACTGCCCTCTGTTAAGATTTCTTCAAAATCTTTACGGTCTTCCTGTGGCAACTTTTCAGTGAATCTCTGTAGTGAGTCCCACAGAGATCTGTCGTAGCGGCCCAGGAGTGCCGCTGCATTGGAGACCTTCAACATGGAGGCCGAAGTGCCACAAACCTTCCTTCCCCAGGAATCCTGCACCTTGCTCTCCTTGTCTGGTGGGACAGTAGAGGAGGATGCCACCGCATGAGTCTTCTTTGCCGCCGCAATTACGACTGAATCCGGAGGAGGGTCAGCCCTGAGGAAGAGCGGATCGTCCTCTGGTGAACGATACTTTTTAAGATCCTCGCTGGGGCGGTCTTAACACTCGCTGGCGTGAGAAAGATATCCATCACTGGCTCTATGATGCCTGGTACCAAGGGAAGCAGAGGTTTAGTTGCTGCTCTTTGGTGTAGAGTCTCAAAAATCACAGAGGACTTGCTTTGACGAGTTGGCATAGGGATACCCAGCTTTACAGCTCCTCTGCCAAGAATGTCCTGAAAAGTGTAGATGTCGTCCACCGGAGAGACCCTCGACGGTGGACTGTTCGTCAAAGTAGGCGAATAGTCTCTATGGGATGTATGAGTGGAAGAAGAGGACGGAGTAGGCGATCTGTGTGCTCTCCTCCTGCTTCTTGATCTAGACCTCCTCCTGTGTGAGTGCACCGGTGTGCGGCTGCGAGCTCTTGTTCTTGAAGGAGATCGCTCTTTATCCTGAGTTAAACGAGCCAACGGGGATCTGTTCTGATGGCTCGAGTAATTCCTGTCCGTAGCCCAGTGATGTAGAGGCCTGTGCCATCGTGGCGATAAATGGATGGAAGGCGATCTGTGGCTCTCTCTTTCCTTAGGAGACTGAGCAGGAGGCGTGAAGCTCAGCTCTTCATGCCTTGTTGGGGAATCTTGGTGACCCCCTGACACTGGGCTGTTGGACGTCGAGATAACCACCTCCGGGGATCTGGACGAACCTGAAGGTGACGAAGACAGGCTCACTGGAGGTGAGGTGTTTCCAGAAGGGCGCTTTGACGTTGACCTGGAGCGTCTAGCGTCGACTGCCCTCTCAACGGAGACGTATGTCTCGACGTTGACTTTCTTCTCTTAGAAAGTGGACTTCTCGGCGACGAACGTCTCTCCAACACTGGTGCAGTGTCCTGCTTTGACACTCCCTGCACCCTTTCAGGAGATTGCTGTGTCGACGTCGACCGGCGTTGGACTGCCGGCGACGGAGGTCTTGGTCTCGACGCCGAAAATCCACTCGGCGGAGTCATCCGCCTCGACGGCGTGGAATGATGGATCGTCTGCTTCGACGCCGAAGGAGGTGTCCTGTGTCTCGACGCCGAAGATCGTTGCTTTGATCCCGGCGGAGATCTGTGTCTCGACGTCGATCGCCGATGAGGAGGCGACGACGGAGAGATGCGCCTCGACGTCGATCGCCGCTGACGAGACGGAGCGCTGTGCCTCGACGTCGATCGCACCTGCGACGACGGAGCGCTGTGCCTCGACGTCGATCGCGCCTGCGACGACGGAGCGCTGTGCCTCGACGTCGTACGCCCACCCGGCGCCGACGGAGACCTGTCTCTCGACGTTGAGCGCCGCCTGGTTGACGTCAACGGAGGACCTGTTACCTTCGTCGACGAAGATTTCAGTAGTCGAATGATGATGCGCCGGCATCACCGAAGTCTTCAACGCCGATTTCTTCGTCGCCGATTTCTTCGACGTCGATACCGACGCCGACGGAGAACAGGTCGGGACTTTTCCTCTCGACGTCGACCGAGTTCTCCTCTTCTTCTGCCTCACAGGAGACCTACCTCTTTCAGAGAGGCCATAGAGACGGATCCTGTCCCTCTCCTTGATAGTCCTTCTTGATAACTTCTTACAATGCTGGCAGTTGTCAGAAGAGTGGGACTCAGGGAGGCAGAGAATACACACAGGATGTGTATCTGTTCTGGCCTTCTTCTTGCCACATGACGGGCAAGGATCGAATAAAGAAGGCATTTCCAAAAAATAAACCTTTTCTGAAACACAAAAAGGTGCTACTTGCACTCTAGGACCAAAAGACGTCGAGTGAAAGTAGAAAAAACTAGATCTTTATAGATATTTTTTGACAGAAAGTCAAAAAGCAAGAGCTGAAAATCCAGGGTCCTGACTGAAGGAGCCGGAAAGAACAACTGACCTAACTGTCACCCCTGAGGCATGATGGGAAGCTAGGGGTCATGGCTGCCTTAAAGGCACGGTGCCAGTTTTTGTTGAAAATGTTTTCATTTTCTATGCTATTGGTTTACAATGCAGCCTGTAGGCTAACAATGTCTACTTATTTTGCAGTTTTTACTATTTATGAGTATTTTGCTCATTAAAAAACCGAGTTCAAGTACTAATTGTCCTCTGGTGTTTTTATATATTGGCAAAAGTAGTTTTTTATGTGTGTAATTACATTGTTTAGCCTCCTATTGAGAGCTGCATTGGTATGAGAAAAAATGATATATGTATATGCATATATGTAGAGCTGTATATATGTGATTTCCATATATAATTTTTATATTTCCGGGGTCCCCGCACGTGGGCGGGAATATTCAGTGCTTATGACTATTGATGAGGATCCCCTGGAAGAGAATGTCCTTTTTCATTTTTACAGAAAGACATGACGTTGCAGCGTAAACGTATCTTTCGTCATTACGAGGATCGTCGCGCTACGAATCAGATGCAAGGGAGAGCTCCGTCAAGGTAAGACAAATTTAAATTATTAAAATACATAGATTAGTGGTAATGTTTATTGTAAGGAGAGAGGAGGGAGGTAGATAGATGTAGTAAATGTGTTTTTGGTACTTTTAATGTGTGTTAACCAACTAATTCACTCCATAACAGGTTGCAGTAGTAGGCCACGTCGGGTCTCATTCTTTCGTAACACTTTTTGTTTAATAAAGTTTATAATAATATATACATTGAAAACTTTAAAAAACAAAAGTGATTCAAAAGGTATCTTTTTTTCTTTTTGCGACGGGTTTTAAAAAAAAAAGATTTTTGCGTCGTCGCGGTTAGATGTATTTTTAATATAATTGAAAAACAAGATCTTCTTTTTTAGAAATTAGAAGATCGGATATTTTTACATCCAATGCTTATTGGTTTTTGTATTTTGGAAGTGTCACTTTAATTTTTTCGAGATGGAGTTTCGGCGATGGATTTTGGAACTTGGAATGGATTTGGGATTGTTTTCGAAATAGAATGGATTGCTTTGTTGGATTTTGTTGCGTTTTTTGTCGAAAATCAACACTTTTTCGGGATTGTTTTTTGGGTGCTTTTTTTTTAGGTATGAACAGATCTTATTTTTTAAAGTAATGTGCACATTTAAAAAGATTAAGGGCCCGATTCCAATCTCGCTCGGAAAGGCCTCCGTACGACTCGGATCCGGAGGGCTTTCGAGTGAGACGTGCTCCGGGAGTCCGAACGAGCGAGTACGATGCAGCCGTATGCTTTCGTTCGGACTCCCATTGAACTCTATGGGAGCCTGTGTACAGACGCGTACACAGGCTCCCATAGCAGAAAAGGGGTGGGTGGGGGAAAGCATACACCCTGTGGTGCCAGCCACACTGTGCATGCTTGGATTGGGGGGACCCATGGGCACCCCCCCGTGTTAGATTCGGAGGGCCCCGGGTAAAGGGGGGCCTAGTACGGCCCCCCAAAGTACGCTTCCAACAGCCGTTTCGTCTCGCTGAGACCGACGCGAAGCGGCTGTCCGAATTGTGCATCGTACTCGCTCGGTCAAAAATCGGCTCCATTGCGCGGCACGATTCGTCTACAAACGAGACGTACGGAGCGGTTTGAGTCCGGAAACAATTCGGACGGCGCTTACGCGATCTTCGCATCGTACTTGGTCATTCGGACTTGTGTGAGATTCGGTCATGAACAAGGGCTACGAATCGGATCCGGTAAAGCCAAATCCGATTCGGAGGCCTTCCGAGCAAGATCGGAATCGGGCCCTAATTCGGGAGGTGGGGTTTCCAAAAGGAATGTGGATTATTTGCAATGGATTAAAAAAAGACAAAGGACTCTTGGTGAAAAATAGGATACTACGTAAGTCCAAGATTTGAAAAAGAAGACATCTGAAGGTAAGGAGACCCGACTTATAAAAATATTTTTAATTGTTAAAAAAAAATACCAAATGAATTAGAGTTTTTTTTAGGGCAAAACAGGCAAGTAAGAAGATAGTGTAGGTTAGAAATGGAGGATGTGTGCAAGATTATCAAGGTAGTCTGAAGCCACCATCAACATACACTTTTGAATTGCACCCAATAGTCTCTCGGATATTTCCTTTGTTCTTTTTGATATATGTGGGTTCAGACTACCTGCTAATGATTGCGACATTCTCATTTCTTGGAAACTTTGCTCCTTCCTCAAAATTTCCAAGAAATTATAGAAATTAGGATGAGGTTTGCCAATTGATTTATTGAAGGAGTTGTGCCATCCCTCTATGGCATTGTTTGTTTTTGCTCCTCCCTCTAAGCAGCATCGAGTAGCAGTTCCACCACTTCACATGGAAACGTTCACATTTCCTCCTGCGACCCAACCTGCTTAGATGGCCAATCCATGTGTCTTCAAAGTAATTTAGAATGGGTGCCAATTTATCTTCGTTTGAGGTAAAGTATTCTGATTCTGTAATTGAAGTGCAGTACTCGTCTACACTGTCAGGAGGAACAAAGCAAAAGGCTTAGTTTTTTTTAGTTCAAACTGTAGTTTGCTATCTGATATATAATCCTCAACTAAGGATGTTTTTTGAATTTTTCGCCAATAAGCCTGAGAAAAGAGATAAAAACATCCTTGAATTTGAGTATCTGTGTACAATTTGGTAATAGTATTAATCATAGGTAATTCAAAGTCAATTAGTACTTTTCTAGGACTTTTGTTTGATGTTTTAGCTTTTATCACTGACAATAATTCAGTGTATGTTGAGGATTGTTTATCAGAGAGTAAACTGTAAACTAAGGGAACTACTGTATTATTAATATATGCGTGAATAGTGTATATTGGGTGAATGGATGGGGCGTGGATTTAAACGTCCCATCCATCATCCAAATATCACTGTTCTCCCACCTTACAAGCTTATGGGGTGTGCTAAAGACTAGTATTCTTTTTTGAGGGTTTTTGTTGTCATGCAAAAGAAATGGTTCATTAGTAACTGTTACAGAGAGTTCAGGTGGAATGTTTATGTCAGAAAAGGTTTGGTGTGTTACTCTTTGTGGGCTACTTGCCTGTTTTTACGTTGAACAATTCTTCTCATATTAGGAATTGTGGGCATACTAATTGCAACATGTGGTGGAATGTGTTGGGCTACCTCCCTCAAAACTGCACCACAGGGTCATTGGAGGTGGATGCCATATCTTAAATTTCATTAATTGTTTCTCTAACCTCAATCTCCATTGCAGAGGCAGAGTGGTTATGTTCTGTGGTTCTCAAAACAGAGTCACCAAGAGTAACCGCTCTGCCTGTGCAATGGGTTGAGTAGTATTGCACACACCTCCAATGACACCTGGGCTCAGTTAGTCTCTCCTTACAATAAACATACCCACTATGTTTTAGCAGACGGTTGCCCCGGCTGGAGGTGACGTATTTGGCTCTTGATTAGATGACATTTTCTGTTATGGATTGAAATAGAAAAAAAAAAGTGTGTTAGTTTATTTTTAATTTATTGTGTTTATTTTTTTGAAGAAAAAATATACAGTACAATATCTGGATTTTTTATACTGTTTAAAGTTAATGCTGTTTGAAGTTATATTTAATGTTTTAACCATGTTGCATTTCTAATTTTGCTGATATGTTCTTTAAAAAATGCTTTATTGGGAAAGAAAAATGGTTAAGTTGTTTTATTGTTAAATATTTCTAGATTCTTACCTTTTTTAAAGATGTTTCTTGATGCTTTTAGTTTGGAGGACGGTTTTGTTTTTTAGTTGGGTCTGAAAGAGAAAAGATATTATGCGTTTTATCACTCTTATATTATTTTAGTAAAGTTTTCTAGGGAGAGAAATATGGTTAAGTTATTTTACTGTTTATTCTTTTTTGAATCTTACCTTTTTTTGAAGCTTTTTCTTGAGGTTTTGGGCTTTGTAGACCAGTTCACATTTTATTGTGGTCTGAAATAGTAAATACATTTTTTTTTTTTAGGTGTTGGTGATATTAGGAAATATTTAACCTGAAATAGAATTAAATAATTTTTGGTTATGGAAGAACAGGTGAAAGTTTTGCTTTTTTACAATAGTCATTGGGGCCGATTCCGATTCCGGCCGGAAATCTCTCTGACCGAGCCGGACCCGGAGAGAATTCCGACCGAATCGGACCCTAGCAGTCTGACTGGACGAGTACGATGCATTCGCATGCTATCGGACTCGATTCGAGTCGGACTCCCATTGAAAGTCAATGGGAGCCGGTCGTACAACGCGTACGCGGGCTCCCATTGACTCAATGGGTGCGGGGCAAACAAGGGCGCCCCCTACAGCGGGTACGCGTCCATGCGCATCGTGGCGTACATGCACAGGTAGGGGGACCCATGGTTCCCCCTGTGTGCGACTCGTGCGCCTACGCGTACAGGGGGTCCGACGCGGACCCCAAAGTCCGGCTCCGACAGCTCTTTCGAGCCGGACGGCGCGAGTCGGTCAGACTGCTCGCGGCGCGCATCGTACTTACCCGGCCGGGAAACGTCTCCATAGCGCGGTGCGCGTCGAGTCCGAGCGAGTCGGTCGGTGCGGTTCGGACCCGTGAACAAGTCGGTCGGCGATTTCGCGTGCGCTCGCATCGTACTCGCTCGGCCGGACTCGCGTACGATTCGGTCGGGAAACAGGGCTCCGAATCCGATTCGGAGCACTACCGGCCGAGATCGGAATTGGCCCCATTGTCTTTTCAGAGAAAAAAATCATTTGTGATGATTTTGCAATATAATTTATGAGAAGAATGAGATATTTATTTACATTCAAAAAGTATTATTACAGTTGAATTGGTATTTTTGGGAGAAGAGCATTTTGTTGCATTGGAATAGGATTTATTTGTTTTTCTGTTCAAAAACTTTGACATTTTTATTTGTTGAAAAAATTACCTTGGTATGTTTCTTGTTTTGTTCCTCGACTTTAAGAAAGGTAGAGACGTTTATAGTTGTCCAATCTGGAAAAAAAAATTACATTGTTTTAAAAATGTAAATGTCATTTAATTCTATTTAGGAACCTGTTTTTAACTTACAATATCATTGTTTTTGTGGTTTTTCATGTTTAATTTTCAATATAATTTACCTTTTTTTATAATTTGCTGATGGTCTTCAGTTTCTTCTTTTCTTAGAAAATCTATGTTTTTTTTCAGCTGTTTATTGTTGCTGTTGTTATCTGTTGACATAAAAAATGTATACTAAATAATTACATATTTATTAAAAATGTTTTAAACAACAAAAACCATCCAGCACTTTCCCTGAGGCAAGCACCTGTCAGAGTAGGAACAGTAATTTTGCCCCCACCACTATCCAGCACTTTCCCTGAGGCAAGCACCTGTCGGAGTAGGAATAGTAATTTTGCGCCCACCACCATCCAGCTCTTTCCCTGAGGCAAGCACATGTCGGAGTAGGAATAGTAATTTTGCCCCCACCTCCATCCAGCACTTTCCCTGAGGCAAGCACATGTTGGAGTAGGAATAGTAATTTTGCCCCACCACTATACTGCACTTTCCCTGAGGCAAGCACATGTCAGAGTAGGAATAGTAAATTTGCACCCATCACTATCCAGCACGTTCCCCGAGGCAAGCACTTGTCGGAGTAGGAATAGTAATTTGGCCCCCACCACCATCCAACACTTTCCCTGAGGCAAGCACCTGTCGGAGTAGGAATAGTAATTTTGCCCCAAAACCATCCAGCTCTTTCCCTGAGGCAAGCACCTGTCGGAGTAGGAATAGTAATTTTGCCCCCACCACCATACAGCACTTTCCCTGAGGCATGCACATTTCGGAACAGGAATAGCAAATTTGCACACTACACCATGAAGCATTTTCCCTGATGCAAGCATCTGTCGGTTTTGGAATAGTAATTTTACCCCTACCACTATCCAGCATTTTCCCTCAAGCAAGCAGATGTCTGAGTAGGAATAGTAATTTTGCCCTTACTACTATCCTGCACTTTCCCTGATGCAAGCACCTGTCTGAGTAGGAATAGTAATTTTGTCCCCACTGATATCCCGCATTTTCCCTGATGCAAGCACATGTTGGAGTAGGAATAGTAATTTTGCCCTCACCACTATCCTGCTTTTACCTATAGGTATGCACTTGTTGCAGTAGGAATAGTTAATTGGCCCTCAGAACTATCCTTTTTTTTTTAATGTTTATTTCCGTGTAAGTTTAGTAATTTGCTCCCAGTATTGTATTGTGTTTTCACAGAGACAAACACATGCTGGAGTTGTATTAGTAGTGTTGATCAAACATTATCCAGCATTTTCCCGGAGGATAGTACATATTGGAGTAAGAGTAGTAGTTTTACAACTAACACCATTCTTCATTTTACTTGCAGCAAACATTTGTTTGACTAGTAATATTAATTTTAAACTTGCCAATATTCTACTCTGTTTTAATGTTAATAAATGTTTGTTTAATTATAGTTAATAGGTCCACTCTACCATTCTGCATTTTATTTATTTAATGTCGTTTGTTAAAAAAATAGTTTGCAGTTTTAGCTTTAATATTTGTATATTTTTTAACATTGGTACATTTAGACTGGTTAAAATTGTTAAATAGTAAAAAACAAAAAGTTTTTTACTCACATAGTATAATTTTTAATTCACTGTGTTTTCAACTGTGTTTTAAGCAAGTTTTCTTTTTTTCACAAATATGCTGTAAAATATTTTAAATGGTATATGTGGTTAAAATCATGCTTTGATTTAGTTTGTGAATATATTACATTTAATATGGGTACACTTACTTGGCACTGTAGATGGCACTGTTTGATGTTGAGTTTTTCCTGGCAGGCAAAACGCGTGTGGTGTGTCTGGTAGTCAGTTAACCACTGTTTTTAAAATGGTGGACGGCTGCTTTTATACGTTTTTTTGTGGTGTACGATAATTGAAAAGAAAATATTGTTTGGGCATATTTTTTTGTCGTTTTTTAATGCTGTGAAAAAGTATAATTATTTTTGGGAGATTTATAAATGTTCGTTATTTTTTAACATATGTATTGTCGGCCATTATGGCGACCTGCGGGTCAAGGTGAATTCATAGAAAGTGTTGTAGGACTGTCGTTTTCATGTAGTTTAAAATGGTGGATTATTTGTTTTGTTTTCGATTAGTTTTGTTTTATTGGTGTTTAATTATGTTTTATATTTTCTTTTTATATTGGTAGATATTTTGGTAAATTACATTGTGTTAATGTTCGTTTTTTGTGGTGCTCGTCTTTTTTAAAATATGTTTGAAAAATGTATATGATGTGTATTTTATTAAATTGTTTGTTTCAAAATTATATTGTAATGTATTTAGTAGTATTATAATGTATTTTGTGAGAAAATATATGTTTATTTTATAAATTAAAATAATTATTTATTTTGAGGGATATTAATATTTAAAAAATATATATTGCACAAGAATTTTTTTAAATGCACGGGTATTAATTTTAATACTCAGGTATTCATTTTAAATACCCGTGTACTCCCCCTCCCAAATACCCTATTTTCCCTGTATCCCGTTCCGAGAGGTTAGTATATTATTTATTATTTAAAGAAAAATAAACGAGTATTAATTTTAGTAATCCAGCATTAATTTTAATACTTAGGGCCCGATTCCGATGTCGTTCGGAAGGCCTCCGAATCGGATTTGGCTTTCCCGGATCTGATTCGTAGCCCTTGTTTACGACCGAATCGTACACAGGTCCGAACGACCAAGTATGATGCGAAGATCGCGTACGCGCTGACCGAATTGTTTCCGGGACCTGAACCTATCCGTACGACTCATTCGTAGCCGAATCATGCTGCGCTATGGAGCCAAATTCCGACCGTGCGAGTACGATGCACGATTCGGACAGCCGCTTCGCCTCAGTCTCAGCGAGACAAAACGGCTGTCGGAAGCGTACTTCGGGGGCCATAGCAGGCCCCCCTTCACCTGGGGCCCTCTGAATCTGTCATGGGGGTGTGCCCATGGGTCCCCCCGATCCAGGCATGCACAGTGTGGCGGGCACAGTGTGTATGCTTTTCCACACCCACCCCTTTTCTGCTATGGGAGCCTGTGTACGCATCTGTACATGGGCTCCCATAGAGTTCAATGGGAGTCCGAGCGAACCGAGTCCGTAAGCATACGGCAGCATCGTACTCGCTCGTTCGGACTCCCGGAGCACATCTCGCTCGGAAAGCCCTCCGGATCCGAGTCGTATGGAGGGCTTTCCTAGCGAGATCGGAATTGGGCCCTTAGTATTAATTTCAAATACCTGTGTAATAATACACTTCCCCAACCAAAACCCCTATTTTCCCTGCATCACGTCCCCGTGGTTAGTATAACATTTATTTTCAAAAAAAGGTACATGAGTATTAATTTTAGTACTCGAGTATTAATTTTAATACTTAGAGCCCGATTCCGATCCCGTCCGGAAGGCCCTCCGTACGGCACGGATACGGAGTGCTTTCCGGACGAAACGTGCTCTGTGAGTCCGTGCGAGCGAGTACGATGCGTCCGTAAGCATTCAGTCTCGATTCGCTCAGACTTCCATTGAACTCTATGGGAGCCTGCGTACAGACGAGTACATAAGCTCCAATAGCAAAAAAGGGGTGGGTGGGGAAAAGGGTACACCCTGTGGCAGACACCCCATGGTAACCGACACACTGTGCATGCTTGGATCGGGGGGAACCATGGGCACCCCCCGTGACAGATTCGGAGGGCCACGGGTGAAGGGGGGCCTGCTACGGCCCCCCGAAGTACGCTTCCGACAGCCGTTTTGTCTCCCTGAGACCGAGGCGAAGCGGCTGTCCGGATCGTGCATCATACTCGCTCGGTCGGAATCCGGCTCCATTGCGCGGCACGTTTCATCAACGTATGAGTCGTACGGACAGGTTCGGGTCCCGAAAACGATTTGGTTGGCGCGTATGCGAACTTCGCATCGTACTTGGTCGTTCGGACCTGTGTACGATTTGGTCGTAAACAAAGGCTACGAACTGGATCCGGTAAATCCAAATCCGATTTGGAGGCCTTCCGAACGACATCGGAATCGGGCCCTTAGTACTAATTTTAAATATCTGTGTATTAATACACTACCCCACCCAAAACCCCTATTTTCCCTGCATCCCGTCCCAGGGGTTTATTATACATTAAAAAAAAAAATGTGTTGTAATTGTATGCGTTGTACTTGTATGCATTGTAAATGTTTGCGTTGTAATGGATCATTTAGAGCATTATGATTATTTTTCGTTGTAATGGTATGCGTTGCAAAAACATGCGATGCAATGGTAGTTGTGTTGTAAAATCCGTGTTGTAAAGGCATGTGTTGTAAGGGCTTGCGTTGTAACGTCATATATTCAGCTTGTTGTGCCATTCGATTCAAACTTTGAAAGCAGATTTCAACAAGCTAAGTAGACACAAAGGGGCCGATTCCGATTCGGGCCGGAAAAAATACCGACCGACTCGGTACGGGAATTTAGTCCGACCGACTCGGACCGGCACAGTACGACTCGGGTAGTACGATGAAATGCATGTGAAATCCGACCGACTCGGACGGAATACAAAGCGACCGACCGAGCCGGACGTAAACAAGCCATCCGGCCGGGAAATCACGCGAAGCGAACCGACAGACACGCACCCGGATTGAACCCGAGCGAAGCGTACCCGCGAACTCCGACCCGCGTAGTACGATGCTGTGCGTGCAAAACACAACCGACTCGCCCGGAGCATAAGCCGTACGACCGACACGCATACAAAACCCAGCCGAAGCAACCCAATACTCCGTGACCGACTCGTACGCCGCAAATGAAACCTAGCTGACACACAGCGGGAACGAGTCGGACAAGATCGCACCAGACAACTGCAGCATCCTACTCGGACACAAGAACGACTCCTACATGCACCAAAAACACCAAGGAATTTTTTTTTTAAAAAAGGGCCAAACAAGCAACCACAAAGCCAATAAATACAGGGAGGGAAAAAAAATGGAACAAGGACACACCTCCAACTCCACCTACATAAAGGCCACAAATCCCTACCATGATCCTTTGCAAATTCCACTGACCTTCCAGCACAGAACACCATCACACAGCAACCACAGACACACTCACAGCTCATACATCACACAAGCCACACACCATTACCACACCTACAAATAGCACCCTCACACACACCCAACTAAACCTACATTCCACACCCCCCACTTGCACACACACACACATCAATCACCACCAACACCCATCACCATGCCCCTAAAGAAGAATCATAAGTTCCTAGACAGTGAATTGGAAGTCATGGTAGATGAGATCCTCAGGGTAGAGCCACAGTTGTTTGGTACATTGGTACAACAGACCCCCATGTCGCAGAAAACCAAGATGTGGGCGAGGATTGTCGACAGGGTGAACGCACAATCACCATGTTTGCGCACAAAGGAAGACATCCAGAACAGGTGGTATGATGTGCGCAGGAGGGTCCGGGACCTACTCAAAAGGACTACCTCCTCAGCCAGCACACAGGCAGTGGCCCTCCTGCAAAACCAGTATACCTCAGGCCCTGGGAGGAGAAGGTGCGGGCCATCCTACCACCAGTGAGCGTATACGGACTAACAGACATCCCAGAGCCTGGTGAGTACACAACTAATATACACAATATGGTGTGACAACACACACACATCACAGTCAAGGGGATAGGCAAACCATGCACCCTTAGCAAATACACAGCAACCAAAAGATATTCATCCCAAAATGTGAATGCTAGTCAGACAAACACAATACCTGCCATCTCATAGTGATATGTAACTGTGTCATGACATGTACAAACCTAACAACAAATACAGCAAGGCAGTGGCACAAATAGAACCAACAAACACTCCCAGATATTTACCCACCACTAGAACACCACCTCACAGGGAAGCTCACTGAAAGGAAGAAATTCTGTGTATGCTGGTGAAGTCAGTGTAGCCAATAGCATGATGGGAGTGGTAGTCACAGATATTGGTCACACCCACAATTGGCCCATCAACACCACTCTGAACCATGCTCACATCACAGGGAGTGGAAAACAACTGACAAGATGGCTGACACTGGGTACTGCTGTGGGGAGCACAAGGCCCTGATGGGAACTGGGCACCAACAAACAACAGGACCACACTGTCAGCCATCTTGCCATTGCTGTCACACTCACACACAGTGAAGTCCACTCAAAAGGAAGGAAGTATGGGCATGCTGGGAAGGGGGGTGGAGGCAATAGCATGATGGGAGTGGTAGTCACAGATATTGGTCAGCCTCACAATTGGCCCATCAACACCACCCTGAACCATGCTCACATCACAGGGAGTGGAAAAGGACTCACAAGATGGCTGACACTGGGTACTGCTGGGGGGAGCACAAGGCCCTGCTGGGAACTGTGCAACAACCAACAGTAGGACACCACTGACTGACATCCTGAAAGACAACTTGCACTCCCTGCAATGGAAGCACGTTCCATGGTGGGATATCTGGCTGGGTGGGAAGGAGGACTCACAGCACTGACCATAGTTACAAGCACCTCCCCTCACACACCCCCTCAACACTAACTCCACATAACCCACCTGGGAGAATGCAATGCCTCACATCCTAACTGAAGATCCCACAAAGAACCACCACATTGGGTAATGCTGTGTGAAGCACAGGGACACTCTTGGGACTTGTAGCCAAACAACTGCCAGGACAACACTCCCAGCCATCCTGTCAGCACAGGCACCCCACCCCACAGGGAAGCAGAGTCAAAAGGAAGGAAGGATGGGCATGCTGGGAAGGGGGTGGAGGCAATAGCATGATGGGAGTGGTAGTCACAGATATTGGTCAGCCTCACAATTGGCCCATCAACACCACCCTGAACCATGCTCACATCACAGGGAGTGAAAAAGGACTCACAAGATGGCTGACACTGGGTACTGCTGGGGGGAGCACAAGGCCCTGCTGGGAACTGTGCAACAACCAACAGCAGGACACTACAGACTGACATCATGAAAGACAACTTGCACTCCCTGCAATGGAAGCACGCTTCATGGTGGGATAACTGGGCTGGGGGGAGAAGGAGGCCCGGATGGCAAGCAAATACCACCAATGCTGGTCATGCACACGCCTCAACATTCACATTGACATGCCACAGGTTGGCAGGACAATGTGCTACACCAATATCACTCTCTGACTGTCACAATTTAGGAGAATGCAATGTCCAGGCCCACATCCAGAGGTACAGTCACAACTGTCAGGTGTTTGAACAATTGATGCCAGTAGAAACATAACATACAATCTGTGTCTCTCCCCAAAACAGGTGATGATGGGGACACAGCAGCAGACGAGGAGGAGTCCCTGTCCCAGGCTCCGGGGAACACTGGTGTGGATCAGCCTCTGCACTCCTCGGATGGCGAAGAACCAGCTGGACCCTCCGGTGTGAGTCATCATGCAGCACCAGCAGGACCAACATCTGCACCCCCTGCACCCACCCCTCCAACAACTGCCAACACACAGGCCACCCCTGCCAACACGGACAGACCAAGGACCACAGATGACAACAGCGCAGGGACCCAGACCCAAACTGGAGCTGGTGACAACGAGCCCAGGAACAACACCCAAGTGGGCCCACGGTCACCTGTGCGTGCCACCGCAGGTCCTGCACGTGTCGCCAGGGGTGGTGGGAGGGGTGGTAGACATAGGTCAGCTCTTTGCAGAGGGGTCTGGACTGCATGATGACCCACAACTGGCACGCATCGCGGATGCGTACCAGACTAGCACCGGAGAGGTCAGCCAGGTAGTGGGGATCCTCAAGGACATACAACAGCAGCAGGCTGCCCATCATGCCCGCTTGGACTCCCACATGTCCCGTGTCGAGACACACATGTCACATGTCGAGACACACATGTCTGGCATGGAGTCCAAGTGGGACACATTGGAACAACTGACAGCGGTGCATAGGGACATACTGACATGCCTCCGCCAGATCAGCACCAACATGGCCTCACCTCCCTGTGTGCCCACAACATCTGCTGCTGAAACAACTGCAAATGCTACAGGGAGGAGGAGGACTCTGGCAGAGAGTCCCCTGCACCGCCGCAGCCTGCACCTGAGGTCCCCCCCAAGAAGAGGGGCCGTCCGAGGAGGCCAAATTGAGAGGCCGATGGCCATCTACATCCCCAGGAAGCCAACACCTGTTCTGGAACTTTTCCTCTGTGTGCAAACTGCACGCCCTGTCGAGCCAACCCAACTCTCCCACATGACATGGGGAGCTATAGTTGGCCAAATTTATCAGATGACTGTGGACTTTACTCTGGACATTTCAGCTACCAAGACTTCCGAATCACATGGGAACTTTGGATTCCAATTTCTATGTACAGCACCCACCATCCTGTGCACCATCCTCACACCTGTATATAAATAAACTCACCAATACACCATATCTGCCTCTGTTGTGATTCCAACGTGCTCTCTGTCATGGAGATGGTGATCAGAAAAATGACACTGTACATGCTAACTGCTACAGCAAGTCCAACACCGTCATGTCAGTCATGGCGACGTGACACATATGAGGGAGACACACCACTAGGGCCACACAACACATACACACCAGGGCCATCAGACTCATCACCTATACTGATGTTGCAACTAAATACAGTGGAATGCACAGACACGCCACCTATTCACAGTCTGTGTCAACTAGACTACAGGTGCAGTAAGCAAATGTCAGTCAGATGTGTGACTACAGACAACGCACATCCCAAAGTGAAGCACAGGTTTATTACACATTTGCAACATGTTGTTTCCACTACAAATGCTAGCTAATCCAACCTGGCTGTGGCCACAAAGTCAAAAAGTGCAGAAGATAGAAAGTCCAGGGGTGTGTGGCACATCACCTGTAGGGAAACGACTGCTTCCACCTTGGAAGTTGAATCATGGATTCGTGGGATCCAAGTTGATCAAACAACTCCGGCAGCACCCTGTGAAGGACAGACATGACACACAGTCAAAACCACTGAAGAACAGTACAGAACGGCAATACTCATGTCTAATACATGTCACGAGATAACTACTCAAAACCAAGTTAGCATGTCAACACTGTTGGGCAGTACAGACCACCTGCAAGGACACATCGCTGCACGCATCCAGTCAAGTAGCACATGGCCACACTCAAACAGCACCAGAGCACCACACACACATATCATGCAAACTCAAATCATTGACATTACAACCCTCTGGAGACTCACATTCAGCTGAAGAAGTTGGTGATGAGCTGTGTGCGGACATCACCATCATCATCTTCACTGGCATCGTGACCCAGGCCAGGATCTTCCACAGGTGGCGGACGTTGGTCATCGTCATCCAGGATGAGAGGCAACTCCTTCCGCACTGCCAGGTTGTGTAGCATGCAGCAGACGATGACAATCTTGCACACCTTTGCTGGGGCATATGGGAGGGCCCCTCCTGTCTTGTCCAGGCAGCGGAAGCGGCTCTTCAGGAGACCAAAGGTCTGCTCAATCACCCTCCTCGTCCGACCATGTGCCTCATTGCTAGCGCATCTGGGCTGGTGTCACAGGGTTCCTGAGGGGTGTCAGCAACCCACGGCATGTTGGGGTATCCCGAGTCACCTACAGACAGACAATTGAACATTAGCCGATTTGAAAATGTGTGTGGAAAACAACATAGCAGAACACACACAATGGTACAAAGTCAGTACACACCAACAAGCCAGGCACGCTGGTTCGGCATCTGTGACATCATCCTCGGGATGCGACTACTCCTCATCACGTAGGCATCGTGTGCCGAACCGGGAAACGGGCACACACATGTGTGATGTTCATATCTGCAAGACATACCACCAGAGCATTGATCGAATGGTAATGTTTACGGTTCCGGTATGCCTGCTCATGTGCCTGTGGTGGTATCAAAGCCACATGTGTCCCATCAATGGAGCCAATTACATGTGGCATCCTCCCCAGGGCATAGAAGTCACTCTTGACGTCAGTGAGTCGTTGACGTGTTGGGAAATAGATGTACTGGTTCAGGTATCTCAACATTGCCCCCAAAACATCGCGTAGCACACGGCTGAACATAGTCTGTGACATCCCACCGGCAGTCGCCACAGTGTGTTGAAAGGTACCAGTGGCAAAGAAGTGTAGGGCTGCCATCACCTTCACCTTGGGGGTCAGCGCTGTAGGATACGGACGGCCAGGCTGCAAATGTGGGTCCAACCGCACTGCCAAATCCTCAATCAGCTGCCTGGTGAAGCAGTACCGTCGGATGCTGTCACATTCCACCATCGTTGCCAGGTCTGGGAATGGTCGATGGACAGCAGGAGCCCTGCAGTGCATAGGTGAAGAAAGCAAGATTGTCAGTCACCCCACCTATGTGCCGTTCACCATACTCAATTTCACATGATACATCATTAACAAACACAAGTACTTGATGTGTGTGTCGTTCTGTTTGGACATATATGGCACCTACATGGACATCATCTAACATCTCTGTTCAACAAGTGTTGACAACAGGTTCCAGGGTGTGCTATGGGAAACCATTAGGCTGTGTCACAGTACCCATTTACTGCTCTCACGTTCCACACACATACCACAGTGACATGTCTGGACAGATGCTCCACAGGCATCACAGCTCATTGACAGGTAGATTCCCAGGGACCCTGTCTTGCCACATGGACACTGGCATGACATGGCGTATCATGTACACGTCAGAAAAACAAATATGACACCCACAGGTAGTGGCCCCTGTAGCCTCTGCAGGACAGACATGGACGTCTGTGACACACACACACACAACATCAAAGTTCATGCACAAACCACGTGGATGTGGAGACTGTCTCCCATTGTGCACATGGAGTCAGAGACATGTGAAACACAACATGCACACAGACTGCGGAGGGACATCACTATTGTGTCAATGGGCCACCCTGTGACGTACATGCCTTCCCACATGTGAGCCTGGGGGTATGTGACATGTCATACACATACACAACCTGGAAATGTGACCATGACACATGCTCCAAAATGAAAAGTTGCACACCACAGTGGTCAGGTGCACAACACACAAAGGACCCTGTCCCCATGAACACGTGCACAGCCTGGGTGTGTCTGCCCCCAAGTGCCACCCCAAAAACCACATGTTCACCCACATACACAGATAAGGTTATGCTGCCACACATGCCTTAGATACAGTGTGGACTGGGTGTGGTGTTGTAGGTGTGCCCCTGAGTCCCTGGAAAGTATATATGGCTGGCATAGGTTCACCTGTGACCAGCATGGTGACATATGCGTGTGACCTGTCCAGGGACGCGTTGTAGAGCAATGGACCGATCGGTGTGCCCGCATGGCCCAATGCAATGGATGTGAGAGGGTACGCGTTGTATCCCGGGTACGTGTTGTAGAGCAATGGACCGATCGGTGTGCCCGCACGGCCCATTGCAATGGATGTGAGCGGGTACGTGTTGTATCCCGGGTACGCGTTGTACAGCAATGGACCGATCGGTGTGCCCGCACGGCCCATTGCATTGGATGTGGCGAGTACGCGTTGTATCCGAGTGCGCGTTGTAGAGCAATGGACCGATCGGTGTGCCCGCACGGCCCATTGCATTGGATGTGAGCGGGTACAGCGTTGTAGAGCAATGGACCGATCGGTGTGCCCGCATGGCCCATTGCATTGGATGTGAGCGGGTACGCGTTGTATCCCGAGTACGCGTTGTACAGCAATGGACCGATCGGTGTGCCCGCACGGCCCATTGCATTGGATGTGAGCGGGTGCAGCGTTGTATCCCGGGTGCGCGTTGTACAGCAATGGACCGATCGGTGTGCCCGCACGGCCCATTGCATTGGATGTGAGCGGGTACGCGTTGTATCCCGGGTACGCGTTGAACAGCAATGGACCGATCGGTGTGCCCGCACAGCCCATTGCATTGGATGTGAGCAGGTACGCGTTGTATCCCGGGTACGCGTTGTAGAGCAATGGACCGATCGGTGTGCCCGCACGGCCCATTGCATTGGATGTGAGCGAGTACGCGTTGTATCCCGGGTACGCGTTGTACAGCAATGGACCGATCGGTGCGCACGCATTGGCTGGGGACTGGCATGGCAACGGACGCGTTTTCGAAGCTTCAACGAGTCTGATGCAGTGAATTCAGTTGGCCAGCCACAACAATGTTGCAAATTCATGGGTGTCATGAAGTTGAATTTTTGAAGGATGCTGTGGGCGTGTATTGGTGCTGCAATTCCATGGCTTGGTCAGATTCAGAAGATGCAAACGACTTGGACCTATCACTTTGGACACATGGGACAGTATCTGCCTCTGCAGCACACATATAATGCTGGCTGTTCCCCTGAGGGCTCACTTGCCTGCACTACATGCTCCAGGACGACATCTGCCACTACACTGCTGCTGTCCCTGCAGCCTCTGGCTACTGCAATGGCACGTACTGTGGAGAGAGCCCCAGCCTTCACCCATGAGGAGAACCAGGCCCTGGTGGACAACCTCCTTCCACAGTACAGCAAGCTGTATGGGACACCAGGGGAGCAGGTGAGTGTGCTGTCCACTGCCTTACTAATTGTGCATGTTGTCTGACTAGATGGATTTACAGTGTGCACACCACTGGCTAGCATGCTCACTGAGTAGTTCGCACCCCCCAAAGTGTGTAGTCACATGCACTGAACAGGTACAGTGCAGTAACAGTGCATTCCAACAAGGTTTACTTCCCATGCAATGATACCATGTAGTAACTGCTGGCAAACTGTCCATAGCCCTCGTTGCACTGCCTGTGTTCATCAGATGCCCCTGTGATTGAGACATGTATTTACAACTGTGTGATGCACGGATATGTTGCATGTGTAGTAATGGCCTTTTCACTTTGTCAACCTCACAGGTTGATGCCCACCAGAAGCAGGAGATCTGGCTGGCAATCGTCCGGGCAGTAAGATCTGTGGGGGTCTACAAGCGCCGGATCTGCAACTGCCAGAAGAGGTGGCAGGACCTTCGTGGCTGGACCCGGAGGATCGCAAGGGTCCAGCTGAAGCTGTCGCCTCCTCGCAGGAGGGGCGGACACCGGACCCTGACCCCCCACATGCTCCGGATCCTGGCGGTGGTCTTCCCGGACCTGGATGGGCAGCTGAAGGCCAGACAGCAGCAAGGAGGGGGTGAGTCAAAGACTGCACTGTGAACTCTGTCTAACATGCTATGTGCCCTCCTCTTGCCTGGTTAAACTTCCCCAGTACATCAGTCTTGTTGTCCAGTACCCATGTCCCTCTATTGTGACATGCCCACTCCTCATCTGATACGCAGGTGTGCTCCTTACGTTCAGGATAATTGTATCACTCGGGTACAGGGTCCTTGCATTTTGCTTTGGTCAAGGTGGGTGACAGCTTTTGTTCCCGTGACATTGTGTTGGCCTTCATCGGTGGGTTAATTGCTCACACAATGCCTGAGTCGTGCAATGTAGTCTGGGTGTAACTTTGATATGTGGTCCACTTGCAGATCAGAATCACCACATGTCCCTGGGGAATTTGGCACACCCCCATGCTGCGGGTGGGTACAATGTTTGGGCCTCAGGAGTATGTATGTCAAGTGTGTCACACATGCTTAGCCACCTGCCTACTGTCCAGGGCTCATCCCTCTTGCAGGTGGAGCCGGACAGTCATGCCTACTACAGGGCATACAATACACTCTGTACTCCCACTCCCGTGTATCAGCTGACATGTTGTGCTCAGTGAAATGTTCCCTCAGGTGTCTGCCTCTGTGTCGTTGTGCTGTGACTACGTTGTCGGGACTCCTGTGATGTTTATCAGTTAGGGGTCAGCATGCCATCTGCTATTGGACCATGTGAGACAAGACTTCTGTGACTTATAGGTGTTTGATCACTTGACTGTGCAGACAGGTGTATGCGACTGTGACTTTCAGGCAGATGTTCATCATTCACAGCACACTGAGGTGCTCTGGTTCAGAGAGTTGTGTTTCATGTCTCCCATTTGTCCAATTGGTGTGCAGTGGACAAATACGGGTTCAGATGATGTGGTTAGTGGGGGTGGACATGTGCACTTGTCAGTTACATTACTTGCCTTCCCCATGTCCTAGGATTGTGACACAGTGCAGACTGTTGTTGGCTGGCTGCCATGGCCATGTTACTGGAGACAGTGATGTATGACTTTGCAGGCATGCCTGTGTCATGGCTTTCAACTTCCTAAGAGTGATCCTGCAGGGAGTGACATGTGCAACATGCACCCCATTGTGGCATTGACTATCCGGACATGGGTGCTTCATGGTGTCTGGTGCTGGTATGCATCTCATGCATTTCTATTTAGACTCTGCCCGTCCATTTATCCAGACACCTGCACTGACTCAGTGGCAAGAGATGTGACGTGGGCATGTTCACATACTTCACTGTGTTCTCAGCAATGTCCAACAACTGTGTAGGTGGTGCATGTGTCCACACTGGGGTATTGCGCCAGTCCACATTCCAATTGGATTATATCATTTACGTTACCTGAGTATTTGTGGACTTCGCACCCAATTAAACAAGTATGTCATTCGAGGAAATTTCACATCTCACTGATCAAAGAGCGGACACATTTCTTTTTACTAATGAAGATACACAACGCATTTATTCTCTCATCGAGGAAACTGAGGATATCAATACAGGTACAGGATCAACACAATCAAATATCAAACAATTATTATATATGTCCAAGCGAATAGTGAATCAAAAACTACATGCGAGTACACTTATTAAGTACCACAAGGCACAACGTATACCTCGTGGGTTAAGGATATCTCTAAAATCTACACTTTGCAAAAACAACGCTCGTTTCACCGAAAGATGGTTTGCAATTCTAAACAAATGTTCTTTGGACCTAATATTATTGATCATAGAAGAACTGGCAAAACTCATAGAAGATCTCAACAAAGAAGCACATCAACTTAAACAAGAACTTAGCACTTTCATGAGCAAAGAAGAGTGGGATGAAGTACTAGTAGACATCAACAAACAAATTGAGGGTTACACTAAAGAAATTAATGATCGAAAAATAAGAAAATTCAAACGTGACACTACGGATTATAAGCTTGGAGAAGTTTACAACTGGGCAGATATATATGCCCGCCGTCGACAACAGAAACCTAACACAGGAAGAACAACTGATGACACGTCATCATCTGATGACTCTCAATCAAGAAGACGAATACCCGTGGATAACATCAGCGGAAGGACGGACAGATCCGAGTCTACAACACTAAGGAATATAGAGACACACGCATCCACCAGTACCTCTTTTTTAGAGAGAGGTACCGAACAACAAGAAGAACCCGGAGGGGAGATCAAAGAAGAAAACCTACACAAGACACAGTGGCAAAACACACGAGAAGTCAGAAATTCTAGTGATAAACATTTCCAAACAAAACATAACCAAATTCCAAATTCAAACATTACAGAAAGGCACTTCATATGTTCCGACTTACCACTCTAATATCCTGGAAACACAAGTGTGTGTATACAAATTTTTGAGATCTTTACGATTAAGACATTTTTTTGCAAATGTGGTGGAAAAACCGGATGAACTAAAACAAGATACCCTACTAGGATTGCGAAACAAAAGCAGATTCATACCACCAGTTAGTCACAAAGTATTAGATGCATTCGAAAAAGTTCTAATAAAGGACGTGGAAAGAATATTTAAACAACCCAGATCCAAAGTTACCAACACCACTCAAAAAGAAAGACAGGCCTTACAACAATTGGCAACTAATAAACAAATCACCATTCGACAAGCAGATAAAGGCGGAGCCCTAGTCATCATGGATTCAGAGTTTTACATCAACAATGTTAATGAACATGTCAATGACACTGACACATACATGCGGATCAACACAGACCCCACAAAAGAATGCGTGAAGATTTTAACTCGAATCATAGACCAAGCAATCACTTTGGGTACTATTGGAAGAAAAGAAAAAGAATATCTCATCAAAAATAATCCTTCTGTACCTTACATATACATGATTCCTAAAATCCACAAAAACGCGACTACTCCACCGTTCAGACCAATAGTTTCCACCATTAATTCAATCCATGAACCAGTAGGAAAATACATTGACAAACATCTTCAGCCTATTGTTCAAGAAATGTCTACTTACATCAAAGACACAACGGATTTTTTGAATCTTTTGGAAAAGTTCAAACCACATTTCACCAAAGACATGATTTTATGCACTATCGATGTAAAATCACTTTACACTTCTATACCACACAATTTGGGTTTATCAGCAGTTGAATCTTTCTTGGTACACACCAATAAAGATGAAGACTTACAAGTATTTTTGATGGAGTTACTCAATTTCACGTTATTTCACAGTTATTTTGAATGGCAAGAACAATTTTTTATTCAATCATCTGGAACTTCCATGGGAAATTGCGCAGCACCGGCGTATGCCAACATCTTTATGCATCGTTTTGAATTGGATCACTTGTTAAATCACCCAGACTGGAAACAAAATTTAATCATGTACAAAAGGTACATTGACGACATCTTTATCCTTTGGAAAGGAACAGAAACAGAACTTACATTGGCAATTGACAAGTTGAATAAAGTAAACGAAAGAATCAGCTTTACATCCAACATTAACAAGCATGAAATATCTTTCTTGGATGTTTTAATCACAAATCATGAAGGAACCATAACGACCAAAGTATACACCAAAACAACAGATAGAAATAATCTCTTACATTACACCAGTTTTCATCAGCCTTCATTAAAAAAGCATTTACCTTTGAATAACATCCACAGAGGAACTTTACACGGAACAAATGATTACAACAGTGAACAAGTTTCAACACAGGGGATACCCCGATAAGATTCTCACAGAAGCCATGGAAAAAGTTCAAAATTTGGAACGAAGAGAGTTACTTACACACAAAGAAAAAAGTGACGAACAACGTTCTGTATTCGTTTGAAATTTTCAACAAGAAGCCATGGAATTAAAAATCCATATTGAAACATTGGTCGTTACTCACACTCGAAGACGATTTCAAAGGTATTTTTTCTCATCAACCTAGATTCGCATACCTACGCACACGCAACTTCAAGGAATTGTTACAAGAAAAAGAAGAAAACACTCAAATAAAGTACAGAGGAACACTTCCGTGCCACAACTGTGGCAATTGTAATGCCATCATTAAGGGCAACCCGATATTGCATCCCACGAAAGGAACTTCTATTAAATTGAAGGTTAATGGTACTTGTGATAGTAGTAACCTTGTGTACATGTTGAAATGCCCATGCGGACATGCATACGTAGGAAAGACGCAACGTAAAATCAAGACACGTGTTACAGAACACAAAAGTAATATTCGTTTGAAAAATGACAAATCCACAGTGGCAACTCATTTTAACTTGCACAATCACAATCCAAGTCAGCTACGATTTTGCATATTAGAAAACGTTTCTATTCTACCGGGAAGAGACAATTCGCAACATTTATTGAGAAGAGAGACATTTTGGATAACCCATCTCAATACCTTGTACCCAAAAGGTCTCAATGAACGTTTAGAATTTAGCTGTTTTTTATAATTTTTCACAATTTTCAATATAATCATGGATTTTATTGCATTTGGGAAATCTTTATATAAAGAAACAGCGTGTTCATATGATTCATAAGATCAATATAGGTTTTATAAGCACAATTGTTATCCAGATAAAAGAGTAAACATTCACATACACGCCTTTACACGGTTTATTTAATTCCTGTTTAGTAGCCATCACTTGTCTTTTGAAATCAGAGATAAATATAATTGAGTATATTTTGATTCACTTTTCAGTAATCATCACGCTCCAATAAGATATTCATACCACTCGCTAGACCAATACATTTTTTAAAATCAACTTTATTTAGAGTACCGACATGAACAAAAATGTGATTCACACATTGGTGACAAATTTGATTAACACATTTTGATCAACACATCTCATCGTTTACCCCATTGGAGTATTCATGACAGATTATATTGTTTATATTTTGATTTCATTTAGAGCTTTCCGTGAATTATCATGCAAAGTTATTTTGTAGTCGGAAAAAAAACACGTATTAAACTTACGCATCGTAAAGTTTATCAATGGGACCACTTCCCAGCATTATACTAACGTTCTCTTTCTATCGTTCTTTATTAATTTTTTTCTCATACCGGTTTTTGATATATTTTTTGAAGGCTATACATGATTCCTTCAAACTCGTAAATCGTCTGTATACTCAGTCTGTTTACTATGCCAGTCATGATCACATGACTCGCTCTTCCGGTTATCAACTATAGCACTTGGCCCCGTTTGAACTCGCTTACACAGATAGAATCACACGCGCCAACAGAAGCCGTTCTCGGTGAGTAACCTTTGATAAGAGCAATGACCGTTGCTAAGACATATATTGGACGTAAGACTCTCAGTAGTTATCGTGAAAGAACTTTAGTAATAAGCACACGTTCCTTCACAGGTCTTCATCGATTATCTTTAGACGCGTTTAAGATTTGTAAACCTAAACAAGGACATAATGAATGACTCGCAATTTATCTCATAGCGATCTTGTAAGTAACCGTCGCTGACACTGTCACTGTTTCGTATATATATCATCACGGGCTCTCTTCAGGCCGCACTACATAAACTATTACACCGATAAGCATGAAAAAACAAGGCACTTTTGCACTTCTATGGTTCCGGTTAAGATTTTGTTAAGGAAGTTACCAACACACTCACCTTTACTGGCATGTTAAGCACGAACACTCATTTGCAATGCTGTTTATGTTTCACATTCATGTTACTCATTTAGTCTGTAACCACAGGGTACTTATAGACCTTAAACGCACGTTTTACCATTGTCAACCCGCAATACTTTACATGAAAGTCCATCCTATACCTATGTGAATGTTTTATCTTACTGCTTTGTATGTTTTCAGAAACTAAGTCCCCTGATGAAGGGTTTGGCCCGAAATGCATTGGGCAGAAATGATTGAACAACTACGCAATTACTGAATACTATGAAAACAATAGTATTAAAATGAAATGAATTGAAATAAATACAGTTTTGAAACCTAATCTTAAGGAAATTTTTGAAAATTATTTGAAGGAGTGCCCATTGGAGACGTTACTCTTACGAGGGAAAACGCTTATTCTTCTCACACTGGGGTATTACCATCAGACAGGCACCAGACAGATGGGTGCAAGGGCTGGAGGGGTATCTGTTCCATGGTTGACCATCAGACTGACAATTGGCTTTTCCTAATCTGTGTGAGGACTTTTGGCAATGTTCAGCTGGGGATTCCAGGTCTTACTCTGTAATGTGCTGTACTCACTGTGGTGTGTGCGGTCAGTGCAGGTGTCTGATGTTTGTCTATTTCCCTAATTGTTTGCAGATACATCCACGGCCACAGGAGGGGACAGCTCCACGGACCAGGAGGAGCGGCAGAGCCAGACTGGGTCAACAGCCAACGAGTGGTCGGAGGGACCCAGTGGCACGGAGGGTGAGGGGAGCCACACCGAGGAGTCCTCAGCACCATCCACCTCAGCTGAGGACCACAGCAGCTCGGAGGATGACTCCCTTGTGGAGGCGGGTGTCAGCAGCCACCAAACACCAGCTAGTCTGCCTGGCCCCGCCACCACCACCACCGCCCTCCCATTGGCTCCCATTCCAGAGGTCCGTGGAGGCTCCCGTGTCCGGGAGCGTGTCTCCTTTGTGCCAGGCACCGCACCCCCTGCCCCTGTGTCCCCTGCTGCCCTGAGTAAGGAATCTGTGTACCTGCTTCGGCAGCTCCATGTAGGGCAGACAGCAATGCTGAGTGTCCTCCATGTACACACCACTCTGTTGACACAGCTGGTGTCGTTCATGGAGGGCATCTCGATGGGTATGTCTGCCCTACAGAGGAGCAATAGGTCCATGGTGTCCTCCCTGATGGCAGCAGTGTCCCTCCTCCAACAGTCCCTCGCCCCTCCTACCTCTGCCCCATCCACACTTCCTGGCACCCTACCTGTCCCAAGCACATGCACACCTGCACAAACACCCAGACACCCAGACACGAGCAGCACAGACACACCCAAAACCAAGGCAAGACGTGCACACAAGCATCCTCAGGGGACTGATATCACACACACAGGGGATGGGGAACTGACACACACACAGGCAACCACAGTCACTCCGCAATCCTCAAGATCCTCTACCTCCAAGACCCCTTCCCTTGCCTCACCTGCAACCCCACCTGATAAGCAGCTCTTCCTCAGTGACCTCAGCCTCTTCCCCTCCAATCCCGCTGATCCAGCATACCGAGGGAAGAGGAAGTCCACCCACACAGAGGGGAGTGCCCCTCGCCCCCGGACACCCTCCCCCAGGCGCAGGCAGAGTGAGCCCCCACCCGCAAGTCCCCCGGTCCCGGAAGAGCAAGACCCCGCCACCGCCCTGCAAGTCAACCACCCAGTCTCTCACCTCCATCCCCCAGGCCACCACTCCACAGGTTCCACCGCCACACCCTGCCCCAGGTTCTCCCACACACCGATACCGCATCCCCAAACTGCTTAGGCCCTCCCCCCCTGCCACTTGCTCTTCCACCCCCAAACCAGACGCTCTGCCTGTTTGTGCCACTGGTGTGGAGACCGTGTCCCCCCCTCTTTCCTGCCCAGCTCTTCTGCCCCCCCTTCCACTACCTTGGAGTCATGCACTTCGGTGGAGTCCACAACCACCCCGTCTGACTCGGGCACTGCATTGGGGACCCAGTCCACTCCATCTGACCAGCCCACTGCAGTGGTTGCAGCACCAACACCATCTGACTTGAGCCCTGCGGTGGTGCCAGCCCCCCCTGAGTCAGACACCTCCACTGCAGTTGCCGGTGACACTCCTGCACCCACCTCCCCTTCACTGCCTCCTTCTGGCATCCCCTGATCCTGTCCCTGCAGTGCCTGGCCTGCCCCTCGTATGCCCCTCCAAGGGGGATGTCCCCGTCCGTACCTGTGCAGGCAAGCAATTGTTGACAAGTTGTCACACATCACCCTGTTGGGACTGTATATTTGGACTGGCCATTGGCCTTAGTTTATTTTGGACTTTTGATTTGAGTTGCACACTTGCTGAATAAAGCCTCTTTTTGTTTACTTGTGGTTAATCTTTGGAGGTACATGATGTAGATGTGTAGAATCATGCATTTGCTGTTGTAATAGTGTTCAGATCAGGTAAATGAAGTTTTGCTGTGATGGGCTCCATGTGGTCCATGGGATATGTGTCCTAATCTAGTCTGGATCTATAGCATCCTTTGCTGCAGTCTGAGGGTATAATGTTCAGCATTTGACACAGGGATGTACGTTTAGCATTTGTAGATTACCATCTTTGTCCTACACTGATGCACATCTGGTGGGCTTACCACTGTCCAATGTTCCTAGTACCCTGACTGTGTGCCCGTCTCCAATGGACATGCAGTTTAGCACATCAAATTTGGAGGACTCATCTGTGTACACAGTGCAAGTTGCTTGACACGTGTCTTGGGTGTATGCAGATGACTGACGTGACACTCCCGTGCCCAGGCTGATATGAGCAGAGCCTTCAGTGTGTTGTAGTTGTTGACTCACTGACCGAGTGTTCTGCTGACATGTTTGAGTCGTGCACAGACAAGGTTTGGCACAGCTGACCTTCCACAGGAGTGGAGTGCCCTCATGGCAGTGCGTGATTCCGTGATATAGGCTGTGCCTGTGTTGTGTGTTGTGTAGGCATGTCTGTGCGTGTTCCCTTCTCCTTTTCCTACACAGGCTGTGTCCCTACGGATGATCCTGTTTGTGATGCTTGCTGAGATGTTCTGTGTTCATCCAGCATCTTGGACCTGGTTTCTCCGGGATGTGGGTGCATGGCAAACTAATGTTGATGAGGTTGTCATCCCTAGTTGTCTTTGTTGTCAGGGCTGGGGATGTGGGCAAACGCAGATGGGACACAGTCAGGATTCCTCTTGGCACTTGTTGGTTACACAAGTAATGTGATTTTCTGTTTGTGTATGCTTTCAGTGATTGTGACACGTTGTGTGTGTGACTGCTGCCACTCCTCAGGATCAGAGCTGCAATGTTGGAAGTTGTCTATGTGTGTCCTTTGTGGGTCAGCTTGGCTTCTTCATTGGTGTGTGACTATGGCCAGGATCCCATTGTTTGGGGTGGATTTCACGTCATGCCCATGTACGGCATACTGTGCAGTGTGTCAGACATTCACAAGTCTTGTTGACTGGCCATGTGTGATGGGTTTCTGCACCTTATTTCCCCCACCACCCCTGGGATTGTCATGGGTGCATGTGCAATGTCAGCAGTCCATGTGAGCTTCACTGCTGCACATTGGTGGACATCAAGGTGTGTGGCGTTGAGTGTGTGCAAATGTGAGTTGTTGCACGGCTGGGGCACTACCTCCATATTGTCCTTGGCTGGCAGGCCATGCTGAGTGCTTTGTGCTTGTTTAGGTGTGATGGTAGTTTGTTGCTCAGGACACATGGCTGTGGTTCACAGTGTGGATGACATCTACCTTTGTCATCACACTGTGATTGTCATGCAGGCTAGTGTCACCACAATGTGGGGTCCCTGGGGGAGTGCTGTGGTGGTTCTGTCTCTTGCTGTGTTTGTTGCTGTTCCTACAAGCTTGTGTGACATGTGTAATTTGGGCTCCCTCTCATCTCACAATGCCTGTTTGCCCACATAGGGGAATCCAATCCATGAGTTACTTTTGTATGTGACTGTGTTGACATCTGTGTATTAGTGAATCTGGCCTCCTCATGTGTTGTGTGTTTGCCTGGGGACACTGGCACACAACCCCCTCACCTGTTGTGTTTGATATGCAGTGTGAGTCTGCCTGTTTGTGTTTGTGCATTTGCACCACTGCATTGGCATATCTTTAGTTTGCCATTGGCTGTATGTTGTTTGTTGGCTTTCCCCTGCTGGCCCTGGGACTGCTAGGTCATCAGTCAGCACATTGATCATGGTTAGTATGTCCCATTGCTGCCATGGTATGGTATTTGTTCACCTGACATCTACAGTCTCCACAGGATATCTACATTTGTGTGTCCATTGGTGCAGATATGTGGGTCTGCATTATGATGCTCACTTCTGTCATTGTGTTATTTGTGAATGTAGACAATGTGGGCCCCCATGGCTGATGTTTGTGTGCACATGGCAAGAACGATGTGTCATTGGCACTGCACTGCTTGCCTCACACAATCTATGTTGCTATGGGACACAAGCACTACAATGCCACTGTAGTGTTTGGTGTTGTGTGGCCAGGATTAATCCCTGCAGTTTTGTTTTTGCAGCTTTTACCAGGACTACACTTACCTTTTGGGCACTGTGGTGATGGGGCTTTGGGACCCATTGCCACACTGTTCAAAATGTGCTTCAGCTATGGAGCACACACTTACCTTTGGGCACTGTGGTGATGGGGCTTTGGGCCACATTGCCACACTGTTCAAAATGTGCTTCAGCTATGGAGCACACACTTACCTTTTGGGCACTGTGGTGATGGGGCTTTGGGCCACATTGCCACACTGTTCAAAATGTGCTTCAGCTATGGAGCACACACTTACCTTTGGGCACTGTGGTGATGGGGCTTTGGGCCACATTGCCACACTGTTCAAAATGTGCTTCAGCTATGGAGCACACACTTCCCTTTTGGTCACTGTGGTGATGGGGCTTTGGGCCCCATTGCCACACTGTTCAAAATGTGCTTCAGCTATGGAGCACACACTTACCTTTTGGGCACTGTGGTGATGGGGCTTTGGGCCCCATTGCCACACTGTTCAAAATGTGCTTCAGCTATGGAGCACACACTTACCTTTTGGGCACTGTGGTGATGGGGCTTTGGGCCACATTGCCACAGTGGTCATGGTCTGCTTGCATTGTGTAGGCCACACACACAACTATGTGTGACACATGTGTTAGGGGGTCACATTGTATGTTCAATGTCATGTTCAGTGTTGTATGCATTTGACACAGACCGCACACGCTTGTCATGGTGTTGGGGGTGGGATGTAATTTTCAGACAGTCCTTATTTGGGAATATGCTAGTTGTGTCATGCATTACCCGTCCTATGAGTAGGGGTGGTTGTAGTGACAGGCATCCAGCCCCCTATGGGTGGGGATGGCAGTTGTGGCAGGCATCCAGCCCACCCTGAGTAGGGGTGGTGTTAGTGGTAGGCATCCATCCCCCTATGGGTGGGGATGGCAGTAGTGGCAGGCATCCAGCCCCCCCTGAGTGGGGATGGTAGTAGTGGTAGGCATCCAGACCCCCCATGAGTGGGGATGGTAGTAGTGACAGGCATCCAGACCCCTATGGGTGGGGATGGCAGTAGTGACAGGCATCCAGACCCCCATGAGTGGGGATGGTAGTAGTGGCAGGCATCCAGCCCTCTATGGGTGGGGATGGTAGTAGTGGCAGGCATCCAGCCCCCTATGGGTGGGGATGGCAGTAGTGACAGGCATCCAGACCCCCATGAGTGGGGATGGTAGTAGTGATAGGCATCCAGCCCCCCATGAGTGGGGATGGTAGTAGTGGTAGGCATCCAGACCCCCATGAGTGGGGATGGTAGTAGTGGTAGGCATCCAGCCCCCCATGAGTGGGGATGGTAGTAGTGCAGGCATCCATCCCCCCATGAGTGGGGATGGTAGTAGTGGTAGGCATCCAGCCCACCCTGAGTGGGGATGGTAGTAGTGACAGCCATCCAGGCCCCTATGGGTGGGGATGGCAGTAGTGATAGGCATCCAGACCCCCATGAGTGGGGATGGTAGTAGTGGCAGGCATCCAGTCCCCCATGAGTGGGGATGGTAGTAGTGACAGGCATCCAGCCCCCTATGGGTGGGGATGGCAGTAGTGACAGGCATCCAGACCCCCATGAGTGGGGATGGTAGTAGTGGCAGGCATCCAGCCCCCTATGGGTGGGGATGGTAGTAGTGGTAGGCATCCAGCCCCCATGAGTGGGGATGGCAGTAGTGACAGGCATCCAGCCCCCATGAGTGGGGATGGTAGTAGTGGTAGGCATCCAGACCCCCATGAGTGGGGATGGTAGTAGTGACAGGCATCCAGCCCCCTATGGGTGGCGATGGCAGTAGTGACAGGCATCCAGACCCCCATGAGTGGGGATGGCAGTAGTGACAGGCATCCAGACCCCTATGAGGGGGATGGTAGTAGTGGCAGGCATCCAGCCCCCCATGAGTGGGGATGGTAGTAGTGGTAGGCATCCAGCCCCCCATGAGTGGGGATGGTAGTAGTGGTAGGCATCCAGACCCCCATGAGTGGGGATGGTAGTAGTGGTAGGCATCCAGCCCCCGATGAGTGGGGATGGTAGTAGTGGCAGGCATCCATCCCCCCATGAGTGGGGATGGTAGTAGTGGTAGGCAAGCAGACCCCCATGAGTGGGGATGGTAGTAGTGACAGGCATCCAGCCCCCTATGGGTGGGGATGGCAGTAGTGACAGGCATCCAGACCCCCATGAGTGGGGATGGTAGTAGTGGCAGGCATCCAGCCCCCTATGGGTGGGGATGGCAGTAGTGACAGGCATCCAGACCCCATGAGTGGGGATGGTAGTAGTGGCAGGCATCCAGCCCCCTATGGTGTTGTATTCCTCTTAGGGTATCCATAAACGGGCTTTCCAGTATCATGTCCTTATATAGGCACAATTCGCCCTGCCCTTATATAGGCATAAAATCCCAGCCCTTATTTAGGCATTAAACCATGCACTCCAAATACAGGCATGGTCTCTGACATCCGTCCACCCTAACGTCACAACGAGTTCATGAAGAACAGACCCTTAGGCTGCGGGAGTTTCCCTAGTCCAGGACTATTGATTTCTTCAAGGACTCATACATTATGCATGAACCATTATTCCTTAGGGGGTTCATTCATGACGTCTTTCGCTGTCCAACTCACGTCAATGCTAACATTCTTAGGTGCTCTCAGGTATAAATATACCTTCCCTAGCCCCTGTAAATCAGAGGAGACCTCGACTTCAGAGGAGCCCGTTTCCCGGCCTGACGCACTGAGAAGACGCTGTCATCCCTGCACGCAGAGAGCCCAGCTTCCAGCTTCCAGTGATCTGACTTCCCTTGCGGGGTGTTGGAGTTCGAGTCTGGCACAGAGATTCCTACCTCTCTCATTCTTCAGGTATGGAATTGACTAGAACCTAGAGGGACTCTTGGCATACTAGGCATACTAGACTTAACATACTCTTAGTATACCGTAGTAAGGAATACTTCACCTACTTCTTCCCTCTTCCTACACCTAGGTTAGGTTAGGTACATTGGGGTAGAACTAGCTTAGCAACGCATCGTATGAGTACTCGCATTTTTAGTCTGTGTTATTTATGTAAATGCTTATGTACTAAAAGATAATGCTATCGCAGTATTATTTATTTCTACTGCTCACCCTGTACATTATTTATCTCGCATAGTCTTGTGATCGTAACAGCACATTTAACTTACACCAGAAACAAGACTGTTCAATAAATCCTTTATTGAAACGCCCGTCTATTTCTTTCTGTGTAACTTGGAGAAAACTAAGCATGCACGACTGAGCTGAGTGAAATAGTTATCTATTGTTTCCACGACTCTGGGACACGTTCTGATTCTAAAGGGAAACACAGTGGTCATGTTTTGCGGCTGCCAGAAACTACTCCCTTTTTGTTGTCAAGGAGTTTCTAGTGGCCTCTGAGCTAGCTGGCACAAGTAATTAAGTTTAATATACTCGATAGGGACATACTGACCTTAATCCTATGTCAAACCTATAGGATATATTATTCCAATGCACAGAGCCTATTAGGGAAATAGGAGCTACACTACATGGCGCCCAACGGTTTGGTAAGGCAGTAATTCAATGTTAGATACTGAGTAACTCAGCAATGCTTTTTCTCTCAAGACCCCTACCCATATACTCCAAAAGACGTCTGGAGTGGGCAGGGTTAGGTATCCACCACGGCTACATAGGGAAACACCCTATATATTAGCTGTTTGGTTTGCTCAACTTTGAAGGATACAGTGTTCCACAATATTGTGCACCTTATCTTTGTTTCCTTGAAACTTGTTCTACATTTTTCAAACAACAAAATGCCTGGCTCCGACAATGAAACCGGAGACAGTGTAGCTGTGGCTGATCCAGCCCTACCAGCAGTTTTTAACTTTACCGGTTTAAATGAAACCGAGGAGGGTGTTATACACATCCATCAAAACTTAAGAAGAGCCATCACTCTAAAACTTATGAAACATGGCCTACCACCAAGAGGCGGTAGAGCAGTTTTCGTGATAGAGGCACATGAATCCTTTCAGACAGAGGTATTCTATTCATGGGTAATATTTCCTGAATCCAATTCAGTAACACACACGTTTCACTTCTACAAAGAAGATGAACCACCAGAGGAATACAGTCCTTTCGAGGATATTGAAATTCCATTAACATACCAAGAGCATCAGCTCTGGTTTAAAGGCGCCCTAAAACATCACAAAAACATTACCAGGCTCGGTCCACTAGGTAGACCAGGAGCAACATGGCCGATTCTAGCCGGCTACACACCTCATCCTGACATTGAAGAGATGTCAGACGAGGATTTACTTACTCAACTCACAGAGTTAATAAAAATTTACAGACAATTGGTCCAATATGTCATGCGGACTTTCACAGTCCAGCAACCATTAACAATTCCAAATCAAACTCCTCACCAGGGGAATACACTAAAAATTACACCACAGACTTTATACGCAGTCATGGGTAAAATGTCCACAAAACGTGAGCAAATTCCATTCTGGATAGCTCAAAAAATTACTCAAATCGAAGCAGTATTTCCAAATACTAGCCCAAACACAGAATACTGACAATCAGTTTACCAATGGGGATCACACCACAACTGGAAGACTGCACCACTTGGGGCTCAGTCTTTGCTGCCATCTATACCAAAACACATGGCATTCCGTCAATTGCGGTAATACCTGATGTCCTGAAACAAATTTAAAACGAATACGGGGCAGAGCCTGCTCTAAATTTAGGTATGAAATTACTGAAAAATTTCGACCAGGTCTCAACAATAATATTATCTAATATTAAAGGGGTGGCAGCAGCCGTGGCGATCCGCCAAAAATTAAGGGAATTTGATGTTACAGAACATCAAACTGAGCTACCCAGAATAATTGAACAATCTTATGCAGAATTAGGCAGAGATAGTTTGGGTGGAAGACCACTGAAACCAAAACTATCTGAAAGTCCTGAGAAGGACTCAATAAAACAAACTCCTACATCTTCTAAAAAGAAGTGGGAGTGTACTAAACAAAATCAAATGAGAAACGTTCTCAATCCCGAGGTAGGTCTCTTCAAAAGGAGCTCTCTGAAAGGAGGTATAACCTCAGGAATAGGGATAATTTGAGAAAACCTGATAGGTATCAAGACACTGATACACGTTCCTCTCGTCCCTTTCAGATCTCATCACAGACTTCGGAAAGAAGAGGACGATCAGAACATAAAGAAGAACGCGTGAAATCGAAAGACGACAAACACGCTTCAAAAACCAAAACAAAACCTCAATTCTCTAAAAGAAGGTAGCAGGTCTGAAGATCAGACATGCCGAGAATACTGAGAACACAACTAAAGAACGGAGAATGGGCTCAGACCATGCTGGACAGTGCAGCAGAAGTCACAATAGTTCGCCAGAACCTGAAGGAACTTCTGGAGATAGTGGACTTGAATGAGTACATCACAGTAGAGACTGTAGACACCAGGGTTAGTACTCCACAAAAGTTATATGAAATAACACTCCGGATGGAGGGAGACAAACCTAGACAGGTGAAAGCACTTTTTGGGAAAGACTATCAAGAGGCTATGACATACTTCTAGCAGAAAAGGACTGGCCACCACAATTTGTCAGGGAGTGCCCACATGGCGAGGACATTATTATGCCTGCCTTCTCCAACCATATTCCAATTCACCTAAAATATACATATGCCAGGAAATGGGCAGTGGCCCAGGCCCCAGCATTATATAAAAATCATGTAGGATGGGATGAGGATTCACCTCACCATAAAATACATCTGAAACATGAACCAACTGCACAACGGCAGTACCCAATAAAGCAAGAAGCTAAAAAACAGGTCAGGGAGATCTTAGATCAACTTGAATATCAAGGGGTGATTGAAACATGCACCTCCTCAATTAACAATCCTTTGTTTCCTGTCTCCAAACCAGACAATACATATCGTCTAGTTTTGGATTACAGACACCTAAACACGTGTTCTAAAACTTTCGCAGTGCAAAATTCACATAGCACAGCATTAATGAATAACATTGTGCGTAAAAAATATAAAACAACATTAGACATCTCAAATGGTTTCTTTTGTCAAAACATAGCACCTGAAAGCAGGTACTTAACAGCATTCTCCATAATGGGGACCCAGCGTCACTTTTGTCGACTCCCACAAGGGTTCAAGAACAGCCCAGGTTTATTCTCAGCGAGGGTAACAGAGTTACTACAAATTTATGACAATGAGGCATTGTCCTATGTCGATGACATATATCTGACAGACGATGACCTGGACAAACACTTGAACAGGGTGAGCACCATTATACTGGGTTTCGCCTCTGAGGGCTACAAGTTCAACTTTAAAAAGTCCAGAATTGCCCATCTCAATGTCCTATTTCTAGGATATGAGCTTTCAAGTGAAGGCAAGAGCTTGGCAGCTAACTTTTAGAAAAGTGTGCGCTGCTCCAACCTCCAAAAACGCTAAAAAACTTACAATCAATCCTGGGTTTCCTAAATTTTGGAAGAACATACATACTAAATTATGCAGAAAGGGTTAAACCTCTCTACGCATTAATCAAACCTGATTTTTCAGTCAAAAACTGGACACAAGAACACACAGAAATCTTGCGTTCACTCCAGGCTAACATGTTAGCAACAAATCACTTACAAACACGCGTAAGTCAACGCAATTTGGTGATCCGAATAATTTCGGGTAAATGTGGATTCACCTACTTAACATTCAATGAGGGTGAGAAAATACCAATCGCATACAAATCCCATTTGTACACACAAGCGGAAATGCGCTTCAGTTCAACTGAAAAAATTCTGACAGCAGTTCAAACCGCTGTAGCAAAAGAAAGAGCCTTAGCCCAAGGGAAACGCATTATTGTCGTAACCCCAGTACCGGCTTTAGAAGCTGTTACAAAGCGAGCATTCCAAATGCTAAAGCATTACATCCTAGATGGATACAATGGGTTAATTCTCTTGCTGCAACAGATGTTGAATATGTTTTTGATCCAGATTTAAAAACACAAGCATTCCTACAATATGAACAAGAATGTCCTCTGCCTACTGAAATTCTGCCTCTTGATCAGTACGAATTTATAATTTACACTGACGGATCCGCACAACCCGCAATAGGGGGTAAGCAAGCTTACAGTGCAGCGTGTGCAATCGTTAAAGGTCGCATGCGAGATGGCATCTTCAGACCTATGGTCACTAAAACACAATCTCTAGGGGATTGTACAGCTCAGCGAGCTGAACTACAAGCATTAAAACTGGCACTTGAAAGTACAGATCGAGAATTCCCCACACTAATAGTGTGCGATTCCTTTACTGTGTTCAGTCGTATAATGACTATATACAAAACTGGCTTGAAAATGGTTTCAAAGATGCGAAAGGTGGCACAATAAAGCACAAATTGCTTTGGGAACAAGTAGTTCAGTTGAAAAATGAACTACCAAAGGCTCACGTGATACACACACTGAGTCATCAACGTGATGGCGTTCACGTTGCAGGGAATTCATTGGCTGACAAAGCTGCAAAGGGGGCTGTGCAAACGGCTTCCGTAGCTGCGATCACTCGTTCAAAAACAAAAATAGACGGTGAGATAATGTTGGCTGTCAATGCATCAAGCAAAGGCAGCAGTGCAGCGTTACCAAAAAGTTTCCACTCAAGTACTCTTATGTAATTGATGCGAACAACGTTCCTTTTGCTCGAATCCCTGGAGTGGGGGATAGGGTAATTCCAAACATGGAACGTAGAGCAGCCTTGATTTATGAAACACATTTGGGGGAGGGTCTGTCACATCAAGGGATCTCTAAAACAATTTTGACGTTAAAAGAGATGTACTGGTGGCCTGGAATGAATACAGAAATTCACATATTCATCAACAACTGCTTAGACTGTAAATTACAGCGAGAGAGCCACCAAACACCATGCTGCGAATGCGGCAGCCCAGTACAGACACCACTGTTAGACAGCATTCGACTATCTGCGCGCCTGCGTCCCTACTGGACAAAGGCATTCCCACAAATACTGAATCTAGGTTCCTATGGTTATGGCCTCAGCGCTCGGCTGACGCTCGAACTGTTATAAAAGATTTGCGAGTCTTTATCGGCACATACGCAATAGGCACGCTACATTCTGACCAGGGTCCTGCGTTTAGCTCTAGGGCTTACAAAGAAGCCATGGCCAGTCTGGGCGTTGCATTGCGGTACTCCTCTCCATTCCATCCTGAGGGAAATTCGGTTGTGGAAAGGAAAAACCGGGACATAAAGCAGTCTATAACAGCTAGGGTATTAGGTTTGGGTGATGGGTGGGTCAAACACCTTAGTGGGGTTCAACGTGCATTGAACAATCTGCCAAGAAGTTCTCTAGGGAGGTCACTCCATATGAGATCCTATTTGGGACAAGAATGTGGGTACCAGACATTGAACACGTAGGCACAGTGGTGGAAAATAAACCATTTTTATCAAAGATCGTTTGGCTGTTTTACAGGACTTAAACAAATTAAGAACGAAACAAAGCAACGTATTACTACAGTCAACCACCACTGGGAATCAACAGGCTGTCCCAGCAAGGCCTGTCTGGATTCCAAAAGTTGGGGATCTAGTCAGAGAAAAAATTGCGGACAAGAAGGAATTTGGACCTTCTTACAGACAACCAGTATCTGTCCTAGCAGTTCAAGGAACAAGAACAGTACTTCTGCCGCCCCTTGCTGGAAGAAAGGAGAAAAGATTTGTGTCCATCGACCTGATCAAACCACAGTATGTGGCCAATACTAAATAGTAGGCCTCGTGGACTCCGACCTGGTAGCAGACGCACTCCTCTCGCTACTATCCAAGAGGTTCAGACTGAAAGACTGATAACTATCGAGAATTCAGCTGTAACAGATGGAGGACTAAGCAACAATGCAATGGAACTCATCCCTCTTGAACACCAAGTAACAGTTCGTCCAAATACACCTGTCTACACCAACGTAACAAGTGATGAACTGGTTCCAGTGATTTCTACAAATCCTGATGCAATTCCAACAATTGACAGAACTGCTTCTGGCTATTTCATTAACTTTGATACGTTCTCAGAAGATCCAAGTGAACCTGAAACGACGCCAGCATCATTGAAATTCAAGCAGCAAGTACAAGACTTTCTTCAATTTATGAAAAAGACTTATTTGGTTTCTCCATGGATTGAACTCTGGATTACATCTGGACTTTTTGTTTTCCTGCTCTGGCTAGCTTTGGTTACAACTGTAAGCGTACTTATAAGTGGCAGATACATCCATGTGAACACTGAAGGAAAAGACGTAAACGTACTTTTGAAACCTCATAAATCTTCCCATCGTGAAGCAAGAGACTTGTTATCAGTGAACATCACAGCTGTTCCTATACAGGATGGTATAGTGTGGGACAAAACAGATTATGATATCTTCGGCCCGAATGAACAATTGAACATTCCACATTTGTTTAAAATTTCACTAAGTGATCTAATAACGTCCAGTACCTATTCAGATGATTGGGACTTTGAGACTATTAACGACATAATGTTTGACCTAGAAAAATCTGCTGCATTTTCTAAAAATGAATATTTAGAGGGTTCATCAGACTACGAACAACTGTATTGTTATAACCACTATGGTCATCATTATTTGCATAAATCTGCATATCCAAGAAATGTGTTTATGTTTAACCAATGGGAACATTGTCCTACACCACCATACGGTAGTTCAAAAACATTTGCTAACAAGTTTCCATATTTTTCAGGATACAATACATCTGATCCAGAAATGTTTTACTATAAAAATGTAAACAAGACAGGACTGAAAATTATGTTAACTAATACAAAACAGATTTACTCTGCATTATTTAATGCCAAACTGTCTAGACAGGGTTTCGACTTTTGGAAAGACACAATAGACACAAAAACTGTCTGGGGTACTAAAGATTGGCAAGTGCAGGGGATAGAAGCTTTATTTAGAGCCTGCATCATCCCTGAACAAATAATGTTTTTGAATGAAACTGTCCAACAAACATCTTGTCTTGGACTAGCCAAGATTAAGGAGATAAACAAACCTTCTGTACCAACACCTGCCAGTGAAAATAATACAAAGGCAGTGGTGACAGTTGACAATATACTACAACTCAACAGATCTAATCCTGATTGGAAAAAATGGTTGATCTGGCCCACAGACACGAATAACTGTCAGGAAAGATTCCTGAATAAAACTCAGGGCTTTACTATTAATAGGCCAGACCCAAGATACGTCCAAAGACAACATCCGGGGTAGTAACAACATACAGTGTAGGGAAATTATGCCTCGATTGGCTGCATAAATCTACACTACAGGATGTGAAACAACACTTAACCTTACTTAAAAAGGACGCAGACCTTAGGGAATTCTTGCTTGGACCAAGAAAACCGCGTCAAAAACGTTTCATATATGGCGGCATTTATGCTGCTTATAATGAAGCTTGGAATGTATCACAGATAGAGGCCGCAGAACGAATACGTGAACTTGATCGTATTAATTTAGAGAAAACACTCTCTGTGGTCGACAATGGGTTAACAACTTTGTCCTCCAGAATATATTCATTGGATGGCATTGTATCCTCTGCTATCGACATACTAGAACAAGATTTGGCGATGTTACAACAAGGCCAGTCTCAACTACGTTCTATTATGTTATTAAGCTGGACGCTGCAATCTTTGCGAGCGGGCAATGTGCCTTGGCGTTTTATCAACACAACGGCTCTGTTTGCAGAATACAATCTCACTGATAAACAGATCGAACTGGCACAAAGAGGAGCAAAGTATACAGTGCTGAGCATTGAAAAACTGGAGAAGTTACCATTCACTGTGGCAGAAAAACCAGCTACGGAATGGCTTATTCATGGCAAAATAACATTACCTGTGAGTACTTTTCAGTTTCAGTATTGCCTCAGACAAATGCAAGCAGGCAAATATGAAAGGTTGGGTAAGGAATACATTAAGACATCGTGGGATTTACCGTATACATATAGATGTTGGAGTGGGGATCGTGAAGTGTTTTTGAGTGGTTCAAACTGTAAACTTGCACTGAGTGGTTCACTTATATGTCAAGACATTTCCTTGCACGGGGCTTGTAATGGTTCAGTGGAAAATTTGTCTTGCCATCAGCAGGGTACTCCAGCTGCTGTGATTAATCCAACGTTTGGACAACTTTCTAATGGGAGTTACCTCATGTTGAATGATCAGAGCTGCTGCGGAATGCTGCCAGGCATCCCATATCTAGTAACGGTCAACTCCAGGGTCACTTGCTGTATGCAAGTATTGTTTCCCCCAATAGACACAGTCAGGGAGTCGCCTCTATGGCCTTCGCTGAACGTCTCTTTTATAAGATTTGATACTGTAAGCAGAATGAAAGCCATGCTTTTACAGCAAACAGTGCCTTTGACCTCGGCCAAAGAAACCTATGATCTACAAATAGCAAGGACTTCGGCTGAGAGACAGACTTTAATACGTACAAACTGCCCTATACATTTCGTAGAAATGATATCACGTATCTTCAACATCTCTGATACAACAGGAATTGTACATGTATTTAAGAGCATCTGCTCAGGTCTGTTAGCACCTTTCCAGGCAATACTCTGAATCATCCCGAACTTTGCACATTCGGTGTTTGGTGGCATACCATTAATTCTAGCACTTGTTGCCGGAATTCTATTTCTCCTCCTGCTATTGCGCTATGGCCAGCCTATTCGCAGACATCACTCCGAGCGAAATGGAGAAAGCTCTCCTTGAACGAAAGTGCCGTGAGCAAATAGTAAAGCTTTTGGGCATGACTCATCTACGGGACCTTAATACAACTTGGTTCCTGGTGTTCAGACCAATCTGGCAAGATTGCATCTTACCTGTTCTACGATGCCTGCTATGCGGTGAAGAATGCGTGTTGGACACCTGTCTAACATTTCCATCAGCAACGCCAACGGATGTCGATACTCTGCTGGACCCGATAACGGCCCATGCTCTGTGTTGTCCCCAGAGGCTTCCTATCCTGATGTCAGCATTCATTGAGATCTCACAGACGCTTCCGGCTGCTGCTGAGGTACGAGAAAGATCTACAGGCACACAGGTAACAACGGACGCGAACATTGCTGAGGCAACCTATGCTGGAAGCAATGCTTCCCATCTCTGTGCAATTAATCTACTACACGAGGTGTTCCAACTGACGCCGACTACAGTGGATGATGTTTTGTCTATAGAAATAGATGATCTCATGTTTACACCAGACCCGTAAACTGACTCTGATTCAGCATACAGTGTTCCAGAGATGCAGTGACAATTTGGCCTTCATTTTTTAAACAACTTGGAACTCTACCAAAATTGAACATTTTCCCCATTTTTTTTTTTTTTTTAACGAAAATGGCACATCGATTTGCTTAAAGTAGAACTAGCCTTATAATACAGACTTTGCGGTTCTTCCATGGACACTTAGGGGCCGATTCCGATCTCGGTCAGAGGCGCACCCAATACCATTCGGTCGGGAAAAAAGCCATGCGAATGCCTGTTTCCCAACGGATCCGTACATCATTCCGAACGAGTAAGTACGATGCGCACAACAGCATAGAATCCGGCCGAGTCGTACTCACCCAATCAAGGTCCTGTTCTCCGACCGAGGCGAATCCGGAAACGCCGAATCGAGTCGCACGGAAGGGAAAATGCAGGCCCGTCCGGCCGGACAAGTACGATGCGCGTTCCGTACGCGCCGAACCCGTCGCTACGTCCGGCACGTCAAAGCTTCCAGGAGAGCGCACATAAGCTCCGATTCGCGCCACAACACGATCCACGGCTACGAGGCGAACACGCCAGCGGCGAGGACGACGCGAAGCAACGAGAAAGACGAGCGAGACGAACCAACCATGAATCCCTTCGTTCCGATCCTACCAATATTCTACATTTACTACCGGAACAGGCACGGACGCGTACGGCGCAGAAGGTAAGTCAGACACCAAACACAAAAACATACAACACGTACACGACACATCACACACACACAGAGGGATGCAGAATTTACTTGCAACAGCAGCACCATAGGGGCGGGATGCCCATCACCAATGCCACATATGCACACAGGGGCCTGGATGCGCACCACCACTACCACCCCTACCCAGGGGGGGCTGGATGCCAACCACTACTACCACCCTTAGCCAGGGGGGTGCCAGATGCCCACCACTACTACCACCCTTAGCCATGGGGGTGCCAGATGCCTACCACTACTACCACCCTTAGCCAGGGGGGCTGGATGCCTACCACTACTACCACCCTTAGCCATGGGGGTGCCAGATGCCCACCACTACCACCCTTACCCAGGGGGGGCTGGATGCCTACCACTACTACCACCCTTAGCCAGGGGGGCTGGATGCCTACCACTACTACCACCCTTAGCCTGTGGGGCTGGATGCCTACCACTACTACCACCCTTAGCCATGGGGGTGCCAGATGCCTACCACTACTACCACCCTTAGCCAGGGGGCTGGATGCCTACCACAACTACCACCCTTACCCAGGGGGGGCTGGATGCCTACCACCACTACCACCCTTAGCCATGGGGGCTGTATGCCTACCACTACTACCACCCTTAGCCATGGGGGTGCCAGATGCCTACCACTACTACCACCCTTAGCCAGGGGGTGCCAGATGCCTACCACTACTACCACCCTTAGCCAGGGGGCTGGATGCCTACCACTACTACCACCCTTAGCCAGGGGGCTGGATGCCTACCACTACTACCACCCTTAGCCAGGGGGCTGGATGCCCTACCACTACTACCACCCTTACCCAGGGGGCTGGATGCCCTACCACTACTACCACCCTTAGCCAGGGGGCTGGATGCCTACCACTACTACCACCCTTAGCCTGTGGGGCTGGATGCCTACCACTACTACCACCCTTAGCCATGGGGTGCCAGATGCCTACCACTACTACCACCCTTAGCCTGTGGGGCTGGATGCCTACCACTACTACCACCCTTAGCCATGGGGGTGCCAGATGCCTACCACTACTACCACCCTTAGCCAGGGGGCTGGATGCCTACCACAACTACCACCCTTAGCCAGGGGGGCTGGATGCCTACCACCACTACCACCCTTAGCCAGGGGGCTGGATGCCTACCACTACTACCACCCTTAGCCATGGGGGTGCCAGATGCCTACCACTACTACCTCCCTTAGCCATGGGGGTGCCAGATGCATACCACTACTACCACCCTTAGCCAGGGGGTGCCAGATGCCCACCACTACTACCACCCTTACCCAGGGGTGCCACATGCCCACCACCACTACCACCCTTACCCAGGGGGCTGGATGCCTACCACTACTACCACCCTTAGCCATGGGGGTGCCAGATGCCTACCACTACTACCACCCTTACCCAGGGGTGCCAGATGCCCACCACCACTACCACCCTTACCCAGGGGGGCTGGATGCCTACCACTACTACCACCCTTAGCCATGGGGGTGCCAGATGCCTACCACTACTACCACCCTTAGCCAGGGGTGCCAGATGCCTACCACTACTACCACCTCTACCCATGGGGGGCTGGATGCCTGTCACTACTACCACCTCTACCCATGGGGGGCTGGATGCCTACCACCAACACCACCCCCACTCATAGGATGGACAATGCATGACACAACCAGCACACCACAACCTAGGGAATGCAAGAAAAAGACATCCCCCAACACCATGACAAGCGTGTGTAGACTGTGTCAAATGCCTACAACACTGAACATGACTTTGAACATACAATGTGACCCCCTATCACATGTGCCACACATATATGTGTGTGGCCCCCACAATGCAAGCAGGCCATGACCATTGTGGCAATGGGGTCCAAAACCCCACCATCACAGTGACCAAAATGTAAGTGTGGGGTCCATAGCTGAAGCACATTTTGAACATTGTGGCAATGGGGTCCAAACCCCCATCATCACAGTGACCAAAATGTAAGTGTGGGGTCCATAGCTGAAGCACATTTTGAACATTGTGGCACTGGGGTCCAAACCCCCATCATCACAGTGACCAAAATGTAAGTGTGGGGTCCATAGCTGAAGCACATTTTGAACATTGTGGCAATGGGGTCCAAACCCCCATCATCACAGTGACCAAAATGTAAGTGTGGGGTCCATAGCTGAAGCACATTTTGAACATTGTGGCAATGGGGTCCAAACCCCCATCATCACAGTGACCAAAATGTAAGTGTGGGGTCCATAGCTGAAGCACATTTTGAACATTGTGGCAATGGGGACCAAACCCCCATCATCACAGTCACCAAAAGGTAAGTGTGGGGCCCATAGCTGAAGCACATTTTGAACATTGTGGCAATGGGGTCCAAACCCCCATCATCACTGTGACCAAAATGCAAGTGTTGACAAAGAAAAAGCTGCAACTGCCAAACTGCATGGATGATTCCTGGTCACAGAACATAAAACACATCAGTGGCAAAGTAGTGCATGTGTCCCATTGCAACATAGATTGGGGGAGGCAAATACTGCAGTGCAAATAAGACATACCTTTGGCCATGTGCAGACAAACAACACCCATGGGGGCTGACACTGTCAACATTCATCAATGACACAATGACAGAAGTGACCATCAGAATGCAGACCCACATATTTGCACCAATGGGCACACAAATGCAGATACCCTGTGGAGACTGTAGATGTGAGGTGAACAGATACCATACCATGGCAGCAATGGGACACACAAACCATGATCATTGTGCTGACCGATGACCTAGGAGTCCCAGGGACAGTAGGGAAACCCACCAAACAACATACAGCCAATGGCACACCTAAGATATGACAATGCAGTGGTGCAGATGCACAAACACAAACAGGCAGACCCACACTGCACATCAAACACAACAGGTGAGGGGGTGCCAGTGCCCCAGGCAACCACACAACACATGAGGAGGCCTGAATACCAATTACACAGATGTGCATACAGTGCCACACAAAGGTAACTCATGGATCCAAATCCCCTATGTGGGCAATCAGGCATTGTCAGATGAGAGGGAGCACAAATCACACATGTCACACAAGCATGTAGGAACAGCAACTGACACAGCAAGACACAGACACACCACAGCACTACCCCGAGGGCCCCCACAATGTGGTGACCCTGGGCTGCATTACAATCCCACTGTGATGACAAAGCTAAATGTCGTACACACTGTGAACCACAGTCATGTGTCCTGAGCAACAAACTACCATCACACCTACACAAGCACAAATCAATCAGCACAGCCAGTAAGCCAAGGCCAACATGGAGGCAGGGGTGTAGCCGGGCAACAACTCTCATCTGCACACACTCAACACCACACACCTCGACCTCCAACAATGTGCAGCAGTGAAGCACACATACACTGGTGACATTGCACATGCACCCATGACAATCCCAGGGTGGTGGGTGGGAACCAAGGTGCAGAAACACATCACACATGGCCACTCAACAAGACTCCTGAATGTCTGACACACTGCACACTACGCTGTACATGGACATGACGGCAATACCACACCAACCAATGGGATCCCAGCCACAGTCACACACCAATGAAGAAGCCAAGGTCACCCACAAAGAACACAGGTAGACAACTACCAACATTGCAGCCCGGACCCTGAGTAGTGCCAGCAGTCACACACACAACGTGTTACAATCACTGAAAGATAACACAAACTGGAAATCACATGACAGGTGTAAACAACAAGTGCCAAGGGGAATCCTGACTGTGACCCATCTGCGTCTGCACACAAACTCAGCCCTGACAGCAAACACACCTATGGGTGACACCCTGATGACCAGTAATGTGCCATGCACCCACACCACAGAGAACCCAGGGAGAAGACTTTGGGGAACATAGGTCAACTCAGCAAGCATCACAAACAGGTACAACACTAGGGATCCCAGCATGCACAGCAAAACGGAAGTGAACACACAGACATGCTCATACAACACACACCTTGGGCGCAGGCAATGTCACAGGAGTACACACTGCCATGAGGGGACTCCACTCCTGTGTGAGGAAAGCTGTGCCATATGTTGCCTCAGTAGGGCCCCATCATGTCAGCTGAGCACTTGGTCACACAATCAACAATTAGCACCAAATGAAGGCTCCCGTCACATCAGCCTGGTCATGGGAGTGCCAACGAAATCATCAGCACAGATCCAACACACTTGTATAGCAATGTTGCACTGACAACACAGATGAGTCCTTCCCCATTGATGCCCAAACCTGCATGTCCAGTGGAGATGGCCACACGGTCAGGGAAGTAGACGAATTGAACAATGGCAGGCACAACAGATGTGCAGGGGTGGAAGCCACAGATGTGAAATTGCTAATGTAAGTAGGAAATCCCATTGCCAAATATTGAACACATGACACCCTCAGATGCTGCTAAGGATGACATGGATACACCACAGGATAGGACACATTCCCCTGGACCACATGTTTTCCTGCACAGTAACACTTCATTATCATGAGACCAAATATCACCATCACTGCAGCAAGGGCATGGTTAGCATCATCAACAACATGTACATCAGAAGCAAAAGCACTAGAGAACAGAAAGTTGCTTTATATAGCATATGTGTGTCCAAAAACTCAGAGAACAGTAATGCTCCAACAAAGGCCAATGGCCAGTCCATCAAGTAAGTCAATACAGGGTGACAGTGGCAGATGTCACCCTACGCATGCCTGCACTGCACAAAACCAGGGACAATCCACTAGGAGGGGCAACCGGGGGGGGCAGGCCAGGCACCGCAGGGACAGGATCAGGGCTCACCAGGAGGAGGCAGGGAAGGGGTGGTGGGTGCTGGAGAGCCTCTGACAACTGCAGTGGAGGTGTCTGACATGGTGTGTGCCGGCACAACTGGGGGGCATGGCTCAAATGGTGTGTGTGCCGGCACGACTGCAGTGGACCGTGCAGATGGAGTGGACAGGTCCGCCACTGCAGTGCCCAAGTCAGACAGGGTGGTAGTGGACTCCACTGCAGTGCCTACCTCCAGGGGAGGAGAATGGGGAACAGGCAAGGTGGGCTGGACAGAGGGGGAGGACACCCTCACCACATCAGTGGCACAGACAAGCGCAGCGGGGGTGTGGTGCCGGGAGAGCAAGTGGCAGGGGAGAAGGCCGGATCCTCTTGGGGATGGTATATCTGTGGGTGGGGGAACCTGGGGCAGGGTGTGGTGGGGGCACCTGTGGAGTGGGGGCCTGAGGGATGGAGGAAGGAGACCTGGTGCCTGAGCTGCAGGGCGGCGGCGGGGTCTTGCTCTTACGACTCCGGGGGGACTTGCGGGTGGGGGCCTCAGTCTGTCTGCGCCTCGGGGAGGGTGTCCAGGGGCGAGGGGCACTCTGCTCCGTGTGGGTGGGCTTCCTCTTCCCCCTGGATGCTGGAGCAGCTGGATCGTAGGGGATGAGGCCGAGGTCACAGAGGAAGAGCCGCTGTGACTTTGGGGTTGCAGGTGAGGCAAGGGAGGGTGCTTTGGAGGGAGAGGCAACTGAGGACTGCGCAGTGCTTGTGGATGCGTGTGTGTGTTCCAGGGCCCCATCCCCTGTGAGTCTGGTTTCAGTCCCCTGACTGTGCGTGCATGTGCGTTTTGTTTGTGGCGTGTGTGTCTGTGTGCTGGACGTGTGTGTGCTGGTGTGTGCCTGTGCCGGTGTGTGTGTGCTTGGGACGGGTAAGGTGCTGGGGAGTGTGGATGGAGCAGAGGCAGGAGGGGTGAGGGACTGTCTGAGGAGGGACACTGCTGCCGTCAGGGAGGAGTCCATGGACCTATTGCCCCTCTGTAGGTCAGACATGCCCGATGAGATGCCCTCCATGAATGACACCAGCTGAGTCAACAGAGCGGTGTGCGCATGGAGGACACTCAGCATGGCTGTCTGCCCTACATGGAGCTGGCGAAGGAGGTACACAGACTCCTCACTCAGGACAGCAGGGGACACAGGGGCAGGGGTGCGGTGCCTGGCCCGAAGGAGACACGCTCCCGAACATGGGAGCCTCCACGGACCTGGGGAATGGGAGCCGATGGGAGGGCGGTGGTGGTGCTGGTGGTGGCGGGGACAGCAACACTAGCTGGGGTGTGGTGGCTACTGACACCCGCCTCCATAAGGGAGTCATCCTCCGAGCCGCTGTGGCCCTCAGCTGAGGTGGATGCTGCTGAGGACTCCTCGGTGTGGCTCCCCTCGCCCTCCGTGCCACTGGGTCCCTCCGACCACTCCTCGGCTGCTGACCCAGTCTGGCTCTCTGGCTCCTCCTGGTCCGTGGAGCTGTCCCTTTCCGTGGCCGTGGATGTATCTGCAATCAATGGGGAAACAGACAGACATCAGTCACCTGCACCAAACGCACACACCACAGCACAGCACATTACAGAGCAAGCCCTGGCATCATTAGTTGAACATTGCTAAAAGTGCCCTAACTGAACAGGAGAAGCCAATTGTCAGTTTGATGCCAACCATGGCACTCACATCCCACATGGCCTTGCACCCATCTGTCTGGTGTCTGTTGGATAGCAACACCCCAGTGTGGACACATGCACCACCTACACAGTAGTTGGACAGTGCAGAGGACACGGTGTAGCATGTGGACATGCACACATCACAACTCTTGCCACTGAGTCAGTACAGGTTTCCGGATGAAAGGGATGCCCAGAGTCAAATAGGAAATGCATGTGATGCATACCAGCGACAGACACCATGATGCACCCATGTCCTGATAGCCATCGCCACAATGGTGTGCATGTAGCACATGTCACTCCCCTGCAGGATCACCAATAAGTAGACACATGCCATGGCGGAGGCATGACTGCTAAGTCATACATCACTGTCTCAGTGATGTATGACTTGGCAGCCAGACAACAACACTCTGCACTGTGTCACAATAGTAGGTCATGGGGAATGCAAGTCCTGGAGCTGCACAAGTGCACATGTACATCCCCCACACAACACATCATCTTAACCCTCATCTGTCCAGGTCATACCGATTGGACATATGGGAGACCTGTGACACTACCCTCTGAACCTGAGCCCCTCACAATCTGCTGTGAATGGGAAACAGCTGCCTGAACTTCACATTCGCATACCCCAGTCTGCACGGGCAGCTGATCAAACACCTATGTGACACACAAGTATCGCCTCCTATGGTCACATCTCCAGTGGCATGCTGAGCCCCTACTGAGAAACACCCCAGCAGTCCTGGCAACAAATCCACAGCACACTGACACAGAGGCAGACACCTGAGGGGTCAAATCACTGCGCACAACGTGTCAGCTGATACACGGGAGTGGGAGTACAGGTGTATTGGATGGGCTGGAGTAGGCATGACTGTCCTGCCCCACATGAATGAAGGATGAGCCCTGGACAGTGGATAGCTGGCTATGTATGTGTGACACACGTAATCTGCACACTCCTGGGGCCCAAACATTGTTCCCACCCGCTGCATGGGTGTGTGCCAGATACCCCAGGCACATGTGGTGGCTCAGCTCAGCAAGTGGACCGCATATCAAAGCAACACGCAGATTACATGTCCAAACACAGGCATTGTGTGAACAATGGACCCACCCATGATGCCCACAACAGAGTTAGGGAAACAGATGCTGTCCCCCACCTTGAGTGAAGCAAACTGCAAGGACACAGTCCCAAGTGACACAATTCCCTGAATGTAAGGGCCACACCTGGGTATCAGATGAGGAGTGGGCAGTGCACAATAGAGGGACATGGCTCCTGGACAACATGACTGCTGTACTGTGGCAGTTTAACCAGGCCAGAGGAGGGCACATAGCATGTAATACAGAGTTCACAGTGCAGTCTTTGACTCACCCCCTCCTTGCTGCTGTCTGGCCTTCAGCTGCCCATCCAGGTCTGGAAACACCACCGCCAGGATCTGGAGCACGTGGGGGGTCAGGGTCCGTGTTCCGCCCCTCCTGCGAGGAGGCGACAGCTTCAGCTGGACCTGTGCAATCCTCCGGGTCCAGCCCCGAAGGTCCTGCCACCTCTTCTGGCAGTTGCGGATCCGGCGCTTGTAGACCCCCACGGACCGGACAGCCCGGACGATGTCCTTCCAGATCTCCTGCTTCCGATGGGCATTAACCTGTGAGGATGACAAAGTGAAAAGGCCATTACTACACATGCAACATATCCGTGCATGACACAGTTGTATATACATGTCTCAATCACAGGGGCACATGATGTACACAGGCAGTGCAACGCTGCCCATGGACAGTTTGCCAGAAGTCACTACATGGTATCATTGCATGGGAAGTAAAACCTTGTTCAAATGCACTGTCACTGCACCATACCTGTCCAGTGCATGTCACTACACACTATGGGGGGTGACAACTACTCAGTGAGCCTGCTAGCCAGTGGCGTGCAGACTTTCAGCCTTGCTAGTCAGACAAAATGCACATTCAGAAAGGCAGTGCACAGAACACTCACCTGCTCCCCTGGTGTCCCATGCAGCTTGCTGTACTGTGGAAGTAGGCTGTCCAGCAGGGCCTGGTTCTCCTCAAGGCTGAAGGCTGGGGCTCTCTCCACAGTACGTGCCATTGCAGGGTCCAGAGGGGCAGAGACAGCAGCAGTGCAGTGGCAGATGTCGTCCTGGAGCATGTAGTGCAGGTAAGTGAGCTCTCAGGGGAACAGCCAGCAATATATATGTGCTGCAGAGGCAGATACTGTCCCATGTGTCCAAAGTGATAGGTCCAAGTCGTTTGCATCTTCTGAATCTGGCCAATCCATGGAATAGCAGCACCAATACACGCCCACAGCATCCTTCAAATCTTCAACTCCATGACATACATGATTTTGCAACATTGTTGTGGGTGACCAACTGAATTTCCAGCAACCGACTCGTTCGATTTTCGAAAACGCGTCCGTTGCCAGGCTAGGCCATTGACAATGGGTGCGCACCGATCGGTCCATTGCGGTTCAACGCGTACAGGGGTACAACGCGTACCCGCGCACATTGAATGCAATGGGCCGGCCGGGTGAACCGATCGGTCCATTGCGGTTCAACGCGTACAGGGGTACAACGCGTACCCGCACACATTGAATGCAATGGGCCGGCCGGGTGCACCGATCGGTCCATTGCGGTTCAACGTGTACAGGGGTACAACGCATACCCGCACACATTGAATGCAATGGGCCGGCCGGGTGCACCGATCGGTCCATTGCGGTTCAACGCGTACAGGGTACAACGCGTACCCGCACACATTGAATGCAATGGACCGGCCGGGTGCACCGATCGGTCCATTGCGGTTCAACGGCGTACAGGGGTACAACGCGTACCCGCACACATTGAATGCAATGGACCGGCCGGGTGAACCGATCGGTCCATTGCGGTTCAACGCGTACAGGGTACAACGCGTACCCGCACACATTGAATGCAATGGGCCGGCCGGGTGCACCGATCGGTCCATTGCGGTTCAACGCGTACAGGGGTACAACGCGTACCCGCGCACATTGAATGCAATCGGCCGGCCGGGTGCACCGATCGGTCCATTGCGGTTCAACGCGTACAGGGGTACAACGCGTACCCGCACACATTGAATGCAATAGGCCGGCCGGGTGCACCGATCGGTCCATTGCGGTTCAACGCGTACAGGGGTACAACGCGTACCCGCACACATTGAATGCAATGGGCCGGCCGGGTGCACCGATCGGTCCATTGCGGTTCAACGCATACAGGGGTACAACGCGTACCCGCACACATTGAATGCAATGGGCCGGCCGGGTGCACCGATCGGTCCATTGCTGTTCAACGCATCCCTGTACAAGTGACTGGCATATGTCACCATGCCTGTCTCAGATGAACATATGCCAGCCACAAATAGCTCCCAGGGAGTGAGGGGCACACCTACAACACCACAGCCTGTCCAAACTGTATCATAAGGCATGTAAGGCTGCATTTCCTATTGTGTGTATGTTGGTGTACATGTTGTCCTGTGGGTGTCACCTGGGGGCAGCCACCCCCAGGCTGTGCACGTGTTCATGGGGACAGGATCCTGGGTGTTACGTGTACATGACCACTGTGATGTGCAACTGTTCATATCTGAGCATGTGCCATGGTCACATTTCACGGTGGGGTATGTGTATGTCATGTCACATACCCCGTGAGTCCCATGTGGGACGGTATGTTTGAGCCAGGGTGACCCAGTGGCACAATAGTGATGGTCCTCCACAGTCTGTGTGCATGTAGTGTTTACAATGTCTCTGATTTCATGTGCACAATGGGAGACAGTCTCCACATCCACGTTGTGTGTGCATGGACTTTGATGTTGTGCGTGTGTGTGTCACAGACGTCCATGTCTGTCCTGCAGAGGCAAGTGGAACCACTACCTGTGGGGGTCATGGTTGTTTTGCTGTGGTGTATACATGATACTCCATGTAATGCCAGTGTCCATGTGGCAATACAGGGTCCCTGGGAATGTACCTGTCGTTGAGCTGTGATGCCTGGGGCACATCTGTCCTCACATGTCACTGTGGGGGTGATTGTGACATGGCAGCAGGAGATGGGAACTGTGACACGGCCTCATGATATCCAATGGGCCAACCTGGGACTTATTGATGCCACTTGTTGAACCGTGATGACAGATGTTGGCCATGTATGTACCATACATGTCCTTACGGAACTGCACACTTTATGTAGTTGTGCCTCATAATGATGTATGATGTGATATTGAGTGTGTTCAATGCCGCATATGTGGGGTGACTGACAATCTTGCTTTCTTCTCCTCTGCAGTGCAGGGCTCCTGCTGTCCATAGACCATTCCCAGACCTGGCAACGATGGTGGAACGGGACAGCATCCGACGGTACCACTTCACCAGGCAGCTGATTGAGGATTTGGCAGTGCAGTTGGCCCCACATTTGCAGCCTGGCCGGCCGTATCCTACAGCGCTGACCCCCAAGGTGAAGGTGATGGCAGCCCTACACTTCTTTGCCACCGGTACCTTTCAACATACTGTGGCGACTGCTGGTGGGATGTCACAGACCATGTTCAGCCGTGTGCTCCGCGATGTTTTGGAGGCAATGTTGCTATACCTGAACCGGTACATCTATTTCCCTAGACTGCAACGACTCACTGACGTGAAGAGTGACTTCTATGCCCTGGGGAGGATGCCGCATGTCATTGGCTCCATTGATGGGACACATGTGGCTTTGGTACCACCACAGGCACATGAACAGGCCTACCGTAACCGCAAACACTACCACTCGGTCAATGCACTGGTGGTGTGTCTTGCAGATATGACCATCTCACACGTGTGTGCCCGTTTCCCTGGTTCAGCACACGATGCCTTTGTGATGAGGAGTAGTCACATCCCCAGGATGATGGCACAGATGCAGAACCAGCGTGCCTGGCTTGTCGGTGTGTACTGACTTTGTGCCATTGTGTGTGATCTGATCTGTAGTATTCCGCCCACTTTTCCAAGTCAGCTAATGTGCACTTGTCTGTCCGTAGGTGACTCGGGATACCCCAACATGCTGTGGTTGCCGACATCCCTCAGGAACCCTGTGACACCAGCCCAGATGCGCTACAATGAGGCACATGGTCGGACCAGGAGAGTGATTGAGCGGACATTTGGTCTCCTGAAGAGCCGCTTCCGCTGCCTCGACAAGACAGGAGGGTCCCTCCCATATGCCCCAGCGAAGGTGTGCAAGATTATCATCGTCTGCTGCATGCTCCACAACCTGGCAGTGCGGAAGGAGTTGCCTCTCATCCAGGATGACAATGACCAACATCCGCCACCTGTGGAGGATCCTGGCCTGGACCACGATGCCAGTGATGATGATGATGATGGTGATGTCCGCACACAGCTCATCACCAACTTCTTTAGCTGAATGTGAGTATCCTGAGGTGTCATGTCAATGATGTGAGTTGGCATGATATGTGTAGGTGGTGCTCTGGTGCTGTTGGAGTGTGTCCATGGGCTACTTGACTGGATGTGTGTAGTGATGTGTGCTTACAGGTGGTCTGTACTCCCCAACAGTGTTGGCATGCTAACTTGGTTCTGGGTGGGTATCTTGTAACATGTATTGTGCATGAGTTTTGCTGTTCTGTCCTGTTCTCCATTGCTTTTGACTGTGTGTCATTTCTGTCCTTCACAGGGTACTTTCAGATTCGTTTGGTCAACTGTGTCCACCGACGACGTCATTGTACTTCCAGGGTGGTAGCTGTTGTGTCCCTACAGGTGATGTGCGCCACACCCATGGACTTCCTTCCTTCTACAGTTGTTGACTGTGTGCCCGCTGCCAGGTGGGATTACCTTGCATCTGTAGTGGTTACGACATGTTGCAACTGTGTAATAAACCTGTGCTTCACTTTGTGATGTGCGTTGTCTGTGGTCACACATTTGACTGCCATTTGCTTACTGCACCTGTGGGCTACTTGACTACAACTGGGAATAGGTGTGGTGTCTGTGCATTGCACCGTCTTTCCTGGCAACATCAGTGTAGGCAATGAGTCAGATGGCCTAGGTGTGTATGTGTTGTGTAGCCCTGGTGGTGTGTCTCCCTCATATGTGTCACGTTGCCATTACTCACATGCCTGTGTTGTCCTTGCTGTTGCAGTTCGCATACACAGTGTAATTTTGCAGTTCATCATCCCCATGACGGCACCCACGTTGGAATCACAACAGAGGCAAGTATGGTGTATTAGTGTGTTTATTGTGATACATTTGTGTGAATAGTGCATAGGATGGTTAGTGCTGTACATTTATATTGCAATCAGAAGTTCCTAGATGAATTGAAAGTCCTGGTAGACAAAATGCCCAGTATCGGGGCCACAGTTGTCTGAGACATTGGTCCAACTTGCACTCCCCATGTCATGTGTGGGACTTGTGTTGCCGTCAACAGGGTGAACAGTTTGCGCACAAAGGTGATCATCCAGAACAGGTTCAGGCTTCCTGGGGGTTGCACTTGGCCATCGGCCTCTCACTTGCCCCTCCTCGGACGACCCCTCTTCTTTGGGGAGGGGCCCTCAAGTACAGGCTACTGCGGTGCAGGGGACTCTCCGCCAGAGTCATCCTCCCTCCATGTGGCAGTTGCAGTTGTTTCTGCACCAGATGTTGTTGGCACACAGGGAGGTGTAGACTGGTTGCTGGTCATCTGGCGGAGGCATTGTAATATGTCCCTATGCACCGCCGTCATCTCTTGCAGTGTGTCCCACTTGGACTCCACGTGGGACATGTGTGAGTCCAAGCGGGCATGATGGGCAGCCTGCTGCTGTTTAATGTCCCTGAGGAGCCCCACTACCTGGCTGAGATCTCCGGTGCTGGACTGGTACGCATCGGCTATGCGTGCCAGTTGTGGGTCATCATGCACACCAGACACCTCTGCAAGCAGCGACCTCTGTCTCCCACCCCTCCCACCACCCCTGCCGACATGTGCAGTGCGTGCAGTGGCACGCACAGATGACCCTGGTCCCCCTTGGGGGTTGGTGGTGGTGGTGGTGTCCATGGCCCCACGTTGGTCCAGGGTCCCTGTGCTGGTGGTGCTCCTTGTTCTGTCCATGTCGGCAGGGATGGTATTTGTGGTGACAGTCGTTGGAGGGGTGGGTGCAGGGGGTGCAGATGGTGGTCCTGCTGGTGCTGCAGCTGGTGGTCCTGCTGGTGCTGCATGTTGACTTGCACCGGAGGTGCCAGGTTGGTCTTCTTCATCCGAGGAGGGCAGAGGCTGTTCGACACCAGTGAGCTCCGTATCCTCTTGAGCCTGGGACTGGGACTCCTCAGCGTCTGCTGCTGTGTCCCCATCATCACCTGTTTTTGGGAGACACACACAATGTATGTTATGTTTCTGCAGGCATCAATGGTTGACACACCTGACAGTTGTGACTGTGCCTCTGGGTGCGGGCCTGTACATTGCATTGTCCTAAGTTGTTACAGTCAGGGGTTGATATTGGTGTAGCACATTGTCCTGCATTATTTGGGCATTTCTATGTATTTGTTGGGGTGTGAACATGGTCTGCATTGGTTGTATTTGGTTGACAGCCGGCCCTCCTTCCCACCCAGCCAGTCAGTTATCCCACCATGGACTGTGCTTGCATTGCAGGGAGTGAAAGTTCTCTTTCAAGATGTCAGTCAGTGGTGTCCTGCTGTTGGTTGTTGCACAGTTGCCAGCGGGGCCTTGTGCTCCCCACAGCAGTTGCCAGTGTCAGCCATCTTGTCAGTTGTTTTCCACTCCCTGTGATGTGAGCATGGTTCAGGGTGGTGTTGATGGGACAGTTGTGGGGGTGAGCTATGTCTGTGACTATGACTCCCATCATGCTATTGCCTCCACCCCACTTCCCAGCAATCCCATACTTACTTGCTTTTGTGGGGAGTTCAGTGTGTGTGGGTGTGAGAGCAATGGCAAGATGGCTGACAGTGGTGTCCTGCTGTTGGTTGGTGTGCAGTTCCCAGCATGCCCTTGTGCTCCCCACAACACAGCACCAGTGTCAGACATCTTTGATGGGCCTTTCCACTCTCTGTGGGATGTGCATGCGTGAGTGTGAGCTTGCTGGGCCATGTGGGTGGGGGATGTTGAGCTGTGACTACGACTCCCATCATGCTATTGCCTCCACCCCCCTTCCCAGTATGCCCTTCCTTCCTTCCTTTTGACTCTGCTTCCCTGTGGGGTGGGCTGCCTGTGCTGACAGGATGGCTGGGAGTGTTGTCCTGGCAGTTGTTTGGCTAAAAGTCCCAAGAGTGTCCCTGTGCTTCACACAACATAACCCAGGGTGGTGGTTCTTTGTGGGATCTTGAGTTAGGATGTGAGGCATTGCATTCTCCCAGGTGGGTTATGTGGAGTTTGTGTAGAGGGTGTGTGTGAGGGGAGGTGCTTGTGACTATGGTCAGTGCTGCAAGTCCTCCTTCCCACCCAGCCAGATATCCCACCATGGAACGTGCTTGCATTGCAGGGAGTGGAAGTTGTCTTTCAGGATGTCAGTCAGTGGTGTCCTGCTGTTGGTTGTTGCACAGTTGCCAGCAGGGCCTTGTGCTCCCCACAGCAGTAGCCAGTGTCAGCCATCTTGTGAGTCCTTTTCCACTCCCTGTGATGTGAGCATGGTTGTGAGTGGTGTTGATGGGCCAGTTGTGAGGCTGAGCAATATCTGTGCCTACTACTCCCATCATGCTATTGCCTCCACCCCCTTCCCAGCATGCCCATCCTTCCTTCCTTTTGACTCTGCTTCCCTGTGGGGTGGGCTGCCTGTGCTGACAGGATGGCTGGGAGTGTTGTCCTGGCAGTTGTTTGGCTAAAAGTCCCAACAGTGTCCCTGTGCTTCACACAACATAACCCAGGGTGGTGGTTCTTTGTGGGATCTTGAGTTGGGATGTGAGGCATTGCATTCTCCCAGGTGGGTTATGTGGAGTTTGTGTTGAGGGTGTGTGTGAGGGGAGGTGCTTGTGACTATGGTCAGTGCTGCAAGTCCTCCTTCCCACCCAGCCAGATATCTCACCATGGAACGTGCTTGCATTGCAGGGAGTGGAAGTTGTCTTTCAGGATGTCAGTCAGTGGTGTCCTGCTGTTGGTTGTTGCACAGTTGCCAGCAGGGCCTTGTGCTCCCCACAGCAGTAGCCAGTGTCAGCCATCTTGTGAGTCCTTTTCCACTCCCTGTGATGTGAGCATGGTTGTGAGTGGTGTTGATGGGCCAGTTGTGAGGCTGAGCAATATCTGTGCCTACTACTCCCATCATGCTATTGCCTCCACCCCCTTCCCAGCATGCCCATCCTTCCTTCCTTTTGACTCTGCTTCCCTGTGGGGTGGGCTGCCTGTGCTGACAGGATGGCTGGGAGTGTTGTCCTGGCAGTTGTTTGGCTAAAAGTCCCAAGAGTGTCCCTGTGCTTCACACAACATAACCCAGGGTGGTGGTTCTTTGTGGGATCTTGAGTTGGGATGTGAGGCATTGCATTCTCCCAGGTGGGTTATGTGGAGTTTGTGTTGAGGGTGTGTGTGAGGGGAGGTGCTTGTGACTATGGTCAGTGCTGCAAGTCCTCCTTCCCACCCAGCCAGATATCCCACCATGGAACGTGCTTGCAATGCAGGGAGTGGAAGTTGTCTTTCAGGATGTCAGTCAGTGGTGTCCTGCTGTTGGTTGTTGCACAGTTGCCAGCAGGGCCTTGTGCTCCCCACAGCAGTAGCCAGTGTCAGCCATCTTGTGAGTCCTTTTCCACTCCCTGTGATGTGAGCATGGTTGTGAGTGGTGTTGATGGGCCAGTTGTGAGGTTGAGCAATATCTGTGCCTACTACTCCCATCATGCTATTGCCTCCACCGCCCTTCCCAGCATGCCCTTCCTTCCTTCCTTTTGACTCTGCTTCCCTGTGGGGTGGGCTGCCTGTGCTGACAGGATGGCTGGGAGTGTTGTCCTGGCAGTTGTTTGGCTAAAAGTCCCAAGAGTGTCCCTGTGCTTCACACAACATAACCCAGGGTGGTGGTTCTTTGTGGGATCTTGAGTTAGGATGTGAGGCATTGCATTCTCCCAGGTGGGTTATGTGGAGTTTGTGTTGAGGAAGTGTGTGAGGGGAGGTGCTTGTGACTATGGTCAGTGCTGCAAGTCCTCCTTCCCACCCAGCCAGATATCCCACCATGGAACGTGCTTGCATTGCAGGGAGTGGAAGTTGTCTTTCAGGATGTCAGTCAGTGGTGTCCTGCTGTTGGTTGTTGCACAGTTGCCAGCAGGGCCTTGTGCTCCCCACAGCAGTAGCCAGTGTCAGCCATCTTGTGAGTCCTTTTCCACTCCCTGTGATGTGAGCATGGTTGTGAGTGGTGTTGATGGGCCAGTTGTGAGGCTGAGCAATATCTGTGCCTACTACTCCCATCATGCTATTGCCTCCACCCCCTTCCCAGCATGCCCATCCTTCCTTCCTTTTGACTCTGCTTCCCTGTGGGGTGGGCTGCCTGTGCTGACAGGATGGCTGGGAGTGTTGTCCTGGCAGTTGTTTGGCTAAAAGTCCCAAGAGTGTCCCTGTGCTTCACACAACATAACCCAGGGTGGTGGTTCTTTGTGGGATCTTGAGTTAGGATGTGAGGCATTGCATTCTCCCAGGTGGGTTATGTGGAGTTTGTGTTGAGGGGGTGTGTGAGGGGAGGTGCTTGTGACTATGGGCAGTGCTGTGAGTCCTCCTTCCCACCCAGCCAGATATCCCACCATGGAACGTGCTTCCATTGCAGGGAGTGCAAGTTGTCTCTCAGGATGTCAGTCAGTGGTGTCCTGCTGTTGGTTGTTGCACAGTTGCCAGCAGGGCCTTGTGCTCCCCACATCAGTACCCAGTGTCAGCCATCTTGTGAGTCCTTTTCCACTCCCTGTGATGTGCGCATGGTTCATGGTGGTGTTGATGGGACAGTTGTGGGGGTGAGCAATATCTGTGACTACGACTCCCATGATGCTATTGGCTACACTGACTTGCCCAGCATACACAGAATTCCTTTCTTTCAGTGGTCTTCACTGTGTGTTGGTGTTGTAGTGGTGGCTACATGTCTGGATATGTTTGTTAGTTATATTTGTGCCACTGCCTAGCTGTAGTTGTAGTTGTGTTTGTACATGTGATGACACGGTTAAATGTAACTTTGAGATGGCATGTGTTGTGTTTATCTGACTGACATACACATTTTGGGATGATTCTGTTCTGGTTGCTGTGTAATTGCTAAGAGTGCATGGTTTGACTCTCCCCTTGACAGTGATGTGTGTGTGTATTGTGGCAGAATATTGTGTACATTTGTTGTGTACTCACCAGGCTCTGGGATGTTTTCTAGTCCATAGACGCTCACTGGCGGAAGGATGGCCCACACCTTCTCCTCCCAGGGCCTGAGGTATACTGGCTTGGCAGGAGGGCCACTGCCGGTGTGTTGGCTCAGGAGTTAGTCCTTCTTCAGCAGCTCCCGTACCCTCCTGCGCACATCATACCACCTGTTCTGGATGTCAGTCTTTGTGCGCAGACATGGTGATTGTGCGTTCACCCTGTTGATGATCCTCTCCCACATCTTTGTTTTCTGGGAGATGGGTGTCTGTTGGACCAGTGCGCCAAACAGATGTGGCTCTACCCTGAGGATCTCGTCTACCAGGACTTCCAATTCACAATCTAGGAACTTGTGATTCTTCTTTGGGGGCATGGTGATGGGTGGTGATGGTGAGTGATGTGTGTGTTGGTGTGCAGGTGTGCAGGTGAAGGTGTGAGAGTGTGTGTTTTGCTGGGTGCATGTGAGGTAGCTATTTGTTGGTGTGCTGATGGTGTGTGGCTTGTGTGAGGGATGAGCTGTGGGTGTGTGGTTGCTGTCTGTTGAGTGCTGGCAGGTGAATAGCATTTGCAAAGGATCATGGTTGGGATTTGTGTCCTTTATATGGGTGGAGTTGTGGGTGTGTCTTTGTTCTCTGTCCCCACCCCCCAGTATTTAATGGCTTTGTAATTGCTTGTTTGGCCTTTTTTTGTGTATTTTCCCTTAGTACTTTCTGTGCATGTTGGAAACGTTCTTGTGACCGAGTCGGACCCTGCAGTTGTCTCGTACGGTCTTCTCCGTTTCGTTCACGCTGTGTTTGTGCTATTTTCTATGCTGCGTACGCGTCGGTCGCGGTGTTTTGTGTTACTTCGGCTCGCTGTTTTGTATGCGTGTCGGTCGTACGGCTTGTCCTCCGTACGACTCGGTCGTCGTTTTCGCGCCTTGCATCGTACTTTGCGGTTTGGAGTTCGCGGGTACGTTTCGGTCGGATTTGTTCCGGGTGCGTGTCGGTCGGTTCGATTTGCGTGTTTTTCCGGCCGGATTGCTGTTTTCCGTGCGGCTCGGTCGTTCGGCTTGGGTTCCGTACGTGTCGGTCGGATTTTGCACGCTTTGCATCGTACTTGGCGTGTCGGGCGCCACAGGTACGTGTCGGTCGGAATTTATTCCGGCTCCGAGTCGGTCGGTGCTTTTTCCGGCCCGAATCGGAATCGACCCCTTAGTCATCTTGTGTGTCTAAAACAGTTCATTAATTTTTAAGACATGAAATGACTTTGATTTTTGAGAAACTTATCGATCGTTTTTTGTCAAATGTAAATATTACTGCTTATTTCATTCCAATTGCATTTATTTTCGAACTTTATGCCTGTAATGAAAAGCAATGCTTCAAATGTACAGTACTTTTGCATTCTAATAGGTTTTTTAAATGCCTTTTTTAAATGGTTTTATGAAAATTTTTAGAAATATGCGGTACTCCATTTTAATGTTTAGCATTTTTAATGTTTAGCATTTTAGTATTATCGTACACACGAAAGAGGAGTGGGTGTTGTATTCCTCTTAGGGTATCCATAAACGGGCTTTCCAGTATCATGTCCTTATATAGGCACAATTCGCCCTGCCCTTATATAGGCATAAAATCCCAGCCCTTATTTAGGCATTAAACCATGCACTCCAAATACAGGCATGGTCTCTGACATCCGTCCACCCTAACGTCACAACGAGTTCATGAAGAACAGACCCTTAGGCTGCGGGAGTTTCCCTAGTCCAGGACTATTGATTTCTTCAAGGACTCATACATTATGCAGGAACCATTATTCCTTAGGGGTTCATTCATGACGTCTTTCGCTGTCCAACTCACGTCAATGCTAACATTCTTAGGTGCTCTCAGGTATAAATATACCTTCCCTAGCCCCTGTAAATCAGAGGAGACCTCGACTTCAGAGGAGCCCGTTTCCCGGCCTGACGCACTGAGAAAGACGCTGTCATCCCTGCACGCAGAGAGCCCAGCTTCCAGCTTCCAGTGATCTGACTTCCCTTGCGGGGTGTTGGAGTTCGAGTCTGGCACAGAGATTCCTACCTCTCTCATTCTTCAGGTATGGAGTTGACTAGAACCTAGAGGGACTCTTGGCATACTAGGCATACTAGACTTAACATACTCTTAGTATACCGTAGTAAGGAATACTTCACCTACTTCTTCCCTCTTCCTACACCTAGGTTAGGTACATTGGGGTAGAACTAGCTTAGCAACGCATCGTATGAGTACTCGCATTTTTAGTCTGTGTTATTTATGTAAATGCATATGTACTAAAAGATAATGCTATCGCAGTATTATTTATTTCTACTGCTCACCCTGTACATTATTTATCTCGCATACTGTCTTGTGATCATAACAGCACATTTAACTTACACCAGAAACAAGACTGTTCAATAAATCCTTTATTGAAACGCCCGTCTATTTCTTTCTGTGTAACTTGGAGAAAACTAAGCATGCACGACTGAGCTGAGTGAAATAGTTATCTATTGTTTCCACGACTCTGGGACACGTTCTGATTCTAAAGGGAAACACAGTGGTCATGTTTGCGGCTGCCAGAAACTACTCCCTTCTTGTTGTCAAGGAGTTTCTAGTGGCCTCTGAGCTAGCTGGCACAAGTAATTAAGTTTAATATACTCGATAGGGACATACTGACCTTAGTCCTATGTCAAACCTATAGGATATATTATTCCAATGCGCAGAGCCTATTAGGGAAATAGGAGCTACACTACAATGGGTGGGGATGGCAGTAGTGGCAGGCATCCAGACCCCCATGAGTGGGGATGGTAGTAGTGGCAGGCATCCAGCCCCCTATGGGTGGGGATGGCAGTAGTGACAGGCATCCAGCCCCCCATGAGTGGGGATGGCAGTAGTGACAGGCATCCAGCCCCCCATGAGTGGGGATGGTAGTAGTGGTAGGCATCCATCCCCCTATGGGTGGGGATGGTAGTAGTGGCAGGCATCCATCCCCCTATGGGTGTGTATGGCATTGGTGATGGCCATCCCGCCCCTATGGTTCTGCTGTTACCAGTGTACGTCATTTGTGCATCCCTATGTGTGTGTGACATATTTCGGGTACGTTCGTTTGTTTGTGTTGTGGGTGTTTGACTTACCGTCTGCGCCGTACGCGTCCGTACCGGTCCCGGTAATAGATGTAGAGTATTGGTAGGACCTGCGCGATGGGATTCATGGTTGGGTCGTCTCGTTCGGGTTTCTCGTGGCTTCGACTCATACTCGTCGCTGGCTTGTTCGTCTCGTAGCCGTGGATCGTCTTGTGGCACGAATCGGAACTTATGTACAGCTCTCCCGGATGCTCAAACGTGCCGGACGTAGCGACGAGTTCGGCGCGTACGGAAGACGCATCGTAGTAGTCCGGCCGGAAGGTGCTGTGTATTTGGTTCCGTGCGACTCGATTCGGCGTTTACGGATCCGGCTCGGGCGGGGAACAGGAGCTGGAATGGGTAAGTACGGCTCGCTCGGAATCTGGGCTGTTATGCGCGTCGTACTTGTTCGTTCGGTAGAGTGTTCGAGTCGGTCGGAAAACACGCGTTCGGCTGGTATTTTTTCCGGACGAATACTGTTAGGTGCGCTTCCGGCCGACATCGGAATCGACCCCAAAGCGTTATTGTTTCAACAAGAAGTAGCTTTCACATCTGCCCGTGAGACCTTCGAATTGCAGGTGGCTAGAACTTCTAGTTGAATACAGTCATTGTTAAATAAAAACCTTCCCCTGCATTTTGGAGAATTAGTACATCAAATCTTTAATATGTCCAGTGCTGCTGGCCTCGCCCACTTTTTTAAGGTTGTGGGCTTGTAGTTCGTTTCAGACCATCATTTGAGTAATTCCGGATTTTATCCACCCAATTTTTTCTAGTGTATTCAGAGGATTCTCTTTGCTATTATTTCTCATTTGTAGCATTCTTATCCTGGTCCTGCTTCACCGTAATGGATCCTCCTTTTTTTTTGGTCAAACTTCTGTTTATTAAAGGTTCTACATTTCATATACAACAAGGCTATCAACCTTCATGAATCTCCCACTGCCCCCCTGAGCTAAAGAGAGCACAGTTTCTTACGTAGCAGGAGTTACAATCATATAACGCTTATCTCAAGCCCATTGTGTACCTGTAGATCAAAATTACAACTTTATAACACCCCCCACCCCCTCGTGGTGGAGAAGCCCTATTTGTCCATTTTGCTATCCACTGCGAATGTCCGGAATGTGGAGTAATCTCCTCCCTCGTGGCCTCAGACCGCCCTCTGCCACCCAATAGTAGGTTTTGTCCGGGGACCCACCCAATGGCAACCTAAAATTGGAACAAGTGTAGACTCCTCAATGTGGGGGGGCATACCACCAGCGGCAGCCCCTTTATGAGATAGGACACCAGCGGGCCTCACTTGTATTCAAAATTCTTATAGTCATCGCGAAAGATATCAGACATTCGTTCCATCGTGAGGATCTTCCAGAGGCGTGAGTGCCACTGTGCCAGCACCGGGGCCTCCTTCCTCTTCCATGCGGCCGCTACCGCCTTCTTTGCTGCCCCTATGCACGCCCACATGATTGCTTTGTCTGCCCTGGTTTGGTATTCTAAAGCTGCATCTCGGCGGTCAAGAAGAGTCGTGTCTATAGAGTTCGGCAAGGGATATCCCAATATCTCTTTCGTGTGAGGTAAGATTTCTTCCCAAAATGGTTTAATGATTGGACAATCCCACCAAATGTGGCGAAAGTCCCCTAGTAGTGGCGAAAGTCCCCTAGTAGGCCACAACCCCGCCAGCAAAGATCTGAGGAATGTGGGAAAATCAGCTTAAGTTTGGTGGGTACTAGGTACCAATCGAACAGTGTTTTGTAGTGGGCTTCCCTCAGGTCTAGTGAGTGGTTATGCTTGGCGATGTCCGACCATAGGTGTGTCCACTCCCCCTCCATCACCTCCCTTCCCAATGTCTGATCCCAGAAATGGATATATCGAGGCTTCGGAGCTACTGATGTAGAGATCAGAAGCTTGTACAGGAATGAGATTACCCCTTTCATGGAGCCCGCCCTCATCACGAAAGCTTCTATCGGTGTCAACTCCCGCGTTGCCGCCTCCCTCACCATCGGATGAAGTACCCAATGTTTAAGTTGGAGGTAGTGGAAGTGTTCCGAGGGAGCCACCCCGAAGTCCCATTGGCAGTTTTCAAACGTGAGGATGTCGTGATTGTAGAATAAATCTGAGAGAACCAAACAACCCCCTTCCCTCCAAGCATCAAATGGATCCACCTGCAGGCCCAGTGGGAATTCAGGATTGAAATGTATTGGGGTGTATGGTGACAGAAAAGAGGTCCAGCCCTGGCCACGTGTAACCTTGTCCCAAACCCTGAGGGTAGTCCAGGTGGGAGTGCTGTGGTACGCGTTGAGGGGTCTGTCCGCTTTGGGTTTCCTAAGAACATCCCAAATTGTCCTGCCCACAATACCTCGGTCCATGTGGAGCCAATGTTTGTCCGATTCCCTCAAAGACCACTCCGCCACCACTCGCAGCTGGGCCGCCTTGTAGTATAACCCGAAATCTGGGAGTGCTACACACCCCTCGGCCCTTGGCCGCCTTAGTACATGAAAGGGTAAACGCGCTCTCCCGTTTTGCCAAATATAGCGTATGATCATGGAGCGAATCCCTGATAGGAACTCTTTCTCTAATGCGATTGGAAGTGCCTGAAAAAGGTACAGCAGTTTCGGGAGTACGGTCATTTTGATTGCGTTTATGCGACCCAGACAGGACAGGAACAGAGGATTCCAGCGTTTCAGCTCATGTTGCATTTGTGAAAGTAGTGGTGGGAAATTGGCCTTAAAAAGTCCCTCTAGTCTGGGGGTGATCTGGATTCCTAGGTATTAAAGCTTATGTTTAGCCCAAGTGAAAGGTGTCTCCCCCTGCACAGATAGCATTTCTCTATCTGATAGAGTTAAGTTTAGGACACATGATTTCACCAAATTGACTCAGAAGCCCGCGACTGCTTCAAAGATCTCCAGCTCCTTTTGAAGAGCTCGTAATGAGGAACTGGGAGAGGTGAGGGTCAGTAGGACGTCGTCCGCAAACAGCGAAACCTTATGTTCTTCCCCCCCAAATCTAATCCTGTGGATGTCTGGGGAAGCCCATAGCCGAATCGCCAGCGGTTCGATACTCAGGGCAAATAACAGGGGGGACAATGGGCATCCCTGTCGGGTGCCGCGACTGAGCTCGAATGGCCTCGAGGACGCACCGTTGACCTGCACCCTCGATCGGGGGCACGCGTAGTTAGCTCTAATCATGTTGATAAAGGCATCCCTGAAGCCCAGGGCCTTCAGAGTGAAGAAGAGAAAGTGCCAATCTACCCTATCGAAGGCCTTTTCTGCGTCAAGACCAACCAGCACCGCCGGCACCCTGAATTTGTTCACCTTTTCTATAGGGTGCAGCGTCCTGCGGATGTTGTCATGTGTTTGCCTCCCTTTTATGAATCCCGATTGGTCGGGGTGGATGATATCTGGCATGAGATTCTCTAGGCGGGATGGCAATATGGCAGAGTAGAGTTTGCCATCCAGGTTCAGGAGGGCAATTGGCCTATATGCCGCGCACTGTTGAGGGTCTTTCCCTGGCTTGGGAATTACCACAATCAGGGCCTCTGCCATAGAGGGTGCCACCTTTTGCCCCGTCGCTATTTCATTAAATAACGAAGTCAGATGGGAGGTCAGAGCTGATGCATAAGTCTTATAAAAATGCGCCGTTAGACCATCAGTCCCTGGCGATTTATGGGGCTTTAGCAATGAGATTGCCTGCCTCACCTCCTCCTCGGCGATCGGGGCATCCAGCTGATCCCTCCATGCTGAGGGGATTTGTGGGAGATCAATCGCGGCCAAGAAATCCCTCTGTGCTGTGATATCGGGGGGGGGGGTTGCCCTGTAAAGCTTTTGGCAGAAATCCCCAAAAATATTTGCCTTCTCTGTGTCATCGTGCTCCACCACCCCGTTCTCTGCCCTGATTCCTCCAATGTATTCCCTTTCCCTTTTTTTCCGCAGTTGTCGCGCCAAGTGAGTGCCTACTTTATTTCCCTGCGCATATGCGCTCCGGCGCATGCTCAATAGCGTGAACTCTGCTCTGTTGGTATAGATCGCGCTGAGTTTCCCCTTCAGCGCACTTATCTGATGCTTCAAAGGTTGCGTGGGGTTCTTTTTTAATTCACCTTCTGTGGTACTCAGTGTAGCCTCACACTCTAGCCTTTTTTTTGCTCTCTGTTTATTCAGAGCGGAGAGCATAGAGATACATTTACCCCGCACTACCGCTTTGAATGCGTCCCAGTTGTTTAGGTGTGACGTGGCTGCCGGCTCATTTAGTTGGAAATATTCCTTGATCACTGCCCTCAACTCGTCCCTCAGCAGCCTATCCCAGGACAAAGAAACCGGGAAATACCATCTTGTTGGCCCCAGCCTCTTCCCTCCCCACTGAAGGCTTACCGTGACCGGGCTGTGATCTGACAGTGTTAGGGGCAGAATTTTGCATCTTGAAGTATCCCCTGCAACCCTTGAGAGACAAAGATATAATCCAACCTGGAAAAGGTCTGGTGGACGTGTGAATAATATGTAAAGTCTCTCGTGTCTGGGTGAATGGTCCTCCAGGCGTCTAAAAGATCCAACTCTTGGAACGTATGTTTCAATGTTTTAGGGAAACTTCCTCCCGAAGATCTATGGGGGTGGGTACTATCTTCTGACGGGAGCCAAGTAAGATTAAAATCCCCCATTAGAATTATCGTCCCTTCGGCGAACCCCCCTATCATATCCAGTAAAGAGCTCACGAAGGCTGCCTGACCTGTGTTGGGGACATATGTTGATACAAAGGTGACCGTTCTCCCCCTGAGTTTCCCTCTCACCATCACCACTCGTCCCTCCCTCTCCACTTTTAACCCTTCAGGTTGAAATTGTATATTGTTACGGAACAACAATGCCACCCCATTGTGTTTTGTGCTGGCTGAGGATCTATATATAAGGGAGTCGTTTTTGTGTCGTAGCCGTAACTCGTCCTGTCTCTTTAGGTGTGTCTCCTGAAGTGCCACTACATCAAACTGATGGTCCGACAAAAACTTCCAAATCTTTTGTTGTTTTAAAGGAGAGTTCAGACCTTTCACGTTCCAGGTTGCTAACGATATCATCGTTCTGACTCACTGACCTCACCTGCTTGTAGTCCCCCCTGATGCGACTCTACCCCTTGTCCCCCCTGTCTACCCTTCGGGTACCTCCTCCCTCCGGACCCCACACTCCCTCTGTTATCTCGAAGGATTCTTGCGAACCCCTTGCTCCCCCCACTTCTCCACCAGTCCCCCCTAAACCCCCCCCAATGAAAACTTGTAAACACACAACAAAGAAGATAATCCTGGATAGCGGGTCCACCTGATTACCCACCAAGGTGGCACTCCAGGTAACATGCATGTTGGCTGGGGACTCAGCCCAAGCCCGTCGCCCAGCTGTCTCTATATCAAAAACAACATAGCTTTATCCTGATAGGTAGTTGGTATGTTTGGAAAACGCCAGCATTCCATCATCCCTTTGTGATGACATTCAGTCTCTATCTCGATCACCGCTCGAGGGATCAGTCCCGACCAAATCCGTGGAGACCCCAGACTTCCAATGTCCTAGACTCCTGGGTCACTGTCCCCTTTTGTAGCAAACCCTATTTCTCCTGGTCACCTGGGGTTAAGTCTTCGTTTGGCGACCCTTGGAGACCGCTTTCCATTGAGGTGCTTTCATCCGTGTAGACTCTCGTGAAGTCGTAGGCCCCAGGGCCCCCTCCTCTTCAGGAACCGGCAGACCCAAAAGCTCCAGACCTTCCCTGAGTTCGGTGACGTGGCGTTGCTTGTTCTGGAATTCGAAGGCTAACCCAAACGGATAGGTCCAACGATACCTCACCCGTTCAGCTCTCAGTTTTTCGGTAAGTATCCGGAAGGAGTGCCTGCATTGTAGGGTCGCCTGAGCCAGGTCCTGGAACAATGCGCATGTGAAGCCCTGGAAGGAGATCGTATCTTTCTGCCTTGACTCCTGTAGGATCGCCTCTTTGACCTTGAACGAGTGCAGTTTCACTAGAATGTCTCGGGTGCGTCTTCTCTCTCCAGTTGTGGCCGGCCCCACCCTGTGAGCCCTCTCTATTTTAATCTTCATTTGTCTCGGCCCGAGGATTTCTGCAAATAGCCCTTCAACGAAGGCCTCAAGGTCAGGCCCCTCCGCCCCCTCCTCCAGGTCCCTGATGCGGATATTATCTCTCCTGGACCAGTTTTCCAAGTCTTCATGCTTTAATAGGACCATCTGGAGCTGTGCATGAAGACTCTGAACCTGTTCGTGGGCGACCATCACTCTTTTATCCAGTTCGTGTGACTGTGTCTCCGTCTTCAGTAAACGGGCCCCAATTGCGTCCACGTCCTGTTGGAGAGCTGTCATTTTTTCTGAGAGGTCCACCTTCAGTTGTTCCATTGATGCCTAAAGGTCTCCCTTTAGCTCTGTGCGCAGCTCTGTTTTAAATTCTTTCAGGGAAGCCAACAGGTCTTCCTTGGTCAGTGCCATACTGGCTCTGGCGTTCCCCTGCTCGGGTACCTGTTTCTTCTCCGCGGGAGTAAAGAATTGGGAAACTTTAGTCGTGGCCTTTTTTGGTGGCATAGATGCACTTTCCAGTCCCCGCTCCAAGTCCACTGACCCCACTACTTACTTGAGCGTCTGCGCCCGGCGTCTGAGCCTTGTAGCGCTTCTCCGTTGGTATCCCCTTTTTATACTTATATACTCCTCCGGCATAGGAGAGAATTAACTCCACGTGTCAATTGTCCCAAATGGCGGCCATCTTAGAGTCAGGCATTGGCCTTATCTCTAACTTCTCCTCGCATCAAGTCTGCTGTCTGCTCCACTGCGGTCCCAGGGCCCTCCATTTGTGCCCTCTCCCTTATCTGGTGCATCCCGGACCTCCACAGCCTAAGTATGCCCCTTTGGGATCAGCGGCTGCCATCTTGAGATCAGGCGCCCCCCCCAGAGGGAATCCACTCCAAGCCTGCTGCCGTCCCCTTGCCTATGGCCTCCCCTCACTAACCTTGGGGAGCGCAGATGAATGCATCACAGTTTGTGGGCCAAGTATTCACCCCCTCCGGCTGTCTCCGGTAATCAGCCCTCCATGACGGATGAGAGCCTGGGGCATCCAACTCCGGGTCTGGTCCGTAACCGCACGGCCGTATGTGCCAGTAAGTCCTTCTGCGGGCAGCTTGGTTACCGCACCGTGTCTCTCCAATCTCGCCCCGACTCCATACTGGCCAGCGCCCTGCCCGGCTTGGCCGCCGTTCAGACGGGGCACGGCGCCATTTTAAGTACTCTGGCCGCGTCCGCAAAACAGATGTGAAACACTGAGTTCCTTCCGATAGAGCCGCTTACATTGGGCTCCTGTGGCTCCTCGCCCTGTCTGGCACCAATTTCTGCTCCTTTCAGCTATGTTGGAGCTCCAGAACAGCTCCCGACAGCAGGCTGGCGGCGGAGCCAGATCGGTTCATGTCCGACTGGCCATCTTGCTTGGCCACGCCCCCCAGATCCTCCTTTTGCGGGCGCTCTGGAACTAGCATTGCTCCAACATTACCATGAGCGTATGCTTCAGATCTTTGTAATGTTACTTCTACAACAGCTGGATCTTGAATGGTCCATGACATTTTGACCTGCCTGGCTTCTAAAATTCCCGCTACCATGGGTTTTGGGCTGTTGATGAGTTCCTTAGCGACATATTTTCAGAACTGTTCCCTGGGTTTGCAACTTCTATACCATGCAAGGTTTGAGCCATTGGCCTACGGAGAAACGTGTTCATCTGCACATGAACCACAGGATGTAGTTTTCACTGACACGGATGCGGGTTGCCCGGCAACTTTCTTTGGATTGGTTGAGACCAGAGATCATGTTTGATCTTTGGAGCTCGTGACTTGGGTAATAGACGAATCGTTGCATGCGGAATTAGACTCCTTTTTGGAGAACTTGGCATTCGAATTGGCGAGTAGCACAATTGATTCCTCCGAAGCACCATCATTTGAATGTTTTTCCAAATTGACAGTTTCTTCTGCTAGTTTTTGGTAAATGCCATTGTAAATCATAAATTGTGCTTTGAGTGTGTTTTCCTTCAAACAATAGATTTTTAATTTGGTATTCTCTTTCGTGCTATTATCTTGACCAAAGGGAGGGTGTTGTGTGTTTCCTGCATGGCCCATTGTAGTTTTCCCTATGTTAGTCTAATTGTGCATTTTCCTTTGCACACGTTACTATATAAACATGCTTGCCTTTGTGCCACATTGTATTTTCACACAGAACCTGCATGTGTTTTCATGTTCTGTTCTTTTTCTGGGATTTAGTCTGCGCACTACAGACAAGGTCACACAACAATACCCCTTGTTATTTTCACTGGTCAGGCACTGGAACCTAGACATAACACGAGAATGCAGGTGTTGTTTATGGCACACATGTTTTGTCACACAGATGAGCACAGAGTTCCAAAAAACACACATGGAGCGAGAATTCAGAGACAAGAGCACTGCATCAATTGAGATGTAGAATATCCATCTGTGTATGCTATGGTAAGGGGTCCTCCACCAATCCCAGAGATCTTTGATATACAATCATTTAGCTTCAGTAGAAGAGGAGCGGGTTAGACAACTCCATCTTCTAACATGACAAGGCTTTTTATGGTATACGGTTTATTGACCATGCTAACAGTATTGTTAGTATGCATTTGTTTTCTAATGGTGGCTTGAATACTGCATTTTAGAGAATGACAGTTTAAATAAATATTCTAAACTTCCTTCGTGTGGGCAAGTGAGAGAGCGAAATGGTGTTCTGTTAACGCGATCCCTGAGAGGGTCGAGACTGTTGTGTTTTGGGGTGCAAAGTCACTTGTCTCTCTGGTAAAGTTAGGAGGGCACGCGAGGCACTATAGATAGTCGGACTCAGGCTCAAAGATACAGCGGTGGTATGGTGACTCAGTCCCTAAATGCCAAGGTTCTATGATCCCAAGCATAGTCTGTTCCTGAGCAGAATCTCTGCAACACTTCAGTAAACAACTGATGATGATGTGAAGCTCTGCTTTCCATTGATGTCAATGATGGTTATGTTATCGTTCACTCTGGGAATCACAAGAGTCTGTATTTGTACATACAGCCTCTGTATTTCTGTTTCATTATCTGACCCTTCCCTTTGAAAGCCACTGTTGATGTCACCTCTAATCGGCTGCACAAATATAAAGTTTGCCATTTTTCCTCAACCACATGCTTCAAACTGACTTGCAGTTCACACCTTTTCTTACAAGAGTGTTGCCTATGGGAGCACGCTGAACAAGCACAGGTAATAAGCCCAGTCTTCTGTCGTGTAGTTCCTACTAATCTGTAGGATCTGGCTGGTTGATGGACAGCTTAAGCTTTGTGTGAGGTGCCCATACTGATTCCGAGCACCCCCACAGGATAAGTTGGCCTAGAGACCAGCTAGCTCAAAGTGCCAACATTAGCCCCCCTAACCACACCAGGGAGCGAATGGTTTCTGGCAACCACTGAACATGATAACCCTGGCCCCTCAGGGATTGTGGTAACAGATCAGAACCTTTGGCTCAGTCACATGTGCTTACTTGTGCTCAGAGAAATACACAAAGAATACACAGTGGGAGGTTTTCAATATATTTATTGAACCAACCTTATTCTTGTATAGGATACATGTGCTGCGATAATCAGCAGACAGAAACAGATGAAAGTTATTACAAGCACCAAAAGAGTGAATAGTAGATATAGTTCTACCATGGTGCTAAAACAGTGCATATCTGCAGGCATATATACAAGGTAGTAATCAGGCGTACTCCTACTATGCAGACCGTACTCTGCGTGTACATAGAGTGTGCATAGGTGTAAAGCCAAGAAACCCCCAAGGAATGATCCAACCCCATTACCTGCCGGGAAAGAATGTAGGAACACGGCTTGGTCACGAACTGTACACCCCCTCGCAGAGATGTCAGACCGCTGCTTGGTGAAGTCTCAGCATGCAAGGACCCTCGGTGTCAGCTGAAGAAATAAGTTACTTACCTGTAACTTAACCCTTCTCGCTGAAGTAAAACCTAGGAGGAGAGCGACCTTCCAGGATAGGAACTTTATATCCGCTCTGTGAATAGGTTCAAAGAGATGTTTCATTAATTGACTCAGCACTGTATTCAGCTGCCATGCAGGAGGAGGGGCCCAAATTGGAGGAAACATTCTGAACAGGCCTTTAAGAAACTGTTTGACCAGTCAAATGAACTTTAATTGATGCATGAGCTAAGCCGGAGCAAGCCAAATGTAGGAGATAAGGTGAAATTTCCTCTGGAGGAGAATGGAGAGGATGGAATTCAGATGATGCACATCATTTGAGCGAATAAGTCCTGTTAGTGCTATCTGCTCTTGCCCTAGCCAGCACATGCCTACATTCCTATGGGATCCTTAAATGTTGCAATTCTTGGGACTCAGGAGCCAAGCTGATAATTTCAGAGAACTGGGGTTTGAATGACATACTTGTCCCTGGTTCATCGTCAAAACGGACGAAAATGGCTTGAGATGGATCGGAGGCTTGACTGAGAGTAGGTGAAGTTCGGTGTACCAATGTTGGCGAGGCCAGGCTAGGGCTACTAGTATGATCTTGCAGGGTTCCGTCTTTAACTTTTTTAGTACCCTTGGAAGGAGAGGAATGGGGGGAAAGGTCATAAGCAAATATGCCAGACCAAGCTATTGAAAAGGCATTCCCCCATGAACCGTGATGATGACGCCAACTTACGAAGTACCGGCATTTCGCGTTGTCTGGTGTTGCGAACAGGTCTATGTTCGGCTTGCCCCACTGGAAGAAAATGCTGGTGAGAGTGCGTTTATTAAGTTCCCACTCGTGGCAGGTCGTCGTTAGTCTGCTCAACATATCCGCTATGATGTTCTGCTTTCCTGGAACATACTCCGCTGTTATATACACTTTGTGCTGAATCGCCCAGCGCCAGATAAGTTGAGCTTCCTGAGAGAGCAGGAGAGACCTTGTTCCTCCTTGTTTGTTCAGGTAGTGCATTGTTGTGGTATTGTCTGTTCTGACAAGCACCGAAGCAGTTTGTATTCTTGGCAGGAATGCTTGGAGTGCCAGAAAAACTGCTCTCAACTCGAGAAGATTGATATGAAGATCTCGATGGGAGGGCGGCCATTTTCCGCTGACTTGCAACTCTTGAAGGAAAGCACCCCAGCCTTCTAGAGATGCATCCGTTGTGATCCCGAGAGGAGCAGCCTAAGACAGGAAAGGCAAACCTTGCGTTAACTGCTGAGGTTGCGTCCACCAGTCTAGCGCCACAATCATGGGAGGGGTAATTCGTATTAGATCGTTCAATGTGCTCTCTATCTGCACCCATTGTTCGTTTAAAGCTTCCTGAAGAGGACGCATGTGGAGACGACAATGAGGTATGAGGGGAATACAGGAAGACATCATCCCTAGGAGAGATTTGTAAAGGCGTATGGAAAGAAACCTTTTTTTAACTTGTTTCGCCAAGGATATTAGTCTTTGTTGCCTCTCCAATGTGGGATACACCTTGTTTTTTATGGTGTCCAGGATAGCACCTAGAAAGACTTGCCAACGGGATGGTTGCAGAATCGATTTTTCTACATTTAAGGTGAGGCCTAATCTCCTGAAAAGTTGCAGACAGGCTTTGGTAGATGTCCTTGCTGCTTTGTAAGTGGGGGCCTTTATAAGCCAGTCGTCGAGATAAGGAAAAATGTGATGATGTTTTTGCCTCAGTTATGCTGCAACTGGTGCTAGGCACTTCGTGAAGATGCGGGGAGCTGATTGTTTAGGTTCCTTAAATCCAAGATCGGTCTTGACTTCTTGCGAATCAAGAAGAAACTGGAGTAGAAACCTTCTCCTCCTTGATTGAGGGGAACTCGTTCTATTGCTCTTTTTGCAACATGGTGGTAACTTCCATCTTTAAAAGATGTAGGTGTTTTTGAAAGGGGTTGGTGGAGGAATCTTTATAAATTCTAAAGAGTGGCCAAATTGGATTAGGTGTAGAACCCATTGATCCGAAGTTATTTCCTTCCACTGTTGAAAACAAAGGGATATTTTGCCACCCACGAGGTTGGAATGGGCGGAGCGGAGGCCGACAGATGGGAGAAGTCATTGGCGGCGAGTGGTGTCCTTGCCCTGGCATCCTGATTTTCCTCTGAAGGAAGACTTGTTGTAATTTGCCGCAGGTGGTTGGCGGTAAGTAAATTGAGACCTGTATTGTTGAGCGGAGGAAGAATAGGCTGGGTAGCGAAACTGTTGGTAGCCTCCTCTGTAAGATTGGTGACCTTTTCCTCGGTAGCCACGAAAAGGCATTTTCCTGTACTGTAAGGTGCCTAAAGACTTAGCTGTATCTGAATCTTTTTTAATTGCTTGTAGAGCTTCATCAACGTGGCTGCCAAATACCTCTTCTCTGTTATAAGGTAGATCTAGAATTTTTGTTTGTACCTCAGGCCTGAATGAAGTGTCTTTCAGCCAACCTTGACGCCTCAGGACGGCAGCTCCAGCTAGTTGCTGGAAACTAGTGGATGCAACATCCATAGCGCAGTCTAATATTTCTGAGGCGGACCGCTCGCCTTCTAGAAGGATTTTCTTAGCTGGTTGGAGTCTATCCAAGAAAGGTGCCATATTCGACCACATTTGCCAATTATAACGGCCCAGTAAAGCCAGGGAATTCGAAGCTCATACTGTTAAGGCTGACATTGTTGAAAAACACTTTCCAATGTTGTCGAGTCTTCTACCCTCTTTGTCGGGTGGCGCAGTCAGAGGGGCCGAAGGAGTCTTAGATCGTTGCTGTGCTGCTTGCGAGATCACCAAATCTGGTTTTGGATGACCTATTAAGCAAGCGGGAGCGTTATCCGGAGCTTTGTATTTTTTGTCAAGCCTTGGCAACACAGATGGAACAGTTGCTGGGTTTTGCATGATTCTCAGTCCCTCTTTCCAAATATAATCAATTATCCGGATAGACCTTACCAATTTCCTGTAAGGCTCTTTAAAATCATACAGGAAACAATCCTGTTGATGCACGGGCATTGGTAATTCAAAACGCCTGGCCTCTCCCTCCAGAAGATTATGGATACCTCCAATATCCTCCGGAGGTTAATCCGCTTGGGGAGGAGATGGAGATGCTGGTGGGGGAATAATGTAAGAATCCCATTCATCTTGATGAATTTCACCTTCTTCTCTCTCTATTTCCTCTTCAGAGGACGACAACTGTTGCACAGGAGCAACCTGAGGAGAAGGACGAACACTTGGAGACCCCTGCTGTAGAAAAGGGGAGCGAACCTGTGCTTCCGGAGGGGGAGGCGGAGGAGGAGGAGGAACCTGTTGGAGAGGAGACTCTGGGGGAAATCTCCTCTTATAGTCTGCTAGCATAAATTGCACATCCGTCACTAGATTTGAAGAAAGGCACATCACATCCTGTTGTTGTCAATGTTGATGTGAATAGTAGTATTGATGGCCATAATAATCATCCTCATCAGAATCTTCCTGGTACTTGACATTAGGTTCTGATGGGCTTAGAGCTGCCCCAAAAAGGCTATCGTCCTCAGATCCCTCTTCCTCGTCATCTTCTTCCAAAAGATGGGATGGTAAGAGAGATTGCCCCTGACTAGGTGAAGTTAAAGCTGGTGTCAATGGTATTCTTGTAATTTTATGTTTTTCTTCGACAAGGACTGCTTCATGGTTAAATCTTGATACCTCGATGGAATCACCTTTATCGACGATAAATCGTCGGAGACAAGGATTTTTGTCGACGCTGACAAAGTGGCTACCGTCGTCGATATAATCGAGGATACTACTGCCGTCGACGAGGGTCGTCCCGTCGACAGGATCGTCGACGATGGAGAAGTCAAAGCCACCGCCGACGAGGTCGACGACGAGATGTGTGTCGTCCACAGATGGACTGTTGTCGAGAAATGGCTTTTTGATGACGATTTTGAGGAAACAATCTGCGTCTTCGACGATATTGGTGCCTGACCTGTCGACGATGACGTCGTCAACGAAGACATCGACGCTGACGAAACAGTGACGGTAGTGACTGTAGGTGCCGTCGACATGACCAAAACCACATTGGGAGAGGATTTTTTCGCCGACGGAGATGTCGTCGAAGAACTGTCCATCGGCAGAGCTGAGGTAGGCTTCTTAAAGATATGCTTCAGCTTCAGAGGAGGAGTAGAAGGTTCTGAAGCTGGTTTCTTCGCAGACAATAACTTCTTTTCTTGGTGGGAAGTTTTGCTAACAGACCCAGCATGCTTCTGAAAGGATTCAGATGACTTTTTTGATGCTTTCTTTGGTGGCTGCAAAGATGTACCTGCAGGGTCATCTAAGGGTCTTTTTTGAGGCGTCTTGGAGGAGGATTTGGAAGAAGTATCACCCTCCTCATCAGAGACCACTGTGTCCCTGTTTTTAAGCCTCTGAAGCCACAAAAGAAGCCTTCCTTCCCGATCTTTTAAAGTTTTTGTAGAGAAAGTCCGACATACCTTACAATCCTTAGGTTTGTGTTCAGGATAAAGGCAGTAAAGGCGGTCCTTGTGTGGATCATCAATATGTAGTCTTTTCTTCCTGCAAGTACCACAGGATCTTAAGAGATCTTTCTAAGGTGTATCTGACGTGATGGGCGTCAGTTTAATCCACCTCAACACAGATATACAGGATTGGTAGTGTATCTGACTGGATAAAACACTTCAAAATAGAGTAGAAACAGAAAAAACTGAACAGAGCTCAGTGGAGACTCCCTTAGCACTACGTGCGGTAGAAAATCTGAGGAACTGGAGCTTCTATCAAGAAGGTTCTACAGGGTGGTGTCTATTGATTGGCTGGTTCTAAGTTTTAGTCCTTTTTTACAAAAGGACAGGGATATGTTACAAAGGTTCTAAGGCCTAGGGCCTTATGTTCTAAGTCTAATAGGACTTTACTTTTGATAAAACTGGGGGCTCCCATCTCGACGACGGGGAATGATTCAAGCATGTGAATCTATGAAAGTTCCAATACTGGAGTAAATGCCTCCTCTGCCAATCTTTGGGGATGCTCATTATTTATAATATAAAGCATCCTTGTGATGTAAGTATAGATTAGCAATGTTATGGATATGTAGATAACCCTGTCGCCCCGTGGATGAAGATAGAATGACATTTGTACATTGTGCATAAAAAGGCCTTGTACATGGTGTTCGAGGCATTGTGATAATGTTATGCGAAGCTAGATGTGTAAACAGAAGTAGTTTCAGAGAAACTAATCCAACATTGTCACGCATGCGAATATGTGCAAAAGGTCACAGCAGAAATGTTATTGTGCAAAATTAGGACAATGTAAAAAAAATTGCAGCTTTGTTACTTGGGTCTAACCCGGGCACATAACACATCTTTCAAACATATAAATATCTGCCTAGTACCCGCCACCTGAACAGAAATGAGTTCCTTGAACACAAGGCCTTTGATTTCAGATGAGGGTACCAACCCCTTGTCAGATGTTCCTAATCCTCGGGCATTGTGGGTCTACTTAATTTTGGTATTCTATATTCCTTGCTGAAATGTGTAAAAGATCCATGGAGCCACTCTGTATACTTTCTGACCCAAGCCGATCTAATTCTATAAACTGTGTCATTAATACAAAGCAGGATTCACATCACAAGGTCCACCTCACCCATCAGCCAATACTGAACAGCATGCCCTGGGACAATACTGCACTACCCCTATCAAGTCAGTGCTGTGCTGCAGCCACTAAGTCAAAGCTTCACTGCACCTTCAAGACCAATGCCGCATTACACAAACTGGGTCAATGCTGCACTTCACTGACCCTACAAATGTTTTACTATTCGTACTAGGCCAATACTACACCCTGTAGACTACTGCAGCAGTACATCCACTGGACCAATGCTGAACTACATCCAGTAGTCCAGTGCAGTACTACGTGAACCTGTTTAATGTGTACTACACCCACCTTGTCAACAGCGGGCAGCACCCATCAGCTAAAGCTGAACTACACCCACAAGGTCAATGATGTACCGCAGCCATTAGGCAAGTGGTGCACTATACTCAATTAGTCAGTGCTGCGCTGCATCTCAAAGGTCAACGAAGCATGACGCACAAACGGACAATACATTGTTAGACTGACCACATCAATGATCTGCTACACTCGATATATCCAGTGCTCCACTGCACTCACCTAGCCAATGCTGTACTACACCCATCAAGAGCGATGCCACACTACATCCTAAGAATCAACGCTGAACTAAACCCGCCATGTTACTGTTATGCTATACTAAATATATCAGATGCTGTGCTACACATACCAGTCCAATACTCTGCAACACCCACCAAGCTTATGCTGCTCTGCACTCACCTTCTATGCAGTTAGTTGAGAAGAAAGCAATGTTTCTGGTTTCCAATGGGTTCTCATTGGTGAAATCTGGAGACCGGCTCTGTGGCTCAGACTCACCGGTGAGAGAAGAGTTATCTACCTGCAACATACAAAGTCAACACATGCCCATGGTTACAGGTTTGAGGACCAGAGAAGGAGAGCTATCAGAGCAGAGACTTCCTTCATTGCGCATCACAGATCTCTTCAGGGGCCTGATCAAATACTAAATCAGGAGGATGAGCATTCTTCTTGCTCCGCTATAGATGATAAGTTTCTTACAAACATTCTAGATGAGTCAAGAGCTGAGTGCTCTTTAATTAGCAAAATAATGTAGCTAATGCGTAAAAACCTGAACCCTACAAAAACACAGAACTATACTGCCACTCAAAAAGAGGCCAAGAAGAATCTTTTCTATGGAGAAATCTCTGCACACATAGGTGTGTGTACATTTTAGGAGTAAAGGAGGGAGGAACTTGGGCAGTGACTGGAAAATGAGGAATACTTACTACTAAATGGGAAAAATTAGGGAAGGGAAGGAGTGGCTTGGTGAGTCAGAGTTTGGGAGGGATGGGGGTTCAAGCAAATACAAACACCTACCCACAACAGAGTAAGCTCCTTGCTAATTGAAACTGCTCTTCTAAAGTTAATAAAGTCACAAAAGTCTCAAAACAGTTGTAACTGTACTCCAGCCCAGACTCAGTGTAAGTCCAGAAAGAGTAAAACCACACATGACCTCTGCCCGGTACTGAAATACACTCCCAAAGAAAACAATGGGGACAGGGACATAAAATAACACACTTATTTTCTAAGTGTTAAATGTTATATAATCTTTTTTCTAAACTAAATAAAGTAATATTTACCTTTTTGTTTAAAATAATAACTAGATAAAACTTTCAAACTGCTTCATTAAAAATGTAAACAAATATTTTTTTAAATAAAAATTGCAAAATAATAAAAAAATATAAAATGCTAGTGAGGATGGGATTTTTAAAAAAACAATATTAAATAACATTTTGAAAATAAATTAATGTATTTTATTTATTTAATCATTAATTAAACATTTAACTTGAGTTATTGTTCTGTAACATTTTATTTTTTTTGTTCTAGGTTAATAATAATTTGTAGTTTATTTTATGTTAATGTATTTATTTTAAATATTTTTTTAATAATTATTAAACACTATTATTTACCTAAATTGTACCATAGGGTTATCTCCCCCTCAGAGGTGGAGAACTACAGCTACAAGTGAAATGTTAATAGTAATTCCTGGTGTAGAAGGCTCCACCAGGGTAGAGGCATGTAAGTCTGCAATTAGAAGTAACTTTTCATTTGGAAATGCTGAATAGCAAAAAGTCGTAAAGTTACTCCTAGGTGTGGTAGTAAATTTATACATGAGTAAATCTACATGTGTAAATTTACCTTTGTGATTTCCTCCCTACTTGTTGGCATTTTCTCACCTTGCAGCCAGAGGCAGATATAATGCGAAGATCCGCAGGGATCCGGTCGCCTCCTTTCACTTCTACCAAGTCACCGACTACAACGCCTTCTGCGTTGATAGTCTGCTTCTCTCCATTCCGGATCACAAGGGCTTTCTGGAAGAGGGGAGAAGAGAAAGGAACGTCAAAAGGATTAACAGTCATTATCTTGCACAATACTCAAGAGAACTGACATTCAAAAATCAATACAAGGCGTAGGATCAGTGTCCAGTCACATAGGAATCTGCCACTTCTAATCCTCATCTCAAGATACCACACTTCAGCTACCACATGACTGATTACTGACCTTCACTTTATACAGGCCTGTTCCCATGACAACAGGGGCTCCCGTCGCGGGTACTCAACAGTATTCTTAAAGCTTATTTTCTTAAAAGTTGCGGTACATTTTTATGGGAATAGTGGTACATTTGTCATTCTTAGTCTTTCTAGGTACTCCAATTAACTTATGCCCCAAGACAGAAAGCCTGAGTGGCGTTCAGAGCAGCCCATGTGCCAGTGCAAAGGCCAAAAACACTTTACTCAAAACTCCGTACATTCTAGTTTAAATCTCATCTCAGAGGTTTTAGCATGTTTCTTTATGACTAACATGTCATAAAGAAACATGCTAAAACCTCTGTACTCTCTAATTCTGAGACGACTAAATTCAAGCGTCTGTACTCCTCCAATCTAAGACCACCCATCTGCTGCTCACACATCACGTACAAATATACTCAATACTCAATATACTCCATTCTAAAACCGCCAACTACTATTCCCACATGACTTACAAGTATACTCAAGCCTCTGTACTCCTTCATTCTGAGATCACCCATCTGTAGTTCCCACATCACCTACAAGTATACTCAAGCCTCTGTACTCTTCTATTCTAACACCACCCATCTGCTGTTCCCACATCACTTACAAGTATTCTCAAGCCTCTGTACTCTTCATATTCAAGATCACACATCTGTTGTTCCCACTTCACTAAATAATATACTCAAACCTCTGTTCTCCTCCATTCTAAGACCATCCATCTGCTGCTCCTACATCACCTGCACGTATATTCAAGCCCCTGTACTCTTCCATTCTAAGACCACCCATCTACTGTTCCCACATCACAAACGAGTACATTCAAGCCTCTGTACTATCCTATTCTAAGACCATACATCTGCGGTTCTCACGTCATTAATATGTATACTCAAGCATCTATTCTTCTCCAGTCTAAGACCTCCTATATGCTGTTCCCACATCACTAAATAGTATAGTAAAGCCTCTGTACTTCTCCATTCTAAGACCATCCATCTGCTTTTCTCACATCACTAACGGGTTTATTCAGCCTCTGTACTATCCCATTCTAAGACCATCCATCTGCTGTTCTCACATCATTAACAAGAATACTCAAGCCTCTGTTCTTCTCCATTCTAAGACCTCCTATCTGCTGTTCGAAATCACTAACAAGTATATTCAAGCCTCTCTACTCCTCTATACTAAGACCACCCAACTGATGTTCCCACATCACCGAGTACACTCAAGCCTATACTCCTCCATTATGAAACCATCCATCTGCTGTTCGCATATCACCACCGAGTATACTCAAGCCTCTGTAATCCTCCATTCTTTTACCACCCATCTGGAGTTGCCACATCACTAAAGAGAATACTCAAACCTCCGTACTCTTCCATTGTGAGACCACGTATCTGCTGTACCCACATCACTAACGAGCAAATTCATGCCTCTGCACTCCTCCATTCTAAGACCACCCATCTGCTGTTCTCACATCACTAGCGAATATACTCTAGCCTCTCTACTCTTCCATTCTCAGACCACCCATGTAATGTCCCCACGTCACTCACAAGTATACTCAAGCCAATGTACTTTTCCTTTCCAAGACCACCCATCTGCTTTTCCCACATCACCTACAAGTATATTCAAGTTTCTAAACTGCTCCATTCTAAGACGACCCACCTGCCATTCCCACATCATTAAAGGCCCTCTGCTGTTCCCACATCACTAATGAGTATACTCAAGCATCTGTACTTGTCCATTCTAAGACCACCTATCTGCCATTCCCACATCACCAATGAGTATACTTACATCTGTAGTCTTCCATTCTGAGACCATGCATCTTCTGTTCCCACATCACAAACGGGTATACTCAAGCCTCTGTACTCCTCCATTCTAAGATCACCCATCTTCTGTTCCCACGTCACTAACAAGTATATTCAAGCATCTGTCCTCTTCCATTAAAAGACCACATATCTTCAGTTCACACATCACTAACAAGTATATTCAAGCCTCACTACTCCTCCATTCTAAGACCACCCATCTTCTGTTCCCACATCACGAACGAGTATACTCAAGCCTCTAAACTCCTCCATTCTAAGACCACTCATCTGCTGTTCCGACATCACCTACAACTATATTTAAGTCTCTGTACTCCTCTATTCTTAGGCCACCCATCTGCTGTTTCCACATCACTAAAGAGAATATTCAAGTCTCTTTACTCCTCCCTTCTAAGTCCCCCCATCTGCTGTTCCCACATCACCTACAAGTATACTCAAGCCTCTGAACTCCTACATTCTGGGACCACCCATCTATTCAAGCATCTGTCCTATTCCAATCTAAAACCACCCATCTGCTGTTCCCACATCACTAACGAGTATATTCAAGCCTCTCCACTCCTCCATTCTAAGGCCCCCATCTGGTATTCCCACATCACCTACAAGTATATTGAAGCCTCTGAACGCCTCCATTCTGAGACCTCCCATCTGCTGTTCCCACATCACTAATGAGTATACTCAAGCCATTGTACTCCTCTATTCTAAGACCACCCATCTGCTTTTCCCACATCACCGAGTGCACTCAAGCCTCTATACTCCTCCATTATGAAACCACCCATCTGCTGTTCCCATATCACCAACAAGTATACTCAAGCCTCTGTATTCCTACATTCTGATACCACACATCTGGTGTTGCCACATCACTAATGAGAATACTCAAACCTCCGTACTCTTCCATTGTGAGACCACCAATCTGCTGTTCCCATATCACCTACGAGTATATTCAAGCCTCTGCACTCCTCCATTTGAAGACCACCCATCTGCTGTTCTCACATCACTAACGACTTTACACAAGATTTTGTACTCTTCCATTCTGAGACCATCCATCTAATGTTTGCACGTCACTAACAAGTATACTCAAGCCTCTGTACTCCTCCATTCTAAAACCACCCATCTGATGTTCCCACATCATCTACAAGTATATTCAAGTTTCTGTACTCCTCCATTCTAAGACCACCCAACTGCCGTTCCCACATAATTAATGAGTATATTCAAGCCTTTGTACTTCCCCATTTTAAGACCTCCCATCTGCTGTTCCCACATCACTAAGGATTATACTCAAGCATCTGTACTTGTCCATGCTAAGACCACCCATCTGCCAATCCCATATCACTCACGAGTGTACTCAAGCCTCTGGACTCTTCCATTCTGAGACCATTCATCTACTATTCCCACATCACGTACGAGTATACTCAAGCCTCTGAACTCCTCCATTCTAATACCACCCATCGGCTGTTTCCACTTCATTAACAAGTATATTCAAGCATCTGTACTCCTCCATTCTAAGACCACCCATCTTCTGTTCCTACATCACTAACGAGTATATTCAAGCATCTGCCCTCTTCCATTCTAAGACCACCCACCTTCTGTTCCCAAATCACTAACGAGTATATTCAAGCCTCTCTACTCCTCCATTCTAAGTTCCCCAACTGCTGTTCCCACATCACCTACAAGTATACTCACGCCTCTGAACTCCTCCCTTCTGAGACCAACTAACTGCTGTTCCCACATCACTAATGAGTTTATTCAAGCATCTGTCCTCTTCCATTCTAAGACCACACATCTGCTGTTCCCACATCACTAACAAGTATTTTCAAGCCTCTCTACTCCTCCATTCTAAATCCCCCATCTTCTGTTTACACATCACCTACAAGTATACTGAAACCTCTGAACTGCTCCATTTAAGACCACTCATCTGCTGTTTCCAAGGCACCCACAAGTATACTCAAGCCTCTGAACGCCCCCATTCTGAGACCTATCGTCTGCTGTTTCCACATCACTAATAAGTATAGTCAAGCCACTGTACTCCTCCATTCTAGGACCTCCCATCTGCTGTTCCCACATCACTAACGAGTATAATCAAGCCTCTGTACTCCTCCATTCTAAGACCACCCATCTGCTGTTCCCACATCACTAGCAAGTATACTCAAGCCTCAGTACTCTTCCATTGTGAGACCACCCATCTGCGTTTCCCTACATCACTAATGAGTATATTCAAGGCTCTGTAAACCTCCATCGTAAGACCAAACATCTGCAGTTCCAATGTCACCTATAAGTGTACGCAAGCCTCTGTACTCTTTCATTCTACGACCATCCATCTGCTGTTCCCATATCACCTACAAGTATACTCAAGCCTCTGTACTCCTCGATTCAAAGACCCCCCATCTACTGTTCTCACATGACTTACAAGTATACTGAGGCTCTGTACTCCTCCATTTTGAGACCACCAATCTGCTGTTCCCATATCACCTACAACTATACTCAAGCCTCTGTACTCCTCCATTTTAAGACCACCCATCTGCTGTTCCCACATCACTAAATAGTATACTCAAGCCTCTGTACTTCTCCATTCTAAGACCATCCATCTGCTTTTCTTACATCACTAACGGGTTTATTCAGCCTCTGTACTATCCTATTCTAAGACCATCCATCTGCTGTTCTCACATCATTAACAAGAATACTCAAGCCTCTGTTCTTCTCCATTCTAAGACCTCCTATCTGCTGTTCCCACGTCACTAACAAGTATATTCAAGCCTCTCTACTCCTCCATTCTAAGACCACATCTGCTGTTCCTACATCACTAACAAGTATACTCATGCCTCTGGACTCTCCCATGCTAAGACCACCCATCTGATGTTCCCACATCACCGAGTACACTCAAGCCTATACTCCTCCATTATGAAAGCAACCATCTGCTGTTCCCATATTACCGAGTATACTCAAGCCTCGGTAATCCTCCATTCTTTTACCACCCATCTGGTGTTGCCACATCACTAACGAGAATACTCAAACCTCCGTACTCTTCCATTGTGAGACCACCTCTCTGCTGTTCCGACATCACTAACGAGTATATTCATGACTCTGCACTCCTCCATTTTAAGACCACCCATCTGCTGTTCTCACATCACTAGCGAATATACTCTAGCCTCTGTGCTCTTCCATTCTAAGACCATACATCTAATGTCCCCTCGTCACTCACGAGTATACTCAAGCCAATGTACTCTTCCTTTCCAAGACCACCCATCTGCTTTTCCCACTTCACCTACAAGTATAATCAAGTTTCTAAACTCCTCCATTCTAAGACCACCCACCTGCCATTCCCACCTCATTAATGGCCCTCTGCTATTCCCATATCACTAATGAGTATACTCAAGCATCTGTACTTGTCCATTCTAAGAACACCTATCTGCCATTCCCACATCACCAATGAGCATACTTAAGCATCTGTAGTCTTCCATTCTGAGATCATGCATCTTCTGTTCCCACATCACAAACAGGTATACTAAAGCCTCTGTACTCCTCCATTCTAAGACCACCCATCTTCTGTTCCCGCATCACTAACGAGTATATTCAAGCATTTGTCCTCCTCCATTAGAAGACCACACATCTTCTATTCCCACATCACTAACGAGTATATTCAAGCCTCTCTACTCCTCCATTCTAAGTCCCCCAATTGCTGTTCCCACATCACCTACAAGTATACTCCTGCCTCTGAACTCCTCCCTTCTGAGACCAACTAACTGCTGTTCCTACATCACTAATGAGTTTATTCATTCATCTGTCCTCTTAGATTCTAAGACCACCCATCTGCTGTTCCCACATCACTAATGAGTATTTTCAAGCCTCTCTACTCCTCCATTCTAAATCCCCCACCTGCTGTTTACACATCACCTACAAGTATACTGAAACCTCTGAACTGCTCCATTTAAGACCACTCATCTGCTGTTTCCACAGCACCCACAAGTATACTCAAGCCTCTGAACGCCTCCATTCTGAGACCACCCATCTGCTGTTCTCACATGACTAGCGAATATACTCTAGCCTCTGTGCTCTTCCATTCTAAGACCATACATCTAATGTCCCCACGTCACTTACGAGTATACTCAAGCCAATGTACTCTTCCTTTCCAAGACCACCCATCTGCTTTTCCCACATCACCTACAAGTATATTCAAGTTTCTAAATTCCTCCATTCTAAGACCACCCTCCTGCCATTCCCACCTCATTAACGGCCCTCTGCTATTCCCATATCACTAATGAGTATACTCCAGCATCTGTACTTGTCCATTCTAAGAACACCTATCTGCCATTCCCACATCACCAATGAGCATACTTAAGCATCTGTAGTCTTCCATTCTGAGACCATGCATCTTCTGTTCCCACATCACAAACAAGTATACTCAAGCCTCTGTACTCCTCCATTCTAAGACCACCCATCTTCTGTTCCCGCATCACTAACGAGTATATTCAAGCATTTGTCCTCCTCCATTATAAGACCACACATCTTCTGTTCCCACATCACTAACGAGTATATTCAAGCCTCTCTACTCCTCCATTCTAAGTCCCCCAATTGCTGTTCCCACATCACCTACAAGTATACTCCCGCCTCTGAACTCCTCCCTTCTGAGACCAACTAACTGCTGTTCCTACATCACTAATGAGTTTATTCATTCATCTGTCCTCTTACATTCTAAGGCCACCCATCTGCTGTTCCCACATCACTAACGAGTATTTTCAAGCCTCTCTACTCCTCCATTCTAAATCCCCCACCTGCTGTTTACACATCACCTACAAGTATACTGAAACCTCTGAACTGCTCCATTTAAGACCACTCATCTGCTGTTTCCACAGCACCCACAAGTATACTCAAGCCTCTGAACGCCTCCATTCTGAGACCTACCATCTGCTGTTCCCACATCACTAAAGAGTATAATCAAGCCACTGTACTCCTCCATTCTAAGACCACTGATCTGCTGCTCCCACATCACTAGCAAGTATACTTAAGCCTCTGTACTATTCCATTGTGAGACCACCCATCTGCATTTCCCTACATCACTAATGAGTATATTCCAGCATCTGTCCTCTTCCATTCTAAGACCACCCACCTTCTGTTCCAACATCACTAACGAGTATATTCAAGCCTCTCTACTCCTCCATTCTAAGTTCCCCAACTGCTGTTCCCACATCACCTACAAGTATACTCAAGCCACTGTACTCCTCATTCTAGGACCTCCCATCTGCTGTTCCCACATCACTAAGGAGTATAATCAAGCCTCTGTACTCCTCCATTCTAAGACCACCCATCTGCTGTTCCCACATCACTAGCAAATATACTCAAGCCTCTATACTCTTCCATTGTGAGACCACCATCTGTGTTTCCCTACATCACTAATGAGTATATTCAAGGCTCTGTAAACCTCCATCGTAAGACCAAACATCTGCTGTTCCCATGTCACCTATAAGTATAAGCAAGCCTATGTACTCTTTCATTCTATGACCATCCATCTGCTGTTCCCACATCACCTATGAGTATACTCAAGCCTCTGTACTCCTCCATTCTGAGAGCACCCATCTGGTGTTCCTACAACACCTACAAGTATACTCAAGCCTCTGTACTCCTCAATTCTAAGACCACCCATCTACTGTTCTCATATGACTTACAAGTATACTGAGCCTCTGAACTCCTCCATTTTGAGACCACCAATCTGCTGTTCCCATATCAGCTACAAGTATACTCAATCCTCTGTACGCCTCTATTCTAAGACCCCCCATCTACTGTTCTCACATGACTTACAAGTATACTGAGCCTCTGTACTCCTCCATTTTGAGACCACCAATCTGCTGTTCCCATATCACCTACAAGTATACTCAAGCCTCTGTACTCCTATATTTTAAGACCACCCATTTGCTGTTCCCAAATAACTAAATAGTATACTCAAGCCTCTGTGCTTCTCCATTCTAAGACCATCCATCTGCTTTTCTTACATCACTAACGGGTTTATTCAGCCTCTGTACTATCCCATTCTAAGACCATCCATCTGCTGTTCTCACATCATTAACAAAAATACTCAAGGCTCTGTTCTTCTCAATTCTAAGACCTCCTATCTGCTGTACCCACATCACTAACAAGTATATTCATGCCTCTGGACTCTCCCATACTAAGTCCACCCATCTGATGTTCCCACATCACCGAGTATACTCAAGCCTCTATTCCTCCATTATGAAACCACCCATCTGCTGTTCCCATATCACCAACGAGTATACTCAAGCCTCTGTAATCCTCCATTCTTTTACCACCCATCTGGTGTTGCCACATCACTAACGAAAATACTCAAACCTCCGTACTCTTCCATTGTGAGACCACCTATCTGCTATTCCCACATCACTAACAAGTATATTCATGCCTCTGCACTCCTCCATTCTAAGACCACCCATCTGATATTCTCACATCACTAGCGAATATACTCTAGCCTCTGTGCTCTTCCATTCTGAGACCATCTATCTAATGTCCCCACGTCACTCACGAGTATACTCAAGCCAATGTACTCTTCCTTTCCAAGACCACCCATCTGCTTTTCCCACATCACCTACAAGTATATTCAAGTTTCTAAACTCCTCCATTCTAAGACCACCCACCTGCCATTCACACATCATTAATGGCCCTCTGCTGTTCCCACATCACTAATGAGTATACTCAAGCATCTGTACTTGTCCATTCTAAGAGCACCTATCTGCCATTCCCACATCACCATTGAGTATACTTAAGCATCTGTAGTCTTCCATTCTGAGACCATGCATCTTCTGTTCCCACATCACGAACGGGTATACTCAAGCCTCTGTACTCCTTCATTCTAAGACCACCCATCTTCTGTTCCCACATCACTAACGAGTATATTCAAGCATATGTCCTCTTCCATTATAAGACCACACATCTTCTGTTCCCACATCACTATCGAGTATATTCAAGCCTCTCTACTCCTCCATTCTAAGTACCCCAACTGCTGTTCCCACATCACCTACAAGTATACTCACGCCTCTGAACTCCTCCCTTCTGAGACCAACTAACTGCTGTTCCCCCATCACTAATGAATTTATTCAGGCATCTGTCCTCTTCCATTCTAAGACCACCCATCTCCTGTTCCCACATCACTAACGAGTATTTTCAAGCATCTCTACTCCTCCACTCTAAAGCCCCCATCTGCTGTTTACACATCACCTACAAGTATACTGAAACCTCTGAACTGCTCCATTTAAGACCACTCATCTGCTGTTTCCACAGCACCCACAAGTATACTCAAGCCACTGTACTCCTCCATTCTAAGACCACTCATCTGCTGTTCCGACATCACCTACAAGTATCTTTAAGTCTCTGTACTGCTCTATTCTTAGACCAACCATCTGCAATTTCCACATCACTAACGAGAATATTCAAGTCTCTGTACTTCTACATTCTAAGTCCCCCCCATCTGCTGCTCCCACATCACCTACAAGTTTACTCAAGCCTCTGAACTCCTACATTCTGGTACTACCCATCTGCTGTTCTAACATCACTAATGAGTATACTCAAGCCTGTCTACTCCTCCATTCTAAGTCCCCCATCTGCTATTCCCACATCACTAACCAGCATACTCAAGCATCTGTCCTCCTCCATTCTAAGCCCACCCACTGGCTGTTCCAACATCACCTAGAAGTATATTTAAGTGTCTGTACTCCTCTATTCTAAGACCACCCATCTGCTGTTTCCACATCACTAACGAGTCTATTCAAGTCTCTGTACTTCTCCATTCTAAGACCACCCATCTGCTGTTCCCACATCACTAACGAGTATATTCAAGCATCTGTCCTCTTCCATTCTAAGACCACCCATCTCCTGTTCCCATATCACTAACGAGTATATACAAGCCTCCCTACTCCTCCATCCTAAGTCCCCCATCTGCTGTTCCCACATCACCTACAAGTATACTCACGCCTCTGAACTCTTCCCTTCTGAGACCACCCAACTGCTGTTCCCACAACACTAATGGGTTTATTCAAGCATCTGTCCTCTTCTATTTTAAGACCACACATCTGCTGTTTCATATCACTAACGAGTATTTTCAAGCCTCTTTACTCCTCCATTGTAATTCCCCCATCTGCTGTTTACACATCACCTACAAGTATACTGAAACCTCGGAACCTCTCCATTCTAAGACCACCCATCTGCTGTTTCCACAGCACCCACAAGTATACAAAAGCCTCTGAACGCCTCCATTCTGAGACCTACCATCCGCTGTTCCCACATCACTAATGAGTATACTCAAGCCACTGTACTCCTCCATTCTAGGACTTCCCATCTGCTGATCCCACATCTCTAAGAAGTATACTAAAGCCACTGTACTCCTCCATTCTAAGACCACCCATCTGCTGTTCCCACATCACTAAGCACTATACTCAAGCCACTGTACTCCTCCATTCTAAAACCACTGATCTGCTCTTCCCACATCATTAGCAAGTATACTCAAGTCTCTGTACTCTTTCATTGCGAGACCACCCATCTGTGTTTCCCGACATCCCTAATGAGTATATTCAAGGCTCTGCAAACCTCCATTGTAAGACCAAACATCTGCTGTTCCCATGTCACCTATAAGTATACGCAAGCCTCTGCACTCCTCCATTCTGAGACCACCCATATGCTGCTCCCACATCACCTACAGGTATACTCAAGCCTCTGTACTCCTCGATTCCAAGACCACCCATCTACTGTTCCCACATGACTTACAAGTATACTCAGCCTCTGTACTCCTCCATTTTGAGACCACCAATCTGCTGTTCCCAAGTCACCTACAAGTATACTCAAGCCTCTGTACTCCATTTTAAGACCACCCAACTGCTGTTCCCACATCACTAAATAGTATACTCAAGCCTCTGTACTTCTCCATTCTATGACCATCCATCTGCTGTTATCCCATTCTCAGACCATCCATCTTCTGTTCTCACATCATTAACAAGAATATTCAAGCCCCTGTTCTTCTCCATTCTAAGACCTCCTATCTGCTGTTCCCACATCGCTAACAAGTATATTCAAGCCTCTCTACTCCGCCATTCTAAGACCACATCTGCTGTTCCTACATCACTAACAAGTATATTCATGCCTCTGTACTCTCCCATACTAAGACCAATCATCTGCTGTTCCCACATCACCTACAAGTATACTCAAGCCTCTGTACTTCTCCATTATAAGACCACCCATCTGCTGTTCCCATATCACCAATGAGTATACTAAAGCCTCTGTAATCCTCCATTCTTATACCACCCATCTGGTGTTGCTACATCACTAACGAGAATACTCAAAGCTCCGTACTCTTCCATTGTGAGACCACCTATCTGCTGTTCCCACATCGCTAACGAGAATATTCAAGCCTCTGCACTCCTCCATTCTAAGACCACCCATCTGCTGTTCTAACATTAATAGCGTATATACTCTAGCCTCTGTACTCCTCCATTCTGAGACCATCCATCTAATGTCCCTACGTCACTCAAGAGAATACTCAAGCCTCTGTACTCTTCCTTTCCAAGACCACCGATCTGCTTTTCCCATATCACCTACAAGTATATTCAGGTTTCTGTACTCCTCCATTCTAAGACCACACACGTCCAGTTCCCATATCATTAATGGCCATCAGCTGTTCCCACATCACTAATGAGTATACTCAAGCATCTGTAGTCTTCCATTCTGAGACCATGCATCTAGTGTTCGTACATCATAAAATAGTATACGCAAGCCTCTGAACTCCTCCATTCTAAATCCCCCATCTGCTGTTTGCACATCACCTACAAGTATACTGAAACCACTGAACTGCTCCATTCTAAGACCAACCATCTGCTGTTTCCACAGCACCCACAAGTATATTCAAGCCTCTGAACGCCTCCATTCTGAGACCTACCATCTGCTGTTCCCACATCACTAATGAGTATACTCAAGCCACTGTACTGCTCCATTCTAGCACCTCCCATTTGTTGTTCCCACATCACTAAGGAGTATACTCAAGCCACTGTACTCCTCCATTCTAAGATCACTGATCTGCTGTTCCCACATCACTAGCAAGTATACTCAATTCTCTGTACTCCTCCATTCTGAGACCACCCATCTGCTGTTCCCACTTCACCTACAAGTATACTCAAGCCTCTGTACTCCTCGATTCTAAGATCACCAATCTACTGTCCCCACATGACTTACACGTTTACTCAGCCTCTGTACTCCTCCATTATGAGACCACCCATTTGCTGTTCCCATATCTCCAATGAGTATAATCAAGCCTCTGAACCCCTCCATTCTAAGACCACCCATCTGCTGTTTCAACTTCACTAACGTGTATTTTCAAGCCTCTGTACTCCTCCATTCTAAGACCACCCATCTTCTGTTCCCACATCACTAACGAGTATTTTCAAGCCTCTCTACTCCTCCATTCTAAATCCTTCATCTACTGTTTACACATCACCTACAAGTATACTGAAACCTCTGAAGTGCTCCATTTAAGACCACTCATCTGCTGTTTCCACAGCACCCACAAGTATATTCAAGCCTCTGAACGCCTCCATTCTAAGACCTACCATCTGCTGATCCCACATCACTAATAAGTATACTCAAGCCACTGTACTCCTCCATTCTAGGACCTCCCATCTGCTGTTCCCACATCACTAAGGAGTATAATCAAGCCTCTGTACTCCTCCATTCTAAGACCACCCATCTGCTGTTCCCACATCACTAGCAAGTATACTCAAGCCTCTGTACTCTTCCATTGTGAGACCACCCATCTGCGTTTCCCTACATCACTAATGAGTATATTCAAGGCTCTGTAAACCTCCATCGTAAGACCAAACATCTGCTGTTCCCACGTCACCTATAAGTATACGCAAGCCTCTGTACTCTTTCATTCTACGACCATCCATCTGCGGTTCCCACATCACCTATAAGTATACTCAAGCCTCTGTACTCCTCCATTCTGAGAGCACCCATCTGCTGTTCCCACATCACCTACAAGTATACTCAAGCCTCTGTACTCCTCGACTCTAAGACCACCCATCTACTGTTCTCACATGACTTACAAGTATACTGAGCCTCTGTACGCCTCCATTTTGAGACCACCAATCTGCTGTTCCCATATCACCTACAAGTATACTGAAACCTCTGAACTCCTCCATCCTAAGACCACCCATCTGCTGTTTCCACAGCACCCACAAGTATACAAAAGCCTCTGACCGCCTCCATTCTGAGACCTACCATCTGCTGTCCCCACATCACTAATGAGTATACTCAAGCCACTGTACTCTTCCATTCTAGGACTTCCCATCTGCTGTTCCCACATCACTAAGATGTATACTCAAGCCACTGTACTCCTCCATTCTAAGACCACCCATCTGCTGTTCCCACATCACTAAGCACTAACCTCAAGCCACTGTACTCCTCCATTCTAAAACCACCGATCTGTTGTTCCCACATCACTAGCAAGTATACTCAAGTCTCTGTACTCTTTCATTGCGAGACCAGCCATCTGTGTTTCCCGACATCCCTAATGAGTATATTCAAGGCTCTGTAAACCTCCATTGTAAGACTAAACATCTGCTGTTCACATGTCACCTATAAGTATACCCAAGCCGCTGTACTCTTTCATTCTAAGACCATCCATCTGCTGTTCCCACATCACCTATAAGTATGCTCAAGCCTCTGCACTCCTCCATTCTGAGACCACCCATATGCTGTTCCCACATCAACTACAAGTATACTCAAGCCTCTGTACTCCTCGATTCTAAGACCACCCATCTACTTTTCCCACATGACTTACAAGTATACTCAGCCTCTGTACTCCTCCATTTTGAGACCACCAATCTGTTGTTCCCATGTCACCTACAAGTATACTCAAGCCTCTGTACTCCATTTTAAGACCACTCAACTGCTGTTCCCACATCACTAAATAGTATACTCTAGCCTCTGTACTTCTCCATTCTATGACCAGCCATCTGCTGTTCTCACATCACTAATGGGTGTATTCAAGCCTCTGTACTATCCCATTCTCAGACCATCCATCTTCTGTTCTCACATCTTTAACAAGAATACTCAAGCCTCTGTTCTTCTCCATTCTAAGACCTCCTATCTGCTGTTCCCACATCACTAACAAGTATATTCAAGCCTCTCTACTCCTCCATTCTAAGACCACATCTGCTGTTCCCACATCACCTACAAGTATACTCAAGCCTCTGTACTCCTCCATTATGAGACCACCCATCTGCTGTTCCCATATCTCCAATGAGTATACTCAAGCCTCTGAACTCCTCCATTCTAAGACCACCCATCTGCTGTTCCCACTTCACTAACATATATATTCAAGCCTCTGTACTCCTCCATTCTAAGACCACCCATCTTCTGTTCCCCCATCACTAACGAGTATATTCAAGCATCTGTCCTCTTCCATTCTAAGACCACCCACCTTCTGTTCCCACATCACTAACAAGTATATTCAAGCCTCTACTCCTCCATTCTAAGTTCCCGAACTGCAGTTCCCACATCACCTACAAGTATACTCACGCCTCTCAACTCCTCCCTTCTGAGACCAACTAACTGCTGTTCCCACATCACTAATGAGTTTATTCGAGCATCTGTCCTCTTCCATTCTAAGACCACACATCTGCTGTTCCCACATCACTAACGAATATTTTCAAGCCTCTCTACTCCTCCACTCTAAATCCCCCATCTGCTGTTTACACATCACCTACAAGTATACTGAAACCTCTGAACTGCTCCATTTAAGACCACTCATCTGCTGTTTCCGCAGCACCCACAAGTATATTCAAGCCTCTGAACGCCTCCATTCTAAGACCTACCATCTGCTGATCCCACATCACTAATAAGTATACTCAAGCCACTGTACTCCTCCATTCTAGGACCTCCCATCTGCTGTTCCCACATCACTAAGGAGTATAATCAAGCCTCTGTACTCCTCCATTCTAAGACCACCCATCTGCTGTTCCCACATCACTAGCAAGTATACTCAAGCCTCTGTACTCTTCCATTGTGAGACCACCCATCTGCGTTTCCCTACATCACTAATGAGTATATTCAAGGCTCTGTAAATCTCCATCGTAAGACCAAACATCTGCTGTTCCCACGTCACCTATAAGTATACGCAAGCCTCTGTACTCTTTCATTCTACGACCATCCATCTGCTGTTCCCACATCACCTATAAGTATACTCAAGCCTCTGTACTCCTCCATTCTGAGACCACCCATCTACTGTTCTCACATGACTTACAAGTATACTGAGCCTCTGTACTCCTCCATTTTGAGACCACCAATCTGCTGTTCCCATATCACCTACAAGTATACTAAAGCCTCTGTACTCCTACATTTTAAGACCATCCATCTGCTTTTCTTACATCGCTAACGGGTTTATTCAGCCTCTGTACTATCCCATTCTAAGTCCATCCATCTGCTGTTCTCACATCATTAACAAGAATACTCAAGCCTCTGTTCTTCTCAATTCTAAGGCCTCCTATCTGCTGTACCCACATCGCTAACAAGTATATTCAAGCCTCTCTACTCATCCATTCTAAGACCACATCTGCTATTTCCACATCACTAACAAGTATATTCAACCCTCTCTACTCCTCCATTCTAAGACCACATCTGCTGTTTACACATCACCTACAAGTATACTGAAACCTCTGAACTGCTCCATTTAAGACCACTCATCTGCTGTTTCCACAGCACCCACAAGTATACTCAAGCCTCTGAACGCCTCCATTCTGAGACCTACCATCTGCTGTTCCCACATCACTAACAAGTCTATTCAAGTCTCTGTACTCCTCCATTCTAAGACCACCCATTTGCTGTTCCCACATCACTAAGTACAATACTCAAGCCACTGTACTCCTCCATTCTAAGACCACCCATCTGCTGTTCCCACATCACTCAGCACTATGCTCAAGCCACTGTACTCCTCCATTCTAAGACCACTCATCTGCTGTTCCGACATCACCTACAAGTATCTTTAAGTCTCTGTACTGCTCTATTCTTAGACCACCCATCTGCAATTTCCACATCACTAACGAGAATATTCAAGTCTCTGTAGTTCTCCATTCTAAGTCCCACCATCTGCTGTTCCCACATCACCTACAAGTATACTCAAGCCTCTGAACTCCTACATTCTGGGACCACCCATCTGCTGTTCCCACATCACTAACGAGTATACTCAAGCCTGTTTACTCCTCCATTCTTAGTCCCCCATCTGCTGTTCCCACATCACTAACGAGTATACTCAAGCATCTGTCTTCCTCCATTCTAAGCCCACCCACTGGCTGTTCCAACATCACCTACAAGTATATTTAAGTCTGTGTACTCCTCCATTCTAAGACCACCCATCTGCTGTTCCCACATCACTAACGAGTGTATTCAAGCCTCTCTACTCCTCCATCCTAAGTCCCCCATCTGCTGTTCCCACATCACCTACAAGTATACTCACGCCTCTGAACTCTTCCCTTCTGCGACCACCCAACTGCTGTTCCCACAACACTAATGGGTTTATTCAAGCATCTGTCCTCTTCCATTTTAAGACAACACATCTGCTGTTTCCACATCACTAACGAGTATTTTCAAGCCTCTTTACTCCTCCATTGTAATTCCCCCATCTGCTGTTTACACATCTCCTACAAGTATACTGAAACGTCTGAACTTCTCCATTCTAAGACCACCCATCTGCTGTTTCCACAGCACCCACAAGTATACAAAAGCCTCTGAACGCCTCCATTCTGAGACCTACCATCTGCTGTTCCCACATCACTAATGAGTATACTCATGCCACTGTACTCCTCCATTCTAGGACTTCCCATCTGCTGTTCCCACATCACTAAGAAGTATACTCAAGCCACTGTACTCCTCCATTCTAAGACCACCCATCTGCTGTTCCCACATCACTAAGCACTATACTCAAGCCACTGTACTCCTCCATTCTAAAACCACTGATCTGCTGTTCCCACATCACTAGCAAGTATACTCAAGTTTCTGTACTCTTTCATTGCGAGACCACCCATCTGTGTTTCCCGACATCCCTAATGAGTATATTCAATGCTCTGTAAACCTCCATTGTAGGACCAAACATCTGCTGTTCCCATGTCACCTATAAGTATACGCAAGCCTCTGTACTCTTTCATTCTAAGACCATCCATCTGCTGTTCCCACATCACCGATAAGTATGCTCAAGCCTCTGCACTCCTCCATTCTGAGACCACCCATATGCTGTTCCCACATCACCTACAAGTATACTCAAGCCTCTGTACTCCTCGATTCTAAGACCACCCATCTACTGTTCCCACATGACTTACAAGTATACTCAGCCTCTGTATTCCTCCATTTTGAGACCACCAATCTGCTGTTCCCATGTCACCTAAAAGTATACTCAAGCCTCTGTACTCCATTTTAAGACCACCCAACTGCTGTTCCCACATCACTAAATAGTATACTCAAGCCTCTGTACTTCTCCATTCTATGACCATCCATCTGCTGTTCTCACATCACTAATGGGTGTATTCAAGCCTCTGTACTATCCCATTCTCAGACCATCTATCTTCTGTTCTCACATCGCTAACAAGTATATTCAAGCCTCTCTACTCCTCCATTCTAAGACCACATCTGCTGTTCCCACATCACTAACAAGTATATTCATGCCTCTGTACTCTCCCATACTAAGACCAACCATCTGCTGTTCCCACATCACCTACAAGTATACTCAAGCCTCTGTAATCCTCTATTCTTATTCCACCCATCTGGTGTTGCCACATCACTAACGAGTATATTCAAACCTCCGTACTCCTCCATTCTAAGGCCACCCATCTGCTGTTCTAACATTAATAGCGCATATACTCTAGCCTCTGTACTCTTCCATTCTGAGACCTACCATCTGCTGTTCCCACATCACTAACGAGTCTATTCAAGTCTCTGTACTCCTCCATTCTAAGACCACCCATCTGCTGTTCCCACATCACTAAGCACTATACTCAAGCCACTGTACTCCTCCATTCAAAGACCACCCATCTGCTGTTCCCACATCACTAAGCAATATACTCAAGCCACTGTACTCCTCCATTCTACAACCACTGATCTGCTGTTCCCACATCACTAGCAAGTATACTCAAGTTTCTGCACTCTTTCATTGCAAGACCACCCATCTGTGTTTCCCGACATCCCTAATGAGTATATTCAAGGCTCTGTAAACCTCCATTGTAAGACCAAACATCTGCTGTTCCCATGTCACCGATAAGTATACGCAAGCCTCTGTACTCTTTCATTCTAAGACCATCCATCTGCTGTTCCCACATCACCGATAAGTATGCTCAAGCCTCTGCACTCCTCCATTCTGAGACCACCCATATGCTGTTCCCACATCACCTACAAGTATACTCAAGACTCTGTACTCCTCGATTCTAAGACCACCCATCTACTGTTCCCACATGACTTACAAGTATACTCAGCCTCTGTACTCCTCCATTTTGAGACCACCAATCTGCTGTTCCCATGTCACCTAAAAGTATACTCAAGCCTCTGTACTCCATTTTAAGACCACCCAACTGCTGTTTCCACATCACTAAATAGTATACTCAAGCCTCTGTACTTCTCCATTCTATGACCATCCATCTGCTTTTCTCACATCACTAATGGGTGTTTTCAAGCCTCTGTACTATCCTATTCTCAGACCATCCATCTTCTGTTCTCACATCATTAACAAAAATATTCAAGCCTCAGTTCTTCTCCATTCTAAGACCTCCTATCTGCTGTTCCCACATCGCTAACAAGTATATTCAAGCCTCTCTACTCCTCCATTCTAAGACCACATCTGCTATTCCCACATCACTAACAAGTATATTCATGAAATGAAATGAAATGAAAAGACCATTTATTAAGCGCAATAGCTACCCTCAGGCGTCCTAGCGCTACGGACAACGCATACAGGAAAAACAATTGAAGGTTATTCAGGTTTATTAAAAAGCAGGGTTTTTAAGTGTTTACGGAACAGAAGTAAGTTGGGCTCTGATCGCAGATGGAAGGGGAGGGAGTTCCAAAGTTTGGCTGAGTTATAGGAGAACGACCGGCCCCCACATCTGGCTCTCTTGATCCTGGGTACTGTCGTGAGGAGAGAGGATGCTGATCTGAGCTGTCTGTTCGGGTGGTAGGGGGTGATCAGTGAATGATTGATGACAGCACCTGTTTTCCAGAAGGCTCGTGGGCGATGCACAGGGTTTTAAATTCGATTCTTTCCCTGACTGGGAGCCAGTGAAGGCTCTTTAGTCCGGGTTTGACTGGAAGTCGACGGGGGATCTGAAGCAGTGTTCGGGCAGCGCAGTTTTGTATGATCTGGAGCTTGCGCAAGGTGGTTTGGGGGGCCCCTAAGTAGAGGGCGTTCCCGAAATCCGGACGAGACAGAATGAGACCCTGGACCATAATCTGTCTCGCTTGGAAAGGCAGTAAGGGGAGAATCTTCCGCAGAAGCCTGAGTAGACCAAAGCAAGTGGCTGATAGTTTGGCTGCTTGACAATTGAAATTAAGGGACTTATCCAACCAGATGCCCAGGCTCTTGATTGTGTCCTTTGGCGTGGGAGCAGGGCCAAGGCAGGTGGGCCACAATGAGTTGATCGTGAGCGTGGGGGGGTTGCCTAAGAGCATCAGCTCAGTTTTGTCTCCATTCAGTTTAAGACATGACGATGTCATCCATTTGGTCACTTCTTCTAAGCAGTCCCTCAGGCTGTTATGCGCGGTGTGGCTGATTGAGAGCCACCACTAGCTGAGTGTCGTCAGCATAGGTGATGATTTTTATCCCGAACGGACGGACTATCTCAGCTAGTGGGCTCATATATATATTAAATAGCGTAGGGCTCAAAGAAGAGCCCTGTGGCACACCGCAGCCAAGAGGCTTGCTGTGGGAGGTGATGTCACCCTCAAAAACCTGGAAGGAGCGGTCTGAAAGGAAGGATTCAAACCAAGCAATTGCTTTTCCTGAGACTCCTAAACTGGTGAGTCGATGTAGTAAGATGTTGTGGCTTACAGTGTCGAAGGCGGCACTTAGGTTAAGGAGGATGATTGCTGCAGATCCTCCCTGATCCAGGATCTTCCTGGCCTCCTCCGTCACTGCAACCAGAGCGGTTTCGGTCCCATGCATGGGACGGAATCCCGTCTGGGAGGGGTCGAGCAGGTGGTTGGTCTCGAGGAACTCTGCCAACACTCTGTTGGCATGTTTCTCCAAGATCTTGCTCAGCCAGGGCATCAGGGAGATCGGTCGATAGTTACTAGGGTTATCTTGGTCTAGATTGGGTTTTTTAAGGAGGGCTTTAACCATGGCCCGCTTCCAGGGAAGCGGGACAGTGCCTGCGGACAGGGAGGCATTAAGCAGGTCAAGTATGGTGGGAAGGACGTTGTCAGTGGCTCTATACTCATTCATGCCTCTATTCATACTATATTCATGCCTCTATACTCTCCCATACTAAGACCAACCATCTGCTGTTCCCACATCACCTACAAGTATACTCAAGCCTCTGTACTCCTCCATTATGAGACCACCCATCTGCTGTTCCCATATCACCAATGAGTATACTCAAGCCTCTGTAATCCTCCATTCTTATACCACCCATCTGGTGTTGCCACATCACTAACGAGAATACTCAAACCTCCGTACTCTTCCATTGTGAGACCACCTATCTGCTGTTCCCACATCGCTAACGAGTATATTCAAGCCTCTGCACTCCTCCATTCTAAGACCACCCATCTGCTGTTCTAACATTAATAGCGCATATACTCTAGCCTCTGTACTTTTCCATTCTGAGACCATCCATCTAATGTCCCCACGTCTTTCACGAGTATACTCAAGCCTCTGTACTCTTCCTTTCCAAGACCACCGATCTGCTTTTCTCATATCACCTACAAGTATATTCAAGTTTCTGTACTCCTCCATTCTAAGACCACGCACGTCCAGTTCCCATATCATTAATGGCCATCAGCTGTTCCCACATCACTAATGAGTATACTCAAGCATCTGTAGTCTTCCATTCTGAGACCATGCATCTAGTGTTCGCACATCATGAAAGAGTATACGCAAGCCTCTGAACTCCTCCATTGTAAATCCCCCATCTGCTGTTTGCACATCACCTACAAGTATACTGAAACCTCTGAACTGCTCCATTCTAAGACCACCCATCTGCTGTTTCCACAGCACCCACAAGTATACTCAAGCCTCTCAATGCCTCCATTCTGAGACATACCATCTGCTGTTCCCACATCACTAATGAGTATACTCAAGCCACTGTACTGCTCCATTCTAGGACCTCCCATCTGTTGTTCCCACATCACTAAGGAGTATACTCAAGCCACTGTACTCCTCCATTCTAAGATCACTGATCTGCTGTTCCCACATCACTAGCAAGTATACTCAAGTCTCTGTACTCCTCCATTTTGAGACCACCAATCTGCTGTTCCCATATCACCTACAAGTATACTCAAGCCTCTGTAATCCTCCATTTTAAGACCACCCATCTGCTGTTCCCACATCACTAAGCACTATACTCAAGCCACTGTACTCCTCCATTCTAAAACCACTGATCTGCTGTTCCCACATCACTGGCAAGTATACTCAAGTCTCTGCACTCCTCCATTCTGAGACGACCCTTATGCTGTTCCCACATCACCTACAAGTATACTCAAGCCTCTGTACTCCTTCATTTTGAGACCACCAATCTGCTGTTCCCATGTCACCTACAAGTATACTCAAGCCTCTGTACTCCATTTTAAGAACAGCCAACTGCTGTTCCCACATCACTAAATAGTATATTCAAGCCTCTGTACTTCTCCATTGTATGACTATCCCTCTGCTGTTCTCACATCACTAATGGGTGTATTCAAGCCTCTGTACTATCCCATTCTCAGACCATCCATCTGCTTTTCTCACATCACTAATGGGTGTTTTAGAGCCTCTGTACTATCCCATTCTCAGACCATCCATCTTCTGTTCTCACATCATTAACAAGAATACTCAAGCCTCTGTTCTTCTCAATTCTAAGGCCTCCTATCTGCTGTTCCCACATCACTAACAAGTATATTCAAGCCACTCTACTCCTCCATTCTAAGACCACATCTGCTGTTCCCACATCACTAACAAGTATATTCATGCCTCTGTACTCTCCCATACTAAGACCAACCATCTGCTGTTCCCACATCACCTACAAGTATACTCATGCCTCTGTAATCCTCCATTCTTATACCACCCATCTGGTGTTGCCACATCACTAACGAGAATACTCAAACCTCCGTACTCTTCCATTGTGAGACCACCTATCTGCTGTTCCCACATCGCTAAAGAGTATATTCAAGCCTCTGCACTCCTCCATTCTAAGACCACCCATCTGCTGTTCTAATATTGATAGCGTATATACTCTAGCCTCTGTACTCCTCCATTCTGAGACCATCCATCTAATGTCCCCACGTCTTTCACGAGTATACTCAAGCCTCTGTACTCTTCCTTTCCAAGACCACCGATCTGCTTTTCCCATATCACCTACAAGTATATTCAAGTTTCTGTACTCCTCCATTCTAAGACCACGCACGTCCAGTTCCCATATCATTAATGGCCATCAGCTGTTCCCACATCACTAATGAGTATACTCAAGCATCTGTAGTCTTCCATTCTGAGACCATGCATCTAGTGTTCGCACATCATGAAAGAGTATACGCAAGCCTCTGAACTCCTCCATTGTAAATCCCCCATCTGCTGTTTGCACATCACCTACAAGTATACTGAAACCTCTGAACTGCACCATTCTAAGACCACCCATCTGCTGTTTCCACAGCACCCACAAGTATACTCAAGCCTCTGAATGCCTCCATTCTGAGACATACCATCTGTTGTTCCCACATCACTAAGGAGTATACTCAAGCCACTGTACTCCTCCATTCTAAGATCACTGATCTGCTGTTCCCACATCACTAGCAAGTATACTCAAGCTTCTGTACTCCTCGATTCTAAGATCACTCATCTACTGTCCCCACATGACTTACAAGTTTACTCTGCCTCTGTACTCCTCCATTTTGAGACCACCAATGTGCTGTTCCCATATCACCTACAGGTATACTCAAGCCTCCGTAATCCTCCATTTTAAGACCACCCATCTGCTGTTCCCACATCACTAAGCACTATACTCAAGCCACTGTACTCCTCCATTCTAAAACCACTGATCTGCTGTTCCCACATCACTAGCAAGTATACTCAAGTCTCTGAACTCTTCCATTGCGAGACCACCCATCTGCGTTTCTCGACATCACTAATGAGTATATTCAAGGCTCTGTAAACCTCCATTGTAAGACCAAACATCTGCTGTTCCCATGTCACCTATAAGTATACGCAAGCCTCTGTACTCTTTCATTCTAAGACCATCCATCTGCTGTTCCAACATCACCTATAAGTATACTCAAGCCTCTGCACTCCTCCATTCTGAGACCACCCTTATGCTGTTCCCACATCACCTACAAGTATACTCAAGCCTCTGTACTCCTCGATGCTAAGACCACCCATCTACTGTTCCCACATGACTTACAAGTATACTCAGCCTCTGTACTCCTCCATTTTGAGACCACCAATCTGCTGTTCCCATGTCACCTACAAGTATACTCAAGCCTCTGTACTCCATTTTAAGAACAGCCAACTGCTGTTCCCACATCACTAAATATTATACTCTAGCCTCTGTACTTCTCCATTGTATGACCATCCCTCTGCTGTTCTCACATCACTAATGGGTGTATTCAAGCCTCTGTACTATCCCATTCTCAGACCATCCATCTTCTGTTCTCACATCATTAACAAGAATACTCAAGCCTCTGTACTCCATTTTAAGAACAGCCAACTGCTGTTCCCACATCACTAAATAGTATACTCAAAGCTCTGTACTTCTCCAATCTAAGACCATCCATCTGCTGTTCTCACATCACTAATGGGTGTATTCAAGCCTCTGTACTATCCCATTCTAAGACAATCCATCTGCTGTTCTCATATTGTTGGACTTGGCCCTTTTTGCCAGGTTCACCCCTAAACTTTTTGCGTTGTATGATTAGTAGTTTTAGGCCTCTGGGCACTTGGACACTGTGGTCCAGTGCCAAGTGCGTGTGCGCGCTGTGCACATTTAGTGAGATTGACCTGCCTCCCATAGGAATGCATGGGGGATAGTGTGCCTGTGGTAATTCCTGGTATGAAAGGTGCAGTGTGGTCAAGTCTAGTATGTATGGATTCGTGAGAATAAATGCTGCGCAATGGTGTGCGCAGATTTATTGTGACTGGTGTAGAAATGCCACTTTTAGAAGTTGGCATTTATGTGTGCTCTGTGTCTGCCTGCCTGATGTGGATTACATGTCTGGCTCTGTGAGTGACAGGAGCTGGGAGGTGTGTGTGGCTGCAGGAGGGGCAGGGTGAGTCAGCGCTAGGCTGAATGGGACACCTGAGCTGAGAGTGGTGGGAGGAGAGATCCCCTGACCCTGAATAGGATGTTGCCTGCCCTGTACAATGCTGGCTCCACCTCCTGTGGTGCATCTGATGTCCCTAGCCTGTCTTGTGAAAGGGAAGAGGAGCTGAGCAAAACAAAGTGCTCCAAATCCCCCCTATACCAGTTCTGACTGGTATCTCCAAGCCCTGTGCTGTGACACAAAGGGAAATGTGTGTATAAAAGAAGGGGCTGTGACCCCATGAAAATGTTCTGTACTTTGGTGCTTGAATCTGAGGGGGCGTGCTGCTGCTGGGGCCCAGGAGGGCTTGCCTCCCTGGGCCCAGCCTGGCCCCTTGCTACCTAAAAGACTTTCTTGCTGGGACCTTTCCTGTCTTGGATGCCCCATGGACCTGAAGAAATGGCTGGGACCTTTTGCGCCCTGTGAGCGCTTTTTCTCTATGAGGCCAGGACCTTTTACCGTATTCTGCGCCCTGTGAGCGCTTCATCCTAATCTTCCCTAACGGAGAGGGAGAGCGTGGGCTTCGCGGCGCTGCCGCCTTGGGAGAGGGAATCCCCTTATTAGGGATTCCCCCGTGATGCCTCAACAGCGGGTGCCCACCCCGCATTTTTCTGCCTCTTGCGGGTGCCCACCCCGCTCTATATTTTATATTTAAATTACGGGTGCCCATCCCGCGTATACTTTCATTATTATGGCGGGAGCCCAACCCGCTTATGTTTTTATTTACCGAGCGGGTGCCCACCCCGCATCGGCCCGGCCAAAAGAAGTCACCGCCGCGGCGAACAGGAAGTCAGGCAAGTGAAGGCCTGATTGTGGGCGGGGCCTCGCCCGAAGTAGCCCGGAAGTCGTCACAGGCCGAGCGGGGCTCCCGTGAGCTGGTGGAAGCCCCGTGGCCATAAGGAGGAAGTCCGGAGTGGTCCCGGTGCAAGGGGGACCGGGTGAAGCGCGTGGTAGTTGCAGCGGAGGGGGCCCGAGGCACATTGTCGGTGCCTGCCCCCGCCGCATTGAAAAGGAAGTGGAGAGGCCACCGATGCCTGACGGGGCTCCCGTAGTGAAGAGGGAGCCCCGCGTGCAGCCACCGCGTTGCCGCCAGTAGGAGACGCCGCCGGCTCCCCCAGCGAGGCTCCCATGAGTGAGAGAGCCCCGCCCGCCGCGCTGGTGAAGCAGAGACCGGAGCCGGCAGAAGAGAAGTCCCCCTGCGCAGGAGCCCGGTGAGTGAAGGCTGGGCAGGGGACATGGCCGCATTATTTCCTGAGTGGCCCCCGCCTGACAGGGGGTCACTCCACCGATGGGGGATGTTTGTTCTTTCCCCGTGTCATGCCCAGGTATGTTTAGAGCACCTGTGCGCTCCAACGTGGGCCCCGTAATTTAGGGGCCCCTGAGGGCCACAGTGTTTGGGGGCATGATCTATTTACTGAGCCCTGTGTGGCTCCCACGTTTGGCATATTTGTTTCCAGGGCCAGAGGGGCCCGTGGTTGCCCCAGTGGTGGCATAGTTTGTTCACAGAGCCCCATGTGGCTCCAACGAAGTGGGCACATTTGTTTCAAGGGCCATTGAGAGCCCATGCCTCATTTTTACATTTCCAGCTGCCCAGCAAGTAGTGGGCAGCTGCACCGTTTAGGTTATTCATTCCTTGGGGAGCATGTTTGAAGTTAGGAGTGAGATGCACTCCCCTGCCCCAGTACTTTTCTTTCACAGCTGCGCAGCACTTAGTGCCAGCTGCACCGTTTAGGCCTGCGCAGATTGCGCACCCTTGACTTTCGCTGACCTTGCAGCACGCCCTGACTTTTGGACATAGGGCATTTGAGCCCCTTGTGAGATGGCCAGTTGGCCAAGGAGACTGCTAGGTTTATAGGGCGCCAGGCCCTAATGTGATTTTGTGTGTTAGTGAGCTTCTTTCCTAGGATTTATAGGCTAATGTGATTTATACCTCTGCTATGGTTCTTTCTACTATGAGGTTATGTGCTACTGTGAGTATGTGGTGCTAGGAAATGTAATGCATGTAGTATGTTTTACGCACCCTGTTTCGAGTTACCTCTAAAATGTGGTTTCTATGCTTGTGAGGTTATTACTTCCTAATGCGTTTAGGTTGTGAGTTATTTTCCCCGAGAGATTATTTCCTAATGTGATTTATACATAGGATGTTATTGTCTAATGCGTTTAGACTGGAGAGATAATTGCATAATGTGTTTATGCTGGTGAGGTTGGCGCATAAGGTCGTGCGCCTAATGTGATGCTGTGCATAATATGGTTTATGTTACAGGCTGATGCTAAGTACAGTGGTTGCCAGTGATTACTGGTTGTACGTTTCTGATATGTCCTACATTTATTATGTGTTCTACATCTATTACCTTTTACTAAGTGAGGGTTCTGACAGTGGTCCCCGTGGCCCTGTCATGTGTACATAATCCCCTGTAAATTGTCCCGTGCCAGTCGGCACAGTGTATTGTATGTGAGTACTATTCTAATGTGTTTTATGATAATACAAAGGCTATTTTTATACATAACCTTGTGTGGAGTTCCTTTTGTAGTGGGCCCTGGGTGTTGTGCTGTGTGTGTGTTGCGCAAACGCTTTACACATTGCCTCCGGGATAGGCCTGACTGCTCGTGCCAAGCTACCAAGGGGGTGAGCAGGGGTTGTCTTGGGTGTGTAACTCTCTTGCCCTGACTAGAGTGGTGGTTTCTGCTTGGCTTTGGCGCAAGCCTTAGCCAACCAGAAATCCCATTTCTAACACATATCATTTACAAAAATACTGAAGCCTCTGTTCTTCTCCATTCTAAGACCTCCTATCTGCTGTTCCCACATCACCTACAAGTATACTCAAGCCTCTCTACTCCTCCATTCTAAGACCACTTCTGCTGTTCCCACATCACGAACGGGTATACTCAAGCCTCTGTACTCTCCCATACTAAGACCACCCATCTGCTGTTCCCACATCACCTACAAGTATACTCAAGCCTCTGTACTCCTCCATTATGAGACCACCCATCTGCTGTTCCCACATCACCGAGTACACTCAAGCCTCTATACTCCTCCATTATGAAACCACCCATCTGCTGTTCCCATATCACCAATGAGTATACTCAAGTCTCTCTACTCCTCCATTCTAAGACCACTTCTGCTGTTCCCACATCACCTACAAGTATACTCAAGCCTCTCTACTCCTCCATTCTAAGACCACTTCTGCTGTTCCCACATCACCGAGTACACTCAAGCCTCTATACTCCTCCATTATGAAACCACCCATCTGCTGTTCCCATATCACCAATGAGTATACTCAAGCCTCTGTAATCCTCCATTATGAAACCACCCATCTGCTGTTCCAACATCACCTACAAATATATTTAAGTCTCTGTACTCCTCCTTTCTTAGACCACCCATCTGCTGTTTCCACATCACTAACGGGAATATTCAAGTCTCTTTACTTCTCCATTCTAAGTTCCCCCATCTGCTGTTCCCACATCACCTACAAGTATACTCAAGCCTCTGTACTTCTCCAATCTAAGACCATCCATCTGCTGTTCTCAAATCACTAATGGGTGTATTCAACCCTCTGTACTATCCCATTCTAAGACCATCCATCTGCTGTTCTCATATCATTTACAAAAATACTGAAGCCTCTGTTCTTCTCCATGCTAAGACCTCCTATCCGCTGTTCCCACATCACCTATAAGTATACTCAAGCCTCTCTACTCCTCCATTCTAAGACCACTTCTGCTGTTCCCACATCACGAACGGGTATACTCAAGCCTCTGTACTCCTCCATTATGAAACCATCCATCTGCTGTTCCCATATCACCAATGAGTATACTCAAGCCTGTGTAATACTGCACTCTTATACCACCCATCTGCTGTTCTCACATCACTAGCGAATATACTCTATCCTCTGTACTCTTCCATTCTGAGACCATCCATCTAATGTCCCCATGTCACTCACGAGTATACTCAAGCCAATGTACTCTTCCTTTCCAAGACCACCCATCTGCTTTTCCCACATCACCTACAAGTATACTCAAGCCTCTGAACTCCTCCATTCTAAAACCACCCATCTGCTGTTCCAACATCACCTACAAATATATTTAAGTCTCTGTACTCCTCCTTTCTTAGACCACCCATCTGCTGTTTCCACATCACTAACGAGAATATTCAAGTCTCTTTACTTCTCCATTCTAAGTTCCCCCATCTGCTGTTCCCACATCACCTACAAGTATACTCAAGCCTCTGAACTCCTACATTCTGTGACCACCCATCTGCTGTTCCCACAACACTAACGACTATACTCAAGCCTTTCTACTCCTCCATTCTAAGTACCCCATCTGTTGTTCCCACATCACTACCGAGTATACTCAAGCATCTGTACTTGTCCATTCTAAGACCACCCATCTGCCATTTTCCACATCACTAATGAGTATACTCAAGCCTCTGTACTCTTCCTTTCTGAGACCATGCATCTACTGTTCCCACATCAAGAACAAGTATATTCAAGCATCTGTCCTCTTCCATTCTAAGACCACCCACCTGCTGTTCCCATATCACTAACGAGTATATTCAAGCCTCTCTACTCCTCCATTCTAAGTCCCCCATCTGCTGTTCTCACATCACCTATAAGTATATTGAAGCCTCTGAACTGCTCCTTTCTAAGACCACCCGTCTGCTGTTTCCACAGCACCCTCAAGTATACCCAAGCTTCTGAACTCCTCCATTGTAGGACCTCCCATCTGCTGTTCCCACATCACTAAGGAGTATACTCAAGACACTGTACTCCTCCATTCTAAGACCACTGATCTACCGTTCCCACATCACTAGCAAGTTTACTCAAGCCTCTGTACTCTTTCATTGTGAGAGCACCCATCTGCTTTTTCCCACATCTCTAATGAGTATATTTAAGGCTCTCTACACCTCCATTGTAAGACCACCCATCTGTTGTTCCCACATCACCTACAAGTATACTCAAGCCTCTGAACCCCTCCATTCTAGGACCACCCATCTGCTGTTCCCACATTACCTACAAGTATACTCAAGCCTCTGTGCTACTCCATTCTAGGACCACCCATCTGCTGTTCCCGCATCACCTACAAGTATTCGGTCATCCCTGATGTCCAGGCCAAGTACCCCGTTCCCTGAGGGGGACCACATTTTCTACCATCTCTTTCTTCCAGGCCTATCTAACCTCAATACCATCCTATGCCTGGAGCCTGCTCCCCAGTCTCACGCTTACCTGAGGCACCATGTTCTTGAAGGACTCCATGATCTTCGAGCTCTTGGCGTCTTGGTAGTAGGAAAAGCAGCCAGTGATGATGACAACTACTGAGAGCACAATGCCAAGATATAGCTGCGGAGAACAAATATGGATAAAGCTTACACTGAGTTGCGGACTAGAGTAGCCAACCAAAAAAGCAGCAATGAGATCTGCAGTGGGGTTCAAGATTCAACAGGATGTAACATTCTGATAGAGGATTAAACGTGCATCTCATGCCAAAGCATTACTTATTGACTAAGGGCCTGATTTTGAGTTTGGCAAATGTAGTAGTGTCTGTTGGGGTGGCGGAGGGGCCTTCCAAATTTAGAGATTACCTCTGCCCTGGCTGTCATTTCTGTACATTGAAAGGAACCAATGTCACAGTGGTTTCTTTCAGTGTACTAAAAGCTTGGTGAACTGCCTCTATCGGCTTTGATGGTTGTAAGGAAAATGTTTGACTTTTTTTTGTTTTTAAAAAACAAACTCCCACTTTGGGTGTTTGTTATTAAAAAAACAAAAAACAATGAACCCCTGTAGGAAAGTGCCCCTTTTTGCATGGTTACCCCCCCCCCCCTACTTTTTGCCTGACACATGATGCAATTTGACTTGGTGTGCCCTGGGTCCCTGCCAATCAGGTTAGGTTCCCAGGGCCTGTGTTCTTTCCTACAGCTCTACCTTTGCACCCACAATTGACACATCTCTGGCCACAGGTAAGCCCCTTGTAAAAGGTACCATAGGTACCAAGGGCACTGTGACCAGGGAAGGCCCCTTATTGCTGAAGCACCTATTGTGCCATCCTTAGAGGCCCTGTACCTTAACACCCACACACTGACATTGCAGGCTGCGTGTTTTGGTGGAGACAAGTGAAGAGTCGACATGGCACATATCCCTGTGTGCCATGCCTGCAACCCAGTGCCTGGGGCCTAGGTAAGTCACCCCTCTAGCAGGCTGCACTAGCCCATAGATAAGTGGTGCCCAAACTTTTTCGACCCGTGGCTCCCTTGACCTATTGGCCGTGGGTTGCGGCTCCCAATTATGTTAAAAAAAAATGTGGGTGAGGGGTTGTAAGCCCAGCCTTGGGAGTACTTCTATTTTTCTCCCTGTCTTGCCTGCAGCCCCCATAGTGGCAGCAGTGTGCACATTTACGATGCATGTGCTAGCTAGGCCCTTCTCTGCAGCCTTTGCTGGACACTGTGTGCCAGTGGTGTTCCTACAGCATCTCAGAGACGAGGTATTTACCTTTGGCCTCCTCTCGGTATGTCTGCAGGGCGCACACTGTGTGCATGTTGAGCAGTCGCCATGATGGGCCTGCTCTTGCTTCCCCACTAAAGCTCACACAGTATGCCAGTAGCCCTCATTCTACATCCCAGTGTGGAGATATTCCCCTTATGCCTGGTGCCCCATAAGTTTGTCCAAGGAAGAAGGTGATCACCTTGGAATTGCTGCCAGTGTATTCTCTATCCTGCTCACAGTGCCAGTAGCACTCTCTCAATGCTGCAGCAGCAGAGGCTTACCTTGGGTACGCTGTCCCTCTCCCCTCTACTATTATTCCATCATAATTCCATTTGTTGAGTCCCTTATTTGAATAGCCAGTAGCCTATCTGCTCCAATTTTCTTTTAACAGCTTTTATGATTCTAGCTTGTTTTATGCTGATAAAGTGATCATATTGTATTTTAACTGACCTATACTATAAACATCTGTTAAAAAACAGGTAAGACCTATTTGCTTAGAATATGTTCATTATTAATAGCAGATCCAATGCATGCTCTTGAGTCTGAGCAGGGCAATGTGATTGGGTGTTTTAAAAAAACATAAAGGAGACAGCATACAAAAATACGTCAAGTGTCACTAACTGGGAGCAAGCCTAACATCTTGGAGCGCAGTCTCACTCTCCAATAATCTGAACGACTCCAACTGCGTGTGCACTTGTACAGTGCTAAAATTCCACTGGACATCTGATAGCCACTGGCATAAAAATGTATTTTAATTACAAGAATCTAAAATTTGAATTGCTACAGGTAGTTGGTTTCAAGGTGTATCTGCAAATAACGGACAGGTTACAAACTGGGTATATGCTGATCGGAAGCACTCCACTGATGCAAGAAACTCTTAATTCTCGCACTTGGAAAAATGTGTTTTCTAACTCTCAGATCTCGTTCCTGGGATCTCTTTGCTTTAGGACTGCAGAGCAAGTACACAACTATTCAGAAAGTACTAAAAATATATTCCATTTTAATTGCTAATAACACAGGATGAGATGAAGCTGCTTGTATACAGTATCACAGCCTGCAGGCTCCGGGCACATGTTAAAACAAGCCCGCGCCAAGTAAAGGGCTTCCACACTGGTCCTTTCCTGCAGACGAATGAAACAGCGAGGCACCTTTCACCACACGCACGCTTACCTATGCAAGTCAGCTGCCCGGGCCGTGCTACCCATGCTGTGCATGACCACTAAGTCGACCTTTGTGGAGTACCTGTGGCTGATGCTGGCAGTGGCTTTCCTGCTGGTGCAACTGCTACATTACAGCATCAGCACTGCCTACTTTCCTCGCGCCCTGAACTCTATTTGATGATGTCATTCATAGCGCAAGAGTGGGTGGGAGGGGCAGCGCTTCGCCTGGATGTGCCATTGTCACCAAAGAGGTGAGTACACCGGATGGGAAAGTTCAGCCGGAATTGAACTGTCCGCATCAGCATGAGGTTTAAGTTATGACATAAAGCAAAGTAAAGCGATGCTAAAGGAAGGGATTAGTGCAGTGGTTTCCAAACTGTTGTGAATACGTTTGCGGCACCCCTGGCTAGTTTTAACGGCGCACCGGGGTGCCACACCGCACAGATTGGGAACCACCGGCATGTAGGATGCTGGATAAGGCCTTACCATCCATTCTTGGAGCGTGTGCATTGCATAAGTTTAGGGTTTGCGTCAAGTCTGCCATATAAAGATTGAAAAGGGTTGGGGCGAGCACGCACCTTTGTTTAAGCCCTTTGGTGGTAGGGATGCGCCTAGAAAGGTGTGTGCCATAGCCCAGTTTTACCTGCACCCAGGTTCCTGTGTGGAGGTATATTAGCATGTCTAAGAGAGCGTGTGGGATTATCCAGCTTGCTAGATTCTTCCACAGCCTTGCTCGATCTATGTTGTCAAATGCAGCCCTGAAATCTATGAAGCAGAAATGCAGTGCCTGTTTGGTTGCCTTGGACATATCCACGAGGAGTGACATGGTTAGGACGTTGATTGTTGTGCCAGTTGCTTTGCAGAACCCTGTCTGGTTAAATTGAATAATTTTGTGTTCTATGGCCCAGTCTTGAAGCTCAGATAGTAAAGTGCCAGCAAAGTATTTCGCCTCGATGTGAAGTAGGGCAATAAGGCGGTAATTTTTCGGGGAGGTTTTATTGCCTGATTTATGAATTGGTGAAATGACGGAGCCCTTCCACGAAGGTGGAAGTTGACCCATCTGCCTGATTTCACAAAAGATAAGGTCTAACGTATCTGCCCAAAAATCTGCATCTTGTTTGAAAGGGGCTGGTGGAATTCCATTTGGTTTTGGTGCTCCCTCTCTCCTGCCCTTGGAGATCTGGTGTTTGATTATGGCTAAACAAGTTGGCCTGTCTGCATCCTGGTATAGTGTGATGGTGTCGGAGAGTCTTTGTTCTGTTGGCTTCCAGTTAAGATTGGACCTGTCGTTCACACTCCCCGGCGTTTCTTGATTGTTGGTGGAAGGGGGATTTTAGGAAGTGAGTCCAGGTCTCCTCAGAAATGTACGATGTTTTTAGTTTTGTAGTCATGAAGCAGTTTAGACCAGAATTCATCATCCCTGGATCTCTTTATGTCCCATTTTATTTTTTTAAGCATAGACCTTTGTTGCCGCAGTGAGAGGTTGAGGGTTAGATCTCCGGGATTGTGCATCAATAGTCTGAGGATCTTGGTGATCGATTTTTTTACTGTTGTTAGCTGGTGCCGCTGTGCATTCGGTATCCATCCTGCTTCCCTCGCTTTATTGGGCGGTCTGCATTTGATTGTTGAAGAGAATATGCTTGATAGCTTGACGGTGAAAGTTTCCCATTTGCTGGCAAAGTTATTTTTTTGCTCTTTGCAGTTATATAGGAGGTCCTTTGCTGCATAAAGTACTCCCCCTGTGTTTGCTAGTGAGGAATTAATTATTTTGAGATTGATTGTGTAGCTGGCCATTGCAGTTCAAGTGGTACTGCAATGGCCTGAAGGAGTACCTCTTGTGGCCGCTAATCGCTGGCGCCCTTGTCACCAAGGGAGTACGAGACCATGCTGTGAAAAAATGGAAGGGAGACCACAGTGTAATCTAATGTGGAGCATGCGGTCTCAGTATAGTGTGAAGCTGCTGGTGGGGAGTCGTCGGGGAATCTGCCATTTAGTACCCGAAAGTTGAAGTGCTCCAGGTCTTCCAAAATGCACTTGGAAGTCTTGCTTGCTCTGCCGTGCAGGCTTCTCTTTTGTGCGGGAATGTTCCACGCCGACAACTGAGCCAGTATCTCTTCTGCAGTCAAAGAGCCCAGAAGATGTAGATTGAGATCCCCTGAGAGAATGAGCTTTGGGGTATCCTGTTCACGTATGATTTTCAAAAGATGGTCCATTAGGTCTTGACGTCTTGGATTTTTCGTTTTGGGTTTATGTAGGCATTAAAAATGATCACCTCCTCTTTGACGTTGAGGGAGGTCTGTATTGTGTTGACCGATGATGAGGAAGAAGGAATTTCCTATGCTTGTTGTTGACACATAGGTTGCCAGCCCGCCTGATAGACGCCCACATTGGGTTTTTCTGATTGTGGGTGTGTGAAAGCATATGAAACCCTGTAGCTGATGAGGTTTGGCTATTCATGTTTCGTGAAGCAGCACTATGTCATATGATCTCATGTATGATACAAACTCCGGGTCAGCTGCCTTGCTTCTAAGACCACTAATATTCCATGAGCAGAGACAAAGTGTTGTCTTGGTCTGCTGAAACCCCCCATCCTTTTGTACATTTTGTCACTGCGTGGGGTCGTTAATAGTTCTGTAGGTCCGCTGATTGTCTGAATATGCGGGTAATGGATGTGATAGCTGCCTGGGGTCGCTGGAGCGGTTGGTGTGTCCCTGCTCCCTTGACGGTGATTGGCTCGGCGCCCTCCTTAGGACTAAATGAGTGATTCCTCTGCAGCTGTTGTTTTTGTTCTTCACGTTTTCGAGCAGTGGAAGGGGGTATCCTACTTTATGGTAAGGTGAAATACTTATCCCCCATGACTTGAATGTTTCGCTTTCATTTAGCATCTAGTTTGCGAGGAGGGGAGACCTCCATGTGGATTTGGTGATTTATCCTAATGAACTCTATTGAGAGCAAGTCAGTTGTTTTCATGTCTCTTAGGGCTGGAATTGTTGCGAGTAACTGGAGAATATTACCTCTATTTAGGTTGTCACAATTCCCTTTTTATTCGAACGCTGGTATAAGGAGTAGGGCGCAGGTCTCTGACTGCTGTCTGAATGGGGTTCCCCATTAATGGACTTGCCCACCTTGGTGCCAGTTGAATATTTGCTGGTTCTGTACCCTGTTGTCGATGTTTGTCTGAGCAGATGTTATATGGTGGTTGTTGGCCAGTTGTGGTTTAATGCCTTCTGACCGCCAGTGGGGGCCTTCCGTGTCTTCCTCTCCCTGCACTTGTCTCCTTATGTTGTCTCGCAATGGTAAGGGGCCAGTGCTGGATTTTGGGTCGCCCACCATCGCTGTGCCCCGGCTTATGTAGTTTGTCACTAGCAGAGTTGGGGCTGTATTATTTGTCGCTATGCTGGTTGCAGCTAGTGCCAGATGTCTGTTCGGGTCTCTCTCCGAATGCAGCGCTTGCGCCTTTTGCTATCTCATTTGTTGTAGTGTTTGTTGGTCTTAATGGGATACCTGGGATCCCCAAGGGGTGATTAAAGCCTGCTTCTCTTGTGCCTCCTGTAGGACTTTCTGCTTTAGGGTTCGACATAGCCTGGGAGAAGGCTCACTGTGATCGCTGTTGGTTGTGCCAGTCTCCTGGCTAGTGGATCTTCATTGCCTGCTATCTGAGAAGTGAGGCTAGGTTTACTTCCTTTCTAATTCCCTGTGTGGAACAGAAGAGGGGGTAAACTGCAGCCGGGCTGGCGACTGGTCTTTTGTAGCGACCTTTCCTCCTGAGTTGGCGCCTTTGTTTGACATTGTGGGCTGGGGCCTTTTCAGTTTGCGGCGAAGGAGGACCGGTAGTGGGAGATTCCCCCAATGTGCTGCAGTTTGCTTTGGAGTGTGGGATTTTATTATTGGCTTCTGCCTGGCCTGGCCTCATGGTTGGCTCTATATTTGTGTTTAAAGCCTCGTTGTTACCCACAGACCCCTTTTTCAGATCATTGAATAAGTTGGACATCATTGATGGAAGGGATGGTAGTTTGTCCACTATCGGCCCACAGCCACAAGTTAGGTTTGCCTTCAATAGGGCTCGGATTATTAGTGACTTTAAGTTCCCCCGTTTTTCGGCGATTCCTCCAACGTGTAGGGCCAGGTTATTAAGGAGCTCCAACTGTAGATCCATCTTGTCAGACTGGTACTGTAGCGTGTCTACCATCCTTTGCATGGTGTTTAGTAGGGAGTACCACCTGGTGGTTCCTGGTTGGGCTTGGTTGCATGGGTGCGCCCTGCAACTGGGGCCTGGAGCCGGGTTCTCTTCCTCGGGCTGGGTTGTGTTGGTTTGAAGCGATCTGTCTTAAATTGGTTTGCCTCTTTCTTACATAACCATAGCCAAAGAATCAAAGTCAACCAATCACTGGCGGCCAGTACCCCAGTCACGATTGGAGTACCTCAAGGTTCTGCGCTCTATCCCACACTCTTCAACCTTTTTATGGAACCTCTTTCCAATATTATGAACGATTCCAAAATTCAATACCATATGTATGCTGACGATACGCAATTTTATTTGAAGATCTCCTCTCCTGACGATATAAAAACTCTTAATGATGCGCTTTGGAAAACACAACAGTGGCTAACACATAATCATCTGTTGCTAAACTCCCTTAAAACAGAATTCCTTCTGGTTTCCCCGCAACCACTCGGCTCCTACCCAAGACTGGATCAAACAACTCTCTGCACTGAACTGTACCCCGCATGTTGTTGACTGTGCTAGATCTTTAGGCATCACCCTGGACAAATACCTAAACATTCAAGCTCACATTAGTGCGACTATTAGGGGGGCCAATCATCAGCTCAACACCCTAAGGAAAGTCAAGCCATTATTGCCTCCTGAGGACATCCAGACAACTGTCCAATCCCTAGTTATCTCATGCTTCGAATATGTGTTGGTGACCCTTGCAGGCCTTCCTAAAGCGAGTCTTCCTAAAGCGAGTCTGGCTCCGCTTAAAGCCACCCTTAACGCTTTGGCCAGACTCATCACGGGTTCCAAAAAACATGACCATATCACCCCGGACTTAATTCAGCTTAACTGGCTATCCATTGAAGCAAGGATTCGCTTCAAGATTGCTTGCCTGACGCACAAAGCTATTCACTACAACACCCCCGTCTACCTAGCAAAAAAACATGAGCTATCTGGCTCGAGTCGGAACTTAAGAAGCTCTAATACTCTACTTTTGAAACCACCCAAATTCAATAAGAAAAGAACTTACAACCGTGGCTTCTCGGGTCTTGCTCCAAGAATCTGGAATGCTCTTCCTCCCGAGATCAGATCCAAACCATCGACTACCTCTTTCAAAAAGCATGTCAAATGGCTAATACTGAACGACCATATACTGCAATAGCTCTGATGCCATCTTTAATCTACTCCCTGTCGTGCGGTGCGAGGCAGCCGACGGGGGACCGGTTTTAGGTAGCAGGATGGAGGAGCTTAGCCAAGCCTTGGCTGGCAGTTTTTCAGTGTCACAGGAGCCCAACAGCACAGCTGCACCACATCCACGTCTGGCACAGTACAAGACAAAATACAGCTCTCTGGAGCAGGGAGAATGGAGGCGCAAGCTGTTGGAGCTGCAGAAATCAAAACACCTGGACTACGTAAATCATGCACGGAGGCTGGCTGAAGATGACTGGTCACAAACAGATGATGTGGAAGAAAAACAGGAGGAGGGAGCAGTCGATGAAGAAATGGATGTGGATGCTGGCAAGAAATTACCAAAATTTTATGCCAATCAGTTGATGCTATCTGAGTGGCTGATAGATGTTTCCCCGGAATTGACTCAGGATTGGCTTTTGGTTGTCTGTCCTGTCGGGGAAAAATCACTTGTTGTTGCATCCAAGGGCTCTACGGCAGCATACACTAAGAGTGGTTACTGGGTGAACCGGTTTCCTTCACTCCTGCCTGGAGGCAACAAGCAGAACTCTGCTCTTGGAAAAGATTACACTATCGTTGACTGCATTTTCTGCGAAGTTACCCGAACTTATTACATCTTGGATGTTATGTGCTGGAGGGGTCATCCTGTGTACGATTGTCAGACGAATTTTCGCTTCTTCTGGATTCAGTCCAAAGTGCAAGAAGAAGAAGGCCTGGATGTGATAACCCGACTTAACCCGTTTAAATTTGTGAGGCTGCAAAGTTTTGTATGTTCGCCAGAGAGCATCTGTGAAGTGTTATCTACAGAGTTCACATTTAAGGTGGATGGACTCCTGTTCTACCATAAGATGGCCCACTATACCCCTGGGAGCACGCCACTGGTTGGCTGGCTCAAACCCTACATGGTGTCTGATATCTTAGGGATGACTGTCCCATCTGGACCATTGACTACAAAACCGGACTACGCAATGCACCAAATGCAACAGATCATTGAACACAAGAAGAGCAAAGGCATTGAAGACAGAGGGGACAGTGGAGTGAAGCCAGCAGCTGCCAATGGATGTTATGAACTTGAACACTTGTCTACACCCACTTCGCAAGATAATCCTTTCAAGAACAAACCTTCAAAAGATGGGCAGATGGAGAGCTGAAGCAGCAGTAATATTGACTGTTTCACTAGTGGAAACTCAGCATGGTGTGGTACTGAAAGACTTCACTTCTTTACATTTCCTCAAACCAACAGAAGAAGACTGTTAATGCCATACGAAGTTTTGTTGAGTGAAGGGAGTCTCTTTGTGAATGCGCCTAGCTACTGAGGATTTCAGACCCTGGATAGGGTCTTTGCTCTTCTGTTTATTAGAGCAAAATATCCTATTACAGGCTGTTATGTGAACCCTGTTCTAAGAATGTTGGGTAACCCAGAGAAACTGTTGCCTCTCACATCCAATGTGAGCAGTGTACATGTCAATATGAGGGACATTGTTATTCTTAGTTTAGTTTTAACTTTCAGTAGTTCATATTTTATAATGGTTTGGTGTCATTTGGAGTCTGCGGTATGGAAGAGGGTTGCTGCCTGGTTGTGAGAAAGTGCCCTCTTTCTTGCATGGTATGCCCCCACTTTTTGCTGAATTGCTGATGTGCTTTGACTGAGTGTGCCCTGGGCTCCTGCCAATCAGGTACCCAGGGCCTGTGTTCCTTCCCTAAAACTGCATTGAAGCCTAAACCCAATTGGCACCTCTGACCACAGGTAGGCCCCTGGTAAATGGTACCACCGGTACCCAGGGCACTGTGACCAGAGCAGGCCTCTAAGGGCTGCAGCACTTATTGTGCCACCCTTAGAGGCCCTGTACCCTGACACACACACACTGCCTTTGCAGGCTGCGTGTCTTGGTGCAGAACAAAGTGAAGAGTCGACATGGCACACATCCCTGTGTGCCATGCCCACAAACCACTGCCCTGGCATACATCAGTCACCCCTCTAGCTGGGTGCCCTATGCCAGTGGTGAGGGTACAGGTGCATGAGCCCTGTACCCCTACAGTACCCAGGTCCATTCCTGGGCACTGTAAGTTCAGTGCTGCCATTAAGAGTATATGGTGCTGGGAGTTTGTCATTACAAACTCCCCAGCACCATAATGGCTACACTGAAGACTGGGAAGTTTGGTATCAAACTTCTCAGCACATTAAACCCACACTGATGCCAGTGTGGGATTTAATGTAAAATGCACAACAGAGGGCATCTTAGAGATGCCCCCTGAAACTCGACCAACTCCCAGTGACCTGACTGAGTGGCTGCCGAGGCTGCCACCACCAGACATGTTTCTGGACCCCTGGGTCGAGAGCTTGCTGCTCTCGGGGCCTGAAACAATGCACATCCTGGGACGAGGTGCCAAGCCTCCTCCCCCAGGATGGGCAGGGTTCACGAAGGAGAAGCTTCAAAGGCATACCGCCTTTGTGAGCCTCTCCAGACCACTTGCTGTACTCAGCAACTGGTCCCCACTGGTTCTACCCCCCCTTTGGGCGGGAGACCCGGCGGGAAAAACAAAGTGAGGAAGAGAGGTGTGCCCACCTCTGCCAACTCCACCCCTAAGGTGGGGGAGGCGAGGTGAAGCACAACCTCGAATCCCCACCATCTTGAGGATGGGGGGACCCAGCCAACCCAGGACAGGCTCCTGCCCCCCTCCCACTGGAGAGTGGCAGAGTAGGGGGTATACCCACCCCAGGGAAGGGACCCATTGGTCCCTGCCCTTCACCTACCTGTAACGCCCCTAAATTCAGTATTTAGGGGTACCCTGAACCTTCCTTCCTCAGATCCCGAATCCGAAACAACAAGAAGAACAAGAAGAAAGAAGACCAGCCGTGCAGCTGCTAACAAGAGGACGACACCAACTGACTTGGCCCCAGCCCTACCGGCCTGTCGAACCTCGAACCTGCTCCTGCTAAACCCCGGCCTCTTCAGTGGTCAGCAACCTCGAAAACCCCGGAGTGCCTGACTGCCTTGCTCACCTAAAGACTGGGACTCCCACGAGCAGTGGTTCTGCTCAAACAACTGCAAACCCAGGCTCCGGCCTGAGACCGCGGACCCTGCCCTCTCTGCACCCGCCGAGCCCGGCCCGAGCAAAAGTGGACAAAAACAACGAGGACGTCCCCCCGGCGACTGTGACCAAGAATCCAGCACCCAAGGACTCCCCTCGACGCTCCTGACGACGCCTGCAGCCTCAACACCAGGGACCCCTCCAACCGCGACCAGCAGAGGGTAAGATTTCCCGACGCCTAAAGACACCCCTGCACCCGGCGCCCCACGGCCCCCTGTGCCCAACTCCTGGGTGTCTACCCCTCCTACAGCTTCCCAACTTACCTCTCGAAGTGGTGGTCGCACCTGAAGAATCACCGTCCCCGAGCTTGCAGCCTTTGTTCGTCTCGCAGCTTTCCCATTGAAATCCATTGGGCACCCGACGGCCCGAAAGCCCACTGCACCCGGCCGCCCCAGTGCCGCTGAGGGTGCACCAACTACCCTGTTCGACTTCCCCACTTGCCCTGAGTAAGTGACCAGGAGCTTTGCTCCCACAGCCGCATGGCCTGCCTGCCAGCAGCCACCAACCAAAGGCCCCCCGCCCTCCATAGGCTAACGTTGGGCCTACTCTCTCTGCACCCGGCCGCCCCTGTGCCGCTGAGGGTGTAACAACAGTACAAACCTGAACCTGGGAGACCCCTGAGTCTTGCCCCAGAACCTTAACTCTGCCAGCCCAGTACTTACCTGAAAGCCGATAACTTGCATTTTCTCCATAGGGTAACATTGACTGGTTTTCACTTGGAAATTCTTCTAAGTGTCAAGTTTTGGAACTTTGAAATATTCCCTAGAAATCGTCCGAATATCAAAACCGAAATTACTCACCTGTTCTCAGGAGAGATCCCAGTGCTGGATCTAGGTGCCCAGCACTGATTAGAAAAAGTGACCACAACTGTGATTTTCCGATAACTCGATTTTCCTCCATAGGATAACATTGCCTGGTTTTTACCAGAAATTCTTCTAAGTGTCGATTTTTGCAACATACAAATAATCCTTAAAAATGGCCTGTATAACAAAAACGATTTCTTTCAACTGTTTACAGGAAATGCACCAGGGCTGAATCCAGGATCCAGCCCTAAGTAAGAAAAACCTTCGTAAAGTAATTCTATTGCAGTTTACTTAAAAATCCCATTGAGCTCAATGTTAAAGTATACCAAGTATTGTGTTGCCTAGTGCAATCCCTGTGCCATCTTGCATTTAAAGTCTATTGTTCATTGAAGGTATTCAACAAACAGCATCTTATCTTGAGAAAGTATTTTATGCAAACCTGTGGTTCTAAAGAACAAGTTACTTACCTTCGGTAACGCTTTTTCTGGTGGATACAGTATCTGCCTGTGGATTCCTCACCTTATGAATATCCCCTGCGCCAGCATTCCGCTGAACTTTTTCGTAGCTCTCTGCGCCGACGAGGTCGTCATGGTGTCATGGCTCCGCACGCGGCTCCGCATGACGTCACCGGAGCCATAAGAAGACCACGTCGGCGTGATGACGTCAGTTCCACCCATTTTTTCCTTGCCACCGAGGCAAAACGGGCGAACCGACCATAGAGACAATGCATACCAAGTATACAGAATTCACACAAATACACTCAGTGTATAATAAAATGAGAAAGCTTGAATTTCAAACAAGACAACAATAAAACAATAGAGGTAACAAAGTCTTGAGTACATAAAAATACATCAAATAACTAATACCTCAGCTTTTATGGTATAAAAGGGTGGACAACGGGGAGGTGGGTGGGTCTGTGAGGAATCCACAGGCAGATACTGTATCCACCAGAAAAAGCGTTACCGAAGGTAAGTAACTTGTTCTTCTGATGGATACATCTGCCTGTGGATTCCTCACCTTATGAATAGAATCCCACAGCAGTACCTCACCCGGAGGAGGGTGTCCACCCTTCTATACCAAAAAGTCCTGTAAAACAGAGCGAGCAAAATGGCCATCCCTCCTCACTTCGGAATCTAAGCAGTAGTGTTTCGCGAAAGTGTGGAGGGAGGCCCAAGTTGCCGCCTTACATATGTCCAACACAGCAACACCTCTAGACAAGGCAGAAGTAGATGATTTAGCCCTGGTAGAATGAGCTCTAATGCCTACAGGAGGCTCCTTACCAGCCAGGGAGTAGCATATCTTGATGCACAAGATGATCCACCTGGATAAAGTGCGCTTGTGCACCGCCTTGTCCTTCATGCGACCAGCATATCCAACAAAGAGCTGGTCATCTTGGCGAAAGTCCTTCGTTCTGTCCAAATAAAAGCTAATCGCCCTCTTTGGATCCAAACGATGAAGTCTCTCTTCCTCCTTGGATGGGTGAGGGGGAGGATAGAAAGTAGGAAGGGTAATGGACTGACCTAGGTGGAAAGGAGTCACCACCTTAGGCAGAAAAGCAGCCCTGGTCCTGAGTACCAACCTTTCAGCATGAATGGTCAGAAAAGGAGGTTTACAGGAAAGAGCTTGGAGCTCACTCACCCTCCTAGCCGAAGTGATAGCCACCAGAAAGATCGTTTTTAAAGTCAAAAGTCTCAACGGACAACTATGCATAGGTTCGAACGTTGAACCCATTAAAAAAGTTAACACCAGATTCAAATCCCACTGGGGCGTAATAAAAGGAGTGGGAGGAAACATGTTTGTCAGCCCCTTAATAAATCTTAAGACTATTGGAGACTTAAATAAAGAAGGCTGATCAGGTAAACACAAAAATGCCGACAATGCCGACAAATATCCCTTAACAGTGGCCACAGCACAACCCTGCTGGGCCAAATGAAGGGAAAAACAAAGAACATCAGAAAGATGGGCTTTAAAGGGATCAATAGATTTCTCTCCGCACCACTTAACAAATTTAGACCACCTGTAAGAATAGACAGACTTGGTGGAGTGTCGCCTGGCCGATAGTATAACGTCCACCACTTCAGGCGGGAGAGAAAAAGAATTCAAGTTGCCCTGCTCAATCTCCAGGCATGAAGGTGCAGGCTCTGGAGGTGGGGGTGTAGAACTTGCCCCTCCATCTGAGAGAGGAGGTCTACCCTGAGAGGGAGACGGAGCGGAGGGTACAACGAGAGGTGAAGAAGGTCCGTGAACCACGCCCTTCTTGGCCAATCCGGGGCGATCAATATAACTTGAGCCCGGTCTTGGTGAATTTTCCTCAGAACCCGAGAAATCAAGGGTATGGGAGGAAACGCATAAAGGAGTTGCGAGCTCCAACTCAACTGAAACGCGTCCCCCAACGCACCCTGCCTCGGAAACTGGAGACTGCAGAATGACGGGCAGTGCGCGTTCTCTAGAGTGGCAAACAGGTCCACCCGAGGAGTCCCCCACGCCTGGAAGACGTGTCGAACTACCTTTGGATGAAGCCTCCACTCGTGGTCGGTGGAGAACTGTCGACTGAGACTGTCCGCACGCAAGTTCAGCACCCCGGCCAGATGATTTGCCATCAAGCAAATCCGATGATCCTGAGCCCAGGACCAGAGTCGCAAAGCCTCTCTGCAGAGACGGTACGACCCTACTCCTCCCTGCTTGTTGACATACCACATCGCGGCAGTGTTGTCCGTCAGGACCTGAACCGACTGACCGCGAAGGGAAGGGAGAAAAGCCTTGAGTGCCAAACGTATCGCCCGCAATTCCAGAAGGCTGATGTGAAACAACCTTTCCTCTGGAGACCAAAGACCCTTGATCTCCAGATCCCCCAGATGTGCACCCCACCCTAGGGTAGAGGCATCCGTTATCACAGTGGCCACCGATGGAGGAAAGTGGAAAGGCTTTCCTTGAGACAGATTACCCTCCACGCTCCACCAAGACAGATCCGCTGCAGCTTCTCTGGAGATCTTCACAGACTCCCTGAGATCGCCATTGTGTTGATACCACTGCCTGCGGAGACACCACTGGAGCGCCCTCATGTGCCAGCGTGCATTGTTGACCAGCAGGATGCAGGAAGCGAACAGACCGAGCAGGCGAAGGACCTTCAGAACTGGAACAACCGCTCCATTGTAAAACAAGGGAACCATTTCCTGTATGTCGAGAATCCTTTGCGGAGGAGGGAATGCTCGACACACAGTGGTATCCAGGACCACCCCTATGAACAGGTTGCGCTGAGAGGGCACCAGGTGAGACTTGGGTACATTTATCGAAAAACCCAATTTGTATAACAGCTGGGCTGTAACCTGCAAATGATGACTCACCATCTCTGGAGACTCTGCCTTCAACAGCCAGTCGTCCAGGTAGGGGAAAACTGGAATCCCCAACCTTCTGAGACGGGCAGCCACCACTGCCATCACCTTGGTGAAGACTCGAGGTGCGGTAGTAAGACCAAACGGAAGGACCGCAAACTGGTAGTGTTGCGATCCAACCGTCAAACGGAGATACTTCCTGTGCGACTTCAGGATTGGAATGTGGAAATACGCATCCTGCAAGTCGATGGACACCATCCAGTCCTCTTGTTGCAGCGCCTGAAGAACCTGCGCCAGAGTAAGCTTCTTGAACCTCTCCTGTTTGAGAAACAGATTCAAGATTCTGTGGTCCAGGATGGGACGTAACCTGCCATCCTTTTTGGGGATCAGGAAATACCGGGAGTAGCACCCCTGACCCCTCTCCTGCTCCGGAACCACCTCTATCGCACCTTTTTGTAACAGGGTAAGAACCTCCTTCTGAAGGAGTAGCAAATGATCCTCTGTGCAAAACCCTTGACAAGGAGGGTAAGGTGGGGGAAATTCCCTGAAGGGAAGAGCGTACCCATTTTCTACAAGATCTAGAACCCAAAGATCCGAAGTTATTAACTTCCAATCTTGTAGAAAATGAGTAAGCCGGCCTCCCACAGGACCCACATGATCCAGGATGGCGGATCTAGGGCTGCTTTGCTGCATTACCGGGAGGGGTTGGGGAGGTAGAAGAGGAGGAGGAAGAGGGATGTCGTCCAGCTCCTCGAAAGCGACCTCTGCCTTTACCTCTGTAGGATTTATACAGAGGGTTCTGCTGCTGCTGCTGAGGCTGACGGGAACGAAAGGAAGATTTCCCAAACCCACGGTACCTTTTGTAGCCATAGCCTCTTGGCTGAGACTGTAAACCCAAGGATTTCGCCGTGGCCTTACTGTCCTTAAATCTCTGCAACGCAGAGTCAGCTTTTTCCCCAAAAAGCTTAGAGCCGTCAAAGGGAAGATCCAAAAGAGCAGCTTGGACATCCGGTGAAAATCCTGAAGACCTCAACCATGCATGCCTCCTAGTAGCAACAGATGAGCCCATCACCCTTGCCACCGAATCTGCAGTGTCCAGTCCCGACTGGATTACTTGGCGAGCAGCCGCCTGGGAGTCCGCCAAGACTTCACTTAAATTACCCCGATCCTTTTCAGATAACTTCGGGAGAATCTGCTTGGCAGAGTCCATAAGGACGTGAATATATCTGCCCAACAAACAAGTTGTGTTGGTGGATTTTAAAGCCATACTGGCTGACGAAAAAACTTTCTTTGCAGACTGCTCAAGCTTTTTTGAATCTCTGTCAGCCGGTGCTTGAGGAAAAGAACCCACAGACTGCTTTGAGCATGAAGCCTGGACCACCAAACTCTGAGGTGACGGGTGAGATGAAAGAAATTCAGGGTCCCCTGGTGCTGGTCTATATCTTCTAGAGACAGATCTAGAAACTGCAGGAGCAGTAAGAGGATTACTCCAAACCTCTAGTATTGGCTCCGTCAGGGCATCATTGAAAGGCAAGAGAGGCTCAACTACAGAGGAAGGAGAATGAAGAACCTCTGTAAGAAGATTTGGCTTATATTCAGCCATAGGAAGCTGTAGATCCAACAGTTCAGCTGCCTTCTTGATAACGACATGATAAGGAGCAACATCCTTTGAAGGAGAAGCCTTCTGCGAAGCAAAATCCACTTCTGGTGAAACATCCAAACCACTTGCCTCACACAAGTCTTCAAACAAGTCCTCAGACTCATTTATTTCACCTTCTTCCATGTCACCAGCTTGAAACTGCTCTTCTTCAATTAACCTTTGAGCTTCTCTTCTAGAACGCATCCTCGGCTGCGGCGTCGGCGGCGCCATCCGCGGCGTCGAAGGCGGATCCGTGACAGCAAGCTGCGTCGAACGAACTTGAGAAGAAAGGACGCCAGATGGAGCTGGGGACTTACCATACGGCGTCGACATCCTCGGCGCCGGAAACTGCCAAGACGGCGCCATCGGCATATATGGCATAAAGGGGGCCGGAGGATAATGCTGAGGCACACCCAAATTAAATGCCAATGAGCCCATGGGACCCGAAGGTGCTCCAGAGGGGCATGTTTCTCTGGCAAAAACGCCATACATTGCGTTCAAGAACTGCGATGGATCCGAACCTGGCGCCGGGAACGAAGGATACTGCGCCGGTTCAACCTCCGCAAGAGGAACTTCCGGAGTCGGGGCCACTGGAGCCACAGGTGGAGCCACAGGAGCAGCAGGAGTCACATCATCCACTGGATTCGATGCACCATCCGGAGCCGGAGAATCCACCGACGCCGGAGACTGCGCCGGTGTGCCCACATAAGGAGACCGGTCCGGAGACATCTGTGGAGACTCGGAAGGAGAAGGAGAAACAAAGTCTTTGACACGACGTCGAGGAGCCGGCGAAGGCAACTTCGAGGCTCGAGGCTTCGGCGAACGACATCGAGACCCATGTCTCTTCTTCTTCTTGTGCCTTCTCTTCGATCCATGCGAAGTCGACGACCTCGACTTCGACCGTTTACGACCCCTTTTCTCCTTTCTCACCTTGGACATGTAGAGCTTAGCCTCTCTTTCCTTCAACGCCTTCGGGTTCATCTTCCTGCAAGAAGAGCAACCTTCGACGTCGCGATCACTTGAAAGACACCAAAGGCAGTCATCATGCGGGTCAGTGATCGACATGTGACCTCCGCATTCCTTACAAGGCTTGAAACCTGACTTCCTTTGAGCAGACATGTCTAAAACAGAAACAAATAAAGTCTCGAAACAAAGTATCAGAAGAAAGATAGGAGAGTCCCAGAAAATCCGTTAGCGTCGACAGCGCGGAAAAAAGGGAACTGACGTCATCACGCCGACGTGGTCTTCTTATGGCTCCGGTGACGGAGCCATGACGCCATGACGACCTCGTTGGTGCGGAGAGCTCCGAAAAATTTCCGTGGAATGCTGGCGCAGGGGATATTCATAAGGTGAGGAATCCACAGGCAGATGTATCCATCAGAAATAAAACAACAGTATATTTTTTTATACAAAACAATTAGCCTAGAGTTCAGTTCTTGAGTGTGTGGCTTCATTTGCTGACTGAGTGTGTACATCATATGCTTTACACTGTCCTCTGATACTGCCTTACTGCTCGACCAAGCTACCACTTTAGAGAGTAAGGTTCTATCTAACTTTAACCTCTGCCAAACCTCTGGGGACTGCTGGACTCTGTGCACACTGTACCTCACTTTGGTGCAGTATATACAGTGCCACTTTCTTACACTGGTCATACACTCAGTTGTAGTCTCTGTGTAACTGAGGAAGACTCCTTCTAGAAGGACTTGTTCGATTTGTAAAACCAGAGTGTTTGTTGTGTTTCTGACCTGGACCTTTAAAATCTGTAATAAAAAGGTAAAGTTTCTCTACTCCCTTCGCCAGCTGGACAGTCTTTCTATTTCCAATCGCTTTTAATTTGTTATGTTTTCTCTTCACAGGTCCTTCTTGATGTATTACCTGCTGTAACTTTTTAGTAACTTCGTGTGTTCTATTTTGTACCGCACCCTTGTTTTAAAACTCTTGCCTTGTACCCTCCTTTGTACAGCGCTCTGATACCCTCTTTTGGGTCATGTTCGCGCTTTATAAAACTCTTCAAATAAATAAATAAATCTGTGTAAGGGCCTGCGGGTGACGTCCAGTGAGTAGGATGCCACCAGGTCGGCCCACTCCTGGGAGTCTAGGTATGAAAGATCTTCCTGGTTGTTCTGGTTGTCCTCCAACGGTTCCGATGCCTCTGCCCTCCTGCGAGTTTTAATATGCCATTGACCCAGCTGTGTCAACTGCGACTTGGGTGAATTCTGGTGGACCTGGGGTGGGCTTGGGGGCGGTGCATTGGTATGTTGGATGGGTGGGTCCCCTTGTGGTTCCTTCTTGCTTGGAGCCAGTGTGTAGGTGGACTGGCTTTCAGAATGGTGCTCTGAGCGAAGTTCTGAGCTAAGTGGGTTGAGTTCTGGTTGGGGGGCCAGCTGGCCTGAAGTGGCTCCTGCTCCTGGTTGCCTCTTGCAGGTGACGGTACCTGCAGGTCGATGGCTCTCTGGAAGGGACGAGATGTGGGAGTAAGTATGGGGGGGATGAGGCGGACGGGCCTCTTTCTTTTGTTGACCCCCCCCCCAGAGTTTTGCAGGTTGCGGAGTGCTTGACGGTCTCATCCGCCTTCCCTTTCCCTGCTTGGGGTGATTCCGTGAGTAGCATCGGCTGGGGAATTGTATGCGTGGGTTTGATGGGATCCTGCAGACTGCATAACCTGCTGCTTAAAGAAAAGATGGTGGAGCCTGGGTCCTTGAAGAAAAAGAATTTCAAGTACATTTTGGGTTGTGAAAGGTGAGTAGAGAGGCTCTTGGTCTGGGCCTCTTTGTCTCCGGTGTCTCCGTTGTCCTCTTGAGGGGTGTCCTGTGTCGCTTGGCTGGGAGAGGCTGGCATGGTCTGCTCAGTTAGGCCCCGTTTGTTTGCTTGGGCTTTCTTGCTGCATTTGGTTCCCCTTAGGTTGGAAGGTAGTGGACCCCTTGTCCTCCCTGACCTCAGTGTGCTGAACAGGACTTGGTGTTTATCTCGGGCCTTCTCTCAGCTCAGCTTGTGGTGAGCTTGGTAGTTGTTGTAGGCTGCCTCTCAGACTTTTTCCAGGGATGGAAGAGGGCGGGAGAGGTTATGGACTGACTTTTCCTGCCTTTCTGGTGCAGGTGGAGGTGGACCGAGCAGTAGTCCAAGTGGTGTGGACGGTGTGGGTGGGGGCCGATGAGTGAGGCTCCTGGGTGCCCGCAAGTCTCACCCAGCCTTGTTGAGCCACTTCTGCTGGCTCCCGGGGCACACTTTTGGCAGCAGCAACTATGGCTGCCGCACTCACCGTGCCTGCCTTTAATGCCTTTGGTGCCTCTTCTTGCCTTTCTTGCCTCTTCTTGCGGGCTTTTGAGGGCTTGTAGATAATTTGTCATGGGGCTCACAAGGGAGGCTTAGGTGGGTTAGAGGGCTGGGTAAGTGCTCCCCTTACCCCCGTCCCTGGCTGTGGTTGAGGTTGATCCCAGCTAATCGAAATCCCGGCTTGACTGGGAAGCATTGGGCGCTGGAAGGTGGAGAGGAGGAGGAGAGATCCAGAGCGTGGGTGAGCGAACAAGTGATCGCAGGTGGCCGCAAAAGCAGGGTGCGGGTGGTGCTGGCCAGCTGCAAATACCCAGGTCGAGGGCGCCGCAGAATGGTGTTGAGACTATGGTGCAGCGGGTGGGCAAGCTGCGGGTCAGATATCGGGTAGCGGGTGTCACAGCGGCCGGTGCTGCTAGCTGCCTCGCCGCACCACACCCAAATACCTTGCACCGTCGTGCTCACCTTCGTCTCTTCTCTGGCTCCGTTCGCCGCTCACCACTATGCTCTTCGGTCTCCGTCCCTGTGTCAGCTGTCTGCCTGATCCGTTCTGCTCTGCGTTCTGCTCACTTCCGGGATGCAAAAACATAAAGAGAGCTGTTAGTAGTTACCTTATTTAGCCTCTACTGTACCTTTGGGGATCCACTGGATTCTGTGCACACTATACCTTACTTTGGTATAGTATATACAGAGCCAGCTTCCTACATTGGTGGATCAACAGTGGGATGTAAAGCCTTGCATTTATTGGACTAACTTAGTCAATCTCCGATCACACAACAAGAATCTAAAAAATTTTTTAGTTCAACTAATTTTTTAATTGACCACTTTTTTCAAAATTACTAAAAGTCTTGATAGGTCCTTGAATTAAGTCCCTGTAGCCTTTATAGAAAATGTAAACGTCACTGAAGTTAGAGGGGAACTACTTAGAACTTTTTGTGTTGGTCTTTTCAAATGAACCCCGCTTAATGAGTAACACTGGAGATATGGCTAAGGAGCTGAACCTCACCCCTTACTCCAACCTAAGGGTTATGGAGCTAAGGCTTCACTGTAAAGCTAGAAAAATAAGAACAGGGTCCAACCCTACCAGAATAGAACTCCTGGAGTTTCTGGCAGAGTATGAAAAGGACCACCCCTCTCCTGATGAGGAAGACTCACAGGGGGATGGGGAAGGTAGTGAGGGGGATGAGGTCTTTAATCCTCCACCTCAACTACTTAGGGAGGAAGGGAACTTTGAGCTTCCCACCTCTAAGCCAGTGAGTAGAGGGTGTAGAACCTACAGAAGTAGGCTAGACTCTGTACACGACAGTGAGGACAACTTCACTGAAGAGGACAACCTTTTAGCAAGGTTGACCAAGAGACTAGAGCTAGAGACTAGGCTACTAGCTTTGAAAAAGAGAGAGCAGATATGGGCCTAGGTCCCATCAATGGTGGCAGCAATACTAAAAACCAAGAAAGAGAAGGATCCTATGATCCTAAAATCCCTAAAGGGATTGTCCCTAAATTTGAGGATGGTGATGATATCACCAAGTGGCTCACAGCCTTTGAGGGGGCTTGAGAAGCCAGAAAAGTGAGGAAGAATCACTGGGGGGGGGTGGGTACTCCTGTGGGAAGTGTTCTCTGTTAAGTTCAGAGCCAAACGTCTGACACTTACTGGGGCAAAATCAGAGTCCTATGAACTCATGAAGGGCACCCTGACCAAGGGATTTGGACTACTGAGGAGTACAAAATTGAATTCAGGGGGTGTCAGAAATCCCAGTGTCAGTCCTGGGTGGAATTTGTAGACTACTCAGTAAAAACACTAGGTGGCTGGGTGACCGGAAGTAAAGTGCAGAATTATGAGGGACTTTATCATATGTATTTGAAGGAACACATTTTAAGTAACTGCATTAATGAAAAATTGCATCAGTATCTGGAAGACCTAGGTCCAATTTCTCCCCACGAATTGTGAAAGAAGGCAGACCACTGGGTCAAAACAAGGGTGACCAAGACAACCACTGGGGGTGAACAAATAAAGGGGGTTTCAAAGCCTCCACAGGGGAAAGAGGGTAAGAAACCCAAAGACAAAAAGCAAGAGTTTTCTAAAGGCCCCCGAAATCCTGTCCAGGGGGGGTGGGTCCAAGAATTCTTCTCAGCCCACTAGTGGGTACAAGGGGAACAATTTGCATCCTGCAAAGGCCGGGTGTTTCCGCTGCAACAAGCGGGGACACCGAACATGAGATCCTGCCTGTCCCAACAAGAATGGCCTAGTCCTCCTCCAGTTTCTAATGGTGTGGCATATCTCCAGATGGGATCAATAGTGTGCCCAGAGTAAATCAGGGTTCACACTGAGACTGTTTTAGTCTCTGAAAGGGAGGGAGGGTTACCCACCTTGGCAGTCTGGTCCCCCCATTTTAAAAAGTACCTGCAGTACCCCTTAGTGAATGGGACTAAGGTAGTAGCCCTGAGGGATGCAGGTGCCAGTGTCACCATGGTGAGAGAGACACTGGTTTCCCCAGGGCAATACCTTACTGGAAAAACGCATCCAGTTACTAATTGCCAATAACCATGCCATGGCCTTGGTGACATTAGACTAAAGAGTTGCTGACCTGAAACAGGTAGAGGTCTCTCCAAAGCTCACTGCCTCCTGCCTGCTTGGAAATGATCTTGAAACCTCAGCATCGGCTGAGGTAGAAAGAAAGACACATGCAGCCATGATGCAAATCCCTGAGATAGTGTGTGTGAAAACAAAAGCACAATGCCTAACACAGGGTGAAAAAGGAGAGATGGAGCCTGAAATGATGGCCGAACCTCCCAAGTGAAACAGCTTCCCCACAGCAGAAAGATCAGGACCCCTCTCCCCTGTTATGAGCCCCAATGTACCCCAATATAGGCCTAGGTAGCTGCACGACCTTTTACCTACATTTGTTCTACCTTGCTCTACATAACGGCTCTGGCGCCGATCTTTTGCCTAGTTAGGTGCATTTTGGGTATATAAGGACCACATCTTCGCTGGGCATTCCAGAGGAGGAACTTCCATGCTGACACAGACGCTGAGATTCCTGCACGCAGAAACTCCAGCATGTAGTGGTCTGACATCGCTTGCGTGGTGTCCAACTCGAGACCAAGACCCATCAGGTAATGGGGTTGACTATTTCCTAGGGGATTCTTGGCTTTACACGTACATACATGCTAGGTACACTTAGGTACACTTAGCTATGGTTTGCATCTTAGGAAAACGCATGATTACTGTCATGTATTTATATGCCTGCATATATTCCCTGTTTTAGCACCATGGTAGAATTCTACCTTTTATTTACTCTGTCGGTGCTTGTAATCATATATATCTGTTTCTGTCTAATGGTTGTCGCAGCACACATATTTTATACTAGAATGACGCTGGTTCAATAAATACTTATTGCAAACGTCCCCATCGTTTATTCTGTATATTTCTCTGAGACAAAGTGAGCACAAGTGACTGAGCGAAAATTACTGTACTGTTTCCACGATCCCTGCAGGATCAAGGGTTGTCTTGTTCGATTACTGCCAAAAACTATTTGCTCCTTGGTAAGATTAGGGAGCTTATAGTGGCACTTTCAGCTAGCTGGTCTATAGGCTAACATATCCTTGGGGGGTGTCTGGAATCAGTCTGCACTCCAATCCCTTAGTTTATGTAGTCTAAACATGCAGTTCCTATATAGATTTATAGGAACTACGCAACCCCCCAGGGAGAGGACTTGTCAGCCCCAGAGTGAACTGAACCCATGGAGCTTGAACCTTATGAGGTGGAGCTCTTGTGCCCAGGGGGACCCTCCTGGGAACAGCTGTGCCTTAGGCAGCAGGTCTGCCCCTCGCTTGAAGGCCTGAGGCAGAACGCTGGTGCACAGGAGCAGGGAGAGTCAGTGGCTCCCACAAGGTCTATTGGGAGGAAGGACTCCTGTACACTAAGGCCAGAGTTCCCAAACCTGGTGCCACTAGGAGAGTGGTAGTGCCTCAGCTGTATAGGGAGGTTCTACTCACTCTAGTCAATGACATACCCCTAGCTAGACGTGTGGGCCAGACCAAAACTTAGAAGATTAGTCACCCACTTCTATTGGCCTCAGATATTCCAAAAAGTGAAGGAGTTTGTAAGCTCCTGTGTCACCTGTCAAGCCAGTGGCAAGACAGGAGGACACCCAAAGGCCCCCTTAATTCCACTACCAGTGGTTGGGATCCCCTTTGAGAGGGGAAGTATGGATATAGTGGGTCCACTTGAGCCTCCCACCACCTCAGGAAACAAATTCATACTGATGGTAGTGGATCATGCCACCAGGTATCCTGAAACCATTCTCCTTAGGACTACTACAGCCCCTGTGGTAGCCAAGGCCCTCATTGGTGTCTTCACCAGGGTAGGGTTTCCTAAGAAGGTAGTATCAGACAGAGGTTCCAGCTTCATGTCTGCATACTTAAAACACATGTGGGATGAGTGTGGAGTGATATATAAGTACACAACACCTTACCACCCACAAACCAATGCCCTTGTTGAGAGATTCAACAATACATTGAAAGGTATGATAATGGGACTCCCTGAAAAGCTCAAAAGGAGATGGGATGTTCCGTTGCCCTGCCTGTTTTTTGCCTACAGAGAGGTGCCTCAGAAGGGAGTAGGGTTTTCACCTTTTGAACGTCTGTTTGGGCACAATGTAAGGGGACAACTCTCTCTTGTGAGTGAAGGATGGGAGAGATCCATCATATACCAAAGCAAGATGTGGTGGATTATGTACTAGGCCTTCGTTCTAGGATGGCAGAGTATATGCAGAAAGCATCCATGAATCTTGAGGCCAACCAGGAGCTCCAAAAGCTCTGGTATGACCAGAAAGGTGCACTGGTAGAATTCCAAACAGGGCAACAGGTGTGGGTTTTGGAGCCAGTGGCACCAAGGGCTCTCCCGTACAAATGAAGTGGCCCTTACCCTATCCTAGAGAAAAAGAGTGAGTTCACCTACTTGGTAGACCTGGGCATAAGCAGGTTCCCCAAAAGGATGATACGTGTGAACCGCTTAAAGCTCTATTGTGATAGGGCCGATGTAACCATGTTGATGGTTACTGATGAGGACCAGGAGACAGAGAGTAAACCTCTCCCTGACTTCTCTCTTATAGACCCCAAGATGGCTCAGTAGATTGAGTTGTCTATTCAGACACCCTCTTTGCCCAACAGCAGGCTGATTGCAGACAGGTTCTGCAACAGTATGCACAGCTCTTTTACTAAACCCCTGGTCAGACTTCCTGCTGTACCCATGATGTGGACACTGGAGACAGCTTGCCTGTCAAAACCAAAATCTATTGCCAGTATGACCAAGTCAAGGAGAGCATCAAGGCTGTGGAGTTGGGGGTCAATGAGCCTTCTGAAAGTCCCTGGGCCAGCCCATTGGTCCTAGTACCAAATCCTCATCCACAGAGTGGAAAGAGAGAAATGAGGCTTTGTGTGGACTACAGAGGCCTCAAGGCTGTCACCAAGACAGATGCACACCCCATACCCAGAGTAGATGAACTGATAGATAAATTAGGGGCAGCCAAATACTTAAGTACCTTTGACTTTACTGCAGGGTACTGGCAGATTGGCATGGCCCCTGGAGCAAAGACAGCATCCTCCACACCTGATGGGCACTTCCAGTTTACTGTGATGCATTTTGGTCTAAAGAATGCCCCTGCCACCTTCCAAAGGTTGAAGTATCAAGTCCATGCTAGGTTGGAAGGCTTTAGTGCAGCTTATCTTGATGATATTGCTGGGTTTACCTCTTCTTGGCACGATCACCTGGTAAACCTAGGTAAGGTTTTGCAGGCCCTGCGAGCTGCAGGCCTGACAATCAAGGCATCCAAGTACTAGATAGGGCAGGGAAGAACAAGTTGCTTACCTTCAGTAATGATGAACAAGTTACGTACCTTCGGAAACGCAGTATCTGGTAGAGACTCTATCTAGCTGCACATTCCTTACCTTTGAATTTCCCAGGCGTCAGGCTGGATCCAGAAACTTGTGCTGAGCAATACCCCTTGTGTGCACTGTCGGGTGGCTCCATTCGGCTCCGCGTGACGTCGTCGGTGTCGGTTATGACGTCGCGGTACCTATATAGGCACCACCCAGGTGCGCAAACGTCAGTACTTTTCGTTTTTTCCTTGCCAAAAGCACAGAGCCACGAAGTAACTGACATAGTCATGTGTAAAACAAGGGCCCTGAAAAGGGGAGTAACCCTAGCCCTACAACATTAGTCCGCAAAGCGGGGAGGCATGGATGGGGCTGCAAGGAATCTGCTGCTGGATAGAGTCTCTACCAGATAATGCGTTACCGAAGGTAAGTAACTACATGACTTGAAAGCCCTCTCAATTGAACATTTCCCCTTGTTCAGCTCCTTCCTCTCCTCTGCGAATCTGCCTAGAGCCCCCCCTATTGATAGTGCTCGCCTGGGCCAGCTTACCCCCCCCCCTCTATCTCGAAAACCATACCCCTACCTAACGCCTCTCCCGCCTCGGAAGAACGAAAGCCTATCTGGCCTCGAATGATATCGATGACCTACTCAACTCTTACTTGCCTACTCTAGACATCAACACGATCCCTCCGGGGCAAATTCAAGCCATCCACGCTAATCTGAACAGAGAACCCCCCCACAATTTTAGAGCCATTAATAATGACAACCTCATGAGAGTGAACATCATCTAGACTCCTTCCCCCCTTACTCTGGTATGACTTAAATGTGCACTACTCAACTGCAGGTCAGCCAGTAAACACGCCTCCGCTATCTTCGAACTCATCCAACACAATGAGTTAGACATCATCATCCTCACTGAAACTTGGCTCAATCCTTCATCCACTCCTATCCTAGACCTCTTAGTACCTCCTACCCACGACATAATTTGTCTAGACAGAGCTTTGAAGCTGGGTGGTGGCCTAGCTTGTATACATCGGAGCACACTCTCGGTTTCTCATTCGGAGTCCTCTACGCCATCCTCCTGCGAATACCTTTGTCTCAACATTTCAAGTAACAGCCTGCCGATGTGCAAACTTCACACTTTTTATCACCCCCCGGGGGACAGTCTCCCCTTCATCGAACAATTAATGGAAATCATCTCTGGCAATGTCGACTCTTTATTGTCCCAAATCTTCCTCGGTGACTTCAACCTTCACTGGTCTAACCCCAATGACCAAGCTGTAACATGCCTTAAATCATTCTTATGTGATCAAAAGTTGATTCAACATTGTGACTGGCCAACCCATAATAAAGGAGAAATTCTAGACCTCATCATCACCAAAGAACACACCATCACATTGGAAACCATTACCCCCTGTGATTGGTCCGACCACCACAGCATCTTCTTTTATATTAACAGGGAGGTGTCTCTGAGGAAGGCTCAACCAACGAAAATGAAGATCTGGAAAAGGGACTTCAGATCTATCAATACAGATGAACTAGCAACCCATTGTAAATATGCCCTCTACTCCCAAGCTGACATGTCTGAGGTTCAGGTACTCACTGACTTCTACAACTCTACTATCTCTAACATCATGGATTCCATTGCACCACTCCAACAAAAAAATGCCTCAACAAAAATATCCAAACCGTGGTTCAACGACAATTTAAACTCGGAACGCCGCAACCTTAGGGCAATTGAACGATCTTGGAGATCCAAACCTTCCTCGGATCAGCTAAAACTCCTTAGAGAGGTTAGGAGCTCCTACAACAAACAAATCAAGAGCGCTAAGGCAGACTACTTCAGATCCCAACTTGATCAAGCCGCAAATCACCCCAAGAAACTTTTTGAACTGGTTAAACAGCAATCGGTGGAAGCTCCAAACCACTCTGGCTCTGGAGTCAGCCCACCCTCATACAACGAACTGGCTGCTTTTTTTACTGAGAAATCAAGACTCATCAACATTGAACTCGCTTCTAAGAAGGCTCTATTGCCATCCTTTGGGTCCGCGCCACCTCCTGCCCTCTTAGAGAAGGTCAAACCAATCAGCCTGAGCACCAAGAACAATGCCTCATGGGGCACCTTTACTCCCTTCAGTGAAAGAGACATCAACAAGATTCTTCAGAGTATCAACCCATCTAATCACTTCAGCGACCCGTTGCCTCCTTCCATCTTCAAACAAATCAAGGATGTTGTCATCCCCATCTGGACAAAGATTGTCAATGCTTCACTGTCACAAGGCACGATCCCAGATTGCCTAAAAGCAGCTCAGGTATCACCTATACTAAAAAAACCTAATGCAGATAGTGCTGACTTGAACAACTTCCGTCCTATCTCTAACATCCCCACCCTAGCCAAACTCCTGGAAAAATGCGTCCAATCACAACTCTGTGCTCACAACGAGAATTTCCAACTCCTGGACCAGCATCAATCTGGCTTTCGGAGTGGGCACAGCACTGAATCGGCTCTCACTCATGTTATAGATGACATTTTAAAAATGCTTGACCAAAATGAATCCTGCCTCCTAATCCTCCTTGACCTCTCCTCCGCGTTTGACACTGTCAATCAAAGTCAAAGTCAAATCAAGCTTTATTCGGCACATACAAAATGTCCATAAAAGCATACTATAATATCAGTAAAAACAAATTTATATACAGTTATTTCAATGTAAGATGAAAAATACATTTTATGTACAAAAGTTTCAAAAATAATACTTATTTAATTTTGAAATAAATCTACTAACAAGTAAAATCTAATCCATTTTATAATTCAACAAGTCGGCTAACAGGTAAAAAAGCTAATCTGTTTCATAATTCAATTTTTCCAAATAATCACTGTCAATCACGACAACCTCCTATTCATTTTGAAGAACAGGATGGGCCTCTCTGGCAGGGTGTTACAATGGTTCTCGTCCTTCCTACACCATAGATCACAAAGAGTCAAGGCGAACGACTCTCTCTCTCAGCCCTCTCCAGTATCCATGGGGGTCCCCCAAGGGTCCGCCCTTTCTCCTATACTCTTCAGCTTGTTCTTGGAACCATTAGCTAATGCACTAAATTCCACGAACATTCTCTTCCATATGTATGCGGACGATACGCAACTTTATCTGAAAATCTCCTCCCCGGATAACCTCATTTTACTCAACACTACTCTAACGTCTACTCAAAACTGGTTAACCAAGGACCACCTCCTGCTCAACACCTCCAAAACAGAATTCCTTCTCATTTCTCCTCCGAATCACATCCCCAAGTTAGACCTTTGGATGAATCACCTCACTGCCTTCAACTGCTCCCCCTCATTATTGACTCTGCCAAATCTCTTGGAATCACCCTGGACAAGCATCTGAACATGAAGAATCATATCAGCAATGTGTGCAAGGGAGCTAATCACCTGATGAGGATACTCAGGAATATCAAACCATTCCTTCCACAAGCTGATTTCAAGCAGGTGGTCCAAGCGCTTGTTTTGCCGAGACTAGACTATGGCAGTGCTACGCTCTGTGGCCTCCCCAAATATACCCTGGCCCCACTAAGGGCATCATTGAACGCTGCTGCCAGATTGGTTACGGGTACCAAAAGAAATGCACACATATCACCAATCCTAAAATCCCTTAAGTGGTTGCCCTACGAAGCACGGATTCAGCTAAAGATTGCCTGTCTGTCTCACAAAACCCTCCATTTCAAAACCCCCAGTTACCTAGCGCAAAAGCTTGAATTATCCAGAGGTGGTAGACCCTCAAGAAGTGCTAACTCTTTCCTCCTGAAACCACAGATCTTTCGCAAAAAGAGAACGTGTCACCGAGCTTTCTCCGGCGCTGCCCCGAAGATCTGGAACTCACTTCCACCGGAAATACGCAGAATCTCCTCCACGGTTGCTTTCAAATTGGAGGCTAAAAGATTCCTTATGAACAAGTTCTTACCTTAAATGGGTTAGGATCACCTGCTATAAGTCACTGGACCTACAACCTTACGACCTGCACTGGGTGCTACTCTTCTTTAACCTATCTTTTGCTACCCTCTTAGCTCGCAATGTACCAGTTATTGTATTACTCTCTTTTGACCCCTTTTGTTTTGTGATTGTTCTGTTTTGGTATTCTTATCTGATGTCCTTACTGCATTTATTACCTTCCTTCCCTCCAATTGTAAAGCGCTCTGATATCCTTCGGGATCATGTTCGCGCTATATAAAACTTTATAAATAAATAAATAAATAAGTAACCTGTTCATCTGATAGAGACTTCTAGTTGCAGATTCCTTACCTTTGAATTAGATACCAAAGCCATACCATCCCGGCGGTCAGTTGCGGGCCAATACCTCAAACTAGGAGGTCCTGCAGGACCGAGAGGGCAAAATGCCCATCACTGCAGACCTGACTGTCCAGGCAGTAGTGTTTACTGTTTAGCAAATGTGTGCAAAGATGCCCACGTTGCTGCCTGACAGCAGGCATGAACATCCCAAGCCAAGGCCGCAGTCGCAGCCTTTCCCCTGGTAGAATAGGCCCTTAATCCCTCAGGGGGCTGCTTCTTTGTCAAGGCATAGCAGATCTTAATGCAGAGAACGACCCAGCGAGAGATGGTCCCTTTCTGCACTGTCCACCCCTTCTTTGCTCCCACGTACCCCACAAAGAGTTGGTCGTCTTCCCGGAACTTTTTTGTGCGGTCAAGGTACAGCGACAATGCTCTTTTTGGGCCCAGACGGTGGAGACACTCCTCCTCTTTCGAGGGATGCGGGAGTGCAAACAAGGTGGGCAACGTGATGGATTAATCCAGATGGAATGGGGTCATGACCTTTGGTAAAAATGAAGCCCGGGTGCGAAGCACCACTTTGTCTGGAAAATACATCAGCTAGGGAGGCGTGCAAGATAACGCTTGCAACTCACTCACCCTCCGGGCAGATGTAATCACCACTAAAAAGGCTGTTTTGATGGTTAACACCAGGAGGGGACAGTTATGCAAAGGCTAGAAGGGAGCATACATTAGGTAGGTGAGGACCAAATTAAGTTCCCACTGTGGCATAAGAAAGGGCATGGGTGGAAACAAGTGAGCCAGCCCTTTTAGAAACCTATGTACAATTGGAGACTTAAATTGGAGGCCTGGTCTGGCAGCCTCGAAAAAGCAGACAGAGCAGAAAGGTAAACCTTGAGAGTTCCCAAAGCAGAGCCCTGCTGGGCAAGGGTCAGAATGAATATAAGAACAGTGGAAAGAGAAGCAGAAAGAGGGTCAATAGACCTTTCTGTACAGTATGATACTACAGGCGTATACCGTCTTAGTAGAGGGCCGCCTGGCCACCAAAATAACGTTACATACTTCGAAGGGGAGGTCAAAAGCCAACAACATCCGCTGCTCAATCTCCACGCATGGAGGCGCAGAGTTGACAGTTTCGGGTGGAGAACCCTCCCCTGCTGCTGCAACAGAAGATCCTCCCAAACGGGCAGCCTGATAGGAGGATCAATGCTCATCTTCAGAAGCTCTGGATACCAGACTTTCCTTGCCCAGTCTGGAGCCACAAGGATGACTGGGCCCTGTCGCTCCTGATCTTCTTCAGAACCCTAGGCAGGAGTGGTATGGGCGGAAAGGTGTACAGCAGGCCTGAGCACCACTCACGACGAAAGGCGTCGCCGAGCGATAGCAGCCTTGGAAACTTCAGCACACAGTTTTGCTGACACTGCGCGTTCTCTTTGGAGGCAAACAAATCCAACCAAGGTTTTCCCCACTACTGAAATAGACCTTGCGCCACCTCCGACTGGAGACGCCATTCGTGATCTGCGAGGCATTGACAGCTGAGTTCGTCCACCCAGGCGTTCAGAGAACCTGCCAGGTGTTGAACCACCAGGGTTATGCCCTGCTGTTCCAGCCATGTCCAGAGACGCAGGGCCTCTTGACAAAGGGTCCAGGACCCCACCCCGCCCTGCTTGTTGCAGTACCACATGGCGGTGGTGTTGTCTGTGAACACCTGCACTAGCTTCCCCTTGACAGAGGGAAGAAATGCTTTCAATGCCAATCGAATCACTCAGAGCTCCAACAAATTTATATGGAGCCCCGACTCCACCGGAGACCAGTGTCCCCTGATCTCCACCTCTCCCAAATGGCTACCCCATCCCAGAAGTGACGCATCTGTCACAACTGTGAAACCTGGTTGGGGAAGAGAGAGGGGTCTGCCATTGACCCCAATCGTGGTTCATCAACCACCACTGCAGATCTCTACGCAGTTCTTTCTGAGATCTAGACCATGTCGGTGAGATTTCCTCGATGCTGTGCCCACTAGAACTTCAGTTCCCACTGCAGAGCCCGCATACGCCTCCTGGCATGCTTTACCAACAGGATGCAGGAGGCCATGAGGCCCAAGCAGCCTCAGAGTCAGTCTCACCAAAATCCAGGATAGAGGCTGAAACATCGGAATCATAAGCTGAATATCCTGGACTCGCTGCTCGGAAGGATAAGCCCAAAACTGCACTGTGTCCAGAACAGCTCCGATGAAAGGGAGCATCTGAGAAGGATTCAGGTGTGACTTTGGCACGTTTATAAAGAACCCCAGCGAATGCAGGAGGTCCGCCGTAGTCTGAAGGTAGGAGACAGCAGCCTGGGGCGAGGACGCCTTCAACAGCCAGTTCTGGAGGTAGGGGAAGACTGACACCCGTAACCTGCATAGATGAGCTGCAACCACCGCCATCACCTTGGTGAACACCCAAGGGGCACTGGTAAGGCCGAAGAGGAGAACGGTAAACTGAAATTGCTCGTGGCCTACCTTGAACCGCAGATAATGCCTGTGGCCCGGCAGTATGGGGATGTGAAAATACGCATCCTGCAGGTCCAACGCTACCATCCAGTCTTCTTGCTTTAGGGCAGACAAGACCTGAGCTAGAGTGAGCATCTTGAACTTCTCCTTCTTGAGGAAGAGATTGATGGTCTGAAGATCTAAAATGGGCCGCAACCCTTTGTTCTTCTTCGTAATCAGAAAGTGTTGTGAAGAACAGCTACTGGCTACTTCTGAAACCGGGACCCTTTCTATAGCTTCCTTGGCCAGGAGAGTTGTAACTTCCTCCTGGAGCAATTTCATATTATCCTCCGTCAGCCGTTCCTGATTTGGCAGAATGGGAGGAGGAAAAGCAGAGAATAGCCCTCCTGAATGTTCTGCAAGACCCACTTGTCCGATGTTATGGATCTCCAGTGGGGGAGATGAGGATGGATTCTCCCGCCAACTGGAGTGGTGTGGTCTTGCAGATTCACTCTAGGAGTGCTTGGAGGCTGCGGCTGCCGGGGGCAGAGTGGCCGACGACTTCTGACTCCCATTCCTAGGTTAGAATGAACCGCGTCCACGTCCCCGAACGGCTTGGGAAGCCTGAGCAGGACTGTGGTTGGGATAGGGATGACGCGGCTGGAAACCCCTTCCGTTGCCACGAAAGGGGCGAAAAATAGACTGGCCACGAGGAGTAGAGGAGAGGCCCAAGGATCTGGCCGTGGTTCGAGAGTCCTAGAACCTCACCACGGCCGAATCTGCCTTTTCCCCAAAAAGATGGGTTCCATCAAAGGGCATGTCCATCAGATTGGCCTGGACATCGCCCGAGAAGCCAGTTGTTCTAAGCCAGGCGTGGCGCCTTAAGGCCACTGTCGTGGAAATCAATCTGCCCAGCAAATCCGTTCAATCACACCGCATGGTGAATTTTACTGCATCTCTCCCATCCTTAACTTCTTGGGAGAGCACAGCCCGGGCCTCCTTCGGGACCTGTGGCAGGACTTGCGCAACGGTCTCCCAAAGGGAGTGGGAGAAACGGCCCAATAAGCATGCAGTATTCACTGACCACAATGCCAGGCTGGAGGAAGAAAACATCTTCTTCCCAAATGAATCCAGCCTCTTGGATTCCCTATCCGGAGGGGCGGAAGGGAACGCGCCCTGGAATGTAGAGGCCTGCACCACCAAACTCTCAGGGGTAGGGTGCTGGCTGAGGAACTTCGCGTCACCCGGTGCTGGGCGATGGCGGCATGCAATTGTCCTATTCACAGGAGCCCCTGTGCTAGGCTTGGATCACGTGCCTGGAAGGACATTAGTCAATGCTTCACTAAAAGGTAAAACGGGTTCAGAGGTGGAAGCCCCAGGTTGATGCACTTCAGTCAGGAGATCAGTCCTGACCTGAACGGAGAGCAGTTCTAGTCCTAGGACCTCAGCTGCCCTTTTTACACCCATGGCATAGGATGCCCCCTCCTCCGTAGCCACTGTTGGTGGAGAAAGCATGCCAGTATCTGGAGAAGTGTCCAGTCCACTGGCTTCCGCAAGTTCCCCATACAAGTCCAACTGCTCCGCAGAGTCATCCTGGTGTTCCAAAGGGTCCATAGACCCCTCCCATTCCCCTCAAGCGCCTAAAACATCCTCAATGTGCTCAAGCGACAACATAGAACCCCGGGGTTCAATCAGCACCTGAATTGGAGTTGGTCCGACTCTGTGTCGTCCAGGATAAGGATGGGGCTGGTCCGAAGGCACTGACTTCAGGTCCGACGCCGGAGGAGGTCGCATTGGCACGACCGACTTTGACCTGGATCCGGGATTGAATCCACAAAGCCCCACCAGCGCCGTGGCCGGAGCCGACAGCTTCTAACCCGATTGCGCCCCTTCTGGCTCCGCGGAGCCTGAGGGACCACCAGAGGGTCGGCCCACTCAAATACGCGCTGCATGGCCTAGTAAAATTCTTTTATTTGAGTGGGGGTCACTCCGGCTCCCGGAAAAGGAGGGGGGCGCGAAGTCGACCCTGGCTCCGGCTCTGCAGAATCGTGCCTAGAGCGTCGGTGCTCAACGGACGACAGCCGAGGGGAAGATGAAGTCCGCTTAGACTTCTTCTTCTACTTGTGCCTCTTCCCCTAGTGTCCCGAAGACCTTGAATGGGATGAAGAAGACTTAGGGTTGTCGGGCCACAAGAAGCTTCATAGCCCGCTCCCGCAAGGCCTTCGGAGCCATGGCCCGGCAGTCCAAGCACGACTTCAAATCATGGTCGCGCTCGAGACACCAGAGGAAGACGAGGTGGGGGCGGTAACCGACATCATGCTGTGACAAGCACCGCATGGCTCGAACCCTGTCTTCCTTGAAGACATCCTCCCACAAGAAGGAAAAAGATTTCGAATTTGACAAAAAGTTGAGATAAAACCTGTCAAAAAGTGACAGAGAGGTAGCTCTTCCCGGATCGGTGCTTAACTTGCGCAGAAAGAAAAGAACTGACGTCCGCGCGCCTAGTTGGCGCCTATATAGGTGCCGAAACGTCATAACCCGACGCTACTGATGCCGACGACGTCACGTGGAGCCGAATGGAGCCAACCAACGGCGCGCGCAAGGGGTATTGCTCAGCAAAAATGTCCAGATCCAGCGTGACGCCTGGGAAATTCAAAGGTAAGGAATCTGCTGCTAGAAGTTTCTATCAGATGTATCTGGTAGAGATTTAGTCTAGCTGCAGATACTTTAACTTGTGAATTCTTCCCAGGCGTGACGTCAGCTGCTTCTGCGAAACTTTCCGCGCGGAACGTGGAGACACATAGAAACTGGTTGTAGAAACAATGTGCTAAAAAAGAGGAAAATATATTTACCACAACAACGAAAAAAAGGGGGAAAGAAAGGTATAGGAAATAGGATCTACTTTCATGGTTTCCCCCACTTTTTGCAGGCGTTATTCTGTTTTCTGACTAGTCTGACTGTGATCCTGCTAATCAGGACCCCAGTCACTGTGCTTCCTCCCTAAATTTGATAGTGGTAAATACTTTGGTACCTTCCCAATTGGCTACTGGTGCAACCATCCAAGTCCCTAGTATATGGTACAAAGGTACCCAGGGCATAGGTACACTGCGGCATGTATTATGCCACCCATACCAGACCACTCAAACTGTGACTACAAGCCTCCATTGCAGCCTTGTAAGCTGGTGCTACCACCACTTATGGCAGATATAAGTTTCCTGATATCTGAGGTCACTACCCTTAAAACATATAAGCCACTCCTAAGGCAGGCCTTTCAATCCTGAAGGCAGGGTGCTGAGTTATAAGTGTGAGGGTGCCCTGCATGAGCAGGACACCCTCTACAAACCCTGGAGTCAATTCTCCATGCTTTGTAAGTGCGGTCAGCCATTTTGATACATATAGTGGGCATGTGTCATTTCGAGATGGCTAACTATATAGTGACTGTGCCGAACCTGGGCATGTTTGGTATCAAACATGTTGGAATCATACCCCAACATCGTTACCGGTGTTGGAGGTATGATTCCATATACCAGGGGACTCCTCCGGGAAGCCCTCGGTGCTCCCGGTAACAGCCTTCCATGGTATGACAGCAAGCTAGTGCTGCTGCAAAACTCGGACATGATTCTACCCTTCTGCTGCTGAGCTGAGCATGAGCAGGGAAGGGTAGAACAATAGGTTTCATGTCACAGGGTGGTGTGACCACTTCACAAACAGGACTTAGTCTATTGGGCTAGGGTGGGGGCACTTGCCAGTGGCACCAGACTGCTTTGAAGGGCACATTTGGTGCCCTCCTTGCATACTCCAGTTTGAGCCAGTTCAGGGAGCCCTTTGCTCCTGCTCTTGTTAGGAACTGGACAAAGAACATGGGAGTATCCTCCCTTCTGTCCAGCCCCTCCTTTGGGAGGGACCCTTGAATCGTCCCAACCCTCTCCCTATGGTACTTAAGGGATTACCCATGGATGGCTCTTCAGATTTGTCGTGGGCAAGATTCAAACTCGAACCCACTTCAACTTCAACAGTCTGGGCACCTTGGACTATGCTGGACTTCACCTGGAATTGAGATTCTCCCGCCAAGTGGAGTGGTGTGGTCTTGCAGATTCACTCTAGGAGTGCTTGGAGGCTGCGGCTGCCGGGGGCAGAGTGGCCGACGACTTCTGACTCCCATTCCTAGGTTAGAATGGACCGCGTCCACGTCCCCGAGCGGCTTGGGAAGCCTGAGCAGGACGGTGGTTGCGATAGGGCTGACGCGGCTGGAAACCCCTTCCGTTGCCACGAAAGGGGCAAAAGGTAGACTGGCCACAAGGAGTAGAGGAGAGGCCCAAGGATCTGGCCATGGCTCGAGAGTCCTTGAACCTCACCACGGCCGAATCTGCCTTTTCCCCAAAAAGATGGGTACCGTCAAAGGGCATGTCCATCAGATTGGCCTGGTCATCGCCCGAGAAGCCAGTTGTTCTAAGCCAGGCGTGGCGCCTTAAGGCCACTGTCGTGGAAATCGATCTGCCCAGCGAATCCGTACAATCAAGGCCACACCGTATGGTGAATTTTGCTGCATCTCTCCCATCCTTAACTTCTTGGGAGAGGACAGCCCGGGCCTCCTCCGGGACCTGTGGCAGGACTTGCGCAACGGTCTCCCAAAGGGAGTGGGAGAAACGGCCCAATAAGCATGCAGTATTCACTGACCACAATGCCAGGCTGGAGGAAGAAAACATCTTCTTCCCAAATGAATCCAGCCTCTTGGAATCCCTATCCGGAGGGGCGGGAGGAAACGCGCCCTGGAATGTAGAGGCCTGCAGCACCAAACTCTCAGGGTTAGGGTGTTGGCTGAGGAACTTCGGGTCACCCGGTGCTGGGCGATGGCGGCATGCAATTGTCCTATTCACAGGAGCCCCTGTGCTAGGCTTGGATCACGTGACTGGAAGGACATTAGTCAATGCTAACTATATAGTGGCTGTGGCGAACCTGGGCATGTTTGGTATCAAACATGTTGTAATCATACACCAACACCGTTACCGGTGTTGGAGGTATGATTTCATTCACCAGGAGACTCCTCTGGGAAGCCCTCGGTGCTCCCGGTAACAGCCTTCCATGGTCTGACAGCAAGCTAGTGCTGCTGCAAAACTCAGACATGATTCTACCCTTCTGCTGCTGAGCTGAGCACGAGCAGGGAAAGGTAGAACAATAGGTTTCCTGTCACAGGTTGGTGTGACCACTTCACAAACAGGACTTAGTCTATTGGGCTAGGGTGGGGGCACTTGCCAGCGGCACCAGACTGCTTTGAAGGGCACATTTGGTGCCCTCCTTGCATACTCCAGTTTGAGCCAGTTCAGGGAGCCCTTTGCTCCTGCTCTTGCTCGGAACTGGACAAAGAAAATGGGAATATCCTCCCTTCTGTCCAGCCCCTCCTCTGGTAGGGACCCTTGAATCGTCCCAACCCTCTCCCTATGGTACTTAAGGGATTACCCATGGGTGGCTCTTCAGATTCGTCATGGGCACGATTTAAACTCGAAACCACTTCAACTTCAACCGTCTGGGCACCTTGGACTACGCTGGTCTTCGCCTGGAACCGAGACTGCACCAAGGAAGACTTCTGATGCTCCTGATCTCGCTGTTCTGCAAGTCTTTTTCATCGTCTGTGCTTCATCCAGGTTCTTCTCCAGGCCTGTGGGCATCAAAGACACCCGAAGGAATCTACCTTGGAGTAGAGAAGCCACTCCCCTGCATCTGCAGGCACTGCAACCAAGCTGACCGGTCTGCTGCTCCTGACGTCCTGTAGACTCCGAAAGGCTCAACAACACAGTTGGTGGTTCTTCAACTCCCTCGAGGCCTGACCTGTCCTCTCAGCAAGCCTGAGCCCGGTACCCCTTGTGGGAACCACTGGAACAGAACCCCTGTGCACCGCGTCGACTTGCTGTTGCTAAGGCGTATTGGCTCTGTCCTCCAGACATCTTCGAGCTAGAAGAAGCTTCAACCTCCAGCATCTCTTCCAGCCAAGATCTTCGTTCTCACCGCATCCTCTGCACCGTCGGCCTGCATCTTTGGGGAGCTGCTAGAGGTCCTCTTGCGACTCCTGTGCCCACGGCCTGTGGGTCCTCTTGAGAGACTTCCTTGGCTTCAGTGGGCTCCCCTGCTTGCTCAAAGCCTGCTATGACTCTCCTGCATTTGCTTAGTTAGTTTGACCTTGCTGGTCCTAACGTTGCACCTTTTCCGTTTACCACATCTGTTGCTGCTGCCAAGGGTTGTTGGTGCTCCCGCCGGACACCGACCCCCTGGTTCTTGACTTACGACATGGGACAGCTAGTGAACGGCTCCTGGTAATCCACAGCATTGCCTGGTCCTTACAGCTGCAGCGACAAGGTCACCGTCAACACTCCTGCATCTTCCGTCATCAGTAGTCATTGCTATTTTGTGCCTCCTGGTCACCTCCAAGTGGCATAGACTCTGTCACCTCTGCTTGCAGGTTCTTCTCTTCCAGAATCCATCCATGGATTCCACTGGACTCTTCCACCTTCTTCGCCAGCGGCATCTTTCCTGAAGTCCTCCATTGTGGTATACAGCGGTTTCTGACGTCACTTTGCACCTATGCACCCGGCTTCCCTGGTGTAGGTATCCCGATTTCTGAGGTATCCACGGGTGGGGTGACTCTCCAACCTTCTGTCTTCGATGAGGTTTCTTCAGGGTCCACTGGGAAGGGTCCTTCTTCTTGAAAACTGCAACCGCGGCTTTCCCATTGACTTGCATTGAGTACGCGGCTATGTTTGCACTCTGCACACTGCCTCTGTTAGGTTCCTGGGTACTTAACTCGGGTGGTTCCTTGTGTCCCCAGCTCTTCTGAGTCTTCTGGTCCAAGTCCTGACTTTGATCGCAGTTGGCATTCCACTTCATTAGTATATGGTTTTGTCTCTCCCTGGAGACCACTGTGTATTTGTGTGTAACTGTTTACATTTGAGATATTGTGTTGATATCTCCGGGTAGGAGATATACCAATGTGTTAGTGAGAGTGTATAATAAACATACTTATTTTTATACCTACACTGTGTGGTTCTTTTTTGTTTAACCTACACTATATGATTATTTCTGGTAAAACAAGCTGCTTAACACTCCATCTGAATTAAGCCTGAAGGCTGCTCTCCACAGCTACCCCTTAGAGATCTTTCTATGGTTGTCTAAGACCACTAAAATCACCATAAGGGTTGTCTAGATTAGTGCAAGGTGCTTCACTTAAATAGGTGTGCACCATATACTAAGCCAGCCACCAACTTTGGAGTGCAGCGGTTAGGATTTTAGCCTGCACTGTTTTACCAGCTAATCTAGGTGTGCATTAACTGAAAAACCATCACTAGCATTGGGCACATATAAAATATTTTTGTAACAGTAAGTTCTACTGAACTTTTCGATTGATTGTTAAGGGCCACATCTGTTGCTCCAATCTTTGGAAGTTTAGTTTCACTAGGGTTAGTAGGTGCAACACCACACTACACCTAGTCACTATGTTGTTAATTGTGGATCCCAGTGGGTCCCAACCCTCTAGATACAGTGGTCTTAATTTCCAGGAACTAAGGACCCTGTGTACCTATAGAAAGATAACGACAGGTAGCAACCCTAACACTAAGCAACTTTTAGAGTTGCTTCTACAAGATGACCTCCAGAATTCTGATAGGTCAGAAGGGCAGGACAAAGTAGGTGGGGATGCTCCAGAAGATGGGTCAGGAGGGGTCCACTCTAGTGACCTTAATTCTGGCCATGACCAGGAGGAGTCTGATGACTCCACACTGGTGAAATGTGATCCCCCAGGGAATAGTACAGATGTTACAGAGGGAGTTCCTAGAAGTAGGTCCCCCTTTATCCCTCCTGGGATGGTGCAAAAAGTACAGGGGAGGTCAAGATCCTTCTCTGCCCATTCTAATACCTCAGACACTTCCATAGGGACCTCCATTTATAGCAAGAGGGAGGACTCCTTAGAGAGTGAGTACCACCTATTCCAACTTGAGAGAGCCAAGCTCAAACAAGCGCAGTTGTCCCTTGATAAGGAGATATCCACACAACTGAAGAGACAGGAGAAAGAGCCTTCTCTAGCTCTCCTGATTAAGACTACAAATCTCACAAAAAGAGAAGGAACAATGCTCAGTGCTGTAAACCACAGCCTACTCGAAAGCGGAAAGTATCCCCCTAGTGACTGTTATTATCGACACAGGGAAGAAAAAAGGACAGATAATGGTGAAGCGTAGTTGCAAACCAAAGTCTAAGAGCAAGTCCACCGGCTTGTTAAAGACTGCCCTCACCCACTAAATAGTGGCATGCTTCATCATTGGGCCGCTACAGACACCCTGGTGCAGACCAACACTCAGGGTGGAGCGCTGATTTTTTAGAGAAAGAAAGGAGCTAGTACTTCTAATGAGGGTTCCCAAAATGCAGAAAAAAGAGTGTAATAAAACTGCCTAAGTGATAACCATTATCCTCATTTTATTCCTGGTCCCACTTGACAGGGTTACAAATAAAAGTTGGGTGTGTAGGAGAAGTTACCTCTCCAACACCCCGTCTGATCCTACCGACATGTTTCAGCCAATCATCCTAGCCCTAATGGGTCTCTGGCCTTCCTCAGGGTCCTGATCCCTCTAGGTTTCTTGAAAAATTCAATAATTTGCCTTTAGTCAGCAATATAAACAATACATTTTTGCCTTACTTAGTTCTTGTAATGTAACCACACTCGTCTTTCTTACCTAATCAAGACAAAAGTGACAACATAAAAAACACCCTTTTATTTGTATACATCTGTCGCTTTTCGTTATGTCATGTTAAAACACTAGGTACAGTATACCCATGTGAGATAATAGGCTATTAGTCCTTCAAACCCCACCAATGAGAATGTACCCAACACCAAGTGGACATACAAACTCTCTATTAAAAATCAATCACACATTCCTCACAAAATATGTAAGTTTCCATAGTCACTCTTACCCGAGTTGCATTAGTATTTCTCTCAACTCGGGGCCGGAGTGGGGACACCGCCCTGTAGTCAAACACTGTGAATAAACATGCCAATGTAGAACACAGGTTATGCTTAATTCCAGCCATACACCTTCCTCAATTGTACTCTGTCTTATTCGTGGGTAAATACCCCACCAAAGATATGTCTTGCAGTTAAACTGAATACGGACACCTTGTCAGGTCCACGCTTACCGGTATCTCCATTGGAGATAACGTACCGATGTAGTAGTACCAGCACTAGCCTCGCCAAAAAACATATGCAAGTCTAATGTTCCCTCTTTAATTTTAATACAAGCCCCCTCATTAGCAGTCCCCGAGGCTTACTTCATCAAGGGTTCGGCGTCTCCCGTAAAGCCACTCTGAGCCCTCCGACGGTGATGGTGAGTGTGCGCGGTGTCATTAAGTATACGTTTCCAGCATCTCATACTCAACTGTATCCGGTCACGTGGCCGATCCCGAGCTAGTTTTCGGATCGGATCTCCAATAGTCACGGGAGTGGCGGCCATCTTTGAATGGTTGCAATCTTACTAACAACCACTTGGACCTCCTCGTATGTCAAGGGTTTCGTCAAAGCCCAAAGTTCCAACCCAGCCAACATTGAATTACAGAAACCTGGTTACAAGTATTAGAATGAGGCATGCCTAAGACGGAACTTCTGGGCATGCTGACGTATTTGCAAAAAGGTTCTAGTCTGTGTATCCGCCGATTCAGGATCCCTGTATCACCTGTGCTTAAGTTAAGCAAAAGAATCTCTATCACGTCTCCCTACTAGTTGTGTGTGGGAAAATGTGGTTTTTTTTACAAAGTTTGAGGTTTGCAAGAGATTCTGGGTAACAGAACCTGGTGAGAGCCAGACAAGTCACCCCATCCTGTATTACCCTGGGTGTCTAGTTTTCAAAAATATATAGGTTTCCTAGGTTTCGCTAGGTGCTGCCTCCTGGGGGTGCAGAAAGTCATTTGTTTTCTTTGGGGGGGTAGGGTGGGGGCATTTGCATGCCCATTCTGGGCAGCCCCCACCCCGGGCCTTTAAAAAAAAGAATCCCTGGCATCACGGGTGCTTTCTGCTCCCCAGAGGGGCAGAAAGACTGGAATTGTGTGAGGGGGGGGTGGGGGCACTGGCATGCCCACCTTGGGCAACCCCCACCCCTAAATTCATCAGGAAAAAAACCCTAGTGTCTAGTGCGCTTTCTGCCCCTCCCGGGGGGGACAGATTCGGGGCTCCTGCCAGGGGGGGCAGAAAGACTCTAATTTTGCGGGAGGTTGGGGGCATTGGCATGCCCATACTGGGCAGCCCCCACCCCTAATTAGCATTTAAAAAAAAATTCCCTGGTTCCTAGTGGGCTTACTGTCCCCCCAGGGGGCCGATTGGGGGCAACTGCCCCCATCTGCCCCCCAGAGGGGGCAGAAAGACTGTCATTTTGCGGCGGGGTGGGGGCATTGGCATGCCCATATTGGGCCGCCCCCACCCCTAATTCCAAGTAAAAAAAATCCCTGGTGTCTAGTGGGCTTTCTGCTCCCCCACCCCCCCCCCGGGGGGCAGAAAGACTGGACTTTTGTGGGGGAGAGGGGTGGGGGCATTGGCATGCCCATCTTGGGCAACCCCCACCCCTAAATTCATCGGGAAAAAAACCCTAGTGTCTAGTGCGCTTTCTGCCCCCCCGGGGGGGGACAGATTCGGGGCTCCTGCCCCCATCTGCCCCCAGGGGGGGCAGAAAGACTCTAATTTTGCGGGAGGTTGGGGGCATTGGCATGCCCATACTGGGCAGCCCCCACCCCTAATTTGCATTTTTTTAAAAATTCCCTGGTTCCTAGTGGGCTTCCTAGGGGGCCGATTGGGGGCAACTGCCCGAATCTGCCCGCCAGGGGGGGCAGAAAGACTGTCATTTTGCGGCGGGGTGGGGGCATTGGCATGCCCATATTGGGCCGCCCCCACCCCTAATTCCAAGTAAAAAAAAATCCCTGGTGTCTAGTGGGCTTTCTGCCCCCCCGGGGGGGCAGAAAGACTGTACTTTTGGGGCTGAGATAGCCCCCTGAGCACGTAGAAAGAGAAACTGAAATGAGCCTCTTGGCTCATTTCAGTTTCGATTTCACTGAAATGACGTCAGCGCGACGTGCGCGCTGATCGTCATTTCAGGGAAACCAGGGAGCAGCCTCGGGAGCTGGGGAAGCTCTTCCCCAGCTCCCGAGGCTGTAGGGGGGTAAAGGGAATCCCTCTGGTGCCCGCACCAGAGGGATTCCCTGTGCCATGTGCGAGGACGGCCAGGGGCCGTCCGACGCACATGAGCACTGGTGAGTCGGACGGCCCTCGGCCGGCCGACGCACCTAAAGGGGTTAAAATATTTTTCAGCATATTTGTGAAAAAAGAAAAGTGGCTTAAAACACAGTGAATGAAAAATTATTCTATGTGAGTAAAACAAACTTTTTGTTTTTTACTATTTAACAATTTTAACCAGTCTAAATGTACGAATTTAAAAAAATATACAAATATTAAAGCCAAAACTGCAAACTATTTTTAAAAAAAACGACATTAAATAAATAAAATGCAGAATGGGACAGTGGACCTAATAACTATAATTAAACAAACATTTATTAACATTTAAACAGAGTAGACTATAGGCAAGTTTAAAATTAATAATACTAGTCAAACAAATGTTTGCTGCGAGTAAAATGCAGAATGGTGTTAGTTGTAAAACTACTACTCTTACTCCAATATGTACTATCCTCCGTGAAAATGCTGGATAACGTTTGGTCAAGAGTACTAATACAACCCCAGCATGTGTTTGTCTCTGTGAAAACACAATATAATACTGGGAGCAAATTACTAAACTTACACGGAAATAAACATTAAAAAAAATTGATTGAGGGCCAATTAACTATTCCTACTGCAACAAGTGCATACCTATAAGTAAAAGCAGGATAGTGGTGGTGGCAAAATTACTATTCCTACTCCGACATGTGCTGACATCAGGGAAAGTGCGGGATAGCAGTGGTGGCAAAATTACTATTCCTACTCAGACAGGTGCTTGCATCAGGCAAAGTGCAGGATAGTAGTAGCAGTAAAATTACTATTCCTACTCAGACATCTGCTTGCTTGAGGGAAAATGCTGGAAAGTGGTAGGGGTAAAATTACTATTCCAACACCTACAGATGCTTGCATCAGGGAAAATGCTTCATGGTGTAGTGTGCAAATTTACTATTCCTACTCCAAAATGTGCATGCCTCAGGGAAAGTGCTGTATGGTGGTGGGGGCTAAATTACTATTCCTACTCCGACAGGTGCTTACCTCAGGGAAAGAGCTGGATGGTGGTGGGGGCAAAATTACTATTCCTACTCCGACAGGTGCTTGCCTCAGTGAAAGTGTTGGATGGTGGTGGGTGCCAAATTACTATTCCTACTCCGACAAGTGCTTACCTCAGGGAAAGTGCTGGATAGTGATGGGGGCAAATGTACTATTCCTACTCCGACATGTGCTTGCCTCAGGGAATGAGCTGGCTGGTCGTGGGTGCAAAATTACTATTCCTACTCCAACAGGTGCTTGCCTCAGAGAAAGAGCTGGATGGTGGTGGGGGCAAAATTACTATTCCTACTCCAACAGGTGCTTGCCTCAGAGAAAGTGCTGGATAGTGATGGGGGCAAATGTACTATTCCTACTCAGACATGTGCTTGCCTCAGGGAAAGTGCTGGATGGTGGTGGGGTCAAAATTACTATTCCTACTCCGACATGTGCTTGCCTCAGGGAATGAGCAGGATGGTGGTGGGTGCAAAATTACTATTCCTACTGCGACATGTGCTTGCCTCAGGGAAAGTGTGGATGGTGTTTGTTGTGTAAAACATTTTTAATAAATATGTAATTATTTAGTATACATTTTTTATGTCAACAAATAACAACAGCAACACTAAACAGCTGGAAAAAAAAACGATTTTCTAAGAAAAGAAGCAAGTAAAGACCATCAGAAAATTATATAAAAAGGTAAATTATATTGAAAATTAAACATGAAAAGCCACAAAAACAATGATATTGTAAATTAAAAACAGGTTGCTAAATAGAATTAAATGACATTTACATTTTTAAACAATGTTAATTTTTTTTTTCCAGATTGGACAACTATAAACGTCTCAACCTTTCTTAAAGTCGAGCAACAAAACAAGAAACATACCAAGGTAATTTTTTCAACAAATAAAATTGTCAATAAAGTTGTTGAACAGAAAAACAAATAAATCCTATTCCAAACCAACAAAATGCTCTTCTCCAAAAAAATACCAATTCAACTGTAATAATACTTTTTAAATGTAAATAAATATCTCATTCTTCTCATAAATTATATTGCAAATTCATCACAAATTAATTTTTTCTCTGAAAAGACAATGACTATTGTAAAAAAGCAAAACTTTCACCTGTTCTTCCATAACCAAAAATTATTTAATTCTATTTCAGGTTAAATATTTACTAATATCAGCAACACCTAAACAATTTTTTTTTTTTACTATTTCAGACCACAATTAAATTCGAACTGGTCTACAAAGCCAAAAACCTCAAGAAAAAGCTTTAAAAAAAGGTAAATTTAAAAAAAAGAATAAAAAATAAAATAACTTAACCATATTTCTCTCCCTAGAAAACTTTATTAAAATAACATAAGTGATAAAACGCATAGGGGCCGATTCCGATCTCGGTCGGAGGCGCACCCAATACCATTTGGTCGGGGAAAAAGCCATGCGAATGCCTGTTTCCCGACCGATCCGTACATCATTCCGAACGAGTAAGTACGATGCGCACAACAGCATAGAATCCGGCCGAGTCGTACTCACCCAATCCAGGTCCTGTTCTCCGACCGAGGCGAATCCGGAAACGCCGAATCGAGTCGCACGGAAGGGAAAATGCAGCCCCGTCCGGCCGGACAAGTACGATGCGCTTTCCGTACGCGCCGAACCTGTCGCTACGTCCGGCACGTCAAAGCTTCCGGGAGAGGCGCACATAAGCTCCGATTCGCGCCACAACACGATCCACGGCTACGAGGCGAACACGCCAGCGACGAGGACGACGCGAAGCAACGAGAAAGACGAACGAGACGAACCAACCATGAATCCCTTCGTTCCGATCCTACCAATATTCTACATTTACTACCGGAACAGGCACGGACGCGTACGGCGCAGAAGGTAAGTCAGACACCAACCACAAAAACATACAACACGTACACGACACATCACACACACACAGAGGGATGCAGAATTTACTTACACCAGCAACAGCAGCACCATAGGGGCGGGATGCCCATCACCAATGCCACATATGCACACAGGGGCCTGGATGCGCACCACCACTACCACCCCTACCCAGGGGGCTGGATGCCTACCACTACTACCACCCTTAGCCAGGGGGTGCCAGATGCCCACCACTACTACCACCCTTACCCAGGGGGGCTGGATGCCTACCACTACTACCACCCTTAGCCTGTGGGGCTGGATGCCTACCACTACTACCACCCTTAGCCATGGGGGTGCCAGATGCCTACCACTACTACCACCCTTACCCAGGGGGTGCCACATGCCCACCACCACTACCACCTTTACCCAGGGGGGCTGGATGCCTACCACTACTACCACCCTTAGCCAGGGGGCTGGATGCCTACCACTACTACCACCCTTAGCCAGGGGGTGCCAGATGCCCACCACCACTACCACCCTTACCCAGGGGGCTGGATGCCTACCACTACTACCACCCTTAGCCAGGGGGGCTGGATGCCTACCACTACTACCACCCTTAGCCAGGGGGCTGGATGCCTACCACAACTACCACCCTTACCCAGGGGGCTGGATGCCTACCACTACTACCACCCTTAGCCATGGGGGTGCCAGATGCCCACCACTACTACCACCCTTAGCCAGGGGGCTGGATGCCTACCACTACTACCACCCTTAGCCAGGGGGTGCCAGATGCCCACCACTACTACCACCCTTAGCCAGGGGGCTGGATGCCTACCACAACTACCACCCTTACCCAGGGGGGCTGGATGCCTACCACCACTACCACCCTTAGCCATGGGGGTGCCAGATGCCCACCACTACTACCACCCTTAGCCTGTGGGGCTGGATGCCTACCACAACTACCACCCTTACCCAGGGGGCTGGATGCCTACCACTACTACCACCCTTAGCCAGGGGGCTGGATGCCTACCACTACTACCACCCTTAGCCATGGGGGTGCCAGATGCCTACCACTACTACCACCCTTAGCCAGGGGGCTGGATGCCTACCACTACTACCACCCTTAGCCATGGGGGTGCCAGATGCCTACCACTACTACCACCCTTAGCCAGGGGGTGCCAGATGCCTACCACTACTACCACCCTTAGCCATGGGGGTGCCAGATGCCCACCACTACTACCACCCTTAGCCATGGGGGTGCCAGATGCCTACCACTACTACCACCCTTAGCCAGGGGGGCTGGATGCCTACCACTACTACCACCCTTAGCCATGGGGGTGCCAGATGCCTACCACTACTACCACCCTTAGCCAGGGGGGGCTGGATGCCTACCACTACTACCACCCTTAGCCATGGGGGTGCTAGATGCCCACCACTACTACCACCCTTACCCAGGGGGGGGCTGGATGCCTACCACTACTACCACCCTTAGCCATGGGGGTGCCAGATGCCTACCACTACTACCACCCTTAGCCAGGGGGGCTGGATGCCTACCACAACTACCACCCTTACCCAGGGGGTGCCAGATGCCTACCACTACTACCACCTCTACCCATGGGGGGCTGGATGCCTGTCACTACTACCACCTCTACCCATGGGGGCTGGATGCCTACCACCAACACCACCCCCACTCATAGGATGGACAATGCATGACACAACCAGCACACCACAACCTAGGGAATGCAAGAAAAAGACATCCCCCCAACACCATGACAAGCGTGTGTAGACTGTGTCAAATGCCTACAACACTGAACATGACTTTGAACATACAATGTGAGCCCCTATCACATGTGCCACACATATATGTGTGTGGCCCCCACAATGCAAGCAGGCCATGACCATTGTGGCAATGGGGTCCAAAACCCCATCATCACAGTGACCAAAATGTAAGTGTGGGGTCCATAGCTGAAGCACATTTTGAACATTGTGGCAATGGGGTCCAAACCCCCATCATCACAGTGACCAAAAGGTAAGTGTGGGGTCCATAGCTGAAGCACATTTTGAACATTGTGGCAATGGGGTCCAAACCCCCATCATCACAGTGACCAAAAGGTAAGTGTGGGGTCCATAGCTGAAGCACATTTTGAACATTGTGGCAATGGGGTCCAAACCCCCATCATCACAGTGACCAAAAGGTAAGTGTGGGGTCCATAGCTGAAGCACATTTTGAACATTGTGGCAATGGGGTCCAAAACCCCATCATCACAGTGACCAAAATGTAAGTGTGGGGTCCATAGCTGAAGCACATTTTGAACATTGTGGCAATGGGGTCCAAACCCCCATCATCACAGTGACCAAAAGGTAAGTGTGGGGTCCATAGCTGAAGCACATTTTGAACATTGTGGCAATGGGGTCCAAGCCCCCATCATCACAGTGACCAAAAGGTAAGTGTGGGGTCCATAGCTGAAGCACATTTTGAACATTGTGGCAATGGGGTCCAAACCCCCATCATCACAGTGACCAAAAGGTAAGTGTGGGGTCCATAGCTGAAGCACATTTTGAACATTGTGGCAATGGGGTCCAAACCCCCATCATCACTGTGACCAAAATGCAAGTGTTGACAAAGAAAAAGCTGCAACTGCCAAACTGCATGGATGATTCCTGGTCACAGAACATAAAACACATCAGTGGCAAAGTAGTGCATGTGTCCCATTGCAACATAGATTGGGGGAGGCAAATACTGCAGTGCAAATAAGACATACCTTTGGCCATGTGCAGACAAACAACACCCATGGGGGCTGACACTGTCAACATTCATCAATGACACAATGACAGAAGTGACCATCAGAATGCAGACCCACATATTTCCACCAATGGGCACACAAATGCAGATACCCTGTGGAGACTGTAGATGTGAGGTGAACTGATACCATACCATGGCAGCAATGGGACACACAAACCATGATCATTGTGCTGACCGATGACCTAGGAGTCCCAGGGACAGCAGGGGAAACCCACCAAACAACATACAGCCAATGGCACACCTAAGATATGCCAATGCAGTGGTGCAGATGCAAAAACACAAACAGGCAGACCCACACTGCACATCAAACACAACAGGTGAGGGGGGTGCCAGTGTCCCCAGGCAACCACACAACACATGAGGAGGCCTGAATACCAATTACACAGATGTGCATACAGTGCCACACAAAGGTAACTCATGGATCCAAATCCCCTATGTGGGCAATAAGGCATTGTCAGATGAGAGGGAGCACAAATCACACATGTCACACAAGCATGTAGGAACAGCAACTGACACAGCAAGACACAGACACACCACAGCACTACCCCCAGGGCCCCCACAACGTGGTGACCCTGGGCTGCATTACAATCCCACTGTGATGACAAAGCTAAATGTCGTTCACACTGTGAACCACAGTCATGTGTCCTGAGCAACAAACTACCATCACACCTACACAAGCACAAATCAATCAGCACGGCCAGTAAGCCAAGGCCAACATGGAGGCAGGGGTCTAGCCGGGCAACAACTCTCATCTGCACACACTCAACACCACACACCTCGACCTCCAACAATGTGCAGCAGTGAAGCACACATGCACTGGTGACATTGCACATGCACCCATGACAATCCCAGGGTGGTGGGTGGGAACCAAGGTGCAGAAACACATCACACATGGCCACTCAATAAGACTCCTGAATGTCTGACACACTGCACACTACGCTGTACATGGACATGACGGCAATACCACACCAACCAATGGGATCCCAGCCACAGTCACACACCAATGAAGAAGCAAAGGTCACCCACAAAGAACACACATAGACAGCAACCAACATTGCAGCCCGGACCCTGAGGAGTGCCAGCAGTCACACACACAACGTGTCACAATCACTGAAAGATAACACAAACTGGAAATCACATGACAGGTGTAAACAACAAGTGCCAAGGGGAAACCTGACTGTGACCCATCTGCGTCTGCACACAAACTCAGCCCTGACAGCAAACACACCTATGGGTGACACCCTGATGACCAGTAATGTGCCATGCACCCACATCACAGAGAACCCAGGGAGAAGACTTTGGGGGAACATAGGTCAACTCAGCAAGCATCACAAACAGGTACAACACTAGGAATCCCAGCATGCACAGCAAAACGGAAGTGAACACACAGACATGCTCATACAACACACACCTTGGGCGCAGGCAATGTCACAGGAGTACACACTGCCATGAGGGGACTCCACTCCTGTGTGAGGAAAGCTGTGCCATATGTTGCCTCAGTAGGGCCCCATCATGTCAGCTGAGCACTTGGTCACACAATCAACAATTAGCACCAAATGAAGGCTCCCGTCACATCAGCCTGGTCATGGGAGTGCCAACGAAATCATCAGCACAGATCCAACACACTTGTATAGCAATGTTGCACTGACAACACAGATGAGTCCTTCCCCATTGATGCCCAAACCTGCATGTCCAGTGGAGATGGCCACACGGTCAGGGAAGTAGACGAATTGAACAATGGCAGGCACAACAGATGTGCAGGGGTGGAAGCCACAGATGTGAAATTGCTAATGTAAGTAGGAAATCCCATTGCCAAATACTGAACACATGACACCCTCAGATGCTGCTAAGGATGACATGGATACACCACAGGATAGGACACATTCCCCTGGACCACATGTGTTCCTGCACAGTAACACTTCATTATCATGAGACCAAATATCAAAATCACTGCAGCAAGGGCATGGTTAGCATCATCAACAACATGTACATCAGAAACATAAGCACTAGAGAACAGAAAGTTGCTTTATTCAGCATATGTGTGTCCAAAAACTCAGAGAACAGTAATGCTCCAACAAAGGCCAATGGCCAGTCCATCAAGTAAGTCAATACAGGGTGACAGTGGCAGATGTCACCCTACGCATGCCTGCACTGCACAAAACCAGGGACAATCCACTAGGAGGGGCAACCGGGGGGGCAGGCCAGGCACCGCAGGGACAGGATCAGAGCTCACCAGGAGGAGGCAGGGAAGGGGTGGTGGGTGCTGGAGAGCCACTGACAACTGCAGTGGAGGTGTCTGACATGGTGTGTGCCGGCACAACTGGGGGGCATGACTCAGATGTTGTGGGTGCCGGCACGACTGCAGTGGACCCTGCAGATGGAGTGGACAGGTCCGCCACTGCAGTGCCCAAGTCAGACAGGGTGGTAGTGGACTCCACTGCAGTGCCTACCTCCAGGGGAGGAGAATGGGGAACACGCAATGTGGGCTGAACAGAGGGCGAGGACACCCTCACCACATCAGTGGCACAGACAAGCGCAGCGGGGGGTGTGGTGCCGGGAGAGCAAGTGGCAGGGGGAGAAGGCCGGATCCTCTTGGGGATGGTATATCTGTGGGTGGGGGAACCTGGGGCAGGGTGTGGTGGGGGCACCTGTGGAGTGGGGGCCTGAGGGATGGAGGAAGGAGACCTGGTGCCTGAGCTGCAGGGCGGCGGCGGGGGCTTGCTCTTACGACTCCGGGGGGACTTGCGGGTGGGAGCCTCAGTCTGTCTGCGCCTGGGGGAGGGTGTCCGGGGGCGAGGGGCACTCTGCTCCGTGTGGGTGGGCTTCCTCTTCCCCCTGGATGCTGGAGCAGCTGGATCGTAGGGGATGAGGCCGAGGTCACAGAGGAAGAGCCGCTGTGACTTTGGGGTTGCAGGTGAGGCAAGGGAGGCAAGGGAGGGTGCTTTGAAGGGAGAGGCAACTGAGGACTGCGCAGTGCTTGTGGATGCGTGTGTGTGTTCCAGGGCCCCATCCCCTGTGAGTCTGGTTTCAGTCCCCTGACTGTGCGTGCGTGTGCGTTTTGTTTGTGGCGTGTGTGTCTGTGTGCTGGACGTGTGTGTGCTGGTGTGTGCCTGTGCCGGTGTGTGTGTGCTTGGGACGGGTAAGGTGCTGGGGAGTGTGGATGGAGCAGAGGCAGGAGGGGTGAGGGACTGTCTGAGGAGGGACACTGCTGCCGTCAGGGAGGAGTCCATGGACCTATTGCCCCTCTGTAGGTCAGACATGCCCGATGAGATGCCCTCCATGAACGACACCAGCTGAGTCAACAGAGCGGTGTGCGCATGGAGGACACTCAGCATGGCTGTCTGCCCTACATGGAGCTGGCGAAGGAGGTACACAGACTCCTCACTCAGGGCAGCAGGGGACACAGGGGCAGGGAGTGCGGTGCCTGGCCCAAAGGAGACACGCTCCCGAACATGGGAGCCTCCACGGACCTGGGGAATGGGAGCCGATGGGAGGGCGGTGGTGGTGCTGGTGGTGGCTGGGACAGCAACACTAGCTGGGGTGTGGTGGCTGCTGACACCCACCTCCATAAGGGAGTCATCCTCCGAGCCGCTGTGGTCCTCAGCTGAGGTGGATGCTGCTGAGGACTCCTCAGTGTGGCTCACCTCGCCCTCCGTGCCACCGGGTCCCTCCGACCACTCCTCGGCTGCTGACCCAGTCTGGCTCACCGGCTCCTCCTGGTCCGTGGAGCTGTCCCCTTCCGTGGCCGTGGATGTATCTGCAAACAATGGGGAAACAGACAGACATCAGTCACCTGCACCAAACGCACACACCACTGTGAGCACAGCACATTAGAGAGCAAGCCCTGGCATCATTAGTTGAACATTGCTAAAAGTGCCCTAACTGAACAGGAGAAGCCAATTGTCAGTCTGATGCCAACCATGGCACTCACATCCCACATGGCCTTGCACCCATCTGTCTGTTGTCTGTTGGATAGCAACACCCCAGTGTGGACACATGCACCACCTACACAGTAGTTGGACAGTGCAGAGGACACGGTGTAGCATGTGGACATGCACACATCACAACTCTTGCCACTGAGTCAGTACAGGTTTCCGGATGAAAGGGATGCCCAGAGTCAAATAGGAAATGCATGTGATGCATACCAGCGACAGACACCATGATGCACCCATGTCCTGATAGCCATCGCCACAATGGTGTGCATGTAGCACATGTCACTCCCCTGCAGGATCACCAATAAGTAGACACATGCCATGGCGGAGGCATGACTGCTAAGTCATACATCACTGTCTCAGTGATGTATGACTTGGCAGCCAGACAACAACACTCTGCACTGTGTCACAATAGTAGGTCATGGGGAATGCAAGTCCTGGAGCTGCACAAGTGCACATGTACATCCCCCACACAACACATCATCTTAACCCTCATCTGTCCAGGTCATACCGATTGGACATATGGGAGACCTGTGACACTACCCTCTGAACCTGAGCCCCTCACAATCTGCTGTGAATGGGAAATAGCTGCATGAACTTCACATTCGCATACCCCAGTCTGCACGGGCAGCTGATCAAACACCTATGTGACACACAAGTATCGTCTCCTATGGTCACATCTCCAGTGGCATGCTGAGCCCCTACCGAGAAACACCCCAGCAGTCCTGGCAACAAATCCACAGCACACTGACACAGAGGCAGACACCTGAGGGGTCAAATCACTGCGCACAACGTGTCACCTGATACACAGGAGTGGGAGTACAGGTGTATTGGATGGGCTGGAGTAGACATGACTGTCCTGCCCCACATGAATGAGGGATGAGCCCTGGACAGTGGATAGCTGGCTATGTATGTGTGACACACGTAATCTGCACACTCCTGGGGCCCAAACATTGTACCCACCCGCTGCATGGGTGTGTGCCAGATACCCCAGGCACATGTGGTGGCTCAGCTCAGCAAGTGGACCGCATATCAAAGCAACACGCAGATTACATGTCCGAACACAAGCATTGTGTGAACAATGGACCCACCCATGATGCCCACAACAGAGTTAGGGAAACAGATGCTGTCCCCCACCTTGAGTGAAGCAAACTGCAAGGACACAGTCCCAAGTGACACAATTCCCTGAATGTAAGGGCCACACCTGGGTATCAGATGAGGAGTGCGCAGTGCACAATAGAGGGACATGGCTCATGGACAACATGACTGCTGTACTGTGGCAGTTTAACCAGGCCAGAGGAGGGCACATAGCATGTAATACAGAGTTCACAGTGCAGTCTTTGACTCACCCCCTCCTTGCTGCTGTCTGGCCTTCAGCTGCCCATCCAGGTCTGGAAACACCACCGCCAGGATCTGGAGCATGTGGGGGGTCAGGGTCCGTGTTCCGCCCCTCCTGCGAGGAGGCGACAGCTTCAGCTGGACCCGTGCAATCCTCCGGGTCCAGCCCCGAAGGTCCTGCCACCTCTTCTGGCAGTTGCGGATCCAGCGCTTGTAGACCCCCACGGACCGGACAGCCTGGACGATGTCCTTCCAGATCTCCTGCTTCCGATGGGCATTAACCTGTGAGGATGACAAAGTGAAAAGGCCATTACTACACATGCAACATATCCGTGCATGACACAGTTGTATATACATGTCTCAATCACAGGGGCACATGATGTACACAGGCAGTGCAACGCTGCCCATGGACAGTTTGCCAGAAGTCACTACATGGTATCATTGCATGGGACGTAAAACCTTGTTCAAATGCACTGTCACTGCACCATACCTGTCCAGTGCATGTCACTACACACTATGGGGGGTGACAACTACTCAGTGAGCCTGCTAGCCAGTGGCGTGCAGACTTTCAGCCTTGCTAGTCAGGCAAAATGCACATTCAGAAAGGCAGTGCACAGAACACTCACCTGCTCCCCTGGTGTCCCATACAGCTTGCTGTACTGTGGAAGTAGGCTGTCCAGCAGGGCCTGGTTCTCCTCAAGGCTGAAGGCTGGGGCTCTCTCCACAGTACGTGCCATTGCAGGGTCCAGAGGGGGCAGAGACAGCAGCAGTGCAGTGGCAGATGTCGTCCTGGAGCATGTAGTGCAGGCAAGTGAGCTCTCAGGGGAACAGCCAGCAATATATATGTGCTGCAGAGGCAGATACTGTCCCATGTGTCCAAAGTGATAGGTCCAAGTCGTTTGCATCTTCTGAATCTGGCCAATCCATGGAATAGCAGCACCAAAACACGCCCACAGCATCCTTCAAATCTTCAACTTCATGACATACATGATTTTGCAACATTGTTGTGGGTGACCAACTGAATTTCCAGCAACCGACTCGTTCGAATTTCGAAAACGCGTCCGTTGCCAGGCTAGGCCATTGACAATGGGTGCGCACCGATCGGTCCATTGCTGTTCAACGCGTACAGGGGTACAACGCGTACCCGCACACATTGAATGCAATGGGCCGGCCGGGTGCACCGATCGGTCCATTGCGGTACAACGCGTACAGGGGTACAACACGTACCCGCACACATTGAATGCAATGGGCCGGCCGGGTGCACCGATCGGTTCATTGCTGTTCAACGCGTACAGGGGTACAACGCGTACCCGCACACATTGAATGCAATGGGCCGGCCGGGCACACCGATCGGTCCATTGCTGTTCAACGCATACAGGGGTACAACGCGTACCCGCACACATTGAATGCAATGGGCCGGCCGGGTGCACCGATCGGTCCATTGCAGTACAACGCGTACAGGGGTACAACGCGTACCCGCACACATTGAATGCAATGGGCTGGCCGGGTGCACCGTTCGGTCCATTGCTGTTCAACGCGTACAGGGGTACAACGCGTACCCGCACACATTGAATGCAATGGGCCGGCCGGGTGCACCGATCGGTCCATTGCGGTACAACGCGTACAGGGGTACAACGCGTACCCGCACACATTGAATGCAATGGGCCGGCCGGGCACACCGATCGGTCCATTGCTGTTCAACGCGTACAGGGGTACAACGCGTACCCGCACACATTGAATGCAATGGGCCGGGTGCACCGATCGGTCCATTGCAGTACAACGCGTACAGGGGTACAACGCGTACCCACACACATTGAATGCAATGGGCCGGCCGGGTGCACCGATCGGTCCATTGCTGTTCAACGCGTACAGGGGTACAACGCATACCCGCACACATTGAATGCAATGGGCCGGCCGGGTGCACCGATCGGTCCATTGCTGTTCAACGCATCCCTGTACAAGTGACTGTCATATGTCACCATGCCTGTCTCAGATGAACATATGCCAGCCACAAATAGCTCCCAGGGAGTGAGGGGCACACCTACAACACCACAGCCTGTCCAAACTGTATCATAAGGCATGTAAGGCTGCATTTCCTATTGTGTGTATGTTGGTGTACATGTTGTCCTGTGGGTGTCACCTGGGGGCAGCCACCCCCAGGCTGTGCACGTGTTCATGGGGACAGGATCCTGGGTGTTACGTGTACATGACCACTGTGATGTGCAACTGTTCATATCTGAGCATGTGCCATGGTCACATTTCACGGTGGTGTATGTGTATGTCATGTCACATACCCCGTGAGTCCCATGTGGGACGGTATGTTTGAGCCAGGGTGACCCAGTGGCACAATAGTGATGGTCCTCCACAGTCTGTGTGCATGTAGTGTTTACAATGTCTCTGATTTCATGTGCACAATGGGAGACAGTCTCCACATCCACGTTGTGTGTGCATGGACTTTGATGTTGTGCGTGTGTGTGTCACAGACGTCCATGTCTGTCCTGCAGAGGCAAGTGGAACCACTACCTGTGGGGGTCATGGTTGTTTTGCTGTGGTGTATACATGATACTCCATGTAATGCCAGTGTCCATGTGGCAATACAGGGTCCCTGGGAATGTACCTGTCGTTGAGCTGTGATGCCTGGGGCACATCTGTCCTCACATGTCACTGTGGGGGGTGATTGTGACATGGCAGCAGGAGATGGGAACTGTGACACGGCCTCATGATATCCAATGGGCCAACCTGGGACTTATTGATGCCACTTGTTGAACCGTGATGACAGATGTTGGCCATGTATGTACCATACATGTCCTTACGGAACTGCACACTTCATGTAGTTGTGCCTCATAATGATGTATGATGTGATATTGAGTGTGTTCAATGCCGCATATGTGGGGTGACTGACAATCTTGCTTTCTTCTCCTCTGCACTGCAGGGCTCCTGCTGTCCATAGACCATTCCCAGACCTGGCAACGATGGTGGAACGGGACAGCATCCGACGGTACCGCTTCACCAGGCAGCTGATTGAGGATTTGGCAGTGCAGTTGGCCCCACATTTGCAGCCTGGCCGGCCGTATCCTACAGCGCTGACCCCCAAGGTGAAGGTGATGGCAGCCCTACATTTCTTTGCCACCGGTACCTTTCAACATACTGTGGCGACTGCTGGTGGGATGTCACAGACCATGTTCAGATGTGTGCTCCGCGATGTTTTGGAGGCAATGTTGCTATACTTGAACCGGTACATCTATTTCCCTAGACTGCAACGACTCACTGACGTGAAGAGTGACTTCTATGCCCTGGGGAGGATGCAGCATGTCATTGGCTCCATTGATGGGACACATGTGGCTTTGGTACCACCACAGGCCCAGGAGCAGGCCTACCGTAACCGCAAGCACTACCACTCGGTCAATGCACTGGTGGTGTGTCTTGCAGATATGACCATCTCACACGTGTGTGCCCGTTTCCCTGGTTCAGCACACGATGCCTTTGTGATGAGGAGTAGTCGCATCCCCAGGATGATGGCACAGATGCAGAACCAGCGTGCCTGGCTTGTCTGTGTGTACTGACTTTGTGCCATTGTGTGTGATCTGATCTGTAGTATTCCGCCCACTTTTCCAAGTCAGCTAATGTGCACTTGTCTGTCCGTAGGTGACTCGGGATACCCCAACATGCCGTGGTTGCTGACACCCCTCAGGAACCCTGTGACACCAGCCCAGATGCGCTACAAGGAGGCACATGGTCGGACCAGGAGAGTGATTGAGCGGACATTTGGTCTCCGGAAGAGAAGCTTCCGCTGCCTCGACAAGACAGGAGGGTCCCTCCCATATGCCCCAGCGAAGGTGTGCAAGATTATCATCGTCTGCTGCATGCTCCACAACCTGGCAGTGCGGAAGGAGTTGCCTCTCATCCAGGATGACAATGACCAACATCCGCCACCTGTGGAGGATCCTGGCCTGGACCACGATGCCAGTGATGATGATGATGATGATGGTGATGTCCGCACACAGCTCATCACCAACTTCTTTAGCTGAATGTGAGTATCCTGAGGTGTCATGTCAATGATGTGAGTTGGCATGATATGTGTAGGTGGTGCTCTGGTGCTGTTGGAGTGTGTCCATGGGCTACTTGACTGGATGTGTGTAGCGATGTGTGCTTACAGGTGGTCTGTACTCCCCAACAGTGTTGACATGCTAACTTGGTTCTGGGTGGGTATCTTGTAACATGTATTGTGCATGAGTTTTGCTGTTCTGTCCTGTTCTCCATTGCTTTTGACTGTGTGTCATTTCTGTCCTTCACAGGGTACTTTCAGATTCGTTTGGTCAACTGTGTCCACCGACGACGTGATTGTACTTCCAGGGTGGTAGCTGTTGTGTCCCTACAGGTGATGTGCGCCACACCCATGGACTTCCTTCCTTCTACAGTTGTTGACTGTGTGCCCGCTGCCAGGTGGGATTACCTTGCATCTGTAGTGGTTACGACATGTTGCAACTGTGTAATAAACCTGTGCTTCACTTTGTGATGTGCGTTGTTTGTGGTCACACATTTGACTGCCATTTGCTTACTGCACCTGTGGGCTACTTGACTACAACTGGGAATAGGTGTGGTGTCTGTGCATTGCACCGTCTTTCCTGGCAACATCAGTGTAGGCAATGAGTCAGATGGCCTAGGTGTGGATGTGTTGTGTAGCCCTGGTGGTGTGTCTCCCTCATATGTGTCACGTTGCCATTACTCACATGCCTGTGTTGTACTTGCTGTTGCAGTTCGCATACACAGTGTAATTTTGCAGTTCATCATCCCCATGACAGCACCCACGTTGGAATCACAACAGAGGCAAGTATGGTGTATTAGTGTGTTTATTGTGATACATTTGTGTGAATAGTGCATAGGATGGTTAGTGCTGTACATTTATATTGCAATCAGAAGTTCCTAGATAAATTGAAAGTCCTGGTAGACAAAATCCCCAGTATCGGGGCCACAGTTGTCTGAGACATTGGTCCAACTTGTACTCCCCATGTCATGTGTGGGAGTTGTGTTGCCGTCAACAGGGTGAACAGTTTGAGCACAAAGGTGAACATCCAGAACAGGTTCAGGCTTCCTGGGGGTTGCACTTGGCCATCGGCCTCTCACTTGCCCCTCCTCGGACGACCCCTCTTCTTTGGGGGGGCCCCTCAAGTATAGGCTGCTGCGGTGCAGGGGACTCTCCGCCAGAGTCATCCTCCCTCCCTGTGGCAGTTGCAGTTGTTTCAGCACCAGATGTTGGCACACAGGGAGGTGTAGACTGGTTGCTGGTCATCTGGCGGAGGCATTGTAATATGTCCCTATGCACCGCCGTCATCTCTTGCAGTGTGTCCCACTTGGACTCCACGCGGGACATGTGTGAGTCCAAGCGGGCATGATGGGCAGCCTGCTGCTGTTTAATGTCCCTGAGGAGCCCCACTACCTGGCTGAGATCTCCGGTGCTGGACTGGTACGCATCGGCTATGCGTGCCAGTTGTGGGTCATCATGCACACCAGACACCTCTGCAAGCAGCGACCTCTGTCTCCCACCCCTCCCACCACCCCTGCCGACATGTGCAGTGCGTGCAGTGGCACGCACAGATGACCCTGGTCCCCCTTGGGGGTTGGTGGTGGTGGTGGTGTCCATGGCCCCACGTTGGTCCAGGGTCCCTGTGCTGGTGGTGCTCCTTGTTCTGTCCATGTCGGCAGGGATGGTATTTGTGGTGATAGTTGTTGGAGGGGTGGGTGCAGGGGGTGCAGCTGGTGGTCCTGCTGGTGCTGCAGCTGGTGGTCCTGTTGGTGCTGCATGTTGACTTGCACCGGAGGTGCCAGGTTGGTCTTCTTCATCCGAGGAGGGCAGAGGCTGTTCGACACCAGTGAGCTCCGTATCCTCTTGAGCCTGGGACTGGGACTCCTCAGCGTCTGCTGCTGTGTCCCCATCATCACCTGTTTTTGGGAGACACACACAATGTATGTTATGTTTCTGCAGGCATCAATGGTTGACACACCTGACAGTTGTGACTGTGCCTCTGGGTGCGGGCCTGTACATTGCATTGTCCTAAGTTGTCACAGTCAGGGGTTGATATTGGTGTAGCACATTGTCCTGCATTATTTGGGCATTTCTATGTATGTGTTGGGGTGTGAACATGGTCTGCATTGGTTGTATTTTGTTGACAGCCGGCCCTCCTTCCCACCCAGCCAGTCAGTTATCCCACCATGGACTGTGCTTGCATTGCAGGGAGTGAAAGTTGTCTTTCAAGATGTCAGTCAGTGGTGTCCTGCTGTTGGTTGTTGCACAGTTGCCAGCGGGGCCTTGCGCTCCCCACAGCAGTTGCCAGTGTCAGCCTCTTGTCAGTTGTTTTCCACTCCCTGTGATGTGAGCATGGTTCAGGGTGGTGTTGATGGGACAGTTGTGGGGGTGAGCTATGTCTGTGACTATGACTCCCATCATGCTATTGCCTCCACCCCACTTCCCAGCATTCCCATACTTACTTGCTTTTGTGGGGAGTTCAGTGTGTGTGGGTGTGAGAGCAATGGCAAGATGGCTGACAGTGGTGTCCTGCTGTTGGTTGGTGTGCAGTTCCCAGCATGCCCTTGTGCTCCCCACAACACAGCACCAGTGTCATACATCTTTGATGGGCCTTTCCACTCTCTGTGGGATGTGCATGCGTGAGTGTGAGCTTGCTGGGCCATGTGGTGGGGGATGTTGAGCTGTGACTACTACTCCCATCATGCTATTGCCTCCACCCCCCTTCCCAGCATGCCCATGCTTCCTTCCTTTTGACTCTGCTTCCCTGTGGGGTGGGCTGCCTGTACTGACAGGATGGCTGGGAGTGTTGTCCTGGCAGTTGTTTGGCTAAAAGTCCCAAGAGTGTCCCTGTGCTTCACACAACATAACCCAGGGTGGTGGTTCTTTGTGGGATCTTGAGTTAGGATGTGAGGCATTGCATTCTCCCAGGTGGGTTATGTGGAGTTTGTGTTGAGGGGGTGTGTGAGGGGAGGTGCTTGTGACTATGGTCAGTGCTGCAAGTCCTCCTTCCCACCCAGCCAGATATCCCACCATGGAACGTGCTTGCATTGCAGGGAGTGGAAGTTGTCTTTCAGGATGTCAGTCAGTGGTGTCCTGCTGTTGGTTGTTGCACAGTTGCCAGCAGGGCCTTGTGCTCCCCACAGCAGTAGCCAGTGTCAGCCATCTTGTGAGTCCTTTTCCACTCCCTGTGATGTGAGCATGGTTGTGAGTGGTGTTGATGGGCCAGTTGTGAGGCTGAGCAATATCTGTGCCTACTACTCCCATCATGCTATTGCCTCCATCCCCCTTCCCAGCATGCCCATGCTTCCTTCCTTTTGACTCTGCTTCCCTGTGGGGTGGGCTGCCTGTGCTGACAGGATGGCTGGGAGTGTTGTCCTGGCAGTTGTTTGGCTAAAAGTCCCAAGAGTGTCCCTGTGCTTCACACAGCATAACCCAGGGTGGTGGTTCTTTGTGGGATCTTGAGTTAGGATGTGAGGCATTGCATTCTCCCAGGTGGGTTATGTGGAGTTTGTGTTGAGGGGGTGTGTGAGGGGAGGTGCTTGTGACTATGGTCAGTGCTGTGAGTCCTCCTTCCCACCCAGCCAGATATCCCACCATGGAACGTGCTTCCATTGCAGGGAGTGCAAGTTGTCTCTCAGGATGTCAGTCAGTGGTGTCCTGCTGTTGGTTGTTGCACAGTTGCCAGCAGGGCCTTGTGCTCCCCACAGCAGTACCCAGTGTCAGCCATCTTGTGAGTCCTTTTCCACTCCCTGTGATGTGCGCATGGTTCATGGTGGTGTTGATGGGACAGTTGTGGGGGTGAGCAATATCTGTGACTACGACTCCCATGATGCTATTGGCTACACTGACTTGCCCAGCATACACAGAATTCCTTTCTTTCAGTGGTCTTCACTGTGTGTTGGTGTTGTAGTGGTGGCTACATGTCTGGATGTGTTTGTTAGTTATAATTGTGCCACTGCCTAGCTGTAGTTGTAGTTGTGTTTGTACATGTGATGACACGGTTAAATGTAACTTTGAGATGGCATGTGTTGTGTTTATCTGACTGACATACACATTTTGGGATGATTCTGTTCTGGTTGCTGTGTAATTGCTAAGAGTGCATGGTTTGACTCTCCCCTTGACAGTGATGTGTGTGTGTATTGTGGCAGAATATTGTGTACATTTGTTGTGTACTCACCAGGCTCTGGGATGTTTTCTAGTCCATAGACGCTCACTGGCGGAAGGATGGCCCGCACCTTCTCCTCCCAGGGCCTGAGGTATACTGGCTTGGCAGGAGGGCCACTGCCGGTGTATTGGCTCAGGAGGTAGTCCTTCTTCAGCAGCTCCCGTACCCTCCTGCGCACGTCATACCACCTGTTCTGGATGTCAGTCTTTGTGCGCAGACATGGTGATTGTGCGTTCACCCTGTTGATGATCCTCTCCCACATCTTTGTTTTCTGGGAGATGGGTGTCTGTTGGACGAGTGCGCCAAACAGCTGTGGCTCTACCCTGAGGATCTCGTCTACCAGGACTTCCAATTCACAATCTAGGAACTTGTGATTCTTCTTTGGGGGCATGGTGATGGGTGGTGATGGTGAGTGATGTGTGTGTTGGTGTGCAGGTGAAGGTGTGTGAGTGTGTGTTTTGCTGGGTGTATGTGAGGTAGCTATTTGTTGGTGTGCTGATGGTGTGTGGCTTGTGTGAGGGATGAGCTGTGGGTGTGTGGTTGCTGTCTGTTGAGTGCTGGCAGGTGAATAGCATTTGCAAAGGATCATGGTTGGGATTTGTGTCCTTTATATGGGTGGAGTTGTGGGTGTGTCTTTGTTCTCTGTCCCCACCCCCCCAGTATTTATTGGCTTTGTAATTGCTTGTTTGGCCTTTTTTTGTGTATTTTCCCTTAGTACTTTCTGTGCATGTTGGAAACGTTCTTGTGACCGAGTCGGACCCTGCAGTTGTCTCGTACGGTCTTCTCCGTTTCGTTCACGCTGTGTTTGTGCAATTTTCTATGCTGCGTACGCATCGGTCGCTTTGTTTTGTGTTACTTCGGCTCGCAGTTTTGTATGCGTGTCGGTCGTACGGCTTGTCCTCCGTACGACTCGGTCGTGGTTTTCGCGCCTTGCATCGTACTTTGCGGTTTGGAGTTCGCGGGTACGTTTCGGTCGGATTTGTTCCGGGTGCGTGTCGGTCGGTTCGATTCGCGTGTTTTTCCAGCCGGATTGCTGTTTTCCGTGCGGCTCGGTCGTTCGGCTTGGGTTCCGTACGTGTCGGTCGGATTTTGCACGCTTTGCATCGTACTTGGCGGGTCGGGCGCCACAGGTACGTGTCGGTCGGAATTAATTCCGGCTCCGAGTCGGTCGGTGCTTTTTCCGGCCCGAATCGGAATCGACCCCATAATATCTTTTCTCTTTCAGACCCAACTAAAAAACAAAACCGTCCTCCAAACTAAAAGCATCAAGAAACATCTTTAAAAAAGGTAAGAATACAGAAATATTTAACAATAAAACAACCTAACCATTTTTCTCTCCCAGTAAAGCATTTTTTTAAAGAACATATCAGCAAAAATAGAAATGCCACATGGTTAAAACATTAAATATAACTTCAAACAGCATTAACTTTAAACAGTATAAAAAAATCCAGATATTGTACTGTATATTTTTTCTTCAAAACAGATACACAATTAATTAAAAATAAACTAACATTTTTTTTTCTATTTCAATCCATAACAGAAAATGTCATCTAATCAAGATGCCAAATACGTTACCTCCAGCCGGGCAACCGTCTGCTAAAACATAGTGGGTATGTTTATTGTAAGGAGAGACTAACTGAGCCCAGGTGTCATTGGAGGTGTGTGCAATACTACTCATCCCATTGCAGAGCGGTTACTCTTGGTGACTCTGTTTTAAGAACCAGAGAACATAACCACTCTGCCTCTGCAATGGAGATTGAGGTTAGAGAAACAATTAATGAAATTAAAAATATTGCATCCACCTCCAATGAACCCTGTGGTGCAGTTTTGAGGAGGTAGCCCAACACATTCCACCACATGTTGCAAGTAGTATGCCCACAATTCCTAATCTGAGAAGAATTGTTCAACATAAAAAACAGGCAAATAACCAACAAAGAGTAACACCCCAAACCTTTTCTGACATAAAAATTCCACCTGAACTCTCTGTAACAGTTACTAATGAACCATTTCTTTTGCATGACAACAAAAACCCTCAAAAAAGAATACTAATCTTTAGCACACCCCATAATCTTGTAAGGTTGTAGAACAGTGGTATTTGCATGATGGATGAGACGTTTAAATCCATGCCCCATCCATTCACCCAAATATACACTATTCACGCATATATTAATAATACAGTAGTTCCCTTAGTTTACAGTTTACTCTCTGATAAACAATCCTCAACATACACTGAATTATTGTCAGTGATAAAAGCTAAAACGTCAAACCAAAGTCCTAGAAAAGTACTAATTGACTTTGAATTACCTATGATTAATACTATTACCAAATTGTACACAGATACCCAAATTCAAAGATGTTTTTTTCACTTTTCTTAGGGTTTTTTGCGAAAAATTAAAAAAACATCCTTAGTTGAGGATTATATATCAGATAGCAAACTACAGTTTGAACTAAAAAAACTAACAGCCCTTTGCTTTGTTCCTCCTGACAGTGTAGATGAGTACTACAGTTCAATTACAGAATCAGAATACTTTACCGCAAACGAAGATAAATTGGCACCCATTCTAAATTACTTTGAAGACACATAGATTGGCCATCTAAGCAGGTCGGGTCGCAGGAGGGAACCACGTTTCCATGTGAAGTGGTGGAACTGCTACTTGACCTGCTTAGAGGGAGGAGCAAAAACAAACAATACCATAGGGACTCCTTCAATAAATCAATTGGCAAACCTCATCCTAATTTCTATCATTTCTTGGAAATTTTGAGGAAGGAGCAAAGTTTCCAAGAAATGAGAATGTCGCAATCATTAACAGGTAGTCTGAACCTACGTATATCAAAAAGAACAAAGGAAATGTCCAAGAGACTATTGGGTGCAATTCAACAGTTTTCGTTGATGGTGGCTTCAGACTAACTTGATAATCTTGCACACATCCTCCATTTCTAACCTACACTATCTTCTTACTTGCCTGTTTTGCCCTAAAAAAAAATCCAATTCATTTGGTATTTATTTTGTAACAATTAAAAATATTTTTAAAGGTCGGGTCTCGTTACCTTTAGATTTCTTCTTTTTTCAACTCTTGGACTTACGTAGTATCAAATGTTTCACCAAAAGTCCTTTGTCTTTTTTGAATCCATTGCAAATAATCCACATTCCTTTTTGTAAATCCATGTCCCGAATTAATCTTTTTAAATGTGCACATGACTTTAAAAAATAATATCTGTGCATACCTAAAAAAAACTAACCCAAAAAACAAATCCCGAAAAAGTGTTGATTTTCGGCAAAAAACGCTACAAAATCCAACGAGGCAATCCACTCAATTTCGAAAAGAATTCCAAAACCATTCCAAATTCCAAAATCCATCGCCGAAACTCCATCTCGAAAAAATTAAAATGCCACTTCCAAATTCCAAAAACCAATAAGCAATGGATGTAAAAATATTCGATCGTCTATTTTCCCAAAAAGAAATTCTTTTTTCCATCATATTAAAAATACATCTAACTGTGACGACGTCAAAATCTTTCTTTTTAAAATAACCTGTCGCAAAAAGAAAAAGATACCTTTCGATTTACTTTTGTTTATTAAAGTTTTTAATGTATATATTTTTATAAACTTTATAAAACAAAAAGTGTTACGAAAGAATGAGACCTGACGTGGGCCTACTATTACAACCTGTTATGGAGTGAATTAGTTGGTTAACACACATTTAAAGTACCAAAAACACATATACTACTTCTATCTACCTCCCTCCTCTCTCTTTACAATAAACATTACCACTAATCTATGTATTTTAATAATTTTAATTTGTCTTACCTTGACGGAACTCTCCCTTGCATCAGATCCGTAGCGCGACGATCCTCGTAATGACGAAAGTTACGTTTACGCGTCAATGTCATGTCTTTCTGTAAAAATGAAAAAAGGACATTTTCTCCCATTGACTTCAATGGAAAAGCGTGGGAAAATTTTCAAAAAATGTTTACAAAAATGTTAATTTACATAAAAATATGTATGTTTATCTTTGAAAAATATTATAAATAAACTATTTTTTCATTATTTTTTCATATTTTATTTAGAAAACATAATATTTATATAAATGTTATTAAAATTCTTTAAATAATAATTTACATGGCTGGTCTTTCTTTCTTCATTTTAAATTTTATTAAATTATTACATTCTGTTTACATTATATTACATTTTTTTTACACAATTATTACTTTTTTTTTAAAATTATTAATATTTATATTTTTAACTCTATAACATTTCAATAGCTATTTTACATTTTATTCACTCTTTCTATTTAAAATCTGAATATTAATTTGTAAACCATGTACAAATAAATTCCCTAATTAATTAAAAAATTCTAACATCTTTTTTAATTTTTTTAACTTTTAATTAATCATATAATAAACAATATTTTTATTTTTATAAAAATTAATAAAACTTTTTTCTTAAACATAATTTATTTTCCCCTTTAACACTACTATCACAAAGTTTTAATTCTAATTTTTATTTTATATATACTCTAGTATTAATTTTAATACCTGAGTATTAAAATAAAATAAAATTCTATAAATTTCCACATCCTTTTTTTAAATTATTAATTTAAATATAACATTAATCTCCCTCTTATTATCACTATTATCCCAAACATTTGATTCTAATATTTTTTTAAACATACTCTACTAGTAATTTTAATACTTGAGTACTAAATTAAATTACCACCTTTTTTAATTTGTATTAATATTTATATGATACACATCTCCCTTATAATATTAATGTATCCCAAACCTTTAAATCAAATTATTTTTTAACCATACTCTAGTATTACTTTTAATACCTGAGAATAAAAAAAATAGCACAACCATTTTTTAAATTATTTAATTTTAATATAATATAAACCACCCTTTTAATTTTATTCTTTCATAAAAAATAAATATTCTTATATTTTTTAAATATATACTCTTTTATAAATTTTAATACGTGAGTCATAAAATAAACTTCCACAACTGTTTATAATATTATTTACTATTTATATAATATAAATCTCGCTTTTACTAAATATAACCTATAATTAATTATAATACCTGAGTATTAATTAAAATAGACTACCACAACCTAACAAATACTTACCATACTATACTTACCAATGCGTTGTAATGGCATGCGCTGTAATAGCATGCGTTGTAATGGCATGCGTTGTAAAGGTATGTGCATTGTAATGGCATGAGATGTAATGTTGTCTGGTTTTAATGGATGCGTTGTAAAGGCATTGCGTTGTAATGGATGTCTCCTGACACTGGGGGTGACCACATTTACCCCCCGCCATATTACCATGGCGGGGGTACCGCGGCGGACGGAAAGTCCGTCTGCCGCATTTCCGCCGGTCGGCAATCGTCACGATTGCCGGCCGGCGGAACTCAGGCATAATATTCCAGGCACCGCCATCCATATCATGATGCCTGGCGGTTCTGGCCTTTCCATGGTGGCGATGCCGCCATGGAAGGGCTGGCAGGAATTGCTTTGGGGGCCTGTTGCGGGCCCCCGGGGAGGTGGGGGGCTGCACTTGGGGGGTACCATAGGACATTGCCATGCTCAAGGTGGCAGGCACCGCGCGGTGCCTGTCACGTTGTGCATGGCAATGCACAACATGCCTCTTTGGCATTGCGGCGGGTGCTGCTGACAGCGGGATGCCAGGGTGGCGGTCACATCCTAATTGGTGGTGCGGGACCGCCGCACCGCTGGTGGCCGGTCCCAGCACCGATAGGGTGGCGGGCGGACTTAAGCCTGCCCGCCATCCTAATGGGGCCCACTGTTGGTACCTTAAACCCCCCAACAGCATCTGGACACAGTTACATCCTAGCGGTGGTAGGCCATGCCACTAGGTATCCAGAGGGTATTCCCCTTAGGACTACTACAGCTCCTGTAGTTGCTAGGGCCCTTCTGGGAGTCTTTTCCAGAGTGGGATTTCCTAAGGAGGTCTTGACAGACAGAGGAACAAACTTTATGTATAGTTACATTACTGCTATGTGGAAAGAGTGTGGAGTAAATGACATGTTTACCACGCCCTACTATCCACAGTGCAATGGGCTTGTTTAAGGTTCAACAAGACCCTAAATGGTATGATCATGGGACTCCCAGAAAAGCTCAGGCGAAAATGGGATGTCTTACTACCCTGCCTTCTCTTTGCCTACAGAGTGGTTCCTCCGAAGGGGGAGGGCTACAGCCCATTTAAACTTTTATTTGGACATCCAGTTAGGGCTCCATTATGTATGGTTAGGAAGGGCTGGGAGCAGCCTCTCAAACCTCCTAAACAAGATATTGTGGACTGTGTTCTTGGCCTGAGTTCACGTATGGCTGAGTACATGAAGAAGGCAAGCAAAAACCTTGGGGTCAGTCAGAAGCTTCGGAAAGCTGGGCATGATCAAAAGGCTGTACTGACTGTTTATCAGCCAGGACAGAAAGTGTGGGTGTTGGAGCCTGTGGCCCCAGCAGTTCTCCAAGACAAGTAGAGTAGCCGACATCATTCTTGAGAAAAAAGGTGAGGTCACCTTCTTAGATGACCTAGGCACTCCTAGAGGTTCCCATAGGGTACTTCATGTGATCCACCTAAAACCTTTTGACAGGGCTGACATGAGCTTGCTCATGGCCACTGATGAGGGACAGGAGGAAGAGAGTGACAGTCTCCCTGATCTCCTCTCTAAGGACCCTGTTGATGGGTCAGTTGATGGAGTAGCCTTGGCAAGCAGCCTCACTGATCAGCAGCAAGCTGATTGCAGAAAAGTTCTCAATCAGTTCACACATTTGTTTTCTCTGACTCCTAGTCAAACCACCTGGTGTACCCATGAAGGGGACACAGGTGACAGTCCGCCTGTGAAGAATAAAATCTACAGACAGCCTGACCATGTCAGAGACTGCATCAGGACTGAGGTGCAAAAGATACTGGGATTGGGGGTTATTGAGCCTTCAGATAGCCCTTAGGCTAGTCAGTAGTCTTTGTGCCAAAAACCTCACACCCAAGATGGTAAGAGAGAGACGAGGTTTTTTCTGGACTAGAGAGGCCCCAATGCAGTCACTGGGACTGATGCCCATCCAATTACCAGGGCAGATGAGCTAATCGATACTCTGACCTCATCCAAGTATCTCAGTACATTTGACCTGACTACTGGCTACTGGCAAACCAGACTCTCCGAGGATGCCAAGCCAAAAAACAGCATTTTAAACCCCTAGTGGGCATTATCAATTTATTGTAATGCCTTTTGGCTTGAAAAATAATGCACCTGCCAAATTTCAGAGGTTGGTGAACAAGGTTCTCACAGGTCTGGAAGCCTATAGTGCAGGTGGAGGCCAGGTTCAACCACTGGAAAGCACAATCCAGACCATAATGGACTGCGTTGCTCCCACCACCCAGCCTCTACTCAGAGTTTTCTTGGGCCTGACTCAGTACTACAGGAGGATTGTTAAGGGATATGGGTCCATAGTGACTCCCCTTAATGATCTTACCTCCAACAGAATGCCTAAGAAAGTTCAGTGGACAGTTAGCTGTCAGGAGGCATTTGTTGACCTGAAGCAGGACCAGTGCACTGCTCCCATTCTGCAAAGTCCTGATTGATTATTCCAAAACCTTCATTGTCCATACACAAATGCTTCTGAGATAGGGGTAGGTACAGTTCTATCACAACTTAATGCAGATGGCAAGGACCAACCAGTAGCTTTTATAAGTAGTACGTTGACTGCCACTATCTCAGCTATTGAGAGGAAGGCCTTTTCTGTGGTCTGGGACTTGAGAAGTTGAGGCCATACCTTTTTGGTACTCACTTCATTGTTCAGTCAGACCATAAGCCCCTCTTAATGCTAAAACAAAAGAAGGGTGAAAGTTCCAAATTTTTGAGGTGGTCCATTTCCCAACAGGGGATGGACTTTTTTATGGAACATAGAACTGTGAGTAACCATGCCAACGCAGATGGACTCACTAGATATTTCCACGTAGAAAATGAAGACTCAACTGGGCAAGGTTATTCTCATCTCCTTTCATTGGGGGGGGGGGGTAGTGTAGGAAAGTAGGATCTGTTTTCATGGTTACCCCCACTTTTTGCTGGTGTCAGTATGCTTTTTTGACTCGTCTGACTAGGATCCTGCATATCAGAACCCCAGTCACTGTGCGTCCTCCCTAAATTTGACATGGTAAGTTCTTTTATACCTCCACAATTGGCTACTGGTGTACCCCTATAAGTCCCTAGTGTATGGTACTGAGGTACACAGGGGCTAGGTACACCAGGGGTCTCCCCATGGGCTGCAGCATGTATTATGCCACCCATGAGAGACCACTCAAACGGTGACTACAGGCCTGCCATTGCAGCCTGTGTGAGCTGGTGCTAGCACCACTTACAACAAATATACGTTTTCTTATATCTGAGGTCACTACACTTAAAACCCCTAAGGTAGGCCTTTCAATCCTGAAGGCAGGGTTATAAGTGTGAGGGTGCCTATGCATGAGCAGGACACCTCTACAAACCCGGGAGTGGATTATCCATGCTTTGTAAGTGCGGTCAGCCATTTTGATACATATAGTGGCCATCCGTCATTACGTGATGGCTAACTATATAGTGGCTGTGCCGGACCTGGGCATGTTTGTTATCAAACATGTTGGAATCATACCCCATCACCGTTACTGGTGTTGGAGGTATGATTCCATGCACTGGGGGGCTACTCTGGGAAGACCCCAGTACTCCCGGTACCAGCCTTCCAGGGTCTGTCAGCAAGCTAGTGCCGCTGCCGACCCCAGAAACGATTCTACCCTCCTGCTGCTGAGCTGAGGCATACTCAAGTTGGAACCTGTTCTGGGAACCCTTGGCTCCCGCTCTGGTGCAAAACTGGACAAAGGACATGGGAGTATCCTCCCCTCTGTCCAGCCCTCCTCTGTGAGGGTCCCCTGAGTCGTCCTAACCCCTTTCTTAGGGTATAAAAGGTCTTACCTGTGGGAGGGTCCTCAGATTCCTTGTGGTACAAGACTCAAGTCTGAAACCACGTCACTCTTGGACACTCTGGGGCCGATTCACAGAACTAATCTGAGATAACATCCTAAACTTACTGCTTTTGGTATTCACAGAAGGCATTCAGTAGTAGTAAAGTTAGGACTCCTAACTTTACTACTGCTAAACTGAGATAAAATCCTAAACTTACTACTTTTGGTATTCACAGAAGGCATTTAGTAGTAGTAAAGTTAGGAGTCCTAGCTCAGGGTCTGCTCTTACTCTCCTGCTTGTGGTGCGTCCCTTGGACCTTGCTGGTCACAACGTTGGTTCTTCTATGCTTTCCATGCATGTTGCAGCTGCCAAGGCTTGTTGGTGCTCCCGCCGGACACCAACCCCCTGGTTCTCAACTTCTGATGTGGGATAGCTCGCGCACGACTCCTGGTCTTCAACAGTGTTGCGTGGTCCTCACTGCTGCAGCAACAAGGTCACCGCCATCACACCTGCATTTTCCGTCATCAGTGGACATTGCTCTTCCATTCCTCCTGGTCACCTCTGAGTGGCATAGACTCTCTCCCCTCTGCTTGCAGGTTCTTCACTTCAAGAATCCACCCTTGGATTCCACCAGAGTCTTGCACAGTCTTCGCCAGCGGCATCTTTACTGAAGTTGTCCATTTTGGTCTACGGCAGGTTCCGACATAACTTTGCACCTATGCACCCGGCTTCCCTAGTGTAGGTATCCTGGTTCCTGAGGTATCCACGGGTGGAGTGACTCTCCAACCTTCTGTCTTCCATTGGGTTTCTTCAGGGTCCACTGGGAAGGGTCCTTCTTTTTCAAAACTGCAACCGTGACGTTCCTGTTGACTTCTATTGAGTACGCAGCTGTATTTCCACTCCGCACACAGCTGCTGTGGGGTTCCTGGGTACTTACCTTGGGTGTCTCTTTGTGTCCCCAGCTCTTCTGAGTCTACTGGTCCAAGTCCCGACTTCGGCCGCAGTTTGCATTCCACTTAGTATATGGTTTGGTCTCCCACTGGGAAACCACTGTCTATTGTGCTTGCAATTGTAGTATTCATGTGTGTTTGTGTTAATAGCTACGGGTAGGAGACATACCAATGTGTTACTGAGTGCTGTGTAATAAATAGACCTATTTTTTAACTACACTGTGTGGTTCTTTTTCATTTAACCTACACTCCATGAATAGATCTGATAAAACAAGCTGCTTAACACTTCTTCTGGATAAGCCTATCTATCTAGAGCTTTCTATGGTTGTCTAAGATCACTAAAATCACCATAAGGGTTGTCTGGATTAGTGCAAGGTGCTTCACTTAAATAAGTTTGCACCATATACTAAGCCAGCTTCCTACACCGACATGCAGACATCGCAACATCACAAGAATAGGAGGCCGTGGAACAACTCTCGGGCCACTGCCGATTTACAACAATAGAAATAACAGATCATGTGAAGCTCTAGGGAAATGCCCAAGGACCTACAAAAAGAAGCCTAAAGTTAGCCCAAAAAGCAGCATCTAGAAAAAGCATCTAGAAACAGGGAAAGTCAAGTTTGCCTTCACATGCAGGTACCACGTAAATAAAAGGATACTTTTGCGGGATACCCTGAGGTATTTTTAGTTAGCAACAGGACCCATGTTATACAAAAAAAGATAAGAATATCTAAGAACTCCCTCAGATAGCCCAACCCGAGGTTGAGTCTGCCCTGGTAGTATCACCTTACCAAGGTGGGACGAAGTGGCCTGTGATGAAGCATGTCACATTACGTGAGTGAGCCCACCTATTTCAATTCTTGGAATTGCCATCTTCAGTAGGAGACAAAAAAGCAACAACTGAATCATCTGATTTGATTCTGGCATTTCCCCCAGATGCTCCCAATACAAGGACACCATGCCATTATTGTGTTTTATGATCAAAAGACACCCCCACGCCGAAAAAATCCCCATGAACACATTAGAAGAGACAGGATACTGGAGGATTGATGACCCCCAGAGCACTAATTAATAACTGAAAAATAACGCACTTTGGGGCCGATTCCGATCTCGGCCGGTAGTGCTCCGAATCGGATTCGGTTTTACCGGATCCGATCCGGAGCCCTATTTTCCGACCGAGTCGTACGCGCGTCCGGGCGAGCGAGTACGATGCGTATTCGCCGACCGACTCGTCCGGGCGACCCGACCGCTCCGACCGACTGGTTCCCGGATCGTACCGCTCCGACCGACTCGCTCGGACCCGATTCGCACCGCGCAATGGAGACGTTTTCCGGCCGGGTAAGTACGATGCGCACCTCGACCGCTCCGACCGACTCGCGCCGTCCGACTCGAACTCGCTGTCGGAGCCGTACTTTGGGGGTCCGTGTCAGACCCCCCTGTACGCGTACCCGTGCGAGGCGCACACAGGGGGGACCCATGGGTCCCCCCTACCTGTGCGTGTACGCCGCGAAGTGCTTCGCGGCGTACTCGCTGTAGGGGGCGCCCTTGTCTGCCTCGCACCCATTGAGGCAATGGGAGCCCGCGTACGCGTTCTACGACCGGCTCCCATTGAGTTCAATGGGAGTCCGACCGACTCGTGTCCGGTGGCATACGAATGCATCGGACTCGTTCGGTCGGACTACACGGGTCCGATTCGGTCGGAAATCTCTCCGAGGCCGGCTCGGTCGGAGAAATTACCGACACGAATCGGAATCGGCCCCTTTGTAGGAAGCTGACTCTGTTTATACTATACCAAAGTAAGGTAAAGTGTGCACAGAGTCCAGGGAGTCCCCAGAGGTATAGCAGAGGCTAAATTAGGTAAATAGAAACAGCTTCTCTGTGGTAGTGTGGGCGAGCAGTTAGGCTTATCCAGAGGGTGTGTTAAGCATTTATTTTAATCACTCAATCAAGACTGATATACACACTCAGAGACTGAATCCAGACCAACTGGGCAAGCATAAAAAAGGTATACTCGTATTTTATTTATAGAACCAAGCAGGACTTGGTACAGGTAGGTAAAATATACTTCTAATGCAGGATTTTACATTGCAATGCAGGTATGATTGAATTTTGCAATAGTTACAGGTTTGTGCCACTTTAAAAAGCAGTTTGAATTATACAGTAATTACCTTAGGAATACTTTTTAGTTACTTTTGAATTACTTTGGGTTTCACAATACAAGGTAAGTAAGACTTTTTATACTTTGCAGTTTAGTTCTCTTTTCTCCAATCAAACATCAGTTCAACACTTAGAACACTTTAGGCACAAAATCTCTTAACATGGGCTCATAAGGAGAAAAAGTGTTAGCAGTTTCTCAGATAAGTACACGACTTACGAGTGGGAGTTTTAGGGGTTAGGACCAAGGTTCCCCAAGGTCTAGATGGACACTCATGTTGCACCACCAGAGGCACTGGGGCGCTGGGTGCTGAGTGCAGGGGTCCAATGTTAGAAAATGGGGCTAACGGAGCCTTTGGTTAGGGACTGCTTACGAGCAGGCCAGTCGGGTGTGGGAGCAAAGCTCCTGGGTTTAAGGTCAGCACTGCAGGGGCCAACGGCCAGCACAGGAGCTGCACCACCAGCGGCACTGGGGAGGCCGGGTACAGGGTGCAAAACGGACGTCGGGGGACCCTGTGCTTTTCAATGGACACTTCGGTTCTGTGAAGTTGCTGTAGGCTCGGGCAGGGGCCTTCCTGAAGGCGACCACTGACTGAAGAGGTGAGTTGGGATCTTGGGGGATGCCTGGAAACCGTTGGTTGGGCCACCCAAGGCCGTGGGGCGTCAGGTGCAGGGTTGTCTTCGGGCATCGGGTTTTCCTACCAGCTCCAGAAGCGGTCCGGGGGAACCTTCAGGTTGAGGCTGCAGGCATCATCTTGAAGCTTCAGGGAGGTCTGGAATCACGAGATCCTAGGTCAGGATAGCTGGGAAGACCTCCTTGGGGTGTTGGCCACTCGAACTTGGGCCGTGGGCTTTGGGTGCAAAGTGGTGCAGAATCGCATAGTCACCGGAATCTGGATTCTGTGGGTGAGTCTTTGCTTGAGCAAATCCGGTGCCCACGGGAGACAGAGTCTGTAAGATGGTTACAGGGCACATCCTCCGGGCTCTGGGGGTTGCTGGCTGCTGGATTCGCCAGGGTTCTTGCTGTAGGCAGGTTGTAGATGGGACAGTCCGGGCAGTTGGTGTCCTCTTCGTCTTCCTGGGCCAGCACAGCTCTTCGGTCCTTCTTCCTCGAATCTCAGGAGGCAAGGTTCAGGGTTGCCTCATAACACTAGATTTAGGGGCGTTTAAAGGGGTGTGCAGGTCGGGACAATGGGTCCCTTCCTTGGGGTGGGTACACCCCCTATTATACCACCCTCCAGTGGGAGGGGGCATGAGCCTATCCCTAATTGGCTGAGTCCCTCTCATCTTCAAGATGGAGGGGACTGAGATGTGTGCTTTACCTAGCCTCCCCCACTTGAGGATTCAGGTTGGCAAAGGTGGGCACAACTCTCTTCCTAGCTTGTTTTTCTTTCGATTCTCCCGCCTAAAGTGGGGGGCAGAACCGGTGGGAGCCAGTTGCTGGGGGCAGCAAAAGGCAAGGACAGCTTCCAAAGGTGGTAGGCCTTTGAAGCTTCCCCTTCATGGACCCAGCCCATCCTGGGGGAGGAGGCATGACACCTCTATCCAGGATGGGCTTTGTCTAGTGGTGGCTAATGGCGGGCAGCGATTCAGGAACCACACCAGGGCTTATTGTTTTTCAGGGGGCATCTCTAAGGTGCCCTCTGAGTGCATTTTACATTAAATCCCACACTGGCATCGGTGCGGGTTTAATGTGCTGAGACGTTTGGTACCAAAATTCCCAGGTTTTAGTTAAGCCAATGTGGTGCTGTGGAGTTCGTAATGAACTCCCAGACTACACTTACAATGTCTAAGAATAGACTTAGACATTGTAGAGGTACAGTACTCATGCCAATGTACCCTCACCTGAGGGCTAGGGCACCCTGCTAGAGGGGTGACTTACCTGGGCATCAGGCAGTGGGTTGTAGGCATGGCACACAAGGATGGGTGCCATGTCAACTCTTCACTTTTCTCTGCACCAAAACATGCAGCCTGCAATGGCAGTGTGTGGGTGTTAAGGTATGGGGCCTGTAAGGGTGGCACAATAGGTGCTGTAGCCCTTAGAGGCCTTCTCTGGTCACAATGCATTTGGTGTCCATGGCTCCTTTTACAAGGGGCTTACCTGTACCAATTGTGGGTACAAAGGTACAGTTTGGGAACAAACACAGGCCCTGGGAGCCTGATTGACATGGACCCACAGCACATCAAGCCAGGTTGCATCAGAGGTCAGGCTAAAAGTGGGGGGTAACCATGCAAAAAGGGGCACCTTCCTACACAACCCTCCCAAACGAAAGAGAATGAGACTAACCTTTCTCAAGAGAGTCTTCATTGTCTAAGTGGAAAAATCTGGAAAGGCCATCTGTATTGGAATGGGCAGTCCCAGGTCTACGTTCCACTGTAAAGTCCATTCCCTGTAGGGATATGGACCACCTCAAAAGTTTTAGGTTTTTTCCCTTCATCTGCATTAGCCATCTGAGAAGTCTGTGGTCAGTTTGAACTAAGAAGTGAAGTGAGTACCAAACAGGTATTGTCTCAGCTTCTTCAGGGACCAAACCACAGCAAAGGCCTCCCTCTCAATGGCATTCCAACGCTGTTCCCTGGGAGTAGTCTTCTGCTTATGAAAGCAAAAGGTTGTCCTTGTCCATCATTTGTTAGGGATAGGACGGCTCCTATCCCTAGCTCAGAGGCATCAGTCTGCACAATGAATTGCTTGGAGTACTCTGAAGCCATGAGAATAGGTTCTGAGCACATCGCCTATTTAAGGGTGTGAAAAGCCTTTTGGTAGCCAACTGTCCAGTTCACTTTCTTGTTGGAGGTAAGTTCTGTGAGGGGAGTAACAATGGACCCATATCCCTTCACAAACCTCCTATAGTATCCAATCAAGCCAAGGAATGCCCTGACTTGGGTCTGAGTTATTGGAGCTTCCCCATCCAGAATAGTCTGGATTTTGGGTTGTAGTAGTTGGACTTGACCTCCACCTGCAAGGTGTCCCAAGTATAAAGCATTTAGATGCCTTGATAGTTAGGCCTGCAGCTTGCAAGGCCTATAAAACCTTCCCCAGGTGGACCAGGTGATCCTGCCAGGAAGAGCTAAACACAGCAATATCATCAAGATGAGCTGCACTAAAGCCTTCCAACCCAGCAAGGACTTGATTCACCAACCGTTGGAAGGTGGCAGGGGCATTCTTTAGACCAAAGGGCATCACAGTGAACTGGAAGTGCCCTTCAGGTATGGAGAATGCTGTCTTTTCTTTTGCTCCAGGGGCCATGCCAATCTGCCAGTACCCTGCAGTTAAGTCAAAGGTACTTAAGTATTTGGCAGCCCCAATTTATCTATCAATTCATGAGCCTTGAGGATGGGGTGTGCATCTGTCTTGGTGACAGCATTGAGGCCTCTGTAGTCCACACAAAACCTAATTTCTCTCTTTTCACCCGGTGGATGAGGTTTGAGCACTAGGGCCACTGGGCAGGCCCAGGGACTCTCAAAAGGCTTAAAGACCCCCAACTCCAGCATCTTGCTGACTTCAGCTTTAATGCTTTCCTTGACTTGGTCAGACTGGCGATAGATTTTAGTTTTGACAGGCAAGCTGTCTCGTGTGCACATCGTGGGTACACTAGGGGTCAAGGAAAAGAGCTGTGCATACTATTGCAGAACCTGTCTGCAAACAGCTTGCTGTTGGGCAGAGACGGTGTCTGAGTAGACAACTCCACCGACTGACCCATATTGGGGGCTGTAAGAAGAGGTCAGGGAGAGGTTCACTCTCTGTCTCCTGATCCTCATCAGTAATCATTAGCATGGTTACATCAGCCCTGTCACAATACAGTTTGAGATGGTTCACATGTATCACCCTTTTGGGAGACCTGCCAGTTCCCAGGTCTTCCAAGTAGGTGACCTCACTCTTTTTATCTAGGATAGGGTAAGGGCCACTCCATTTTTCATGGAGGGCCCTTGGTGCCACTGGCTCCAAAACCCACACCTGTTGCCCTGGTTGTTAATCTACAGGGCAGCTTTTTGGTCATTACAGAGCTTCTGGAGCTCCGGGCTGGCCTCAAGGTGTTTGGATGCTTTATGCATGTACTCTGCCATCCTGGAACGAAGGCCTAGTACATAGTCCACCACATCTTGCTTGGGTACATGGTGGGGTTTCTCCCATCCTTCCCTTATAAGTGAGAGTGGTCCCCTTACAGGGTAGCCAAACAGAAGTTCAAAGGGTGAAAACCCTACTCCCTTTTGAGACACCTCTCTGTAGGCAAAAAGCAGGCAGGGCAAAAGACATCCCATCTTCTTTTAGATTTTCAGGAAGTCCCAACATCATGCCTTTCAATGTCTTGTTAAATCTTTAAACAAGGCCATTGGTTTGTGGGTGGTAAGGGGTTGTGAACTTGTAGATCGCTCCACACTCATCCCACATGTTTTTTAAGTATGCAGATATGAAGTTGATACCTCAGTCTGATACTACATCCTTAGGAAACCCTACCCTGGTGAAGACACCAATGAGGGCCTTGGCTATCACAGGGGCTGTAGCAGTCCTAAGAGGAATGGATTCAGGATACCTAGTAGCATGATCCACTACTACTAGTATGAAATTGTTTCCTGAGGCTGTGGGAGATTCAAGTGGACCCACTGTATCCACTCCTACCCTCTCAAAGTGTACCCCAACCAATGGTAGCAGAATTAAGGGGGCCTTTGGATGCCCGCCTGTCTTACCAATGGCTTGACAGGTGACATAGGAGCTTACAAACACCTTCATTTTTGGGACATCTGTGGTCAATAAAAGTGGATGACCAATCTTTCCCAAGTTTAGGTCTATCCCAGATGCCCAGTAGGGGGATGTCATGAGCTAAACTGAGTAGAAACTCCGTATACAACTGAGGCACTACCACTCTCCTAGTGGCACCAGGTTTGGGGTCTCTGGCCTCAGTGTACAGGAGCCCTTCCTCCAAATAGACCTTGTGGGAGCCACTGGCATCTCCCTGCTCCCTTGCAGCATCTTGCTGCCTTAGGCCTTCAAGAGTGGGGCAGACCTGCTGCCCAAGGCACAGCTGTTCCCTAGAGGGTCCCCCTGGTCCCAAGAGCTCTATCTCGTAAGGTTCAAGTTCCATACACTCAGTTCCTTCTGGGGCTGACAAGTTCTCTCCCTGAGGAGAGGGGTTCTGATCTTTTTGCGTGTGGAAGCTGTTTCACCAGTCTTCCTACCTTTCCTCTTTAGAGATTGGTCCATCATGTCAGGCTCCAACACTCCTTTTTCACCCTGTGCTAGGCATTGTGCCCTTGTCTTTAGGCACACTATCTCAGGTATCTGCAGCATGGCTGCATGTGTCTTTCTTTTTACCTCAGCCCATGCTGAGGTTTCCAGATAATTTCCAAGCAGACAGGGGGCTGTGAGCTTTGGAGAGACCACTACCTGCTTCAGGCCAGCAAACGCCCATGCTACTATCACCATAGCCATGGCATGGTTAGTGGTGACACTGTCAGCATTGGTAACTGGATAGGTTTTTACAGTTAGGTATTGCTCTGGAGAAATCAGTGTATCTTTCACCATAGTGACACTGGCACCTGTATCCCTCAGAGCTTCTATCTTAGTCCCATTCACTAAGGGGTACGGCAGGTATTTCTTTAAATCTTGGGACCAGACAGCCAAAGTGGCTAACCCTCCCTCCCCTTCAGGGACCAAAACAGCCTCAGTGTGAACCCTGATGTGCTCTGAGCACACTATTGATCCCATTTGAAGATTTGCCATACCAGTAGAAACTGGTGGTGGACTAGGGGCTGGTTTGTTGGGACAGGCAGCATCTCCAGTTCGGTGTCCCTTCTTTTTTCAGTGGAAACAGCAGGCCTTTGCAGGATCAACATTTTCCCCTCTTACCCACTAGTGGGCTGGGAAGAGTTCTTGGGCCCACCCCCTGACCAGGATTTTGGGGGCCTTTAAAAGACGCTTGTATTTTATCTTTGGGTTTCTCACCCTCTTTCCCGTAAGAGGGCTTTGTGACCCCTTTTTTTGTCACCCCCAGTGGTTGTCTTGGTTACCCTTGTCTTGCTAGTGGTCCGCCTTCTTTCCCAATTCTTGAGGAGAAATTGGACCTAGGTCTACCAGATACTGATGCAATTTTTCATAATTCTGCACTTTACTTCCAGTCAACCAGCCACTCTTCACTGAGTAGTCTACAAATTTCACTCGAGGACTGACTCTGGGATTTCTGAGCCCTCCTGAATTTAATTCTGTACTCCTCAGTAGTGAGTTCAAATCCCTCAATCAGGGTGCCCTTCATGAGTTTATAGGATTCTGCTTCTGCCCCACTAAGGGTCAGAAGTCTGTCTCTGCACTTACCAGAGAACAGTTTCCAAAGGAGTGCCCCCCAGTGAGACTTCCTCACTTTTCTGGCTTCACAAGCCCTCTCAAAGGCTGTGAACCACTTAGTGATTTCATCACCATCCCCAAATTTATGGACAATACCTTTGGGGATTTTAGGATCATAGGATCGTTCCTTTTCTAGATTTTTTAAATTGCTGCCACCATTGATGGGTCCTAGACCCATCTCTGCTCTCTCTTTTTCTAGAGCTAGGAGCCTAGTCTCTAGGTCTAGTCTTTTTGTCATCCTTACTAAAAGGAGATCTCCTCAGGGGGCGTGGCCAGCGAGCCATCATGGCGGACGCGACTTTGTAAGGCTCTGCACCTAATCCCTCAATTATCCTGATTTTCACCTGCCATCCGACCCATCCGGACGAGAAAGTTGCAGTATTCAGCTCACGCCGGGGTGTACCTGCAGCTGAGTCCCTGCGACAGCCATAAAGCACGGTCCCGGCCTGTAGTAGCGGCAGCAGCGAGTACGCGGCCTGGGGAGCTCCGGAGCGGACGCGGGAATACACCGCCCACTGAGTAACAGCCTCTACGATTACGGAGCTGCCCTACAGCTGGGTGCACTGTCGCAGCGCCAGCGAGGCATTTAGGAGGCATTCTCGATTTCTACTCACCCTGTCGCCGCCACGGCCCTGGCTGGGCGGAGCCGCCCGTGGTCGCATCGGCGCCCAGGCCTTGTCCCCAGTGATCCGGCGGCGTGGGCCCTGCTTGGGCGGCACTGGTGAGCGCGTCTCTGCAACTCCACAATTGGGACGTACCTGCCCGGACGGTGCTACAGGGGAATACCACCGCCGCTGCTGCCGCCGGAACTGGTGTATGTTGAGGCGCGGCTGAACCACGGCCCTTGACCGGTTGCTGGCGGAAGCCTGAGCACAGTTGAGGCCTTTCCCTTGCTTCCGAGGGGCCTCACTCCTGAGATGGCACTGGAGGGAGCTGCGGGACGTTACTGAAGCCGCTGACACTGCAGGAATCGGAGGTACTGCGATGCGACAGGATCGCCGCCATTGACCCATGGACGAAGGCAGCCCCTAGACAGCCGTGACCCGCATCCTGCTCCTGGGAGGCCTGGCTCCCGCGGCCACGACGGGGCGGACGATTTGGGCTCTGGCTGGAGCAGAGGAGAGTGCCGCTACCTCGGCCTTCCACCCGGTAAGCGACGCACAACACACCCTGTGCCCTGTACTCTCCCAGACGTCGGCGCAGCCCTGTGCAGCAGCCTGAACCTTACCGCGAATTGGGCCCTCCCTCTAGGAGGTCAGGCGAGTTGGGCCCTGCCTGCATGATTGCTGCTGAGATGCCTCTGACTACCCTTGCTGAAGTGTGGCTACCCCGAGGGCGCAAGAGAGGCTTTGAAGCCGTGGGCACCATCAAGGCTGCGTGTGTTAGGACACTTGCCCAAAAACTGACATTGACCTGCCGGAGGGAACGGCCAAGGACACGACGTGGCCTGCACCCTGCCGCGGGTGGACCCCGCTGCGGTGCCTGCGACCGAGTGTGCTGCTGCACGTGACACCGCAGAGGTGTGTAGGGACGAGTCTTACACCTATGTCTGGTGGGAAATACACAAGATATCCTGCACCCATCTTGCGCCTGCCTGTGCCAGGGCCCAGTGACCGGATCTACGCCCACACCTGCGGCACTTGTGCTGCAGTGGGACAACTACTACCAAGTGTCACGAGCCTGGACCACCTGCAGCTGTGATTGATGTGCGGCTGGACACCCCAGGTGCCCCCCCAATACCCGAGGTAGCATTGCAGGTGGTAGAGGCCCGGAAGTCATAAGTGTGAGGTGCTCCATGTGATGTGGTGGACCAGTGACGCTCCACCTGCCTGCGAACCATCCAATTGACTGTATGCGGAAAACAGAACCGTGAGACGGAGCGGAGAACATCAATACATCCGAAGGTGAGGCCACAAATTTGGAGGTGTACTCTGGAGCAAGGGTGCATCAGGGGTGGGGCCCTGCATCCGCTGAACCAGTTGACTCTGCGTGTGAACCAGTCGACCACTGCCACGTAGAGACGGCTAGCACCAGCCACACTGGAGCATAGATAGTCAGCAAACACGATCACGCATCCGTGACCCGCCTTCATACATACCCCTTTGCAGTTGTCTAGCATCGAACGTCAATGCTCTTGGCGCAAAACTTGGCAATGGGCCGCCTCCGCACCACTGCGCAGCAAAATGCGGCACGCACCGGCACGCTGGAGCCACCGCACACAGAGGGTGGTACAACCGGAGACGCTCCAAATGCAGAGATAACCACAAAACTGGACTCTGTACTGGCAGCGGTCGAAAAAATCGGGGCTACACTGGATCAGACGCGATCGTCTCTTGAAGCTCGGATCGACACTTTACTACGTGCTGACCACCGCAACCTGGCGGAGAAAGTCCAGTCGCAAGATTAGACACTATCGGAATTGAAACCGGTCACTAATAGCCACGCTACGGCCTTACAAGATGTCCTTGACCAGGGTACACGCACTTGAGGACAGAGTTGAAGATGCAGAGGGACGCTAACGCCGCAATAACATCCTCGTGGTGGGCCTCCCGGAGGGAGAGGAAGGTCGGACCCCGGAAACATATGTGGAGCATTGGCTCCGAGATATTCTACCTGCTGGAGCGCTGTCGCCGCACTTCGAGGTGGAACGGGCCCAACCCCCCCCGCCCCCCGGGGGCTCGACCGAGACCTTTGCTCTTCAGACTTTTAAACTACAGAGACACGATTCTGCGTGAAAGTCGTAAGATCTCCGAGTTAAAGGTCAGTGGAAGCTCAGTCATGGTGTTCCCAGATTACACGTCACAGGTACAGAGACGCCGGAGCACCTTCACAGCGGTGAAACGTCAACTGCGCGACTTGGAACTTCCCTATTCTCTGCTATTCCCCGCCCGGCTGAGAGTGGTGGCCCAAGGCACCACACGCTTCTTTGACTCACCTGAAGAGACATGGGACTGGCTGGAGGAATCCGGCCTATGGACGGGGCCCCGCACCGCAAGTGATGACCCAGCTAGACCAGTCAATAAGAGGACTCGCCGACGAGGGAAGCGAGATCGGAAGGGAAACACGTCAGGACGAGCAGCGGCGCCGCGGCCGGAACAGAGCGTGATGGAACGTCGAGACGCCCTGGAATCGGTCACGACATTGGAGACCCAGGTATATCGAGAGGCGAGGGAAATCAGCTCCTCCGGTTCAGCAACTGCTAGTGGCTCGTCCACCCCTAGGCCTGAAGACTCTGACGATCTGCGGTTACCCGATGTCACCCCGCAGACTGCTGATGACCTCATGTGAGAGGCTGCCAAGACTCAGAGACATGAAAGAGGCCACACACGCAAGTAGAGACTGCCTTGTACTGATTAAATGTGATACTGTTGGTTCACTGATGTGCGATCTGGCATTACCACCTTACCAGTAGTACACGCATGATCTACATGTAAGCTGAAGTCGCCACACCGCAGATTTAACACTTCATACCCACTAACACACAGGATGGGGAACGGGTAGTTACACACTGACATAGAGTGATGGGCGATATATGTAGCTAAGCCTACCTTGCCCACACCCCCCATCAGTCTCCAGACTGGAATAGTCACTGCCTCGTTGGGCAACGTAGTAGTTTGGACGAACGTCACTGCAGAGTTCGCCCCGATTGTTGACATGGTTATGGTTCATGTTTTATGTTTTAGTTCAATAATAGAACAAGGGACCCCCTCTATGGAACGAATAAGGTCTGGGAGTAAGAGGGGAACTAAGAGAACCAATTGAACCAGAGAACACTCCCCTTAGACCTATATCTCTTTAATAGAAGCCTGAATCTAGTATGGGTATACACTTATGCCATACATCAGGTACTTATAACATATGAACAACATCATTGTTTTATAAGATCATATTTATTATTATCATTGATTTCTTTTTTTCTTTTTCTTCCAATGCATTAAATGTCATTATTTTTCAATAGGTACAAAAAACATTTTTTTGAATATAATTTTTTATATAAAATGTAAATACATATATGTTTTAGTTCAGCAAGATCAGCCCACGATCTCTGTATACATTATGTGCCGGATACACCAATGCTCACCCTACATGCACCATCAATGTATATTACCCAAACATGACACAAGTCAACGTGACAACGTGGAATATACGCGGTATGCATACTCCCACACGTAGATACTCTATATATTCATACCTGCACAGGCATAAGACAAACATAGCATTACTTCAGGAGACCCACATGTCACAGCTCGAACTGGAGCGCCTGTGCAGTAGGTGTAGGGGTCAAGTGTTCGGCACCACCTTTTCAGCACATGCACGTGGTACACTAGTGTGGATCAGGGCTGGAGCCCCGTTTATCAGTGATGAGGTCCTAAATGACGCAGAGGGCAGATACACATTTGTGAAGGGGCGTTTAAATGGTCAAATCGTACAGCTGGGTTCCATCTACGTCCCCAATATAGACCAAGCCTCCTTCCTTGAGTGCATCTCTGGGATCCTGGTCCGGTGGAATGGCATCCCCTGGCTCTTGGGCGGTGATTTTAACTCGGTGCTTAATGTCGAATTGGATAGGTCATTCCCGCCGCTGAATAGAACCCCTTCCCTGTCTAATGCAAAGGCCCTCACACATTGGCTTACACACTGGGCTCTCCTGGATATATGGCCTTTCCTTAATCCCACGGCCCGGGTTTATTCTCACTATTCCGCAGTACACAACCTGCACGTGCATCTAGACAGACTGGTGGGGTCGCCGACACTACTTTCCTTGGTCCATAGCATTGACTACCTAGGGCGGACACATTCCGATCATAATCCCCTGTTATTACAGCTCAAATGGGAGATGCAGCGCCCTCCGGTCCCTACATGGCGACTCCAAACTAGCGCGCTGGAGGACTCGGCATTCCGTGCCTCGCTGGGAACGGCAATTTTAACATATTTTGAACTAAATGAAGGTACAGCAAGTGATGCACTTATCGAATGGGAGGCGTTCAAGGTATCAATCAGGGGCCACTGCCTAGGAGCCACTTGGAATATTCGTAAGCAATTATCAAATTTCCTCACAAAAATTGAAAAGCAACTGTTGCAATATGAACAAGAGGGGGAAGAGGCGGGCAGAGGCGCGAGACGTCTTGAGATGCTGCGCTCTACACATGCAGAACAGTTGGAGCGTCTTCGCTGCCATAATTACACCGCACATACAGCTCGTACGCACACTACCGCTAATAGAGCGGGCAGGCTATTAGCATGGCTGATACGGCAGGAATACACTCATGCCCCCATTGGGACACTGTGGGGAAGGATGGGACAGATGTTATGCACACAGCACGAAATACACGAAGCCCTGACACACCACTATGCCAGCTTATACCGCTCCCGTAGACGAGACACTGAGCGCGACCTAGAGGGGTTTCTAGGCACTTTGCAGCTGCCCACGGTGGGGCGGGAACATAGGGAAGCACTCAACACACAGGTTACGCTGGAAGAGATTGGGGACGCCATACAATCCCTTGCTTCTGAGAAGTCACCGGGTCCGGATGGGCTACCAGCAGAGTACTATAAAGCATACCGGGTCTCCCTTGTGCAGTGTCTCCACACTGTATATACCACTGCACTGGAGTCCCAGCAGCTCCCATCCTCTATGCACAAAGCACACCTGAAATCGCTGTTGACACCTAATAAAGATCCAACGGAGATGGGCTCCTATAGGCCCTTAGCTTTGCTTAACACCGATTACAAGATACTAGCGAAGGTGTTAGCAGATAGGCTGGCGCAAGTCGTCCCGTCATTGGTTCACACAGATCAAAACGGGTTTGTGCCTTCCCGTAGCACCTCCCTCAAATTATGGCGTTTCTTCAGGGTATCCACGTACGCAGCGGAAGCATGGCCCCAGGCGGGTTGCCTTGTATTGGACCTGGAGAAGGCCTTTGATTCATTAGAATGGAGTTACCTATTTACGGTACTAGAGAAATTTGAGTTGGGCCCAGTTTTCATCCAATTGGCACGTCTCCTCTACACCAACCCTACAGTCAGAGTCAAGGTGGGACCCTACATTTCAGATCCCCTTCCAGTGCAGAGGGGTACACGACAGGGGTGCCCTTTATCCCGGCTCCTCTTCGCGCTCGCAATGGAGCCATTAGCAGAAGCGCTGCGTACCCAACTGGGCGACGGAGTGCCCCTGGGGGATGCCACACATCAAGTGTCGCTATATGCCGATGACCTCCTTATCTACATTAGAGACATCAACCGTGCCCCCGCCCGGCTGATGCAATTACTGGAGGAATTCGCTGGGTTCTCTGGATTGACTGTCAATGTAGACAAGTCCTGTATTTACTCATTTAAAGAGGGACTCCCGGACCCTAACTTCGTTATGAGCGGTAAAAAGGTGCAGTGGGCGGCAGACACGTTTCGCTACTTAGGCATCCAAATCTACCACCGAACAGACGATCTCGTTGATGGGAACCTAGGCCGGGCGGTGACGTCCCTCAAGTCGCAGATGCGATTTTGGAGTACTCTACCGTTGGCTGTAACGGGCAGGGTTGCACTAACTAAAATGGTAGTTCTCCCGAGACTTTTATACTATTTTACAAATCTGCCGATCTATATCCCAGCCTCTTTCTTCACACCCATAGAAAAACAGATCCGTGATTTTATCTGGGGCAACGCCAGACATAGGATGGCACAGCAGAAACTGTACCTACCAGTGGACCAAGGGGAAATGGCGGCTCCTTGTCTCGAACATTACTATCTCGCCTCCCAACTTCAATGGGTGGCACGCTGGCTCTCAAATCGCCATTGCGCAGACACTGCCACTACGCGTCCGCCCTATCCTCTGCAACACATAATCAGCCTTTTCCACTCAGGTGCACGCTCACGACCGCCGGAGCCCTTACTCCTTGATGTGGCCCATAGATGCTTCCGTAGGAGCCTATATATCACCCGTAAGGTGACCCCCTATGCGCCAGCGATACCCTTGGAAGGAACCCCCGATGGACGCACGGTAGTCTCTACGCAGATACTTAGGAGGTGGCATGAGAATGACATTCAGACACTCGGAGACCTATATCGGGAGGGGGTACTTTTACCATACACAACCCTGGTAGAGGAGGTTGGGCTCCCACCTGGACACTTTCTGATTCATCATGCACTGGTAGCTTCACTCACGGCTAAATGGGGAGACATAACTGCGGAGCCACAGACACATCTTACCATGCAATACCTACATGTCATGGGGTCGGGTAGGCACCTGACACGATGGTTCGCGGCTTCACTGAGGACTCATGCTGCAATTAGCCTTGACCCTCTGCGGCATAAGTGGGAGCATGATCTGGGACACCAGCTTACAGATACAGAATGGGCTCGGATACTTGAGAGCCCGACACGCATACCTCGCAATATGCGTTTCCGGCAAATACATCGTTCACACGGCATATCTCACACCTGCAAAAATAAATCAATACTTCAACCAAGTAGATGGCGAGTGTCCGAGGTGCACTGAACGGGGGGCTGATTTAATCCACATACTATGGGGTTGCGCCCGGGTGGGTACTTACTGGTGTCAAGTGGCTTCTCTACTACCAACCTGCACTGATCGAACGCTACCACACGACTGGCCGACCTACCTATTGCACAAATTCCATAGAACTCCCGCCACAAAGGTTACCTCGAGATTCCTAGACTTGGGGTTGATAGTAGCCAAGCGGCTCATTACTAAGAAATGGAAAGCGCCCGACCCCCCCACTATAATGGCCTGGCGAAACTCAATTCTTGCGTGGGGGAAAGCTGAGAGCATCGCCATTAGGCGTGAGGAAACACTGGGGCTGCGCAAAATTCCCATTGCGACATACTGGGACGCTCTCTATACCGAGCTGCAGCTCACTGTGGACATTGAAGGAGAGGACTCCCCTGACCCACACCCTGCAGGTAACTGACGTCATTCTGAGTCTGGGTAGAGGATACAACGCGTCATTTCACTGCTGTACCACACACTGCTTGTACAGACGGGTTAACACAAACTCTGGATAAGGGAAGGGTAGCTGGTAGTCCCCGGCAGTGAGAAAACAACGCACAACTCTCAATAGGACGTTAAGGGCTGAACAACAGTTACATAAGTTTTAGTATGTTTCTTTTGTAAGTTAACGCAATCTATGTTTTACCTTCTCTTTCTAAGCTATTGATACCGCCTCACACAGTGCAAATAATATTGGTATTACCCGTATAGTATGTTAACTTGTGTAAAGGCACGCAACAGCAGACAGTTAATAATATGTATAATTTCTTGGACAACTGATGCCATATGTTCACAGTCGTTGACCTGCTTTTTCTCCACAGTTTCTCCCCCCTTTTTAAACTGATTGATGGACACATAGGGGCCGATTCCGATCTCGGTCGGAGGCGCACCCAATACCATTCGGTCGGGAAAAAAGCCATGCGAAAGCCTGTTTCCCGACCGATCCGTACAGTACACCGAACGAGCAAGTACGATGCGCACAACAGCAAAAAATCCGGCCGAGCCGTACTCACCCAAACCAGGTCCTGTTCTCCGACCGAGGCGAATCCGAAAACGCCGAATCGAGTCGCACGGAAGGAAAAATGCAGCCCCGTCCGGCCGGACAAGTACGATGCGCTTTCCGTATGCTCCGAACCCGTCGCTACGCACGGCACGTCAAAGCATCCGGGAGAGGCGCACATAAGCTCCGATTCGCGCCACAACACGATCCACGGCTCCGAGACGAACACGGCACCGACGAGGACGACGCGAAGCGACGAGGACGAGGCGAAGCGACGAGGACGACGCCAAGCAACGAGAAGGACGAACGACACGAACCAACCATGAATCCCTTCGTCCCGATCAAACCAATATTCTACATTTACTACCGGAACAGGCACGGACGCGTACGGCGCAGAAGGTAAGCCAGACACCAACCACAAAACACATACAACACGTACACGACACATCACACACACACACGGGGATGCTGAATATACTTACATCAGCAACAGCAGCACCATAGGGGCGGGATGCCCATCACCAATGCCACATATGCACACAGGGGCCTGAATGCGCACCACCACCCCTACCCAGGGGGGCTGGATGCCTACCACTACTACCACCCTCACCCAGGGGGGCTGGATGCCTACCACTACTACCACCCTTAGCCAGGGGGCTGGATGCCTACCACTACTACCACCCTTAGCCAGGGGGGCTGGATGCCTACCACTACTACCACCCTTAGCCAGGGGGGCTGGATGCCTACCACTACTACCACCCTCACCCAGGGGGGCTGGATGCCTACCACCACTACCACCCTCACCCAGGGGGGCAGGATGCCTACCACTACTACCACCCTTAGCCAGGGGGCTGGATGCCTACCACTACTACCACCCTTAGCCAGGGGGCTGGATGCCTACCACTACTACCACCCTCACCCAGGGGGCTGGATGCCTACCACGACTACCACCCTCACCCAGGGGGGCAGGATGCCTACCACTACTACCACCCTCACCCAGGGGGGCTGGATGCCTACCACTACTACCACCCTCACCCAGGGGGGCTGGATGCCTACCACTACTACCACCCTTAGCCAGGGGGGCTGGATGCCTACCACTACTACCACCCTTAGCCAGGGGGGCTGGATGCCTACCACTACTACCACCCTTAGCCAGGGGGGCTGGATGCCTACCACTACTACCACCCTTAGCCAGGGGGGCTGGATGCCTACCACTACTACCACCCTCACCCAGGGGGGCAGGATGCCTACCACTACTACCACCCTCAGCCAGGGGGGCTGGATGCCTACCACGACTACCACCCTCACCCAGGGGGGCTGGATGCCTACCACTACTACCACCCCCACTCATAGGATGGACAATGCATGACACAACCAGCACACCACAACCTAGGGAATGCAAGATAAAGACATCCCCCCACCACCATGACAAGCGTGTGTAGGCTGTGTCAAATGCCTACAACACCGAACATGACTTTGAACATACAATGTGACCCCCTAGCACATGTGCCACACATATATGTGTGTGGCACCCACAATGCAAGCAGCCCATGACCATTGTGGCAATGGGGCCTAAACCCCCATCATCACAGTGACCAAAAGGTAAGTGTGGGGTCCATAGCTGAAGCACATTTTGACCATTGTGGCAATGGGGTCTAAACCCCCATCATCACAGTGACCAAAAGGCAAGTGTGGGGTCCATAGCTGAAGCACATTTTGACCATTGTGGCAATGGGGTCTAAACCCCCATCATCACAGTGACCAAAAGGCAAGTGTGGGGTCCATAGCTGAAGCACATTTTGACCATTGTGGCAATGGGGTCTAAAGCCCCATCATCACAGTGACCAAAAGGGAAGTGTGGGGTCCATAGCTGAAGCACATTTTGACCATTGTGGCAATGGGGTCTAAACCCCCATGATCACAGTGACCAAAAGGGAAGTGTGGGGTCCATAGCTGAAGCACATTTTGACCATTGTGGCAATGGGGTCTACACCCCCATCATCACAGTGACCAAAAGGTAAGTGTTGACAAAGAAAGAGCTGCAACTGCCAAACTGCATGGATCATTCCTGGTCACAGAACCAAAAACTCATCTGTGGCAAAGTAGTGTATGTGTCCCATTGCAACATAAATTGGGTGAGCCAAATACTGCAGTGCAAATGAGACATTCCTTTGGCCATGTGCAGACAAACAACACCCATGGGGGCTGACACCGTCAACATTCATCAATGACACAATGACAGAAGTGACCATCAGAATGCAGAACCACATATTTGCACCAATGGGCACACAAATGCAGATATCCTGTGGAGACAGCAGATGTGAGGTGAACAGACACCATACCATGGCAGCAATGGGACACACAAACCATGATCACTGTGCTGACCGATGACCTAGGAGTCCCAGGGACAGCAGGGGAAACACACCAAACAACATACAGCCAATGGCACACCCAAGATATGCCAATGCAGTGGTGCAGATGCACAAACACAAACAGGCAGACCAACACTGTCATCATACACAGCAGGTGAGGGGGGTGCCAGTGTCCCCAGGTAACCACACAACACATGAGGAGAGCTGAATACCAATCATACAGATGTGCATACACTGCCACACTAAGGTAACTCATGGATCCAAATCCCTTATGTGGGCAAGCAGGCATTGTCAGATGAGAGGGAGCACAAAACACACATGTCACACAGGCACGTAGGAACAACAACTGACACAGCAAGACACAGACACACCACAGCACCACCCCCAGGGCCCCCACAATGTGGTGACCCTTGGCTGCATAAAAATCCCACTCTGATGACAAAGCTGAATGTGGTTCACACTGTGAACCACAGTCATGTGTCCTGAGCAACAAACTACCATCACACCGACACAAGCACAAATCAATCAGCATGGCCAGTAAGCCAAGGCCAACATGGAGGCAGGGGTCTAGCTGGGCAACAACTCCCATCTGCACACACTCAAGACCACACCCCTCGACCTCCAACAATGTGCAGCAGTGAAGTACACATGCACTGGTGACATTGCACATGCACCCATGACTATTCCAGGGTGGTGGGTGGGAACCAAGGTGCAGAAACACATCACACATGGCCACTCAACAAGACTCCTGAATGTCTGACACACTGCACACTACGCTGTACATGGACATGACGGCGATACCACACCAACCAATGGGATCCCAGCCACAGTCACACACCAATGAAGAAGCCAAGGTCACCCACAAAGAACACACATAGACAACAACCAACATCGCAGCCCGGACCCTGAGGAGTGCCAGCAGTCACACACACAACGTGTCACAATAACTTAAAGATAACACGAACTGAAAATCACATGACAGGGGCAAACAACAAGTGCCAAGGGGAAACCTGACTGTGACCCATCTGCGTCTGCACACAAACTCAGCCCTGACAGCAAACACACCTATGGGTGACACCCTGATGACCAGTAATGTGCCATGCACCCACATCACAGAGAACACAGGGAGAAGACTTTGGGGGAACATAGCTCAAGTCAGCAAGCATCACAAACAGGTACAACACTAGGGATCACAGCATGCGCAGATAAATGGAAGTGAACACACAGACATGCACATACAACACACACCTTGGGCGCAGGCAATGTCACACGTGTACACACTGCCATGAGGGGACTCCACTCCTGTGTGAGGAAAGCTGTGCCATATGTTGCCTCAGTAGGGCCCCATCATGTCAGCTGAGCACTTGGTCACACAATCAACAATTAGCACCAAATGAGGGCTCCCGTCACATCAGCCTGGTCATGGATGTGCCAACGGAATCATCAGCACAGATCCAACACACTTGTATAGCAATGTTGCACTGACTACACGGATGAGTCCTTCCCCATTGATGCCCAAACCTGCATGTCCAGTGGAGATGGCAACACGGTCAGGGAAGTAGACAAATCCAACAATGGCAGGCACAACAGATGTGCAGGGGTGGAAGCCACAGATATGAAATTGCTAATGTAAGTAGGAAATCCCATTGCCAAATACTGAACACATGACACCCTCAGATGCTGCTATGGATGACATGGATACACCACATGATAGGACACATTCCCCCTGGACCACATGGGTTCCTGCACAGTAACACTTCATAATCATGAGACCAGATATCACCATCACTGCAGCAAGGGCATGGTTAGCAGCACCAACAACATGTACATCTGAAGCATGAGCACTAGAGAAAAGAAAGTTGCTTTATTCAGCATATGTGTTGAATGAAAACGACGTCCAGAAAAAAAGAGCAAAGGCCAATGGCCAGTCCATTGTCAAAGTTCAAACAGGGTGACACTGGCAGATGTCACCCTACGCATGCCTGCACAAAATCAGGGACAATCCACTAGGAGGGGCAACCGGGGGGGCAGGCCAGGCACCGCAGGGACAGGATCAGGGCTCACCAGGGGGAGTCAGGGAAGGGGTGGTGGGTGCTGGAGAGCCTCTGACAACTGCAGTGGAGGTGTCTGACATGGTGTGTGCCGGCACAACTGGGGGGCATGACTCAGATGTCGTGGGTGCCGGCACAACTGCAGTGGACCCTGCAGATGGAGTGGACAGGTCCGCCACTGCAGTGCCCAAGTCAGACAGGGCGGTAGTGGACTCCACTGCAGTGCCTACCTCCAGGGGAGGAGAATGGGGAACAGGCAAGGTGGGTTGGACAGAGGGGGAGGACACCCTCACCACATCAGTGGCACAGACAAGCGCAGCGGGGGTGTGGTGCTGGGAGAGCAAGTGGCAGGGGGAGAAGGCCTGATCCTCTTGGGGATGGTATATCTGTGGGTGGGGGAACCTGGGGCAGGGTGTGGTGGGGGCACCTGTGCAGTGGGGGCCTGAGGGATGGAGGACGGAGACCTTGTGCCTGAGCTGCAGGGCGGTGGCGGGGTCTTGCTCTTAGGACTCCGGGGGACTTGCGGGTGGGGGCCTCAGTCCGTCTGCGCCTGGGGGAGGGGTGTCCGGGGGCGAGGGGCACTCTGCTCCGTGTGGGTGGGCTTCCTCTTCCCCCGGGATGCTGGAGCAGCTTCATCGGTGGGGAAGAGGCCGAGGTCACAGAGGAAGAGCTGCTGTGACTTTGGGGTTGCAGGTGAGGCAAGGGAGGGTGCTTTGGAGGGAGAGGGAACTGAGGACTGCGCAGTGCATGTGGATGCGTGTGTGTGTTCCAGGGCCCCATCCCCTGTGAGTCTGGCTTCAGTCCCCTGAATGTGCGTGCGTGTGCGTTTTGTCATTGGCGTGTGTGTCAGTGTGCTGGATGTGTGTGTGCTGGTGTGTGCCTGTGCCGGTGTGTGTGTGCTTGGGATGGGTAAGGTGCTGGGGAGTGTGGATGGAGCAGAGGCAGGAGGGGTGAGGGACCGTTTGAGGAGGGACACTGCTGCCATCAGGGAGGAGTCCATGGACCTATTGCCCCTCTGTAGGTCAGACATGCCCGATGAGATGCCCTCCATGAACGACACCAGCTGAGTCAACAGCGCGGTGTGCGCATGGAGGACACTCAGCATGGCTGTCTGGCCTACATGGAGCTGGTGAAGGAGGTACACAGACTCCTCACTCAGGGCAGCAGGGGACACAGGGGCAGGGGCTGCGGTGCCTGGCCCAAAGGAGACACGCTCCCGGACATGGGAGCCTCCACGGACCTGGGGAATGGGAGCCGATGGGAGGGCGGTGGTGGTGCTGGTGGTGGCGGGGACAGCAACACTAGCTTGGGTGTGGTGGCTGCTGACACCCGCCTCCACAAGGGAGTCATCCTCCGAGTTGCTCTGGTCCTCAGCTGAGGTGGATGCTGCTGAGGACTCCTCGGTGTGGCTCCCTCGCCCTCCGTGCCACTGGGTCCCTCCGACCACTCCTCGGCTGCTGACCCAGTCTGGCTCTCTGGCTCCTCCTGGTTCGTGGAGCTGTCCCCTTCCGTGGCCGTGGATGTATCTGCAAACAATGGGGAAACAGACAGACATCAGTCACCTGCACAAAACGCACACACCACTGTGAGCACAGCACATCACAGAGCAAGCCCTGGCATCATTAGTTGTACATTGCTAAAAGTGCCCTAACTGAACAGGAGAAGCCAATTGTCAGTCTGATGCCAAGCATGGCACTCACATCCCACATGGCCTTGCACCCATCTGTCTGGTGTCTGTTGGATTGCAACACCCCAGTGTGGACACATGCACCAAGTACACAGTAGTTGGACAGTGCAGAGGACACGGTGTGGCATGTGGACATGCACACATCACAGCTCTTGCCACTGAGTCAGTACAGGTTTCCGGATGAAAGGGATGCCCAGAGTCAAATAGGAAATGCATGTGATGCATACCAGCGACAGACACCATGATGCACCCATGTCCTGATAGCCAGCGCCACTATGGTGTGCATGTAGCACATGTCACTCCCCTGCAGGCTCACCAATCAGTAGACACATGCCATGGCGGAGGCATGACTGCAAAGTCATACATCACTGTCTCAGTGATGTATGACTTTGCAGCCAGACAACAACACTCTGCACTGTGTCACAATAGTAGGTCATGGGGAATGCAAGTCCTGGAGCTGCACAAGTGCACATGTACATCCCCCCACAACACATCCTCTTAACCCTCATCTGTCCAGGTCATACCTATTGGACATATGGGAGACCTGTGACACTACCCTCTGAACCTGAGCCCCTCACACTCTGCTGTGAATGGGGAACAGCTGCCTGAACTTCACATTCACATGCCCCAGTCTGCATGGGCAGCTGATCAGACACCTATGTGACACACAAGTATCGTCTCCTATGGTCACATCTCCAGTGGCATGCTGAGCCCCTACCAAGAAACTCCACAGCAGTCCTGGCGACTAATCCACAGCACACTGACACAGAGGCAGACACCTGAGGGGTCAAATCACTGCGCACAATGTGTCAGCTGATACACGGGAGTGGGAGTACAGAGTGTATTGTATGGCCTGGAGTAGGCATGACTGTCCAGCCCCACATGAATGAGGGATGAGCCCTGGACTGTAGGCAGCTGGCTAAGTATGTGTGACACACGTCATATACATACTCCTGGGGCCCAAACATTGTTCCCACCCGCAGCATGGGTGTGTGCCAGATACCCCAGCCACATGTGGTGGATCAGCTCAGCAATTGGACCACAGATCAAAGTAACACGCTGAATACATGTCAGAATACAGGCATTGTGTAAGCAATGGACCCACCCATGATGCCCACCACAGAGTCAGGGAAACAGGGTGCTGTCTCCCACCTTGAGTCAAGCAAACTGCAAGGACACAGTCCTAAGTGACAGAATTCCCTGCATGTAAGGGCCACACCTGGGTATCAGATGAGGAGTGGGCAGTGCACAATAGAGGGACATGGCTCCTGGACAACATGACTGCTGTACTGTGGCAGTTTAACCAGGCCCGAGGAGGGCACATAGCATGTTAGACAGAGTTCACAGTGCAGTCTTTGACTCACCCCCTCCTTGCTGCTCTCTGGCCTTCAGCTGCCCATCCAGGTCTGGAAAGACCACCGCCAGGATCCTGAGCATGTGGGGGGTCAGGGTCCGTGTTCCGCTCCTCCTGCGAGGAGGCGACAGCTTCAGCTGGACCCGTGCAATCCTCCGGGTCCAGCCCCGAAGGTCCTGCCACCTCTTTTGGCAGTTGCGGATCCGGCGCTTGTAGACCCCCACGGACCGGACAGCCCGGACGATGTCCTTCCAGATCTCCTGCTTCCGATGGGCAGAAGCCTGTCAGGATGACAAAGTGATAAGGCCATTACTACACATGCAACATATCCGTGCATGACACAGTTGCATATACATGTCGCAATCACAGGGGCACATGGTGTACACAGGCAGTGCACGGCTGCCCATGGACAGTTTTCCAGAAGTCACTACATGGTATCATTGCATGGGGAGTAAAACCCTGTTCAGAAGCACTGTCACTGCACCATACCTGTCCAGTGCAAGTCACTACACACTATGGGGGGTGACAACTACTCAGTGAGCCTGCTAGCCAGTGGCGTGCAGAATCTCAGCCTTGCTAGTCAGACAAAATGCACATTCAGAAAGGCAGTGCACAGGACACTCACCTGCTCCCCTGGTGTCCCATACAGCTTGCTGTACTGTGGAAGTAGGCTGTCGAGCAGGGCCTGGTTCTCTTCAAGGCTGAAGGCTGGGGCTCTCTCCACAGTACGTGCCATTGCAGGGTCCAGAGGGGCAGAGACAGCAGCAGTGCAGTGGCAGATGTCGTCTTGGAGCATGTAGTGCAGGCAAGTGGGCTCTCAGGGGAACAGCCAGCAATATATATGTGCTGGAGAGGCAGATACTGTCCCTTGTGTCCAAAGTGATAGGTCCAAGTCGTTTGCATCTTCTGAATCTGGCCAATCCATGGAATAGCAGCACCAAAACACGCCCACAGCATCCTTCAAATCTTCAACTTCATGACATACATGATTTTGCAACATTGTTGTGGGTGACCAACTGATTTTCCAGCAACCGACTCGTTCGAAATTCGAAAACGCGTCCGTTGCCAGGCAAGCCCATTGTCAATGGGTGCGCACCGATCGGTCCATTGCAGTTCAACGCGCACAGGGGTACAACGCGTACCCGCACACATTGAAAGCAATGGGCCGGCCGGAGGCACCGATCGGTCCATTGCAGTTCAACGCGCACAGGGGTACAACGCGTACCCGCACACATTGAAAGCAATGGGCCGGCCGGAGGCACCGATCGGTCCATTGCAGTTCAACGCGCACAGGGGTACAACGCGTACCCGCACACATTGAAAGCAATGGGCCGGCCGGAGGCACCGATCGGTCCATTGCAGTTCAACGCGCACAGGGGTACAACGCGTACCCCACACATTGAAAGCAATGGGCCGGCCGGAGGCACCGATCGGTCCATTGCAGTTCAACGCGCACAGGGATACAACGCGTACCCCCACACATTGAAAGCAATGGGCCGGCCGGAGGCACCGATCGGTCCATTGCAGTTCAACGCGCACAGGGGTACAACGCGTACCCCCACACATTGAAAGCAATGGGCCGGCCGGAGGCACCGATCGGTCCATTGCAGTTCAACGCGCACAGGGGTACAACGCGTACCCCCACACATTGAAAGCAATGGGCCGGCTGGAGGCACCGATCGGTCCATTGCAGTACAACGCATCACTGTACATGTGACTGGCATATGTCAGCATGCCTGTCTCAGATGGACATATGCCAGCCACAGATAGCTCCCAGGGAGTGAGGGGCACACCTACATCACGACAGCCTGTCCAAACCTTATCATAAGGCATGTAAGGCTGCATTTCCTATTGTGTGTATGTTGGTGTACATGTTGTCCTGTGGGTGTCACCTGTGGGCAGCCACCCCCAGGCTGTGCACGTGTTCATGGGGACAGGATCCTGGGTGTTACGTGTACGTGACCACTGTGATGTGCAACTGTTCATATCTGTGCATGTGCCATGGTCACATTTCACAGTGGTGTTTGTGTATGTCATGTCACATACCCCGTGAGTCCCATGTGGGACGGTATGTTTGAGCCAGGGTGTCCCAGTGGCACAATAGTGATGGACCTCCACAGTCTTTGTGCATGTAGTGTTTACAAAGTCTCTGATTTCATGTGCACAATGGGAGACAGTCTCCACATCCACGTTGTATGTGCATGGACTCTGATGTTGTGCGTGTGTGTCACAGACGTCCATGTCTGTCCTGCCGTGGCAAGTGGGGCCACTACCTGTGGGGGTCATGTTTGTTTTGCTGTGGTGTACACATGATACTCCATGTGATGCCAGTGTCCATGTGGCATTACAGGGTCCCTGGGAATGTACCTGTCGTTGAGCTGTGGTGCCTGGGGCACATCTGTCCTCACATGTCACTGTGGGGGGTGATTGTGACACGGCAGCAGGAGATGGGAACTGTGACACGGCATCATGATATCCAATGGGCCAACCTGGGACAAATTGATGCCACCTGTAGGACCGTGTTGACAGATGTTGGCCATGTATGTACCATACATGTCCTTCCGGTACTGCACACTTCATGTAGTTGTGCCTCATAATGATGTATGTTGGGATCTTGAGTGTGTTCAATGCCGCATATGTGGGGTGACTGACAATCTTGCTTACTTCTCCTCTGTACTGCAGGGCTCCTGCTGTCCATCGGCCATTCCCAGACCTGGCAACGATGGTGGAACGGGACAGCATCCGACGGTACCGCTTCACCAGGCAGCTGATTGAGGATTTGGCAGTGCAGTTGTCCCCACATTTGCAGCCTGGCCGGCCGTATCCTACAGCGCTGACCCCCAAGGTGAAGGTGATGGCAGCCCTACACTTCTTTGCCACCGGTACCTTCCAACATACTGTGGCGACTGCTGGTGGGATGTCACAGACCATGTTCAGCCGTGTGCTCCGCGATGTTTTGGCGGCAATGTTGCTCTTCCTGAACCGGTACATCTATTTCCCTAGACTGCGACGACTCACTGACGTGAAGAGTGACTTTTATGCCCTGGGGAGGATGCCGCATGTAATTGGCTCCATTGATGGGACACATGTGGCTTTGGTACCACCACAGGCCCAGGAGCAGGCCTACAGGAACCGCAAGCACTACCACTCGGTCAATGCACTGGTGGTGTGTCTTGCAGACATGACCATCACACACGTGTGTGCCCGTTTCCCTGGTTCAGCACACGATGCCTTTGTGATGAGGAGTAGTCGCATCCCCAGGATGATGGCACAGATGCAGAACCAGCGTGCCTGGCTTGTCGGTGTGTACTGACTTTGTGCCATTGTGTGTGATCTGATCTGTAGTATTCCGCCCACTTTTCCAAGTCAGCTAATGTGCACTTGTCTGTCCGTAGGTGACTCGGGATACCCCAACATGCCGTGGTTGCTGACACCCCTCAGGAACCCTGTGACACCTGCCCAGATGCGCTACAATGAGGCACATGGTCGGACCAGGAGAGTGATTGAGCGGACCTTTGGTCTCCTGAAGAGCCGCTTCCGCTGCCTGGACAAGACCGGAGGGTCCCTCCCATATGCCCCTGCGAAAGTGTGCAAGATTATCATCGTCTGCTGCATGCTCCACAACCTGGCAGTGCGGAAGGAGTTGCCTCTCATCCAGGATGACAATGACCAACATCCGCCACCTGTGGAGGATCCTGGCCTGGACCACGATGCCAGTGACGATGATGATGATGATGATGGTGATGGTGATGTCCGCACACAGCTCATCACCAACTTCTTTAGCTGAATGTGAGTATCCTGAGGTGTCATGTCAATGATGTGAGTTGGCATGATGTGTGGGTGGTGCTCTGGTGCTGTTGGAGTGTGTCCATGGGCTACTTGACTGGATGTGTGTTGCGATGTGTGGTGACAGGTGGGCTGTACTCCCCAACAGTGTTGACATGCTAACTTGGTTCTGGGTGGGTATCTTGTAACATGTATTGTGCATGAGTTTTGCTGTTCTGTCCTGTACTCCATTGCTTTTGACTGTGTGTCATTTCTGTCCTTCACAGGGTACTTTCAGATTCGTTTGGTCAACTGTGTCCACCGACGACGTGATTGCACATCCAGGCTGGTAGCTGTTGTGTCCCTACAGGTGATGTGCGCCACACCCATGGACTTCCTTCCGTCTACAGTTGTTGACTGTGTGCCCGCTACCAGGTGGGGTTACCTTGCATCTGTAGTGGTTACGGCATGTTGCAACTGTGTAATAAACCTGTGCTTCACTTTGTGATGTGCGTTGTCTGTGGTCACACATTTGACTGCCATTTGCTTACTGCACCTGTGGGCTACTTGACTACAACTGGGAATGGGTGTGGTGTCTGTGCATTGCACCGTCTTCCCTGGCAACATCAGTGTAGGCAATGAGTCAGATGGCCTAGGTGTGTATGTGTCGTGTAGCCCTGGTGGTGTGTCTCCCTCATGTGTGTCACGTTGCCTGTACTCACATGCCTGTGTTGTCCTTGCTGTTGCAGTTCGCATACACAGTGTAATTTTGCAGTTCATCATCCCCATAACAGCACCCACGTTGGAATCACGACAGAGGCAAGTATGGTGTATTAGTGTGTTTATTGTGATACATTTGTGTTAATAGTGCATAGGATGGGTTGTGCTGTACATGAATCTTGCAATCCCAAGTTCCTAGGTGAATTGAAAGTCCGGGTAGACAGGATCCCCAGTATCGGGGCCACAGTTGTCTGACACATTGGTCCAACTTGTACTCCCCATGCAATGTGTGGGAGTAGTGTTGCCGTCAACAGGGTGAACAGTCTGTGCACAAAGGCGAACATCCAGAACAGGTTTAGGCTTCCTGGGAGTTGCGCTTGGCCATCGGCCTCTCACTTTTCCCTCCTCGGACGACCCCTCTTCTTGGGGGGGGGCCCTCAAGTGCAGGCTGCTGCGGTGCAGGGGACTCTCCGCCAGAGTCCTCCTCCCTCCCTGTGGCAGTTGCAGTTTGTTCGGCACCAGATGTTGTTGGCACACAGGGAGGTGTGGACTGGTTGCTGTTCATCTGGCGGAGGCATTGTAAAATGTCCCTGTGCACCGCTGTCATCTCATGCAGTGCATCCCACTTGGACTCCACGCGGGACATGTGTGAGTCCACACGGGACATGTGTGACTCCACGTGGGACATGTGGGAGTCCAAGCGGGCATGATGGGCAGCCTGCTGCTGTTTAATGTCTCTGAGGAGCCCCACTACCTGGCTGAGCTCTCCGGTGCTGGACTGGTACGCATCAGCTATGCGTACCAGTTGTGGGTCGTCATGCACACCAGCAACGTCTGCAAGCAGCGACCTCTGTCTCCCACCCCTCCCACCACCCCTGCTGACATGTGCAGTGTGTGCAGTGGCACGCACAGATAACCCTGGTCCACCTTGGGGGTTGGTGGTGGTGGTGGTGTCCATGGCCCCAGGTTGGTCCAGGGTCACTGTGCTGGTGTTGCTCCTTATTCTGTCCATGTCGGCAGGGATGGTATTCGTGGTGACAGTCGTTGTAGGGGTGGGTGCAGGGGGTGCAGCTGGTGGTCCTGCTGGTGCTGCAGCTGGTGGTCCTGCTGGTGCTGCATGTTGACTTGCACCGGATGTGCCAGGTTGTTCTTCATCGTCCGAGGAGGACAGAGGCTGTACGACGCCAGTGAGCTCGGCATCCTCTTGAGCCTGGGACTGGGACTCCTCAGCGTCTGCTGCTGTGTCCCCATCATCACCTGTTTTTGGGAGACACAAACAATGTATGTCATGTTTCTGCAGGCATCAATGGTTGACACACATGACAGTTGTGACTGTGCCTCTGGGTGCGGGCCTGTACATTGCATTGTCCTAAGTCGTCACAGTCAGGGGTTGATATTGGTGTGGCACATTGTCCTGCATTATTTGGGCATTTCTATGTATTTTCTGGGGTGTGAACATGGTCTGCATTGCTTGTGTTTGGTTGACAGCCGGACCTCCTTCCCACCCACCCAGCCAGTCAGTTATCCCACCATGGAACGTGCTTGCGTTGCAGGGAGTGTAAGTTGTCTCTCAGGATGTCAGTCAGTGGTGTCCTGCTGTTTGTTGGTGCACAGTTGGCAGCAGGGCCTTGTGCTCCCCACAGCAGTAGCCAGTGTCAGCCATCTTGTGAGTCCTTCTCCACTCCCTGTGATGTGAGCATGGTTCAGGGTGGTGTTGATGGGACAGTTGTGGGGGTGAGCTATGTCTGTGACTACGACTCCCATCATGCCATTGCCTCCACCCCACTTGCTAGCATTCCCATACTTACTTGCTTTTGTGTGGAGTTCAGTGGGTGTGGGTGTGAGGGCAATGGCAAGATGGCTGACAGTGGTGTCCTGCTGTTGGTTGGTGTGCAGTACCCAGCATGCCCTTGTGCTCCCCACGACACAGCAACAGTGTCAGACATCTTTGATGGGCCTTTCCACTCTCTGTGGGATGTGCATGCGTGAGTGTGAGCTTGCTGGGCCATGTGGTGGGGGATGTAGAGCTGTGACTACGACTCCCATCATGCTATTGCCTCCTCCCCCCTTCCCAGCATGCCCATGCTTCCTTCCTTTTGACTCTGCTTCCCTGTGGGTTGGGCTGGCTGTGCTGACAGGATGGCTGGGAGTGTTGTCCTGGCAGTTGTTTGGCTAAGAGTCCCAAGAGTGTCCCTGTGCTTCACACAACATAACCCAGGGTGGTGGTGCTTTGTGGGATCTTGTGTTAGGATGGAGGGCATTGCATTCTACCAGGTGGGTACTGTGGAGTTTGTGTTGGGGGGGTGTGAGGGGAGGTGCTGGTGACTATAGTCAGTGCTGCAAGTCCCCCTTCCCACCCAGCCAGCCAGATATCCCACCATGGAACGTGCTTGCATTGCAGGGAGTGGAAGTTGTCTCTCAGGATGTCAGTCAGTGGTGTCCTGCTGTTTGTTGGTGCACAGTTGGCAGCAGGGCCTTGTGCTCCCCACAGCAGTAGCCAGTGTCAGCCATCTTGTGAGTCCTTCTCCACTCCCTGTGATGTGAGCATGGTTCAGGGTGGTGTTGATGGGCCAGTTGTGAGGCTGAGCAATGTCTGTGACTACGACTCCCATCATGCTATTGCCTCCACCCCCTTCCCAGCATGCCCATGCTTCCTTCCTTTTGACTCTGCTTCCCTGTGGGGTGGGCTGGCTGTGCTGACAGGATGGCTGGGAGTGTTGTCCTGGCAGTTGTTTGGCTAAGAGTCCCAAGAGTGTCCCTGTGCTTCACACAACATAACCCAGGGTGGTGGTGCTTTGTGGGATCTTGTGTTAGGATGGAGGGCATTGCATTCTACCAGGTGGGTACTGTGGAGTTTGTGTTGGGGGGTGTGAGGGGAGGTGCTGGTGACTATAGTCAGTGCTGCAAGTCCCCCTTCCCACCCAGCCAGCCAGATATCCCACCATGGAACGTGCTTGCATTGCAGGGAGTGGAAGTTGTCTCTCAGGATGTCAGTCAGTGGTGTCCTGCTGTTTGTTGGTGCACAGTTGGCAGCAGGGCCTTGTGCTCCCCACAGCAGTAGCCAGTGTCAGCCATCTTGTGAGTCCTTCTCCACTCCCTGTGATGTGAGCATGGTTCAGGGTGGTGTTGATGGGCCAGTTGTGAGGCTGAGCAATGTCTGTGACTACGACTCCCATCATGCTATTGCCTCCACCCCCTTCCCAGCATGCCCATGCTTCCTTCCTTTTGACTCTGCTTCCCTGTGGGGTGGGCTGGCTGTGCTGACAGGATGGCTGGGAGTGTTGTCCTGGCAGTTGTTTGGCTAAGAGTTCCAAGAGTGTCCCTGTGCTTCACACAACATAACCCAGGGTGGTGGTGCTTTGTGGGATCTTGTGTTAGGATGGAGGGCTTGCATTCTACCAGGTGGGTACTGTGGAGTTTGTGTTGGGGGGGTGTGAGGGGAGGTGCTGGTGACTATAGTCAGTGCTGCAAGTCCCCCTTCCCACCCAGCCAGCCAGATATCCCACCATGGAACGTGCTTGCATTGCAGGGAGTGGAAGTTGTCTCTCAGGATGTCAGTCAGTGGTGTCCTGCTGTTTGTTGGTGCACAGTTGGCAGCAGGGCCTTGTGCTCCCCACAGCAGTAGCCAGTGTCAGCCATCTTGTGAGTCCTTCTCCACTCCCTGTGATGTGCGCATGGTTCATGGTGGTGTTGATGGGACAGTTTTGGGGCGGGCAATATGTGTGACTGCGACTCCCATGATGCTATTGGCTACACTGACTTGGCCAGCATACACAGAATTCCTTCCTTTGAGTGGTCTTCACTGTGTGTTGGTGTTGTTGTGTTGGCTACATGTGTGGATGTGTTTGTTAGTTCTATTTGTGCCACTGCCTAGCTGTAGTTGTGGTTGTGTTTGTACATGTGTTGGCACAGTTGGATGTGACTTTTTTGATGGCATGTGTTGTGTTTCTCTGACTGACATACACATTTTGGGATGATTCTGTTCTGGTTGCTGTGTGATTGCTATGAGTGCATGGTTTGACTCTCCCCTTGACAGTGATGTGTGTGTGTTTTGTGGCAGTATATTGTGTACATTTGTTGTGTACTCACCAGGCTCTGGGATGTCCTCTAGTCCATATATGCTCACTGGCGGTAGGATGGCCCGCACCTTCTCCTCCCAGGGCCTGAGGTATATTGGCTTGGCAGGAGGGCCACTGCCGGTGTGTTGGCTGTTGATGTAGTCTTGCTTCAGCAGTTTCCGTACCCTCCTGCGCACGTCATACCACCTGTTCTGGATGTCGGTCTTTGTGCGCCGACATGGTGATTGGGCGTTCACCCTGTTGATGATCCTCTCCCACATCTTGGTTTTCTGCGACATGGGGGTCTGTTGGACCAATGTGCCAAACAGCTGTGGCTCTACCCTGAGGATCTCGTCTACCAGGACTTCCAATTCACAATCTAGGAACTTGTGATTCTTCTTGGGGGCATGGTGATGGGTGGTGATGGTGAGTGATGTGTGTGTTGGTGTGCAGGTGAGGGTGTGTGAGTGTGTGTTTTGCTGGGTGTATGTGAGGTAGGTATTTGTTGGTGTGCTGATGGTGTGTGGCTTGTGTGAGGGATGAGCTGTGGGTGTGTGGTTGCTTTCTCTTGGGTGCTGGCAGTGGAATGGCATTTGCAAAGGCTCATGGTAGTGATTTGTGTCCTTTATATAGGTGGAGTTGTGGGTGTGTCTTTGTTCTCTGTCCCCACCCCCCCAGTATTTATTGGCTTGGTAATTGCTTGTTTGGCCTTTTTTTGGGTGATTTTTCCTTTGTGTTGTTTGTGTATGTTGGAAACGTTCTTGTGACCGAGTCGGACCCTGCATTGGTCTCGTACGGTGTTCTCCGTTTCGTTCACGCTGTGTTTGTGCAGTTTTCTATGCTGCGTACGCGTCGGTCGCGGTGTATTGTGTTGCTTCGGCTCGGTTTTGTATGCGTGTCGGTCGTACGGCTTGTCCTCCGTCCGACTCGCTCGTGGTTTTCGCGCCTTGCATCGTACTTAGCGGTTTGGAGTTAGCGTGTACGTTTCGGTCGGATTTGCTCCGGGTGCGTGTCGGTCGGTTGGATTCGCGTGTTTTTCCGGCCGGATTGCTGTTTTCCGTGCGGCTCGGTCGGTCGACTTGGTTTCGTTACGTGTCGGTCGGATTTTTCGCGCCTTGCATCGTACTTGGCGTGTCGGGCGCCACGGGTACGTGTCGGTCGATATTTTTCCGGATCCGAGTCGGTCGGTGCTTTTTCCGGCCCGAATCGGAATCGACCCCATAATGTGACTATACTCACAAACTTGATGCTAATGTTATCTTCTGTTCTCACTGAACACTAAGTCCATGATCCTGATAGCATGATTGTGACATACAAATGTATCTGTACCATACTCATGTTACATGTCATAAAGTCCGCTACTGCTTGCAAGCAGGTATCATCAGTATTGTAACTTTTACAAAAACAAGAAAACAATAAAACAGATTTGCAAAAAAAAGGAGATCCTCCTCAGTGAAGTTGTCCTCACTGTCTGGTATGGAGTTGGCCCTATCTCTGCAGGAGCCAGACCCTGTACCTCTTGGGTGTGGAGGGTAGGACACAAAGTTACCTTCCTCCCTAAGTAGTTGAGGTGGTTGATCTAGGACTTCATCATCCTCACTATTTTCCCCATTCTCATGAAGGTCTTCACCTTCTTCTGTGGGGTGGTCCCTTGCATGCCCTGCCAGGAACTCCTGGAGTTGTACCCTGGTAGAGTTGCACCCAGTTCTTATTTGCTTAGCTTTACAGAGAAGCCTTAACTCTCTAACCTGTAAATTGGAGTAAAGGGTGAGGTCGAGCTCCTCAGCCATATTCCCTGGATTGCTCATTATATTTGTAAAGTGGGGTTCTTTCTGGAAGACCTACACTAACAGTTCTAGATACTCCCGCCCCTAACTTCAGTGACTTGTACTTTTTCTATAAAAAAAAAGGCTACAGGGATGTACACAAAGCCCTAACCAGACTTTTAGAATTTTGGAAAAAATTGTTAACTCAAACTAAAGGCAATTTTTGGATTCTTGTCATGTGATCAGAGGTTGACTAAGTTAGTCCAATAAATGCAAGGCTTTACATCCCACTGCTGATCCACCAATGTAGGAAGCTGGCTCTGTATATACTATACCTAAGTAAGGTATAGTGTTCACAGAGTCCAGGGAGTCCCCAGAGGTATAGCAGAGGCTAAATTAGGTAAATACTAACAGCTCTCTCTGTGGTAGTGTGGGCGCGCAATTAGGCTTATCCAGGAGGTGTGTTAAGCATTTATTGTATTCACTCAAAAAAGATTGATACACACACTCAGAGACTGAATCCAGACCAATTGGGTAAGTATAAAAAAGATATACTTGTATTTTATTTCTAGAATCAAGCAGGACTTGGTACAGGTAAGTAAAATATACTTGGAATGCAGGATTTCACATAGAAATGCAGGTCTGATTGAATTTTGCATTATATACAGGTTTGAATCACTTTAAAAACAGTTTGAATTACACAGTAATTACTTCAGGAATACTTTCTAATTACTTTTGGATTGCTTTGAGTACTGGGAGTGGTATGCCTAGATATCACACCTTAGGATCTCGCAATACAAGGTAAGTAAGACTTTTTATACTTTGCAGTTTAGTTCTCTTCTCTTCATACAAATATCAGTTCAACACTTAGAACATTTTAGGCCCAACATCTCTTAACACGGGTTCCTATGGGAGAAAAAGTGTTAGCAGTTTTTCACGTAAGTACACAACTTACGAGTAGGAGTTTTGGGGGTTAGGACCAAGGTTCCCCAAGGTCTAGATGGGCACTCGTGTTGCACCACCAGCCGCAATGGGGTGGCCGGGTGGCCCAATGATAGCCAATGGGGCGAAGGGGGCCTTCGGTTAGGGACTGCTTTCGAGCAGGCCAGTCGGGTTTCGGAGCAAAGCTCCTGGGGTTAAGGTCAGCACTGTAGGGGCCAATCACCAGCACAGGAGCTGCACCACCAGCGGCAGTGGGGCGGCCGGGTGCAGGGTGCAAAACGGACGTCGAGGACCCCTTGCTTTTCAATGGAGACCTTCGGTTCTTTGAAATTGCTGCAGGCTCGGTAGGGAGACTTCCTGAAGGCGACCACTAACTGAAAAGGTAAGTTGGGATCTTGGGGGATGCCTGTACACCGTCGGTTGGGCCGCCCAAGGCCATGGGGAGTCGGGTGCAGGGGTGTCTTCTGGCGTCAAGTTTTTGACCAACTCCGGTCACAGTCGGGGGACCCTTCAGGTTGAGGCTGCAGGCGTCGTCTCGAAGATTGAGGGAGATCAGGGATCACCAGATCTAAGGTCAGGATCGCTGGGGAGACCTCCTTAGGGTGTTGGGCCACTCAAACTCGGACCGTGGGCATCGGGTGCAGAGTGGTGCAGAATCGCGGAGTCACCGGAATCCGGGTTCTGTCTTTGCTTGAGCAAATCTGGTGCTCATGGGAGAAAGAGTCTGTAAGATAGTTGCAGGGCAGATCCTCCGGGCTCTGAGAGTTGCTGGCTGAGGACTCGCTGGGGTTCTTGCTGTGGGCAGGTCGTTCATACGGTGCCGGAGAGAGGAGCCACGGGGCGCACTCGCCTGAGGCTGGTTTGCGGTGAACAGAGCCGCGTTTCCCCTTTGGCAATACTGGGATATAAATATAGACACTCTGGACTTATACTTGTCTTGGCATATACAGCCTATTTTATCTGTGAAAACGTTGTTCTGGCCTGAACTTACCAGTTACAACAGATCCGTGTCTAGGATGTGCAAGTTTTAAAAGTGGCCTTTTAGGACCCGCTGGGTCGGAATTATCACCAGCTGTAAGGTCTGATAGGTGACTACCACTGTAGGGGTACAGGGCTCATGCCACTGTACCCTCACCTGAGGGCTAGGGCACCCTGCTAGAGGGGTGACTTACCTGGGCCTCAGGCAATGGGTTATAGACATGGCACACAGGGATGTGTGCCATATCGACTCTTCACTTTTCTCTACTCCATAACAAGCACCCTGCAATGGCAGGGTGTGGGTGTTAGCGTACATGGCCTCTAAGGGTGGCACAATAGGTGATGCAGCCCTTAGAGGCCTTCCTTGTCACAGTGCCCTTGATACCTATTGCACCTTTTACAAGGGGCTTACCTGTGGCCAGAGATGTGCCAACTGTGGGTACAAAGGTACAGTTTTGAGAAAGAATACAGGCCCTGGGAACCTGATTGGCAGGGACCCAGGGCACATCAAGTCTGGTTGCATCAGAGGTCAGTCAAAAAGTGAGGGGTAACCATGCAAAAAGGGGCACTTTCCTATACACATGTACACAAGGTCCACATAAAAAGCATTTTCCAACCTTAACTCCCAGTCACGGAGAGGGGGCGTTTAAAGGGGTGTGCAGGTTGGGACCAATGGGTCCCTTCCTTGGTGTAGGTACACCCCCTATTATGCCAAACCCATAAAAATTCAAGTGTCCCATAAATTTGAGGCACCCTATGAACAATAAACCACTTTTTAACCCACTTTTTCCCAAAATAGATACACTGATTGGGGCCACATTCCGGTGCCTCACTGAAAGTTGCACAAATAAAGTAAAGATTGCAATGTTTTCTAACCTAACAAGCTAAACCAGCTCTTATCCAACAGGTCTGCAATCAAGCCTCAAAAGTGCACCACCATTACAGCAGGCTATCATTTTTGGTTTTCCCCAGCAACCACATCAATAATACGGACAAGATTTAAGTATTTAACTCAAGAAATGTGAAGTGTACCATACATTTTTCCCTTTAACCCCTTGACCGCGATCGGAATTCCGCTCGTGTGCTGGACATTCCGATCGCGGGTGTGGTCGTGACGAGCTCAGCTCGTCATGCGCACAGCGCTACCGCGCAGCATGACGAGCTGAGCTCGTCACGCGCATCGAAGGGGTTAAACTGTAAAAAACAAGAAACTCCTATTAACCAAAGGGCTACCGACATTTCTCCTGGACTCATCCCGAGACCTGCAGATTCATCCCGAGACCTGCAATGCTTAACAAGTTATGTATTGTTATTCATTTGTATATCCTGTTTACCCTGGGTGCTGCAGTGTCCACTCCTTGCCAAAGAACTGCCTAGTCAAATGGAGTCCAATCAAAAGATAGCACAGTGCTTTTGTAGAGACCTCTCCCATGTCACCTACAATTACACCAAACCTAACACTAGTATTCCACACACACTACATAGCACAACACATGATATCATCACATGACTACTGTGGGCTCCAAGAAATCAGCCAGGTCATGTAAAGTCTGTTCACTGATACCGCATGCAGTAGGCGCAGACAGGCTTTACGTATCCCAAGAGGTAGCCCCTGAAAACAATTCTTCTCCACCTATACCTATGAAGGATTAGGGCCAGAATTTAACCCCGCAAAACAGAACCCCATAGAGTAGTAGTGAACCTGACTTGATACGAAACCAATCCCACAGCCCTGTACCTTGTCACTGAGCCTAGTGAACTTCAAACTGAGCTAGATAGGATGCGGAGGAGGGGCACCATAGGGGAGGATGCTGTTTGGCCCTGAGACTTTTCAGTTAAAAGATTCTTAGAGGTAGAAAAGCCACCAAATCAATGCAAAAACATGCCCACTATCGCTCCAATCTGTAGTCTCAGGGTGGCTCTTAGCATATCAGGGGCTCTCTTCATTAACAACAAATGGACCCTGTTAGACCTGGCATCATTGGCGCGGGTCTCCCTTCCTCTTTTCGCTTCCTATCTTTTATGTTGGCTGGATTTCGATGCTCTGGGCGCTGTGCCACTGCCAATCAGTGCCACAGCGCGAATGCTCCCTGTGTAAAAACTATGAATTGGGATAACCATAATTGGCTCGTTTGGTTTACCTGTCAGTCCCTAGTATAAGTGCACTGTGTGTGCCCAGGGCTGGTAGACCAAATACTGCTCGTGGGCCTGCAGCGCTGATTTGCGCTACCCATTGAAGCAGCTTTTAAAGTATGTCTGTGCAGCATGTTCTAATAGAAAGTTACCCTCCATTTCACTTTTTACTATTGTGAGGCTATCCGTTCTCATAGGCCAGAATGGGCAGGCTGAGTATTACATCCCATAATCCTACCTGCCCCCAGGAACCTGATAGGAAATTCGAATTTGATATGTTTAAGCTCAGGACATTGAGATACATCTTTTAGTAAGGATCATTTGCATAGCCCGTTTTCGAAAATGCCTCTTCTAGAAACGAGGTATTTTCTTGCCTAAGCTTTCCTGTAGGCTTTGCTAGTGTGTGTATTGGCCGTCTGGTTTTGGAGCAGCATGGCCAGCTGGGTCACACCTGGGTGGAGAGAGTGATCGGCATTTAGAGTATGGGGAGGGGTGACTCTTTGATCTGAGCAGGGCCGTGCCTGGCAAGGTGAATGATGGCTCCACCTCCCACTGGGCGTCTGATAGCAGACCCCCTGATTCTCAAAGGGCAGGATGTCGCCTCGTAAACCAAGTGCTCCCCGACCCCACCGAACTGGTTCTGGCTGGAGTCAGTGATTTGTGACTTTAGAGAACAAAGACTTTTTAGGTATAAAATGCTGCGCTGAAACCTTTTTCAAGTGTGTTCCTTCTGGATGTCAAGACGAAACTCTGTCCGAGTGAACAGAGGAAAGGACTTTGAAACTTTCACCAAGCTTGCTGAAGGAACTACCCGAGGGCCTAAATTGAGAGCGCCTCCTGCTGAAGTCTCAGGAACATTAGACTTCACCCCATCAGCCGTCTGAATTCCTGTGCGAGGGATTCTACTTGCAGGTGAGGCCTCCGTCGAGTAATCCGGAACCTCTAGTTCTACTGTGAGGAACGCGGACTGGTAACCCTTGTTAGCTCTGTGTGGGCCGCCGCAGCTAAGAGAGAGCTGTCGCCGCTGAGAGCCCGCCTTAATTTGAACCTTCGGAACCTTCGCTGAATCTGTGTGGGCCGCCGCAGTTAAGAGAGAGCTGTAGCCGCTGAGTGCCCACCGTTGTGCCCGCCTGGTCGAGCTCATCCTTTGTCCTGTGGGCCGCCGCAGTTAAGAGAGAGCTGTAGCCGCTGAGTGCCCGCCGTTGTGCCAGCCTGGTTGAGATCACCCTTTGTCCTGTGGGCCGCCGCAGCTAAGAGAGAGCTGCTGCTACTGAGTGCCCGCACTTGTGTCAGCTGTGCATCATCATGATTTGTCCTGTGGGCCGCCGCAGCTAAGAGAGAGCTGCTGCGCTGAGTGCCCGCACCTTTGCCAACTTTGCATCCTCGTGATTTGTCCTGTGGGCCGTCGCAGCTAAGAGAGAGCTGCTGCGGCTGAGTGCCCGCACCTTTGCCAACTTTGCATCCTCGTGATTTGTCCTGTGGGCCGCCGCAGCTAAGAGAGAGCTGCTGCCGCTGAGTGCCCGCACCTTTGCCAACTTTGCATCATCGTGATTTGTCCTGTGGGCCGCCGCAGCTAGAGAGAGCTGCTGCCGCTGAGTGCTCGCACCTTTGCCAACTTTGCATCATCGTGATTTGTCCTGTGGGCCGCCGCAGCTAAGAGAGAGCTGCTGCCGCTGAGTGCCCGCACCTTTGCCAACTTTGCATCATCGTGATTTGTCCTGTGGGCCGCCGCAGCTAAGAGAGAGCTGCTGCCGCTGAGTGCTCGCACCTTTGCCAACTTTGCATCATCGTGATTTGTCCTGTGGGCCGCCGCAGCTAAGAGAGAGCTGCTGCCGCTGAGTGTCCACACCTTTGCCAACTTTGCATCACCGTGAGTCGTCCTGTGGGCCGCCGCAGCTAAGAGAGAGCTGCTGCCGCTGTGAGCCCACCACGGAGCTGCACGACGAGAGTCATCGCCACCACCAGCCCGGGCCGCCGCAGCCGCGTGCTGCTGCCGCTGAGAGCCCGCCTGTCCCCGAGTGCCTGAATCATTGTGAGTGCACATTGCGGACCACTGCAGTCAAGAGTTGTGGTCGCTGGGAGTCCGCCTGTCACCGTCTCCGCTTCTTCGAGAAGCTGCGTGCTGTGTCCCCGTCCAACGGCAGGTATCTGGTGCGCAACGGGTCGCGTAGACCAGGCCTTGAACTCAGTCAGTGCCACGTTCTGGTGAATACGTTATTGCCTTTTTAAGTCCCTACTGATTTACATGCATTGTGACTGGTTAAAACGCTTTTGAGAGTCTTGTGTTAAACCTTAGATAAAGATACTATTTTTCTATACATACTTGAGTTGTGTCCTTTTGTGGTGTCGTTACTGCCTTATTGTGCATGGTCATAAATGCTTCACACACTGCCTCTGAGATAGGCCTAACTGCTCGTGCTACGTTACCACAGGGTTGAGCAGGGGTTATCAAAGGGGTAGCCCACTTGCCCTGACTTAGGAAGAAGGGTCCCTATTTGGACATTGGCGCCAGCCATTGCCAACTAGAGACCCCCATTTCTAACATTGGCGGTCAGCGGTGAGGCTCAGGACTTGCATTTATGATCCACATACAATAACTGGTAGACGCCACTAGTGAGTACAGACCAAAGCGCAGCCACGCACGGGTTTTTTTTCCCTCTTCGAATTTTTTTTTTTGGTTGGTTGTTCTAGTATTGAATTGTTGATCGCAGCCATGAGTACTGCTAATATGGGAAGGCCAACATCCAATGCTTCGGAGGATCTCACCTTTGAGGAGGAAAGATTAGATACCTATACTGCCAGACAGCTGAAGTCATTTTGTAAGCAATTCGCAGTCCCCGTGATAGGTCTCTCTAGGAAGGAGGAGTACCAGAAGGCGCTGAAGGGCTGGTGGGAAGCGAGAGAGTCTGCTGGGGATGTGGAAGAGAATGCTGGAGGGCAGCAGGATGATGCAGTAGAGGGGGGGGGAGATAGAACACCCTCCAATCCAGGTACTAGTGTATCCCAAAGGAGCCTGACCCCAGAAGAGCTGGAGGACAGGGAGAGAGAAAGGAGGCATAGTTTGGAGATGGCTAAATTGGAAGGTCAGAAGGACCTTGAGAGTAAGAAGTTAGACATTGAGAAGGATCGATTGTCAATTGAACTTGAGAAAATGAGAATGGAGCATGAGAAAATGTTGAGGGAGATAGAGATCAGGGCGAGGAGTGTCCCGGTCTCCCCCTCTGGTGGCAGCATACCTTTAGTAACTCCTGAGAGTAGAGTTTATATTCCCAAGGATGTCATTAAGGATTTTCACAAGAGAGAGGATATTGGGTAATGGTTTGCCGCATATGAGATAGCAATGGTGTCCCACCGGGTCCCTGAGAAGGATTGGGGAGCGGGATTGTGGGGGCGCTTTGTGAGTGATGGTAGGGATACCCGGTTGGACCTGCCTGAGGAGAGCAGGATGGTGTATGCCCATATGAAAGAAGCTTTGATGACCCGTTATGGTTTGACCCCAGAAATGTACAGGCAGAGGTTTAGAACCTGTAAGAAGTTAGAGGGTACCACGTGGGTTGAATATGTGTCTTTTTTCTGCAGAGCAATGGATCGCTGGGTAAAGGGTAGCAAAGTGGAAACTTTCGAGCAATTGTATGATTTGTTTGCGTGGGAGCATTTTTCTAGTAACTGTTTTCCAGAGCTACGCCAGCACCTGATTGATAGCAAGCTGACTAACCCTAGGAAGCTTGCTCAGGAGGCGGACCGCTGGGTGAGCACCCGGGTCCGCAAAGGTTTTGTGGGAGACTTCGCCAGAGGTGGGCAGGGTCCCCAGCAGAGAAGTGGGGGGGACAAGGGTAAGCCGAGGGAGTTCCAGAGAGGGCCCCAAAGTAATTCCCAAGGGAACCAAGCAGTGGTGTCCCAGCCTCCCCTGAGAAGAAGCCAGTGTCCCCGACAGGTAGGCCTGTTCAGAGGGGGCCACTCACTTATTTCAGGTGTGGTCAAGTGGGCCACCGGTATTATGATCCCCAGTGTCCACAGAGGGACCCCAATGCATCCCCGCGTGCACCACCCCATGCACCATCCCGCCAGATTGCCAGTGTAGCCCTGGGGGGGGAGGAGGTAGAGGTCCAAGGTGGGTGGGATCCCGTAGAGTTAACCCTTGTCTCGCTAGGAGACTTTGAGAAGGTCCCTAACCCCACACTGCCTAATAACACTAAGAAGTACCAGCAGTGGGTGACCATCAATGGTCATAGGGTGGAGGCTCTCAGGGACACCGGAGCTAGTGTGACTGCTGTCAGCTCCCGGTTGGTGTCCAAAGAGCAGGTTGTCCCCCATGCATTCTGCCCCGTAGTGTCAGCAGACAACTCAGAGAGCCAGTGTGAAGTGGCTCAGGTTCCCTTCAAGTGGGGGGGGGGGTCTCAGGAACTCTTCAAGTGGCTGTGAGGCCCGCCATGCCTGTAGACTGTCTTTTGGGCAATGATCTAGAGAACTCCCCGTGGGCTATGGTGGAGAGGAAGTCTCATTTGGAAATGTTGGGTCTGCCTGAGTGGGCGTGTGCGACCACTCGGTCCATGACAGCTCAGAAGGGTGTTCAGGAGGGTCTGGAGCCTGAAAGTATGGCCCAGGCCCCTGCCTTAAAGAGAAGGGGTAGGGGGCGCGGGAAACCGGCCCCCGCGGTTCCCACGGTCCCGGAGGGAGCAGACCTTGAGGGGGATGCCCTGGAACCTACAGGGGAACAAGTGGCTGAACTGGGGGACCTACCAGAGCTGACCCATTGGCAGCAGGAAGGGGGGCCCTCCAGGGAGGAATTTTGCGAGCAACAGAGAACCTGCCCTTCTCTTGAGGGGGTGCGGCGACAGGCCGCCGCCCAGGCAGCAGGTGATCAGACAGGGTCACATTGGATCTATTGGGAGAATGACCTCCTTTAAAGCGAGCCTAAGGTTGCTGAGCCTGAGTCAGCCCGTGTGCTGGTGGTACCCCAGCGCTTCAGGACCTTCCTACTGGGGTTGGCTCATGATGTGCCACTGGCCGGACATCTGGGGCAGACCAAGACCTTTGAGAGGCTGGTCACCCACTTCTATTGGCCCCAGATGCGCAGAAGCTCAGATGCTCACTGCAGGACGTGTGAGACTTGCCAGGCAAGTGGGAAGAGTGGGGGGAAGATTAAGGCCCCACTACAGCCCTTTCCCGTTGTGAGCACCCCATTCGAGAGAGTGGGCATTGATATTGTGGGGCCTCTGGATCCCAAGACAGCCATGGGCAACAGGTTCATCCTGGTCTTGGTGGACCATGCCACCAGGTACCCTGAGACCATCCTGCTCAGGACAGTGACGGCCCCCGTGGTGGGACGGGCACTGATGGGGATTTTCTCCCGTGTGGGATTCCCCAGAGAGGTGGTGTCCGATAGGGGAACTAACTTCATCTCCAAGTACATGAAGTCTCTGTGGGAGGAGTGTGGGGTAACGTATAAGTTCACCACTCCTTACCACCCCCAGGGTAATGGGCTGGTTGAGAGATTCAACCGGACCCTTAAGGGCATTATTATGGGCCTAGGTGAGCCCATGAGGCGTAAGTGGGATGTCCTCTTGCCATGCCTGTTGTTTGCTTACCGTGAGGTGCCACAGAAGTCCTTAGGGTTCAGTCCCTTTGAGCTGCTCTATGGTCACCCGGTAAGAGGGCCTCTGAGTCTGGAGCAATCTCCCAGGAAACCTCCCCAGGATGTGTTTAGTTACATGCTGGCCTTCAGGAACCAGACTCTGCGTTTCAGGAAACTTGCTGAGGCAAACCTGGAAGCCAGCCAGGAAGAGATGAAACGCTGGCACGATCAGAATGCCACTCTGATCGAGTTTCAGCCTGGACAAAACGTTTGGGTCATGGCCCCGGTGGAGCCCTGTGCGCTCCAGGATAGGTGGACCGGCCCCTTTGAGGTGGTGGAGCGCAAGAGTCCTGTTACCTACGTGGTGGACTTGCAGTCTCCCAGGAACCCCTTGCGGGTCCTGCATGTTAACCGCCTGAAGCCCCACTTTGAGAGGTCTGAAGTGGGCATGCTTCTGGCCACAGATGCTGGGATGGAGGAGGAGAGCGAGCCCCTTCCTGACCTCCTGTGTGCAGGGGAGCGAGATGGGTCAGTGGAGGGTGTGGTCCTCTCCACCACACTGACTCCTGAGCAGCAGGGTGATTGTCGCCAACTGTTGGGGCAATTCAGTGATCTGTTCTCCCTGGTGCCTAGTGTCACTGATTGGTGTGTCCATGACGTGGACACTGGGGACAGTCCTCCCATTAAGCATAAGGCTTATCGAGTGACTGACCGGGCAAGGGCCTACATTAAGGATGAGGTTACCAAAATGTTTGCCCTTGGGGTGATTGAGTCCTCTAGCAGCCCTTGGTCCAGCCCAGTGGTCCTGGTACCAAAAGCTGCAGCGCCTGGTACCACCCCAGAACTTCGGTTCTGCGTGGACTATCGGGGCCTCAATTCAGTCACGAAGACTGACGCGCACCCCATCCCCAGAGCTGATGAGCTCATAGATCGGTTAGGGGCTGCAAAACACCTCAGCACATTTGATTTGACGTCTGGGTATTGGCAGATCGCCTTGACCGAGGGAGCAAAGGAGAGGTCAGCATTCTCCACACCCGATGGGCACTACCAGTTCCGGGTGATGCCCTTTGGAATGAAGAATGCCCCTGCCACCTTTCAGAGGCTGGTCAACAGGGTGTTGGTTGGGCTGGAAGACTTCAGTGCCGCCTACCTGGATGACATTGCGGTGTTTAGCTCCTCTTGGGAGGACCACCTGCGCCACCTCTGGGAGGTATTGATAGCACTGCGGAAGGCAGGCCTCACAATCAAAGCCAGTAAGTGCCAGATTGGGCAGGGTTCTGTAGTGTATTTGGGGCACCAGGTGGGGAGCGGCCAGGTGGCGCCCCTTCAGCCCAAAATTGAAACTATCCTGGCGTGGGAACCCCCCAAGACTCAGACGCAGGTGAGAGCCTTCTTAGGACTCACGGGGTACTACAGGAGGTTTGTCAAGGGATATGGCAACATTGTTGCACCCTTGACTGAGCTGACTTCTAAGAAGCAGCCAAAGAAGGTAAACTGGACTGACACCTGTCAGAACGCTTTTGATGCCCTGAAGACTGCCATGTGCACCGCACCCGTGCTTCAGGCGCCCGACTTTTCAAAGGAATTTGTTGTCCAGACAGACGCCTCAGAGCATGGTATAGGGGCTGTTCTGTCACAGATCAATGAGGAGGGACTAGACCAACCGGTAGCCTTCCTAAGCAGGAGGTTACTTCCCCGGGAACAGAGGTGGAGTGCAATTGAGCGTGAGGCATTTGCTGTGGTCTGGGCGCTGAAGAAGCTGAGACCATATCTGGGACTCACTTCCGGGTTCAGACAGACCACAGGCCCCTTAGATGGTTGATGCATATGAGGGGTGAGAATCCCAAGTTGTTGAGGTGGTCCATTTCCCTACAGGGTATGGATTTCACGGTGGAACACCGCCCTGGTACAGAACACGCCAATGCTGAAGGTCTGTCCAGATTTTTCTGCCTTAGTGATGAGAACTCCCAAGGGGATGGTTAGTTCTCCCCACATTTCAGCTGGAGGGGACGCGTGTTAGACCTGGCATCATTGGCGCAGGTCTCCCTTCCTCTTTTCGCTTCCTATCTTTTTATGTTGGCTGGATTTAGATGCTCTGGGCGCTGTGCCACTGCCAATCAGTGCCACAGCGCGAATGCTCCCTGTGTAAAGATAACTGTATGAATTGGGATAACCATAATTGGCTCGTTTGGTTTACCTGTCAGTCCCTAGTATAAGTGCACTGTGTGTGCCCAGGGCTGGTAGACCAAATACTGCTGGTGGGCCTGCAGCGCTGATTTGCGCTACCCACCGAAGCAGCTTTTAAAGTATGTCTGTGTAGCATGTTCTAATAGCGAGTTACCCTCCATTTCACTCTTTACTATTGTGAGGCTATCCGTTCTCATAGGCCAGAATGGGCAGGCTGAGTATTACATCCCATAATCCTACCTGCCCCCAGGAACCTGATAGAAAATTCGAATTTGATATGTTTAAGCTCAGGACATTGAGATACATCTTTTAGTAAGGATCATTTGCATAGCTCCGTGTTCGAAAATGCCTCTTCTAGAAACGAGGTATTTTCTTGCCTAAGCTTTCCTGTAGGCTTTGCTAGTGTGTGTATTGGACGTCTGGTTTTGGAGCAGTAGGGCCAGCTGGGTCAGACCTGACTCGAGAGAGAGATCGGCATTTAGAGTATGGGGAGGGGTGACTCTTTGATCTGAGCAGGGCCGTGCCTGGCAAGGTGAATGATGGCTCCACCTCCCACTGGGCGTCTGATAGCAGACCCCCTGATTCTCAAAGGGCAGGATGTCGCATCGTAAACCAAGTGCTCCCTGACCCCACCGAACTGGTTCTGGCTGGATTCAGTGATTTGTGACTTTAGAGAACAAAGACTTTTAAAACGCTGCGCTGAAACCTTTTTCAAGTGTGTTCCTTCTGGATGTCAAGACGAAACTCTGTCTGAGTGAACAGAGGAAAGGACTTTGAAACTTTCACCAAGCTTGCTGAAGAAACTACCCGCGGGCCTGAATTGAGAGCGCCTCCTGCTGAAGTCTCAGGGACATTAGACTTCACCCCATCAGCCGTCTGAATTCTTGTGCGAGGGATTCTACTTGCAGGTGAAGCCTCCGTCGAGTTATCCGGAACCTTTAGTTCTACTGTGAGGAACGCAGACTGGTAACCCTTGTTAGCTCTGTGTGGGCCGCCGCAGCTAAGAGAGAGCTGCCGCCGCTGACAGCCCGCCTTAATTTGCACCTTCGGAACCTTAGCTGAATCTGTGTGGGCCGCCGCAGTTAAGAGAGAGCTGTAGCCGCTCAGTGCCTGCCGTTGTGCACGCCTGGTCGAGATCATCCTTTGTCCTGTGGGCCGCCGCAGTTAAGAGAGAGCTGTAGCCGCTGAGTGCCCGCCGTTGTGCCAGCCTGGTCGAGATCACCCTTTGTCCTGTGGGCCGCCGCAGCTAAGAGAGAGCTGCTGCCGCTGAGTGCCCGCACTTGTGTCAGCTGTGCCTCATCGTGATTTGTCCTGTGGGCCGCCGCAGCTAAGAGAGAGCTGCTGCCGCTGAGTGCCCGCACCTTTGCCAACTTTGCATCCTTGTGATTTGTACTGTGGGCCGCCGCAGCTAAGAGAGAGCTGCTGCCGCTGAGTGCCCGCATCTTTGCCAACTTTGCATCCTCGTGATTTGCCCTGTGGGCCGCCGCAGCTAAGAGAGAGCTGCTGCCGCGGAGTGCCCGCACCTTTGCCAACTTTGCATCATCGTGATTTGTCCTTTGGGCGGCCGCAGCTAAGAGAGAGCTGCTGCCGCTGAGTGCTCACACCTTTGCCAACTTTGCATCATCGTGATTTGTCCTGTGGGCCGCCGCAGCTAAGAGAGAGCTGCTGCCGCTGAGTGCCCGCACCTTTGCCAACTTTGCATCATCGTGATTTGTCCTGTGGGCTGCCGCAGCTAAGAGAGAGCTGCTGCCGCTGAGTGCTCGCACCTTTGCCAACTTTGCATCATCGTGATTTGTCCTGTGGGCCGCCGCAGCTAAGAGAGAGCTGCTGCCGCTGAGTGCCCGCACCTTTGCCAACTTTGCATCATCGTGAGTCGTCCTGTGGGCCGCCGCAGCTAAGAGAGAGCTGCTGCCGCTGTGAGTCCACCACGGAGCTACATGACGAGAGTCATCGCCACCACCAGCCCGGGCCGCCGCTGCTGCCGCTGAGAGCCCGCCTGTCCCCGAGTGCCCGAGTCCTTGTGAGTGCACGTTGCGGACCACTGCAGTCAAGAGTTGTGGTCACTGGGAGTCCGCCTGTCACCGTCTCCGCTTCTTCGAGAAGCTGCGTGCTGTGTCCCCGTCCAACGGCAGGTATCTGGTGCGCAACGGGTCGCGTAGACCCAGGCCTTGAACTCAGTCAGTGCCACGTTCTGGTGAATACGTTATTGCCTTTTTAAGTCCCTACTGATTTACGTCCATTGTGACTGGTTAAAACACTTTTGAGAGTCTTGTGTTAAACCTTAGATAAAGATACTATTTTTCTATACCTACTTGAGTTGTGTCCTTTTGTGGTGTCGTTACTGCCTTATTGTGCATGGTCATAAATGCTTCACACACTGCCTCTGAGATAGGCCTAACTGCTCGGGCTACGTTACCACAGGGTTGAGCAGGGGTTATCAAAGGGGGTAGCCCACTTGCCCTGACTTAGGAAGAAGGGTCCCTATTTGGACATTGGCGCCAGCCATTGCCAACTAGAGACCCCCATTTCTAACAGACCCCGACATGGAATTCCAGTTTAGGGCCAGCCACCTCAAAGATACAAAGGGAAACGAGTCCCGTTAAAAAACAGCGTAGATACCCAATATCAAGAAATCTGGAATACTGAAGTAGATAGAAATACGTGGTTAGAAGGGAAGGGGCAACACCCGATTGTACGGAAACTTACACTGTATTCCTTGTGTTTCAGAGGTAAAGGAACAATTCCACTCGGAACAAATGAGAATTGTGGCACAGTCCTGCACATTCCGGACATGCAATGGGGCACTTCCACATAGATGGATACCTACTGGCAGTGCAGCAAGTTTGCCTATACTCAGCTCATCCCCGGATGGCAGGGCCTCTGTTCCCTGGTCACAATACACACCCGATCCTTGCCATTCCTGGAGAAGATCTGTCTGAACTGTGCCAACATCCGCTGTGGAAGAAGACGACTCTATTGCATCAGGCTCGAGCAAAAAGAACAGCTGATTATTTTGGCTGGCCTCAGTAAAAGGACATTCCCAAAGATTCAGACTGTTTTATCGACGTGCTGACTACAGGACGCGTCCCGGACACGGCTCCACTCCATGAGACGGCGAATACCTAATTATAGTACATCGTACTGCCTATACATATAGGACATCTCTCTACCACGAGTTTTCATCTTTACGCCCTAGAACTGCTTTTAAATCATCATTCTCGACCAAGCTACTGAGGATATAGCTCAATTCTTAACTTATTGCCCTGAAGAAGCCCATGCTTGGGCGAAACATGTTGGCTGGTTCTATCAATCGCATATCGAATACATCTGAAAATAAAAGACCAGAAACGACTTTCTGCTGACGCTTCTTATTGATGTGCTTTTTTGTACCAATTGTTTGTGTATATATATTGCCTCTCATCCAACCAGTTCATATATTCATTTTTTATGATCTACAAGCGGCAGATCATTTGAGGTGGGAAATATCATCTTTACTCAGTGACTAGTCCAGGTGGTGCAGTCTTCTATGACCCAGCTGCTTTCCTTCTTTTCTTTCTGGTTTCTGATGCACAAATATCAGCAGGTCCATACCCTTTTTTACTGTTCAGACAAAAGAGAATGCCCGCTGGTTACAAATTACCAGGTGGGAAATTATGAAATTTGTAAACAGTACTGAACTTGGCCTTAATTCGATCAAGGAAGAACTGAGAGTCATCCGCCTAATGTGATGTGTTGGACCAAATGACTGCAATGGAGGGAGGGGTGTGTCCCACAGTTGGTGCTTCTTGTTGCACCTACATTTCAGGCAACGATCTCGACAACAGGACTCTGACTCTTGCCATACAAGCACTGCACCATTTACAAAGAGACATGCGTGAGGAGGGAGGTGCCCTAGAGCAGGAGTGGTATCTGAATTGTGCACGTCATTGTTTCCCATTTTCATTTTTGTATCATTTTGTGTGGTTTCCCACAAGAAAATCAGTTACTTACCTGTAGTTGTAGTTCTCTAGAATTCAAATCTTTCATAGATTCATATGCTTGAATCATTCCCCGATGTTGAGATGGGAATCCCCGGTTTATCAAAATAGCAATGTACAGTCAACATAAACTAGAAAAAATATTTAGTTTTGTAACATATCCTAGTTGTTTTGTAAAAGAGACCAAAGATAGGTTTCAACCAATCAAAACACCCTACCTTCTAGAACACTCCTGAGAGAAACCCCAGACCTTCAGATTTTCACAGTACTAGTGCAAGGCATATGCTTTGCAAGATCCGAAAGGTGAGCTTCTCCAGGGAGTAGGGTGGGTCGTATGTGAATCTATGAAAGATTCCAATACTAGGGAACTATAGTTACAGGTAAGTAACTTATTTTCATACTCCAGTATTGAAACGTTCATAGATTCACATGCTTGAATCTAAGAAGTTAGCAGTTATAAGCACAATAGTTTAGCTAAACGCATCTACTTTTCAAAAATTATAAACAAGACATGCCTTAAATCATAAGCTTTTAACTTGGCAGCTGATGCCAGAGATACAGGAGTAAGAGGTTAAAATAAAACATATCAAATCCCATACAAAAAGAATAGGCAATAAGAAGCAAAGAACATATCAGTGAGGAAAAAATGTGCGCAGTTTAGAGAAGATAGGAAGGAGAAAGCTCACCATCACTGAAAAAGGTTCCTCAGCACCACTTGACACACTGCTGTGTTACTATGAACCGTGATGTTCGAGCAGTAGTGCTTGGTAAAGGTGTGGGTACTCTTCCAGGTAGCAGCTCGATAGATGTCCTGGAGGGGTACTCCAGCAAGTAGAGCGGTTGAGGCTGAAACCACTCTTGTAGATTGGGCACGTATTGGCGCCCAGAAAAGCTTCCCTGCAGAATGATGGCAGTATTGAATAGCACTTAATAGCCAATGTGCAATACTCTGTTTGGATAGAGGATAGCCTTTGCACGGAGCACTATAGGCCACAAAGAGCTGAGAAGATTTCTGAAAGGCTTTAGTTCTTTGAAGATAAAATTTGAGACATCGCTGTACATCCAGTAAATGAAGAGCCCTTTCCACTGGTGCTGAGGGTTGCGGAAAAAAGGTTTTGAGGATGAGAGGCTCATTCAGGTGAAAGTCCGAAGGAACTTTGGGAACAAACTTAGGATTGGTGCGCAGGACTACTCTGTCATCCCTAGACTGAAGAAATGGTTCTTGGATGGCAAGAGCCTGGTTTTCACTCACCCTTCTCGCCGATGTCAACACGAGAAGTAGAGCAACAGTCCATGAAACGAATTTGAGATCAGCTTTATGGATACCGTCAAATGGTTGCCTCATGAGTTGTGAAAGGACTATGTTAAGGTGCCAGAGCGGTGGAGGAGGTCTGACTGGCGGAAAAACTCTAAACAGCCCTTTCATCAATTACTTAATAATCCTAGCTGACCATAAAGATAGCCCTGAAGAAGTCCTTCTAAAATGAGGTATTGCCGTCAGATGGACCATAAAGAAGGATGTAAGGGAGAATTTCATGAGGTGAAGAAGAGAAAGTATGTACTTTCGATTCTTGACACCAAAGGAAACATCGATTCGTGGCATGATGATTTGAGCCTGCCGAGCATGTCTGCTTCTATGTTCTGGTCGCCCGGAAGGTGTTCTGCTCTTAATTACCATTCTGTATTGCCCACTGCCAGATTCACTGTGCCTCTTGAGAGAGAAGGCGAGATCTGGTGCCCCCCTTCTTATTGATGCAGTGCATTGCAGTTATGTTGTCTGTTTGGACTAACATTGAGGAGTTCTTTATCTTTGGCAGGAATGCTTGCAGGGCTAGACACACTGCTCTTAGTTCCAGTAAGTTGATGGGGAAGTGGTGATGTTGCTGTTGGCAACGGCCACTGACCTGAAGATCCTGCAGAAAAGCTCCTCATTCCTCTAGGGAGGCATCGGTGATGATTATGAGCAGAGAGGGACGGTGAGAAAAGAGACCGATTGAAATATTTTTGCGCTGGGTCGACCAAGAGATGGGCTGGACCATTGCTGGTGTACTTGTTATCATATCTTCTAGAGGAAGAAGAAGACTCCTCATCACTATCCTCACTGGAAAGTGGTTCCTTCCTGACTTTAAGCTTTTGAAGCCAATAAGTAAGTGACCCTCCCGGTCTCGTAATGTCTTGGTAGAAAAGGTACGACATTCCTTTCGTTCTTTAGCCTTTTGTTTGGGACACAGGCAATAGATGCAGTCTTTGTGAGGGTCATCTGTATGAAGCCTTTTCTTGGAGCAGGTGGCACAGGCTCTGAAGAGACTTTTTTTCTCCTTGTCTGACATAATAAATTCAGGAATTAAGAACAACAGACTGAAGAAGATGGTACAATAAGCAGTAAATTGTCAATGAAGAAGGAAAAAACTGTTGAAATATAACCCAGAAGAAGTTGTTAAATGAAGAAAACTGAGCAGAGCTCAGTGGAGACTCCCTAGCATCACATGCAGTAGAAAATCTGAGGGTCTGGGGTTTCTCTCAGGAGTGTTCTACAGGGTAGGATGTTTTGATTAGGTGAAACCCATGTTTGGTCTCTTTTACAAAGCAACTAGGATATGTTACAAAACTAAATAGGCATTGGCCTTTTTTCTAGTTTATGTTGACTTTGCATTTCTATTGTGATGTACCGGGGACTTCCATCTCCACGACGGGAAATGATTCAAACATGTAAATCTATGAAAGTTCCAATACTGGAGTAAGTGGGGGCTTCCCCATCGTCATGGTGGGAGTCTCACGGTAACAGTAGAAATAGCAGTATTAAAACATCACCATAGACCTCCATAGAATAGAAAACTCACTTAAGTGACCTTTGAAACTTATTTTATAACATCCAAAGTTCAGGCAATAACAGAGGAGACCTCAGAGTTCCCTTCCCCTACAGAGCCACCATACCTCAGATTTGAAGCACAAGTGTATATCTACACAAACTCTGAGGTAACCGGTGAGCCTAATCGGGGAGGAGGGAGGGTCGCATGTGAATCTATAAAAGATATCAATACTGGAGAACCACAGTGTACAGATAAGTAACTTGTTTTTTCTCCAGTACTGTATCTTTTATGGATTCACATGCTTGAATCCGACTAGTAAGCAGCAGAACAACAATAAGAGAAAAGAAAGGTGGCGGGTAGGCGAACCATGACGTAAAATTGGAACATCGGAAAACAAGAAAAGAAAGAAGAAATACGTCAACAGTCAGTTATATATCAAAACAATACCCTTTCAGCCATAGAGTAACGCATAAATTATGCACAAAAAGAAGTAGAGAACTCTGGGTAGTTCTCAAGTTTAGATCGAAAGCAGCTCCTGTATAGAGCACTCTCAACACCAGCGACACTCTAGATCTGCTCACCTCAAATGTCTGCTTTTCTATCAAAGTCTTTAAGCATAGGATTAGCACAGTGCCATCCACGCCGAGATAGAAAGGGACAAAGTCTTTTGCCATTTCTCCAGCAAAGTCTTCAAGCATAGGACTAGCACAGTTCTGTCCCTGCCGAGCTGTAAAATGACAAAAGCCATTTACCACTCCAGGCACAGCATTACAGCTTTGAAGAACAAGTTACTTACCTTCAGTAACGATATATCTGTAAGAAACATAGGTTAGTTATGGATTCCTCACCTTAGAATTACCCCCAGGCGTTAGACTGGATCAGGAGAATTTCTTCCTCAGCAGTACCTCTGCGCATCGATAGGTGGCGTTGGTCGACTCCGCGTTCGTCGTTGTCGTCGTGGTCGCCGGAATGACGTCACGGTATCTACTTACACGCCACCCTCGCGCGCTGACGTCAGTTCTTTTACACAACATTCCACGCCAGAAGCGCAGAGCCATGCAAGACACTGACCACTGGTGCACAAAAACTAGGGCCCTGAAAAGGGGAGTCCCTTACTCTAGAAATCAATTAGCAGAACGGGGAGGATGGGTGGAGCGGTGAGGAATCCATAACTAACCTATGTCTCTTACAGATATATTGTTACCGAAGGTAAGTAACTTGTTCATCTGAAAGAGACAGTTAGTTATGGATTCCTCACCTTAGAATAGATACTCCAGCAATACTAACCCCGGTGGTGGGTCTACGTACCAAGTTCACACCAGAAAGTCCTGGAGAACTGAACGGCCGAAGAAGCCGTCCCTCCGGACTTGGCTGTCCAGGCAATAGTGTTTGGTAAACGTGTGCAGTGAAGCCCACGTAGCTGCCTGGCAGGTGTCAAGAAGGGGGACTACATGTCCCAAAGCAGTAGTGGCTGCCGTCGCCCTGGTGGAATGGGCACGAAACCCAACTGGAGGTTCCTTTTTCGCTAAAGAATAGCAGATTTTGATGCAAAGAACGACCCATCGGGAGATGGTTCGTTTTTGCACGGCCCACCTTTCTTGGACGCCCACATAACCAACAAGGATAAGTTACTTACCTGTAATCCTAGTTCTATTCCAGGGGTATACTCATCAAAGTCATAAGCACTGAATTATCCCCGCCCACGTGCAGGACCCCGGAGCATATATACAAATACATATATATGTGTATGTTTCGGTAAAAAAAAGTACAGAGTACCTCCAAACATAGACATATACATGTATACATAAATAAAAACATGCAGCCTAATATACTTCAAATAGGCTAATATGCCAAAATTACATGGGTTTTCAGAAAGAGAAAATAATCTCTCATACAAACACTGCAACAGAGAACATACACTGTAATAGTGTTCCAACACAGCTCTTTATTTTCAGAGAAAACGGCAAGTAATAGCAGGCAATTAGCTCATAGGCTGCATAGAAGAAAAAACATCACAGTATCAAAAAACTGGCACCCTGCCTTTAAGGATTCCAAGAACCTGGACACCGTGCCTTTAAGACCTCCAGGCGCCCCCTGCTCCCATCATGCACCACAGGTGACGTTAGGTCAGTTCTTTTTTACGATGTACAAACATAAAGGAATCATGGCACAAGATGCAGAAACAATACTATACTGTCAATACTCGTCCAGGGAGGCGGGAGGGTTGCTTATGACTTTGATGAGTATACCCCTGGAAGAGAACTAGGATTACAGGTAAGTAGCTTATCCTTCTCTTCCAGGGGATACTCATCAATAGTCATAAGCACTGAATAGAATAGCAAGCCCATACCCACTTTCCCGCGGACGAGCAACAGTATAAACACAGCACAAATAACATTTCAAGAATGACCAAACAAATTTCATAACGAGGCCTGCCCAAACTGGGCATCCGCCTGTGTGTCAGAGTCTATGGCGAGTGAAAGTGTGCACTGATCGCCATGTAGCTGCTTTACAAATCTCTGCAATAGGTACATTCCTAAGGAGAGCTGTGTCGATGCTTTCCCCTTGGTAGAATGGGCCTTTGGTTTTCCCGGGAGGGCTCTGTTAGCTAGCTGATAGGACAACAATATATGGATACTATCCACCTAGAGATAGACCTTTTGGAGGCTGCAGAACCTGTGTTTTTGGAACCATAATTTATAAACAGACGATCTGACTTTCTCAGTGTCTTTGTTTTGTCTAAATAAAACTTCAAAACCCTTTTGAGGTCCAGAGAATGAAGGGACCTTTCCGGAGGATTTGAAGGATTCGGAAAGAATGTGGGAAGCGTGATTGTCTGATTAATGTGAAAATCCGAGATCACTTTAGGTAAGAAACTCGGATGTGTTCTTAAAACCACTCTGTTTGCATGAAAGACAATGTAGGGCTCTTTACAACACAACGCCTGGATCTCACTTACTTTGCGAGCCGAGGTGATAGCCACTAGAAAAGCGGCCTTCCATGTCAAATGTTGTAAAGAAGCTCTGTGAATAGGCTCAAAAGGAGCACCCATCAGTTTTGTTAGAAATATTGAGCTCCCAAGGTAGAGAAGGAGCCCTGATTGGTGGATAAACCTTTCTTAATCCCTCAAGAAAATCTTTGACCACAGGAATTTTGAAAAAGGAAACCTGAGTTGGGGACTTTCTATATGCTGTGATAGCTGCAAGATGGACTTTAATAGAGGAAAATTGAAGACCAGATTTGGCCAAATGCAATAAGTACGGTAAAATCACCTGTTCCTGACTCCGGACGAGATCATGTCCATTGTTCATGCACCATAAGTAAAAACACTTCCACTTGAAAGCTTATGATTTTCTGGTGGAAGGTCTCTTGGCTTCTTTTAGAATATTCATACATTCCGAAGACAAATCTAGATGTCCGTATTGGAGGATTTCAGGAGCCATGCCGTCAATCGTAGGGATGAGAGATTGGGGTGAAACACCTTCCCCCCGTCTGGACGGCATGGTAACCTCTTGAGTGGAACTTCGGATAGCTGAAGAAGATCCGGGTACCATCACTGACAAGGCCATTCCGGGGCTATTAGAATCATTCTGGTGTTGGCCCTGTAGAACTTGTTGATCACTGTGAGAATCAACGGAATTGGTGGAAAGGCGTACAGTAATTTCTGAGACCATTTTATCAAAACAGCATTCCCCCGAGAGCCTGGTTGGTGAAATCTGGATGCGAAGACGGGGCATTTTGCGTTTACCACGTCTGCAAACAGGTCGATGTCTGGTACTCCCCAATTTCAAAAAATGCTTAGAGTGACTTCGTCGTTGAGAACCCAGTTGTGAGCTTCGACGAAGTCCCTGCTTAGGGGGTCCGCCTGGACGTTGAGAGTTCCCGGGAGATGAATCGCCTCAATGGTTAGATCTCTTGCGAGAAGCCACTTCCAGATGGTCTGAGACTCTAGAGAGAGCGGTCTTGATCGGGTACCCCCCTGCTTGTTCAAGTAATGCATAGTTGTGGTATTGTCCGTTTGAATCAGAAGGGAACAAGACTGGAACGAGGGGTACAGTGATTTGAGAGCTAGGTGAACGGCCCTCAGCTCTAAGAGATTGATATGATAACTTTGTTCTGTCTCTGACCAGAGACCTTGAACTTGAAGAGGACCCATGTGAGCACCCCATCCTTGGAGTGAAGCATCCGTGACTATCGTCTGGGTAGGAGGGTCTAGGTGAAAAGGAACTCCCTTCATTAGATGGGATCGCTTCATCCACCATCTGATGGAATCCTTGGCCGATTGAAAAAGAAGCACATGGTCCTCCCAGCGCCCCGATATCTGCATCCGCTGGTCCTCCAGCGATTGTTGCAGAGGACGCATGTTTAACCTGGCGTTTGGTACGATGAAGATGCATGATGCCATTGATCCGAGTAGCGATGACCACTGTCTGACTGTGGGACGTTGCGTGTGAAGAAGATTGTGACATTTCTCGCGGATTGAGAATAACCTCTCCTCCGAAGGACACACGCTTGCCTTTGCGGTATCCAGTGAGGCACCCAGGTAGTGAATCCTCTGTGTCGGGTTGAAGATCGATTTTTTGTAGTTGACATGAAGACCCAACCTGTTCAGTAGTTGCAGACAGTACGAGAGATGACTCTGAAGCAGAGCAGGTGACGAGCTCTTCAGGAGCCAGTCGTCCAGATAAGGATATATGAAAATCCTTTGCTTGCGAAGAAAAGCTGCCACCACTGCCATGCATTTCGAAAACGTTCGGGGAGCTGATTTGAGCCCGAACGGAAGAACCTTGAATTGGAAATGCTGGAACGACACTTGAAATCGTAGAAATTTGCGATGTTTCTTGGAAACTGGAACATGGAAATATGCGTCCTGTAGATCTATAGAACACATCCAGTCCCCTTGATGAAGTTGAGGGAAGATTTGGTGCAGCGCCAACATCTGAAACTTTTCTTTGCGGATGAATTTGTTTAACAGCCTCAAGTCGAGTATTGGTCTGTATTCTCTGTAAGCCTGTACGCAAAGTGAAGTTCGCACTACGCGAGCTACGCGTAGCACTACGCGAACTGCGTAGTGCACTGTGCGGACAAGCATCCGGCACTGTGCAATCATTGAAAACGGCATCTTGCACAGTGCGAGCTGTCTTTTACTGCCGCTCGAGTAGATTTTTACTCGAGCGGCAGCTTTCTCAACGCGGACTGGTAGTTTCTCATCGCGAGCGGTCGCGAGCATACGCGACCACTCGCAATGAGAAACCTGACCTCCCCGCGTTGAGAATCTCGCCGGGAGGTTTATTTTCCACGCTCGCGATCGGCAACTTGATGTTGCTGATCGCGAACGAGGAAAAAGTCTCGCCGGGATGTCATTTTGCTTGCTCGCGGTCCCCAACTTGACGTTGAGGACCGCGAGCAAGCAAAAAATGACCGCTGCACTACGCTACGCTACGCGTGTTTGCACTGTGCTACGTGCAATTCGCGTTGTGCGAAGTAGCGCAAACTTCGCAAACTACGCGAGCGTAGCGTAGTGCTTTGCCCAGGGTTAATTCTCTAGTAGGACCTCTTTTCTGTACCAGGAAATAGCGAGAATAAATCCCTTGCTTTCTTTGAGGGACAGGACCATTTCTATGGCATCTTTTTGTAGAAGAATGTTCACCTCCGTTTGCAACAAGTGATGGTCTTGGAGAAATTTTTCTCGTGGAGGAACTGATGGAGGTGGGGATTTGAATCTGAGTAAATAGCCATTCTGCACAATATTCAGAACCCACTTGTCCTTTGTTAGGTTCTTCCACTCCTCCAGATGTAACATAACACTTCCCCCCACCGGAGTGGTTAACAGACATGGAGGAAGCCACCCCTCATTGCTTTGCTGGTTGTTTAGGCGTAGTCGTCTGCTGTCTTGTAGTTCCTCTTTCTCGTCCAGGCCTTCTCTGGTGGTAGTAAGACCTGGATTGATTTTGATTTTGCATGGTCCAGTGAGGGGTTTGAACCCTCTGCTAGAAGGAACGTCGGTCATAGGGACGGAACCTTCGACGAAATTCTTTACGCTTCTCCAAGCCAACAGCTTTTAAAGTGTCCAATTCTGTTTTCATCTTGGACATTTCGTCGTCTGCATGGGAACCGAATAAAGAGGAACCATTGAAGGGAAGGTTTACGATCTTTCTCTGTGCATCCGGTTTCAGCCCCGTGAGTCGAAGCCAGGCTGTGCGCCTCAAGCAAATCCCGTGGGAATAGCCATGGGCAGCCAAATCTGATGTGTCTGCAGCTGCACTGATAACTTGGTTTGCCACCAAACCGCCTTCCTGTAGGATTTCTTGGAAGTCCTGTTGATCCTCTTTCGGTTGCTTTTCTGTAAATCTTGCCAAGGAGTCCCAGAGAGACCTATCATACCACCCAGCAGGGCGGAAGCACTAGCCACCTTCATCACTGATGCAGACGTATTGCACATTCTTCTACCTAATGAGTCCATATTCTTACTGTCCTTCTCCGGAGGGACATTGGAGGAGGATGTAGCTGAATGTGCCTTTCTGGCTGCCGCCATAATGACTGAGTCTGGAGGTGGGTCCGCACAAAGAAAGAATGGATCCTGATCTGGGGCTTTATATTTTTTAGAAATACGCGTGGGAGCTGATCCCACCGTGGCCGGAGTCAGGAAGGTCTACATTGCTGGCTCTAGCAGACCTGGGACCAAAGACAACAGAGGCCTTGCCGAAGACCTATGGTGAAGGGTCTCAAATATGACGGAAATCGAAATTGGTGGTGCAGACATATTGATATTTAGCTTGCTAGCACCCCTGCAGAGAACCTCATTGAAAGTTCCGATATCATCAATAGGGGAAACCCTGGATGGTGGTGTCGTAGATAAAGTCAGTGAATAATCCCTAATGGACGATCTGGTTGACGTGGTAGATGATAGTGACCTCCGTCTCCTTTTAGGGGTAGGAGAATGGCGAGATCTTGAGCGCCCTCTTGATCTTGAGCGCCGTGCTGATGGGGATCTAGATTTTCTCGGAGACCTGTGTGGAGAGGGCCTCAAGGATGCAGTAGGAGGAGGTCCCACAGAGACTCTGGATGGAGAGAGAGTTCTGGAGAATTCCGAGCCCGGAACTCTGGGTGGAACCTTCCAGTGTCGTATGCTTTCTAGCCATCTTGGAGACATGTTAATAGGAGGAGTCTTCTCTCTAGGAGCCGGAGATCCCTCCGGTGTAACCTGAATAATGTTAATGCCAGGCAAAGATGAACCTTCCCTCTACGTCGAAAGTATGGTCCTCGACGTCGACCTTGGCTTTCCTGGTACGTCTCCTGAAGGGATGGTGAGGTCTTTCTCCCTCGACATCGAGCGATGCCTCGACGACGACACGGAAAGGGTCACCACTGACGTCGACCGCTGCTTCGGAGACACTCTTGAGGATTCGTGTCTATGCGGTGAAGCCCTTGACGTCAGTCTCTTCGACATCGAACGTGAGGGAGTTCTCGACGTCGACCGTCTGTAAGTTTTCGGCGTCTTCGGCGTCGACTTCCTCGACGGTGATCGTGCCCTCGACGTCGACCGTCTATGGGTCCATGAGTGTTTCCTCGTCGTTGATCCTCTTGACGCCGACCTTCGTGACGAAGGCGGAGATCTCGACGCCGACCGGTGTCTTGACGTCGACGGATGCTTCGACGTCGACTTAGATCTTTCATGTTCAACATACTTCGAGCCCGAAGTAGTATGCCTTGACGCCGACTTACTTGTCGTCGACGGAGGTTCTTGCCGTTTCGACGGCGATCTGTCCCTCGACGTGGTTGAGTGTCTTACTTGTCTTTCTGACATCGATTTCGACGCCGACGGTGAGCAATCCAGAATCTGCTTTCTTTTGGAAGCTGGGGAAGCAGATCAACACCGTTTCTTCTGTTTTTCTTGAGAGGAGGGCTTCTTGGAGGCAGGATTACTCTCAAGGCCACTTTTATTATATCCTTTTCCTCTCTCCATTGAGGCATGAAGTTTGATCTTCTCTCTGTCACGCAGAGTTCTCTTTGAAAATTGCTGACAGTAGTAGCACTTCTCTGGGTTGTGTGAAGATGGCAAACACACAATACACACAGAGTGAGGGTCAGATTTAGCCATTTTCTTCCCACAGGAAGGGCATTTATTAAATAATGTTGGCATTTCTGACAAAAAATAGTTGTTAAATTGTCAGAAAAAGATTGACAAATAATACCAGCAGTACAAAATGTGGAATAAAGTTGAAAGAAACCAATTTCTGACTAGAAATAGCCAAAAACTGACAAGCTCAAGCTCCAGGATCCTCACAGAAGGAGCCGGAAAAAAGAACTGACCTGTCACCTGTGGTGCATGATGGGAGCAGGGGGCTCCTGGAGGTCTTAAAGGCACGGTGTCCAGGTTCTTGGAATCCTTAAAGGCAGGGTGCCAATTTTTTGATACTGTGATGTTCTTTCTTCTATGCAGCCTATGAGCTAATTGCCTGCTATTACTTGCCTTTTTCTCTGAAAATAAAGGGCTGTGTTGGAACACTATTACAGTGTATGTTCTCTGTTGCAGTGTTTGTATGAGAGATTATTTTCTCTTTCTGAAAAACCCATGTAATTTTGGCATATTAGCCTATCTGAAGTATATTAGGCTGCATGTTTTTATTTATGTATACATGTATATGTCTATGTTTGGAGGTACTCTGTACTTTTTTTTACCGAAACTTACACATATATATGTATTTGTATATATGCTCCGGGGTCCCGCACGTGGGCGGGGATAATTCAGTGCTTATGACTATTGATGAGTATATATATATATATATAACAACAGGAGAGGAAGGGAAAGTATAGGACACTCCTACTCCCCTCAAGCCAAGTCAAGTAAACAACAAAGGAGTGTATCACTAATAAAAGAAGAGCACGCATGTATCCTTATTCACTGTAATGTTTACTTGTGAATAAAACCACTTTAGGTTTTTCAGAAGGCCCTCACTCACCAACCTAGTTGGTGACATGCTTCATCATCGGGCCCCACCAGGAGTGGCCGAATGCCACACTAGTGTGCTGCAACGCCAGTTTACTGCGGAGCTGGTTAAGTAATTAGTAAAGAGTGGGATGAGTGAATTTTAAAAAAGTCCAAATTGTGTCAAAAAAATCTTTTATTTGTTTTGCCAATTAGACATAATTAAAAACAGGTGTAGGATAAAGGACCAAATTAAAAGTCCGTTTTTATCCCCAGGTGTAGGTCAACATGTTTCTGCCTTTAGGTGAACAATTCGTCAGGCATTCGTCAGGACCAGTGTGTGTGGTGATGAACCCCGGCGGTATGGGCGCGCTAAGGCCCACCCTAACCAGGGGTTGCTAGTGTAAAAATACTCAGAACACTAGAAAGATTCCCTCAATTTAGAGAGGAACCGAGTTTATTCTGGAATAGTGTAAAAGAATGACAAACAAACATATAGGAGACAAAGAACAACATAAAAGTTATTTCAGTATGCCCTGGATGAATGTCATTACGAGAATAACATGCTTGGGTGCTCGTCGGGGTGCTCAAGTAACCATAACAAGGACACGAGTGTCAAAATTAGTGAACTCGTGCACCTACTCAATTAACATGAGTCCCGTGAGACGACAAAGGACCGCAGTCCCTCATCGAGCCTGGTGGCGTGAATTATAAAAACCAAATGGTGGGCAGAGAGGTGTTCAAATGCCCGGTAAAAATTACTGACTTATACGTGAGCTATACCTAGCTGGTCCGATAAGCAAACTGGTGCTCGTAGGGCAAAGAAAGTAACACTAATAATTTATAAGTAAAAAATCTTACAAAAGGTACTAGCACTCAGTGCACCATAGGTCTCGGGAGGGGGGTGATGGCGCTTTGGCACACCCTAAGAGACAGAAAATAAATGGGAACAGAAATTTAAAAAGAGAAGCACAATGAAAGCCACAAACATCACACAAGATCGTACTTATCTGTTGGAGGCTATTACTCACGCCCTGTCCGCCAGGCACCCTTTTGGAACCTGAGAGGAACCTCTCTAACCGGACCCCGAAGAACGTCCGTGGTCCGGGGCACGCTCTTAATAAAGCCCAGGAGAAAGGGAAGGAACCCATCATAGAACGAGCACGAAGCTCATGGTGGGCGTGGTTACTGCGGTGAACCGAACCAACTCCCTCGGCGTCAATACTAGGTCACAAGGTAATAATGGGCCAATCGACACGGACAACTTCATTAACATTGTCCAATTGGGAAGAGTCTGGAAACTACTTGTTTGGGAGCCAGTCAGTGGGGATAGTAGAAGAGTTGTTCCACGGCTCTCCAATCAGAAGGAGGATGACACCTCCAAGTGACTCGGCTAACGCGGGCGTTGTCAAGGCAACGATCGCGAGAATCACAAACAACACAGAAAAAATAATAAATATAAATATAAACAGAAAGACCGACCTCATGTGAGTGGCTTGCATAATTCATACTCAACATGAGAACATCGGCAACATGCTATTCAGCCAATAAACCACTCGAAATGAACTCAATAACCGAAACCAAACTTAAAAAGTCTTTTCAGAAGCAAGTACTGACGAGAATACAGGAGCCCAGTGTTGGGTTTAGAGACAAAACAGCAGTAGGTTCAAAGCAGCAGTAGGTTCATGCTGCAATAAAGTGTAACGAACAGAAAGTGAGGCCACCAGGTTAAGGTAGGATGGTCTCAAGTAGAGATCTGTGTCTCAAAACGAGGAACACTCCATAAACATAAGTGGGCACATAGATAGCTGTTAGATTGACAAGTGAGTGTGAATTAAGTCTCATCTTTACATGGAGGAACTCTGATGATGCTCAGCAGCCAAAGCGGAGGAAAATACGTGGGCACATAATTCAGCTGTTTGATGGAGGTGTGAGAGGTGTCACATTTTAGCGTGGGGAAAGAAAGGCTCACGTGGCCAAAAGAACTCTCACGTGGCCGCGAAGAGCCTCGTGACCAGATCCAGGTTCATAGATGGTTACAGAGAATCAGTTCTGCATGACAGTTGCCCAGGGAACATGATCATTTAAGCCATTTGTATTTGTCCCAAGGCGGTAAACCCATCTTTTCAAACAGGGTTTTCTGAGTGTTTCTCTTACTGTTGACCTGCTCTATCACAGTCCACCTCATATCATTAGTAGTGTGGTTATGTTGCAGGAAGTGCTCACTCAGTTTGGTTGTCACTCGGCCCACCTAATGTTGCTGCGATGTTCGCATATGCGTAATTTAATTTTACGCGTGGTCATTCCCACATATCGCAACCCACACGGGCAAGTTATTAAGTATACCACGTTAGTGGAGTTGCAATTTGTGTGTGCTCTTTGTGTCCACACCTTGTTTGATTCAAGGTCTAGAGTTTTCGAATGTCGTGTGAGGTGGCAAATACTGCAGTTAGAGCACGGGTAATGACCTGTTACTCTGGGTAGGCCCCAAGCGTCTGTCACAGATGGAAAATCTCTCACTGTAGTTTCTCTTGGACGTGTGTTGACCAATGTGTCCCTAAGGCTACGGCCTCTTTTAAACAAAAACATCGGTTTCTCCCAGCTTCTGTTATTGCTGTTTATGATGCGCCAATGTTTGTTTATGATTTTCTTTATAGAGTTAGATGCTGAACTAAAAGTGGTGACACATGTTAAAGGTATTGCACTAGGCTCTTACGGAATTTCCTCGAGGGGTACTTCCCTGGGTTGGTGCCTTGCTCTTTTATAACCCTTGGTAAGTATCATGTCAGGGTAACCACGCTTCTTAAGTTTGGTAGTGAGGTCAGTCGCCTGTTGACGGAAATCATCTAGTTGACTACAATTCCTCCTTAGATGCAGAAATTGTCCGTACGGGAGGTTCTCCCGCAAGGCCCTTGGATGGAAGCTAGTAAACTCCAAAAGGTTGTTTCTAGCTGTCGGTTTATAGTGAGTCTTAGTCGAGAAGTGTCCATCGAGTTTCGAAATCACCACATCCAAGAAGATGACTTCTTGTCTTCCAATTGTGTGGGTAAACTTTAGATTTTGATCGAGCGTGTTAATCCAAAGGAGAAAGGCCTGTAGTGAATCCTCTGAACCTTGCCAAATTATCAATACATCATCAATGTATCTCTTCCATAGGCCTATGGAAGAGATAAAAGGGTTACTGGCATCCTGGATGTACTTGTGTTAAAAATCATAGACATACAGGCCTGCCACACTAGGGGCAAAAGTGCTGCCCATTGAAGTTCCAGTGGACTGGAGGAATAAATTCCCTTTAAATTCAAAAAAGTTTTTCTTGAGGGCCAGGGTAGCACATTTAAGGATGAACTCCTTAGGTGTATTGTACTCCCAAGTGATGGCATCTAGAGCTTCACCCAGGACACTGATGGTATCGTCCTGGGGAATACTAGTATAGAGGCTCTCAATGTCTAGCGTCACCAATATTGTTTCATCCATGTCACATTGTAAGTTTTGTAAGAGATTCAGCAGATTTTTAGTGTCCCTCAGATAGGTTGGCGTTTGTTGGACTAGAGGTTTTAAAAAGTGGTCACAGAAACGTGACAAAGGCTCCAGAAGGGAGCCGATGCCTGAGACGATGGGGCGACCCGGCCGAGGTATCTTGCCTTTATGTATTTTAGGCAGCGTATAGAAATATGGTACGATGCCATCGCCCTCCGTCAGAAAGTCAGCCTCATGTCTCGAAATGTGACCATGCTCCACCGCTTCCAGGACCAGATCTTTGATGCACGTTTTTAGTTCTGCAGATGGATCAGTGGTTAGTGGTTGATAGTTTTTTGTATCACCCAGCAGTCGTAGGCATTCATGCTCATAGTCAGTGGTATTGAGAATTACCACTGCACCGCCTTTGTCTGTGGGTTTGATGGTAATAGTGGTGTTACTCCTTAGTTGTTCAAGGGCCTGAAACTCAATTGCACTCAGGTTTTTAAAGGTAGTTGGTTCTTCTAGGTTCTCGATTTCGTTGAAGACTGCCTGCTCAAAAGCAGTAATCTCTACTGGTACAGTGTGAGGTGGAGGGATAAAGGAAGATCTTGTTCTCAGGGTGGTGTCCCCTGCATTCTGGTTCTGAGTGTCTATCTCCTTCCCTTCAAAAAAAGCTCTCAGCTTCAGTTTGCGAAAGAAATTCGAAAGTTCGCAATGCAAGCGAAATTTGTCCATGCGGGCAGTGGGAACAAAGCCCAGACCCTTTTCTAGTACTCTGGTTTCTGCATCCGATAGAGTCACATTTGAAAGATTTACAATCAGACTCCCTGAGCACTCGTGCCTGCTTGTGGTTGTTTGCTCCGAGTGTGGTTGCCCACTGCGTCGTCTTGTTCCCACCGTACTTGTACTTGTCCACTCCTCTTGCCTCTTCCTGTATTGATGAGTATACCCTGGAAGAGAAAGAGCTGGTCATCCACCCAGAATTGTTTTGTGCGATAAAGATAGAACGAAAGCGCACGTTTTGGATCCAGACGTTGGAGCCTCTCTTCCTCTTTAAAAGGATGCGGAGGCAGAAAGAAGGTGGGCAAAGTGATGGTCTATCCTATATGGAAAGAGGTAACCACTTTGGGAAGGAAAGAAGACCTAGTGCGGAGGACATCTTTGTCCGGATGAACAGCCAGGAAAGGAGGCTTAGAAGAAAGGGCTTGTAGCTCACTCACCCTGCGAGCAGAGGTGATGGCAACCAGAAAGGCAGTTTTAAGGGTCAAGAGTCTGAGGACAGTTATGTAGTGGCTCGCAAGGAGCGCACATAAGGTAGGTCAGAACCAGGTTCAAGTCCCACTGGGGCATTACAAAAGGAATGCGAGGAAACAAGTGAGTAATGCCCTTAAGGAAGCGATCTACAATAGGGGACTTGAAAAGAGAAGGATGGTCAGGAAGCCGAAGAAAGGCCGAGATGGACCAAAGATAGCCTTTGAGAGTGCCCAGAGCAGAGCGCTGCTGGGCCAAAGAAAGAATGAAGAGGAGAACCTCTGAAAGGGATGCCGAAAGGGGATCCACAGCCTTTGCTGCGCACCATGCCACAAATTTGTTCCATCTACAGGCGTATACCGTTTTGGCGGAGGGACGCCTGGCTGCCAAGATAACGTCACAGACTTGGACCAAGTGCCCAAAAGGATGTCCGTAAGGGCCTCATTGAACGACAGCAAGGGCTCTGAGGAGGCCGCTGCCGGTTGAAGCACCTCTGTCACCTCTGTCAGGAGGTTAGTCCTGACCGCCACCGTAGGAAGCTCGAGGTTTAGGGCCTCGGCTGCCCTACGCAGCACCACTGCGTAAGATGCACCCTCCTCCATAGCCACGGTAGGGGGAGATAGCATGCCAAGGTCTGGGAGGTATCCAGACCACTGGCCTCATCCAACTCCTCTCTCCAGTCCGGTTCCTCCAACTGGTCTGCAAGAGGGCCCACAGACCCCTCCCAGTCCTCCTCACCCTCTCCTGTGAGCCACTCAGGGCGGTAGGAAACATAAGGGGAGAACAGGGGTACAAATGTACCGGTCGGTGCCGGTCCCGATGTCGGACAACGTCGGTCCGGCTCCGTGTCCTCATCGAGGGGGAGGCCGGGGTCGACGCCGGCTGGGGACACAACCAGCATCGGAGGCGGCGGGGGTGTTGTCACTGGATTCGGTGCCAGAGGAGGTGTCACGAGGTTGACCGGCGCCGATCCGGATCCAGGCCTGGATACTTGGCGGCCCTGCGGCGCCAGAGCCGAAGCAGCCGACATCGAAGGCCTAGAGCCCCCAACCGAGTCCGCGGGGCCCGAGGGCGCGCTGGCGGAGTCGGGCTGCCTAAAGATGGAATGCAAGGCTTCGTAAAAGCTTCGAAGCTGGGCAGGGGTAGCTCCGGCTCCCGGAAAAGGGGGGAAGGACGGAGTCGACCCAACAGGCTCCGCAGGCGGAGCCGGACGACTACCGTCCGCTTCCTGCGTCGCGTCGCCGACGGACGGGGAGAACGCGAAGAGCGACGATGCTTCTTCGCCTTCTTCTTGTGCTTCAACTTACCTGAATACGAAGACCGTCACACACGCCAGACCAGTTTGAGGGACACCTACTTCCACCACAAAATCAAGACGATCTATGACAGTTTCAACAAGGACAACCCACGCGCAGAACCCCCCCTTCCAAACGCCGACACCAACAAACCTACAATCTCCTCCTGGACACCCCTCTCCACCAAAAATACCCTGGAAACTATGAAGTCCATACACTCCGGGGCCCCCACGGACCCTTGCCCCCATCACATCTTCAACAGAGCTGCAGACACCATCGCCCCCAAGCTCCGCCTCACCATCAACTGCTCACTAGCTGCCGCCACCTTCCACGATGACTGGAAACACGCCCAGATCAACCCCCTCCTCAAGAAACCCTCAGCAGACCCCACCGACCTCAAAAACTTCAGGCCCATCTCCCTGCTTCCATTTCCTGCGAAAGTCATTGAAAAAGCAGTCAACAGACAACTCACAACGTTTTCAGAAGACCACAACATCCTCGACATCTCCCAATCCGGATTCCGGTCTAACCACAGCACTGAAACAGCCCTCCTGGCCGCAACAGACGACATCCGCTCCCTACTGGACAAGGGAGACGGCGGCACTCATCCTACTCGGCGGCTTTCGACACAGTCTCCCATTACACCCTGATAAGAAGACTCCACGAAGCCGGCATCAGAGACAAGGCCCTCGACTGGATCCAATCCTTCCTCTCGGGCAGAACGCAACGAGTGAGACTCGCCCCCTTCCTCGCAGATCCCACACCCACCAACTGCGGAGTGCCCCAGGGATCCTCCCTCAGCCCCACACTGTTCAACGTCAACATGGCCCCGCTAGCCACCATCGTCAGAAGCTACAGAATAAACATCATCTCCTACGCCGACGACACCCAACTCATCCTCTCCCTCTCCAACGAACCCGACAAGGCCAGACACAACTTCCACAAAGGCATGAAAGCAGTCGCCGACTGGATGAGAGACAGCTGTCTTCAACTCAACACAGACAAGACAGAAGTACTCATCATGGGCCCTCAACCCAACGCATGGAGCAACTCCTGGTGGCCTCCCACCCTCGGAAACCCGCCCACCCCCGCCAACCAAGCCTGCAACCTCGGAATCATCCTGGACCCCGACCTCAGCATGAACCATCAGATCAACTCAGTCACCTCCACCCGCTTCCGCACCCTCCGCCTCCTGCGCAAGACCTTCAAATGGATCCCCCTCGAACATAGAAAGACCGTCACACACGCCCTCATCACCAGCAGACTGGAGTACGGCAACGCACTCTATGCCAGAATCAACAAAAAACTCACCCGCATATTGCAAAACATCCAGAACGCCATCGCCAGACTGATCCTCGACCTACCCCGACACTGCCACATTTCGCAACACCTACGTACACTGCACTGGCTCCCCATAGAGAAAAGAATCACTTTCAAGATCCTCACCCACGCACACAAAGCCCTCCACAACACCGGACCAGCCTACCTGAACCAGCGACTAAACCTCCACGTGCCCCACAGGGCCCTACGCTCAGCCCAGCTCTCTCTCGCAGAAGTACCCGGCATCAGGAAAACCAGAACAGTAGGACGCTCCTTCTCCTACCTCGCAGCCACCGCCTGGAACGCTCTACCCATCCACATCAGACAAACCACCTCCCTCCCCAGCTTCACGAAGGAACTGAAGACTTGGCTTTTTTAATCCACCTCACCGGCACACGCTACACTCCCCCCCCAGCGCCTTGAGACCCTAACGGGTGAGTAGCTGCGCTTTATAAACATTGATTGATTGATTGATTGATGACGAGTGGTGGTGGTGGCTCCGCGACCGGTCCCGCGACCTCCCTCTCGACCGGGACCTCGAACGGCGCGGAGCACGACTTCGGGTCGTGGTCGCGCTCCAGGCACTAAAGGCACACGAGGTGCGGGTCCGTAACCGACATCAATTTGCGACAGGAGTCGCAAGCCTTGAAGCCGGTCCGACGTGACATCCCTCCGTGGACCAGGAGTCGATTGACTCAAAAAAGGTATCGACAAAAGTCGCAAAAACGGACTCAAAAAGTGACTCAAGGTACCACTCTCTCCGGATCTGCGCTGGCTGGCGCGGAAAAAGAAAGAACTGACGTCAGTGCGCGAGGGCGGCGTCTAAGTAGATACCGCGACGTCATTCTTGTGACCACGACGCCAACGACGAACGCGGAGTTGACCAACGCCACCTATCGACGCGCAGAGGTACTGCAGAGGAAAAAATTCTCCGGATCCAGCCTGACGCCTGGAGGTAATTCTAAGGTGAGGAATACATAAGTAACTGTCTCTTTCAGATTTGGTAAAATACCAACCAAGCCAACCTGAAATGAGTGGAAGCAACCCCTGACACAGTGTTTCGCTCTAATTAGAGCTCTTCAGAGAGGTATAGCTTTGTCCAGACATAAGGGGAGCAGCCAGTATAAGTCAAAACAATACCCTTTCAGGCATAGAGTGACGCATAAATTATGCAAAATAAGAAGTAGAGAACTATGGGTAGTTCTCAAGTTTGGGTGGAAAGCAGCTCCTGTATAGAGCATTCTCAACACTAGCGCCACTCTAGATCTGCTCACCTCAAATGTCTGCTTTTCTATCAAAGTCTTTAAGTATAGGATTAGCACAGTGCCATCCACGCCGAGATAGAACGGGACAAAGTCTTTTGCCATTTCTCCAGTAAAGTCTTTTTTGCATAATTTATGCGTCACTCGATGCCTGAAAGGGTATTGTTTTGACTTATACTGGGTGCTCCCTTGTGTCTGGACAAAGCTATACCTCTCTGAAGAGCTCTAATTAGAGCAAAACACTGTGTCAGGGTTGCTTTTACTCATTTCAGGTTGGCTTGGTTGGTATTTTACCAATTCAAAGCTGTAATACTGTGCCTGGAGTGGTAAATGGCTTTTGTCATTTTACAGCTCGGCAGGGACAGAACTGTGCTAGTCCTAGGCTTAAAGACTTAGCTGGAGAAATGGCAAAAGACTTTGTCCCTTTCTACCTCGGCGTGGATGGCACTGTGCTAATCCTATACTTAAAGACTTTGATAGAAAAGCAGACATTTGAGGTGAGCAGATCTAGAGTGTCGCTGGTATTGAGGGTGCTCTACCCAGGAGCTGCTTTCCACCTCAACTTGAGAACTACCCAGAGTTCTCTACTTCTGTTTGTTTGCAGTCAGTTATATATATATATATACAGTTTTACAACCCAACATGAAAGTATAAAATAACCAACCATTATGTAAAGAAAAAATGGGGGCCAAAAGCCACCTGCCTTGAACTAAGAGGCGCCAAAGTGCAGCTTGCCCAACAGCTATATCTGCTGTCTTCCAACCATTGAGGCAGTAATTCTTTGTGAATGTGTGAGCATTCGCCGACGCTGCTGCCCTGCATATGTCAGGAAGGGATGCTCCTGCAAACATGGCTGAGGAAGTTGCTACTTACCTTGTTGAGTGAGTTTGCGTTTTCATAGGTAGCGGGCGACCAGCTTTTTCATGACAGAAGACAATTGTTGAGGTGACCCAACGTGCAATGCTGGCCCGTGTTAAGGCTTGTCCTTTCCTAGGTGGGGAGAAAGAGATCAGTAACTGAGAGATTTACGGAAGATCTTCGTTCTTTGAAGATAAAATTTCAAACAACGTTTAATGTCCAGTGGATGCAACGCCCTCTACGCTGCTGAGGATGGATTAGAAAAGAATGTTGGTAAGACAATAGGCTCATTGAGGTAGTAAGTAGAAGGCACCTTAGGTATAAAAGAAGGGTTAGTTCGCAGGATAACCCTGTCTGACAAAAACTGAAGATATGGTTCTTTTATATTGAAAGCCTGGATTTCACTGATGCGTCTGGCTGACGTAATGGCCAAGAGAAAAGCCACCTTCCAAGAAAGGAACTTCAATTCGCATTTGCGTACTGGTTCAAATGAAGGACGCATTAGCTATGACAGGACTGTATTTAATTGCCACAGTACTGGAGGAGGTTTAACAGGCGGAAAAGCTCTAAAGAACCCCTTCATAAATTCTTTGATGAGTCGATTAGACCACAAGGAAGCTTGACCTGAACGTCTTCTATATCTAGAAATTGAAGCAAGATGAACTTTTATGGAAGAGTGAGAAAGTCCTGACTTGGCTAAGTGCAAGAGATAAGGCAGCATCTGTTCCGGAGATGATTAAAAGGATACAATGCTTGAGAGATACACCATGCATAGAATCTCTTCCGTTTAGCTGTGCAACATTTAAGCTCGAGACCTCGGTAGTATCGAAGAACACTCCTCGGAAAGACTCAAATTCCCAAATTCAGCGTGGTGAGGGGCCCAGCCAACAAATGCAGAGAAGGAATTTGTGGATGACCCATTTGGCCCTCGTTCATACAGAGAAGATCCTCCCTTGGAGGAAAGAGAATCGGAGCACAATCTGATAGGGGATGCAGCTCGGTGTACCAGAATTGTCTTGTCCATCCGGGAGCAATGAGAATGTGCTGACACGGCTCTTGCTCCATTTTCTTAAGTACTCGAGGTATGAGTGGAAATGGGGGAAAGGAGTAGGCGAACATCACCGTCCAAGAAAACAGGACGGCATCTCCCCACGATTTCGGATGAGGATTCCTGCTTGCGAAAAGAGAACACTTTTTGCTGAGGAATGTAGCAAACAGATCTAATATTGGATAACCCCAGGATTGGAAGACCACCTGCAAGTGTCGATCGTTGAGCTCCCATTCGTGATATTGCTTGGAGACCTTGCTGAGAGAGTCGGCCTTCTCATTGTGGACACCTGGCGCATGCTCCACTCGCAAGGAGATGTCGTTGGCAAGGAGCCTTTCCCAAATCTGTTGAGCAAGAAGGGAAAGCGCTCGAGATCTTGTGCTGCCTTGCTTTTGGAGGTAAAACATTGCTGTAGTATTGTTTGCCCTCACGAGCACCGACAAACCCTTGATCCGAGGCAGGAAGGCCTTCACACCTAGGAATACTACCTTGAGTTCCAGAATGTTTATGTGGCACTCTGAGTCCTGTTTAGACCACTTGCCGCGAACCTGTAATTCTTGAAGGTGAGCCCCCAACCCGTCCATCGAAGCATTTGAGGTCATCACCAGCTGATAACGCTCCTCCTCCCTATCATCATAAGGGTAACGCTCCTGGAAGGAATCAGGCCGCTACATAGAAGAAGGATCTCTCTCCAAAAAAGAATATTGTGTAGTTCCTATATATAACCTATACAGAATCTGCGCGTTCGGATAACATGAACTGTGGGCTTGGTGGCAGACTGACTCAGAGCACCCCCACCAAAAATGTTAGCCTGTTTGCTTTAGCTAGCTCACTGTGCCACTAGTGTCTCCTCTTATCGGGGAGAGAATAGTTTCTGGCAACCTTAGAACATGACAACCCTGATCCCTCAGAATCGTGGAAACAATATACTATTTTTCGCTCAGTCACTCGTGCTCACTTATTCGATCTCAGAGAGTTACACAGAAGAAGCAGTCGGGCATGTTACAATAAGTATTTATTGCACAGTTGTTCTTCTAGTGTAAAATATATGTGCTGCAATAATTCTGAGACAGTAGCAGATATATATAATCAGCAGTATAGTGAATACAAATGGATAGTACAGTTCTACCATTTTGCAATGATCATAAATGCATACATGGATATAAAATGCATGATAAAAGAAAGCGCGTACTCCTACGATGCCTATTTAGATGTACCTAAGTGTACCTAGCATGTGAGTAGGTGTGAAGCAAAGAATCCCTTTAGGATTTGGTCGAACCCCATTACCAGGAGAGAGAGAGTGTGGGACCCCGTCCTGGTCTCGAGTTGGACATCCCGCAAGGGATGTGTTAGACCACTGTCAGCTGGAGCGTCTGCATGCAGGAGCCTCAGCGTCTCAGGTCAGTGTGTCGGCCTGGAAGTTTCGGTTCCCTCTTCCTAACACTGGCAAGATGTGTGGTATTTATGCAGAAAGTATCTAGGGTTCCTTTGTCCCTTGTTTCTTGTGTTAGCCATTGTTGGGTTTAAGGATGACGTATGGGATGAACCTTGTACGTAGATATTATGCAGGTGGTGTAGCCCCAGCCTGGTTTCCCAGATCCCTTATGAATATTCATTTATACTGTGTGAGTCTATTGATGAAGTTATAGGGCAGTTTTGTTCAGGGAGAAACCCTCCTTCTGTGCCCAGGACTAGAACTAGGTAAAGGTTAAATCCTAAAAGGTCCGTTACTGTGTAGTATAGGGGGGGAAATGTAGGTGAAGGTGTAAGATATTACCCGGGCCTATATTAGGGTACCTATATGAAACATAACACCCACTCCTCTTCCGAATAGTCAACAATGATAAAAATGCCATCAAACTATTCTCTTTACAAGGTAAAAGCGCATAAAATGTATAAAAACATTTTTCGTGAAATCATTTAAAAACAGTTTTAAGAGGTGAAAAAGACGAAGATAGAAAAATCTTTTACTTCGAAAATCAGTTTTTTGGGGGAATCGATACTTAAGCCGAAGTCCTAATTGAGTTCGTTTATATAAGTCGAACCACTACAAGCGTCAGAAGGCCATGCTTTTCCAGCAAAAGTGTCAATTTAAAGGAAATGTTCCAAATTTTAGTCGAGTTTTGGAAAAAAATGAAAAACTGAATTCTTTCCCAGCACACGATGAGCCAATTATAGATTAAGTGTCCCGGCTGGGAGACGCAACATCGTCGTTGCTTGCCGCTGCGGGGGATGGTCCTTGCAACACCTCGCAGAGTACGTCGATGGAGCATAAATGATATTCAGAGCTGCCAATAGCTGGTGTAGAGGCAGCCGGTGCTGTTGTCGAAACCTGAGTGCTAGTGGAGGAGCTGATGCTCAACCCAGTTGTAAAAGGCACCTGCGGATTCTTGAGGAATGCAGCCATTAATATAGGAGTACGCTGGGGACATTGCCGAGCATGGGCCCTCAGAGGTTCCAGCCTGGTATTCAAGTCCGCAGGTGTCAGACAGAGATCCAACACGCATTCTTCACCGCAAAACAGGCATCGGAGAACAGGTAAGATGCAGTTCATCCAGACTGGTCTAAACGATAGGAACCAAGAGGCACTCAGTTCCCGTAGGCGAGGTGTGCCCAGATGCTGACCATGCGCTCTAGGTATTTGCGCTCCAGGAGCGCTTTTTCCATCTCGTTGGTAATTGGGCAGTCCATTGCGGAGCAGAAAAATGACAATCAGGATACCTGCGATAGAAAGCAGGATCAGCGGAAGACCTCCAAAAACGCTTCTCAATACGGAGTATATAAAATTTGGAATAACTCCGAGGATTGTCTGAAAGGTGCTTAGAAATCCTGACCCTATGGTCTCAAATAGGTGTACAATACCACTCGTATCAGACATGTTAAAGATACGACCCACCATTTCTGCGAAATGAAAGGGGCAGTTTGTACGTATAAGTGCCTGTATCTCAGTCGAGGTCCTTGTGATTTGAAGATCAAAGGTCTCTCGAGCGGAGGTTAAGGGTACGGTTTGTTGTCAAAGCATGGCTTTCAGTCTGCTCAAAGTATCAAACTGTATAAAGGAAACATTCAACGAAGGCCATAACGGCGCCTCCCTGACTGTATTTATTGGGGGAAACAATACTTGCATACAGCAAGTAACCCTGGAGTTCACAGTGACCAGATAGGCAATGCCCGGAAGCATCCCACAGCAACCTTGATCGTTCAGCATCAAGTAACTCCCATTCGAGAGCAGCTCGAATACCGGTGTAATCACGGCTGCTGGAGTCCCTTTCATGTGGCAGGACAAGTTCGCCACTGAGCCATTACAAGCTCCGTGCAGGGAAATATCCTGGCACATGAGAGAACCGCTTAAAGCGTTCTTGCAATTGGTACCGCTTAGAAACACTTCTCGATCCCCACTCCGGCATCGAAATCTGTACGGTAACTCCCAAGATTCCTTAATGTATTCCTTACCCATTTTCTCATATTTGCCTGCCTGCCTTTGCTCAAGGCAATATTGAAACTGAAAAGTAGTGACCGGTAGAGTTATATGGCCATGGATTAGCCATTCCGTTGATGGTGATTCTGCTACCGTAAATGGTAATCTATCCAGCTTTTCAATGCGCAACATTGTATATTTAGCTCCCCTTTGTGCCATTTCTATCTGTTTATCTGGTAGATTGTATTCAGAAAACAGAGACGTACTGTTGATAAAACACCAAGGCACATAGCCTTCACGCAGAGATTGCAATGTCCAGCTTAACGACATAATAGAACGTAACTGAGATTGCCCGTGTTGTAACATGGCCAAATCTTGTTCCAGAATGTCTATTGCAGAAGATACAATGTTGCCCAAGGAATATATCCTGGAGGTTAAAGTTGTTAACCCATTATCCACTACTGCTAATGCCTTTTCTAAGTTAATACGGTCTATTTCCCGTATCCTCTCTGCGGCCTCTTGTTGGGATATTTTCCAGTTTTCATTGTAGGCAGCATAAATGCCAGCATATATGAAACGTTTTTGACGGGGTTTCCTGGGACCTAATAAGAAATCCCTAAGATCCATGTCTTGTGTGAGTAAGGATAAGTGTTGTTTCGGTTCTGTGAGTGTTGAGGTCTCTAGCCAATCAAGGCACAACTTCCCAACACTGTAGTATGTCACTACCCCTGGATGTTCTCTTTGTACATAGCGTGGGTCTAGCCTGTGGATATGAAACCCTTCGGTTATACCCCCGAATCTTTTCTGACATGTGTTCGTGTCTATGGGCCAAACCACCCATTTTTTCCAATCAGGGTCTGTTCTATTGTACAGTAAAATGTCATCTAGTGTTGCCCCATCTTGTGTAGTTAAATTTTGCCACCACTCCATCTGTGATGGTGTTGGAAACCGAGGTGTGTTCAGGTCCTTGTTTTTGGCTAGTCCAAGACAGGACGTCTGTTGCACAGTGTCATTTTGGAATATCATCTGCTGTGGAATGAGGCATGCTCTAAATAGCGCTTCTGTTCCCTGGACTTGCCAGTCTCTAGAACCCCAGACTGATTTTAAGTGTATTGTGTCCTTCCATAGGTCAAAACCCTGTTCAGACAATTGGGTGATAAAGGAAGCAGAGTATATCTGTTTGGTGTTTGTTAACATAATTTTCAGTGTTGATGTCGGTGTAACCTTATAATAATATGAGGTCGGGTCAGTGGTGTTAAACCCTGAAAAATATGAAAACTTCTGCGCAAATGTATGCGAACTACTTTTTGGTGGTGTAGGGCAATGTTCCCACTGGTGGTACTCAAAAACATTTCTAGGTGATATAGATTTGTGTAGAAAATGATGGCCATAATGTTGATAACAGTACAATGTGTCGTAGTCTGAAGTACCTTCTAACATTTCATTGTTCGGAAATGCGGCAGTTTTCTCTAAGTCAGACAACATGTTATTAAAAGTTTCAGCGTCCCAATCATCTGAAAATGTACTGGAGGTAATGATATCACTTAATGAAATTTTAAATACATGAGAAATTTTTAAAAGTTCAGTAGGACCGAATATTTCGAAATCAACCTTGTCCCAAACTATACCATCCGGTATAGGAACTGCTGAAATGTTCACTGATGACAAGTCTCTCTGCTCACGATGGGACGATTGATGTGGCTTCAGAATCAAATTGACTTTTTGTGTTGCGGAGCTTTGTTGAAGGTATGGTCCATTAATAAGCATGCTAAAAGTTATAACAAAGCCTAGCCAGAAAAGAAAAAATAGTATCCCAGGTTTTACCCATAGTTCTACCCAAGGCGATACCAGGTAAGTCTTTTTGAGAAAGTTCACAAAGTCTGTAGCTTGCTGTTTATGTGAGTTTTGGGCTGGCATTGTTTCAGGTTCACTTGGATCCAAAGAAAACGTATCAAAGTTCATGAAGTAGCCAGAAGCAGTTCGATCAATTGTAGGAATTGCATCGGGATTTGTTGAAATCGCATTTTGCTCTTGTCGAGGCATGTTGACGTAGACGTCTGTATTTGGTCTAATTGCAACATGTGTGTTATTTTGAATTGAATTTTGAAGATGAACTTCTGGTTTAAGGGGAACGAATTCCATAGCATTGTTGCTTAGTCCTTCATTCCGTACAGGAGGCTCTTCAAACATGATGAGTCTTTCTGTTTGAACTTCTTGGATTGTAGCTAGAGGAGGGCGTCTGCTACTGTGGAGTCCACGAGGCCTACTGTTCAGTTTCGGCCACATAGTGTGGTTTAATTAATTCGATTGAGACAAATCCTTTCTCCTTTTTTCCGGCAAGAGGCGGCAAAAGTACAGTTCTTGTTCCTTGAACTGCTAGGACAGGTACAGGATTTTTGTATGATGGTCCAAATTCTTTTTTGTCCGCTATTTTTTCTCTGACCAGATCCCCGACCTTTGGGATCCAGACAGGTCTTGCCGTGTTTGCCTTGACTTCCCCAGTGGCGGTCTGTTTCAGGTGGACGTTACTTTGTTGTGTCCTGGATTCATTTAGATCCTGTAAAACAGCCAAACGATCATGGATATCAAATGGTTTCTCATCCGCCACTGTGCCTTCACAATCAAGATCAGGTACCCACATTCTTGTCCCAAATAGGACCTCGTAAGGAGTGGTACCCCCTAGAGAACTTCTTGGCTGGTTATTGAGTGCTCGCTGTACCCCGTAGAGATGATTGACCCAACTACCGCCCTTGCCTAATACCCTAGCTGTTAAAGATTGCTTTAAATCCCGGTTTTTCCTCTCCACAACCGAATTTCCCTCAGGATGGTACGGAGAGGAGTACCGCAATGCTACGCCCATACCTTCCATGGCCTCTTTGTAAGCCCAAGAGCTAAACGCCGGGCCACGGTCAGAATGTAACGTGCCAACTGCGTATGTTCCGATAAAGACTCGCAAATCTTTTATAACAGTTCGAGCGTCAGCCGAGCGCTGAGGCCAAACCCATAGGAATCTTGAGCAGGAATCCACTGCAACCATGATATACTTGTAAGCCCCGTCTGATTGTAAGGGGCCGCACTGGTCCAGATATATACAAGCGAGTGGTCTGTCTGATATCAGCAATGCTGTCTGCGCTGGACGTGTTATGGTGGAGCCTTTCATCTGCTGACAGATGTCACATTTCAAGACGAAATCTTTAGTTTGTTTTGTTAGACCTGGCCACCAGTAGCGCTGTTTCAACAATGAAATAGTCGATGTAACGCCTGTATGCGCAGAGCCCAAACCCTTGTGTGCTGCAATAATCAAACCTTGCCTACGATCCATATTTGGTATTACTCTGTCCCCCACTCCAGGAATCTGAGCATATGGAATGTTGTTTGCATCTAACTTGTAGGAGTACTTGAGTGGAAATTTCTTTGGTACTGCTCCGCTGTTTTTGCTTAAAGCAATGACAGCGACCATAATCTCACCGTCTATCCTCGTTTTTGAACGAGTCATTGCAGCTACGGAAGCCGTTCGCACAGCCCCCTTCGCGGCTTCATCAGCCAATGAATTCCCTTCAACGTGAACGCCATCACGTTGATGACTCAGTGTATGAATCACGTGAGCCCTCGGTTGTTCGTTCTTCAACTCAACTACCTGTTCCCATAGCATTTTACGCTTAATTGTGCCACCTTTTGCGTCTTTGAACCCGTTTAGTTCCCAATGATATAAATATTCATTGTATGATTGAACACAGTAAAAGGAATCACACACTATAAGTGTGGGGAATTCGTGATCCGTATTCACCAGTGCTAGTATTAGTGCTTTTAATTCTGCCAACTGAGCCGTACAGTCTCCTAGAGATTGCGTTTTGGTGTAATTTGGATGGAATCTTCCATCCCGCATGCGACCTTTAACGATTGCACATGCTGCGCTGTATTCTTGCTTACTCCCTATGGCCGGTTGAGCAAATCCGTCAGTGTAAATAATATATTCATACTGATCTATAGGCAAGATTTCGTTTGGTAGAGGACATTCTTGTTCGTGTTGTAGGAATGCCTGTGTTTTTAGACTTGGATCAAATCTGTATTCAACATCCGTTGCAGTAAGGGAATTAGCCCATTGTATCCATCTCGGATGTAAGGCTTTAGCATTTGGAATGCTAGCTTTTGTAACAGTTTCTAAAGCTGGTACTGGGGTCACGACTATTATGCGTTTTCCCTGGGCCAGGGCTCTTTCTCTTGCTACAGCGGTTTGAACTGCTGTCAGGATTTTTTCTGTTGAAGTTAAACGCATTTCTGCATTTGTGTACAGGTGTGATTTGTAAGCGATTGGTACTGTTTCGCCTTCATTGAAGGTTAAGTAGGTGTACCCGCATTGACCCGCTATTAAACGGATCACTAGGTTTCGTACGTTTACTCTTGTCTGTAAGTGTTTTGAAGCTATCATGTCTTCTTGTAGTGAACGTAGGATGTTTGTATGTTCCTGTGTCCATTGTCTGACTGAAAAGTCAGGTTTTATTAAGTCGTAGAAAGGTTTTACTCTTTCTGCGTAATCCAAAATGTATGTTCTGCCGAAATTTAGGAATCCCAGTATTGATTGTAAATCTTTTAATGATTTTGGAGGTTGGAGCAGCGCACACTTTTCTAAAAAGTTAGCTGCCAGACTTTTTCCTTCACTTGACAGCTCATATCCTTAAAACAGGACATTGAGGTGGGCGATTTTTGATTTTTTAAAATTAAATTTGTAGCCCTCAGAGGCGAATCCCATAATTATGGTGCTCACCCTGGTCAAGTGTCTTTTTAAGTCATCGTCCCTCAGATAAATATCATCCACATAGGACAATGCTTCCTCATCAAAATTCTGGAGTAACTCAGTTACTCTTGCTGAAAATACCCCCGGGCTATTCTTATACCCTTGAGGGAGATGACAAAATTGTCGCTGGGACCCCAACGCTGAGAATGCAGTCAAATACCTGATTTCAGGCGCTATATTTTGGCAGAAAAATCCATTTGAGACATCAAGTGTAGTTTTGTATTTTTTCCGCACAATGTTATTCATTAATGCAGCACTGTGTGCGTTTTGGACAGCGAATGTCTTTGTGCATGTGTTTAAATGTCTGTAATCTAAAACTAGACGATATGAGTTGTCGGGTTTTAATACGGGAAACAAAGGATTGTTCATTGGTGAGGTGCATGTTTCAATCACCCCTTGGTAGTCAAGTTGATCTAAGATCTCCCTCACCTGTTTTTTAGCTTCCTGCTTTATTGGATATTGTCTCTGTGCATTTGGTGAAACTTTTAACGGGATCACGTGGTGGGTTGAATCTTCATCCCATCCGGCATGATTTTTGTACAATGCTGGAGCTAGGGCAACTGCCCACTCCTGTGCATATGCATGTTTAAGATGAATGGGAACGAGGTAGGATAATGCTGGAAAAATTACCGTTTCTCCCCTAGGGCACTCTATAACGAAGGCTGGCGGCCAATCTTGTTCAGCTAATAGGATGTCATAACCAGATGATAGGTTTTCCCAAAAGAGACCTGGGCTTGTCCCCCTCCATTTGGAGTGTTATTTCGTGTAACTTATAAGGGACGCTCACCCTTGTATCTAGTGTTTCCACCGTGATGTAATCATTCAAGTCCGCTGTCACCAGAAATTCCATCAGGTTCTGGCAAGCTATTGTTACTTCTGCCGCGCTGTCTAGCATCGTCTGAGCCCATTCCCTGTTCACAAGTTGCGTCCTCAGAATTCTGGGCATGTCTGATCTTTATGCCTGCAACTTTCTTCTTCTTAAACTAAGGTTTTGATTTTGGCTTTTCTTCTTTTTTGGAAGTATAGTCTTGAGCGTGCTGCTTGTCTCTGGACTTTGTACGCTCTTCTTTGTGTTCTGACCGTCCTTCTCTCTCAGAGTTTTTCATCGAGCCCTGAAAGGAACGAGACGAATGCGTATCAGTATCCTGATACCTGTCAGGTTTTCTAATATTATCCCTATTCCTGAGGTTATACCTCTTTTCAGAGGGCTCCTGTGGAGGAGATCTACCTCTGGATTGAGATCTGTTTCCTTTAAAGCTTTGTTGTTTTTTATTATCCCACTTCTTTTTAGAAGAAGCAGGTGTCTGTTTGGAAGTGTCCTTTTCAGAACTGCCCATCAGTTGTGGTTTTAATGCTTTCCCACCTAAACTGTCTCTGCCTAATTCTGCATATGCAGTTTCAATTATTTTAGGTAGTTCGTGTTGTTGGTCTATAGGACTGAACTCCTTTAGGCGTTGGCGGATTGCCACTGAAGCTGCTTCCCCTTTAATTTTAACTAGTATTATGGCTGATACCTGCTCATAGTTACCTAGTAACTTCATCCCTAAATTTAGGTTCTGCTCCGTACTCGTTTTGTATTTGTCTCAATACATCAGGTACTACTGCTAATGACGGGATACCATGAGTTCTGGTATAAATGGCAGCAAAGACTGTACCCCAAGTGGTACAATCCTCTAATTGTGGTGTTATCCCGAAGGCAAGCAGATTGTTAGCATTCTGTGTTTTTCATACGGGGTAGTATTCAGGAATACTGCCTCTAGCTGTGTTATTTTCTGAGCTACCCAGAATGGTATTTGTTCAAATTTTGTGGGCATTTTGTTGCTGTACCCTGAGATTGAGTACCATTTGTTGCAACTGTTGCTGGTTGGACTGTGAAAGTCCTCATGACGAATTGTGTCAAGTTTCTGTAGATTTTAATTAAATCCTTGTGTGGTCTGAGTAAGTCTACCTGTGGCATTGTGTCAATGTCAGGATGTTGTGTGTAGGCCGCTAATATCGGCCATGTTGCCCCCTCTCCTCCGAGTCTCATTCTTCTTCTTATGTGGGGTAGGGCGCCTTTAAACCAGTATAAGTGTTCCTGGTACGTGAGTGGAACCTCTATGTCCTCGAACGGACCATATTCCACTGGTGTATCTCCTTCTGTATAGTAGTGAAATGTCTGTGTTCTTGCATCAGCTGCTGGGAATGTAACCCACGAATAAAATACCTCTGTTTTGTTTGATTCGTGTGGCTCAATCACGAAGACTACTAACCCACCCCTAGCTTGTAAACCATTGTCTAACAGTTTCAGGGTGATTGTACGTCTGAATTTAGGTACAATTTGAATTGCGTTTAAATCTTCTTCTCCGTCTGAGATGAGTACGTTTACTACTTGGTCATCTCCTGTCTCAGTCATTTTTGCAAAGAAGAAGTTTGTTCAAGGGAACTAAGATAAGGTGTTATGCACAATTTTAGGAACACTGTGTCCTTCAAGCTTGATTAACCAACAGCTAATAAATAGGATGTTTTCGCCTACTCAGCTGTGGCGGAATTTGTGCCTACCCACTCTAGACGTCTCTGGCGTTTTGTGAGTAGGGGTCTCTGAGAATTAGCACGACTGAACTACTCAGATTCTACTGTTAAATAAGTACCCAACCAACGTTGGCGGCGCCATGTCGAGTAGTTCCTATATATAACCTATACAGAATCTGCACGTTCGGATAACATGAACTGTGGGCTTGGTGGCAGACTGACTCTGAGCACCCCTACCGAAAATGTTAGCCTGTTTGCATTAGCTAGCTCACAGTGCCGCTAGTGTCTCCTCTTATCGGGGAGAGAATAGTTTCTGGCAACCTTAGAACTGACAACCCTGATCCCTCAGAATCGTGGAAACAATATACTATTTTTTGCTCAGTCACTCGTGCTCACTTATTCGGTCTCAGAGAGTTACACAGAAGAAGCAGTCGGGCGTGTTACAATAAGTATTTATTGCACAGTTGTTCTTCTAGTGTAAAATAGATGTGCTGCAATAATTGTGAGACAGTAGCAGATATATATAATCAGCAGTATAGTGAATACAAATGGATAGTACAGTTCTACCATTTTGCAATGATCATGAATGCATACATGGATATAAAATGCATGATAAAAGAAAGCGCGTACTCCTACGATGCCTATCTAGATGTACCTAAGTGTACCTAGCATGTGAGTAGGTGTGAAGCCAAGAATCCCTCTAGGATTTGGTCGAACCCCATTACCTGGAGAGAGAGAGTGTGGGACCCCGTCCTGGTCTCGAGTTGAACACCCCGCAAGGGATGTGTTAGACCACTGTCAGCTAGAGCGTCTGCATGCAGGAGCCTCAGCGTCTCTGGTCAGTGTGTCGGCCTGGAAGTCTTGGTTCCGTCTGGCTAACACTGGCAAGATGTGTGGTATTTATGCAGAAAGTATCTAGGGTTCCTTTGTTCCTTGTTTCTTGTGTTAGCCATTGTTGGGTTTAAGGATGACGTATGGGATGAACCTTGTACGTAGATATTATGCAGGTGGTGTAGCCCCAGCCTGGTTTCCCAGAACCCTTGTGAATATTTATTCATACTGTTTGAGTCTATTGATGAAGTTATAGGGCACTATTGTTCAGGGAGAAACCCTCCTTCTGTGCCCAGGACTAGAACTAGGTAAAGGTTCAATCCTAAAAGGTCCGTTACTGTGTAGTATAGAGGGGGAAATGTAGGTGAAGGTGTAAGATATTACCCGGGCCTATATTAGGGTACCTATATGAATCATAACAGCATGGTAAGAAGATGGATAATTGTCCTCAATGTCCTCATCATCAGAATCTTGGCACTTGACCCTTAACTGTGATGGACTGTATGCAGGGCCAAACAAACCTTCATCCTCCGACTCTTGGAAATTCAAAAGGCGAGCAGGGAGCAAAGGGGAAATCTTGGCGAAATCTAGAATTTGCGTGGGCTGAAGAGTGCTGATTTTTTCCACCGTCGACGGTCCTTTTGACGGGCTCGACGACGGTGCCGTTGCCGATGTAAACGTCTGCGACACCGTCGATGCTGCGTGGGTGACCTTTGTCTCCCGGGCGGTTGTCATTGGAGTTGTCGACGGACCGGTGGTCGACAGTGAAATTCTCGTTGACGGAGAAGGTCTCGTCGAGGATGACATCATAGTTACCGTCTGAAGGTTATCCTGCCGACGTTGCTGCCCTCAACGTCTTGACCGTTGTCGTAGTAGCCGTCTCCAACGAGGCCGTCGACGGTGCACAAACCTCAGATTTTCTTGAGGAGGCTGGAATCTTCGACGATGAAGCCGTCGACGGGTAAGAAGACTGGTCTCTGACAGGAGTCAGAGAAGCAGAAGCTGGAGCTGAAGAAGATTTTGAAGCCTCTATCTGAGGTTTTTTGTGGTGTTTCACCTTAGATTTGTCCTGGGAATTTGATCTCTTAAGAGTTCCCATGATGGGAACAGGAAGTGTCTTCCTATCTCTATCTTGAGCAAGAATGGGCTTTTTCCTCAGGTTCGGACTCTGAGTCTGAGGCTGCTTTCTTCTTCTGGAGACAGAGGAGTAGCCTACACTCCCTGTCCGTGAGGATTTTGTCTGAAAAAGCATGACAATATTTTCATTCCCTGGGTTTGTGGTCAGGGTAGAGGCAAAATAGGCACTGTTTGTGGGGGTCTCCAAAGAACAGCCTGCACTTCCCACAGGTCTTACGGGACCTTAACAGCCCTTTTGTAGGGTCTGGCATCCTAATAAGAAGGAAGGGCAAAAATATATAGTCCAGAAAGTAGCAGACGCTGGGACTGGATGGACTACTGGTTGTTGTTCCGCACCCTGACCCCCTGGTTGCGTGAGGTGGAACACCAGCCTCGCACGCTATCCGATCACTCACCGGTGATCTTAAAATACGTATCCCAAGGGAGGGGTGCATAGAGAGACAGTGGCGGTTCCCAGAGAGGGCGCTGATGGATGCAGTTTTTAGAAGCAAACTTAGAAAGGCAATAATTGATTATTTTGAAACTAACACAGGGTCTGTCTCACAACAAGCCAGACTATCGGAGGCGTTTAAGGCATATACGAGGGGGGTATGCATCTCCAAAAGTGCTGGGATACTAAAGGACCTTCGTAACACACTTAGTAACTTAGAGGAAGGGCTCACGCAACTGGATCAGGAAAAGGCTACAGGGATGGCTCAGGACTACTTATCCAAAAGGGCAGCGTTATTAGCGGAACACCAGGAAGCGGCAGAGAGAGTATCCCACTATCTGAGTAAATTTGCCATAGCGAGGAGTTATGGGGAGGGGGAAAGACCTGGACGGACACTGGCCCGCCTGTTGCGCCCGCCACGCTTGCAATCGTACATATCATGTCTGCGTGGACCGCAAAACGAATACATAACCGACACCCCCGGAATCAAACGAGAACTAATGAGGTATTATACAGATCTATATACCACCTTTCCTGGGGGGAACATGGTGGCGGGCTGACGCCGGTCAGGGCTGATGCCAGTCGCGGGAGCTTCCGGAGCGAAGAGAGAGAGACACGGGCTAGAATAATATGTATCTTACTGGACCGGGCGGTGTAGAGGTGACTGAGGCGATTTTCTGTGTCTTCTGTGCTTTTCTTTGGGGCTTTGAGGGTGGCGGCCTAGGGGGGAACCTCCTTTACGTCCCTCGCTCTTGTGCCTTGCGGCAAATGGGACCCGATGCAAGACAGCATCGGGTCGTTTGGAGCTGGGCGTCGGCTCTCTGGCAGCGGTCTCAGGCTGCAGCAGCGCTTGCTGGCTTCCGGGTCAGGGCACGCAGAGTCAGCACTGTGCAGCAACCTGCTGTTAAACAGCAGCACCTCAAGGAGGAGATACGGGAGACACAGGAGTTCAACAATGTCTTCTTGAAGGTGGAGAACCCCGGAGTTGGAGTCAGAAGAAAGTGAGGGAGAAGGGAGTGAGTAATAGCGTACAACTTCTGCAAATACAGCAGGTACTGATGGAAAAGGACCTACCCACACAGGTACTTTTCACTTCTAAGGGGCTTTTGGAGGAGGTAGAGGTCGAAAGTACAAGTATAGATATTGGAGCAAGGAGGGATACTGGTAAGAGAGGTATCACAGCTGGTACACCACGAGTACCAGAAGTAAGGAATAGGTATCAGCTATGATCTTACCCAGAGAAAAAAACTAAGGGTGTGAGAGCAAGTGAGTGGGCGGTCCATGAGGCGATTACTGTGTCACCTACCAGAAAACTGGGGAAAGTCGTGGGGAGACCAAGACGGTGTGGGTCGAAAGAGGTGCGCTCATTTCCTAAACCCTCACCCTCGCTCAATTCTTATTTTAAAATCATGGAGCAGACAAGGACCACAGTACCCGCCTGGGGGGGGAGGGTGGCGGAGTAATTCAAACACAGGCTGGATTGTTGGTGGAGAGGTCACCAGTAGTTCCCCTCAGCAATCGTTTTTCTCCATTTGATAACCTGCAGGATGGAGGTCAGGATGGTGCCAGCCTAAGACAAACTCAAGATAGCACCGAGATACCCATTGAGGGGAGTCCGAGTCAGCCGGAGGCTAGTCCCCGGGTGAGGAGAAGGCTGAGAACCAGTTGGAAAACATTATTGAATCTGAGGCAGGACAGTCTTAAGAAATTTGAGATCTCAGAGGCAAACCAAAGAGGTATCCTGGAAAAGTGTGTGGTGTTGGAAGAAAAGCGGGACAGTATCGCACAACGTACTGCAACCCTCGAAGGCGAGGTGAAAGTCCTGTCAGCAGGAATGACTCAGAATTCCCAGGACATAGAGGTCTTGAAGTTACAAAACTCTACAAGATGACCTGGAACGACTCGAAACTCAAGCTAGGCGCACTAATTTGAGGGTTTTCAATATTCCGAAAGGTACAGAAAAAGGAGACATAATGGGCTTTATCTCTAAACTATTAAGAGAAGGGATATTACAAGACAGGCCGGATATAGACCTTGAGAATGAAATCCAAAGAGTGCATAGAGATCCTTTTAAATTAAATCCCAATAGGAAGACTCCGAGGAAAATTCTGGTCAACTTTCTCACATATGCAGTTAAAGAACTGGTTCTGGGGCGCGCACTAAAGGAGAGATTCTTGAAGTTCGAGGAATTTAATTATCATATGAGATCAGACATAGGGAAGAGGACTGCACAAAGACAATGGGAGCTAGGCTCCAGGATGAACGACCTGTGTGGTAAAGGAGCTCAGGTCCAGATGAAGTTTCCGGCTATGTTAAAAATCATGTGGAGAAATAAGATGCATAACATCAGTAACCCAGAGGAGGTGGATTCCCTTTTAGTTCAGATGGAGGGAGCCTCAGCCGCCACATCTAGCTCCAGCCTGTAATGGTCCACCACTAGTTGTGGTAATTTAGCTATATTAAATATCAATTGAAGATTATATAGAAGTAGCCAGCCCGATTAGGTTTTCATTTTTTGGTTTAGTGCACTTTTGAATATCTCTCTTCGGGAGGGGGGGTCGCGTAGGGCGGATTCTATCGCCTAGGGATAGGAAAGGGGGTTCCCCGAGGGGGGAGGGGGAGAAGGGGTACACAGGGTGGTGGGAGCATGGGAAAAAAAGAAAACATTTGTCCTCATCTCGATAACTTGTAATCAGTTTTAGACTACTCCAGGATGCTATCAGCGTAAGATGTCTGAACAGAAGCGCCTGCAGAGAATGCTTAATAGGCACATGGTACGGAGAATTAAACATGAATAAGATTAATACAACTCAGTTTATATCCTGGAATGTCAATGGTCTGAGGTCTAGGAACAAGCTAGCTCTGGTGGCAGAATACCTTAAGAATAGTGGGGCGCACATTATAATGCTTCAGGAAACCCACTTGGAACGAAAGGAGTGCGAGTCCTGTTTTAGTAAGCTATGCTGGGTACAGGATGTAGTGTGCTCAGATCAGAGAGGTTCCACTAGAGGAGTAGCCCTAGATATCAGAAATAACTCAGGAATTAGGCTATTAAAGTATGAGTCTGATGCTTCTGGCAGATGGCTGGTGGCTAGCATAGGGATTCAGGGAAAGCCGGTAGCATGTGCAACGTATTACGGTCCAAATAATGACACTCCAGATGCTCTAATAAAGTTGGAATCTTGCCTTCTGGAGACCACGGCGCCGATTGTACTTGGTGGGGACTTTAACATAGTTCTAAATAAGGAGCTGGATAGAACCTCTAAACCAAAATATGTTAGCTCTCCCAAGACACTCGCCAGTTTAAAAAACATGATGACGGAACTTAATTTGGTAGATATCTGGCGTAGGAGAGCCGGGCGGATAGGGGTTTTACATTTTACAGCAAAAAAGGATAAGTTACTTACCTGTAATCCTAGTTCTCTTCCAGGGGTATCCTCATCAAAGTCATAAGCACTGAATATTCCCGCCCATGTGCGGGGACCCCGGAAATAATAAAAAATATATATGAAAAACATATATATACAGCTCTATATATATATACATATATCATTTTTTCTCATACCAATGCAGCCCCCAAATAGGAGGCTAAACAATGCCATAAAAAATAACTGCTTTTGTAAACACATAATGAATATATAGACCACAGGATGGCAAGTATCACTTGAACTCTTTTTAATGAGTAAAACTCATGAAAACTGCAAAAGAGCAGGCATTGTTAGCCTACAGGCTGCATTGTAAACCAATAGCATAGAAAATGAAAGCAATTGTACATAAAAAACTGGCACCGTGCCTTTAAGGCAGCCTTGACCCCTAGCTTCCCATCATGCCTCAGGGGTGACAGTTAGGTCAGTTGTTCTTTGCGGAGACCCAAAGATCAGGACACAAAGATAAAGCTTAACAACAAACAACAGTCTCATTTGCCTGGGGAGGCGGGTGGGTTGCTTATGACTTTGATGAGGATACTCCTGGAAGAGAACTTGGATTACAGGTAAGTAACTTATCCTTCTCTTCCAGGGGATCCTCATCAATAGTCATAAGCACTGAATAGGATAGCAAGCCCATCCTCCACCTGCGGGCAAATGAGAAGGAATGACCCAACAAACAAACATAATTTATCAGTGTTGGAACAGATTCCTCAAGGAGGCCTGGCCTACTTGGGTGTCTGCTCTGGTATCTGAATCAAGACAATAGTGTCTTGTAAATGTATGTATAGATCTCCAAGTAGCTGCTTTACAGATCTCAGAAATCGGTACATTATTAAGGAAAGCAGTTGTAGCCGCTTTTCCTCTAGTGGAATGAGCCTTGGGTGTAGACCAGAGTGGCTTTTGTGCTAACTGATAAGCCAATTTGATACATGAAACTATCCACCTTGAGATGGAACGCTTGGAGGCTGGACAACCTGTTCTGATCGAGCCATAATTAATGAATAGTTGATCAGATTTTCTAATTGATTTAGACCTGTCCAAGTAGAACTTTAAAACCCTTTTCAGGTCTAATGAGTGAAGAGACCTCTCAGCTGGGGTAGAGGGATTAAAAAAAAGGGTTGGTAGCGAAATGGTTTGGTTGACATGGAAATCTGACACCACCTTCGGAAGGAAGGAGGGGTGGGTTCTTAACACAACTCTATTGAGATGGAACACTGTGCATGGTTCTTTTGAGCAGAAGGCTTGAATTTCGCTCACTCTGCGAGCTGAGGTAATCGCCACTAAGAAAGCTACCTTCCACGTAAGGTGTTGTAGGGTTGCTTTAGGGATAGGCTCAAATGGGGGACTTATCAGTTTAGCAAGAACCAAGTTCAGCTCCCAGGGGGGTGAAGGAGGCCGAACAGGAGGGTAGACCTTCTTTAGACCTTGTAAGAAGTCCTTTACTACCTGTAATTGAAAAAAGGATGGTTGAGAAGGAGATCGCCTATATGCCGTAATGGCAGCTAGGTGCACCTTAATGGAAGAGAATTTTAGGCCTGCCTTAGCTAAGTGAAGCAGGTATGGTAAAATCCCTTCCTCCTGCCCCTTGGTAGGATTACAATTATTTTGCACACACCATAAGTAAAAACGTTTCCATTTACAAGCATAGGAGTGCCTTGTGGAGGGCCTTCTAGCTTCTTTCAAGATGGTCATGCAGTCTTGAGGGAGTCCTAAATGACCATACCGGAGGACCTCAGGAGCCATGCTGCCAAGTTCAGTGAGGGAAGGTTGGGGTGATGAATGCTCCCGTTCATCTTGGACAGCAGGTTTGGTCTGCACGGCAGTCTCCTGTGTGGGCATTCTGACAGGTGCAGAAGGTCCGGGTACCACCATTGTCTGGGCCAGTCTGGAGCAATCAGAATCTTCCTCGTGTCTGAGTGCGAGAGTTTGGTCACCACCTTCGGTATGAGTGGAAGAGGTGGAAAGGCGTACACAAATGCCCCTGACCAGCTGATCAAAAGGGCATTCCCTTTAGACCCTGGTCGGTAGTACCTTGAGGCGAAGTCTCTGCATTTTTTGTTTGTGTCGTCCGCGAACAGATCGATGCTTGGGCGACCCCATTCTTGGAAAATGTCTTCGACGACTTCGTCGTTTAGAACCCAGTCCTGCTGGTCCTCGAAGTGCCGAATGAGAGCGTCTGCCTGTGAATTCTGCTCTCCCAGTAGGTGTATTGCTGATATCGATAGATTTCTCGCTAAGAGCCAATGCCAGAGGGCCTGAGCTTCCAGCGATAGAGTCCTCGATCGAGTTCCTCCCTGTTTGTTCAGGTAGTACATGGTGGTTGTATTGTCCGTCTGTACTAGAATGGAATTGGTCTGAATCGAGGGTAGGAAAACCTTGAGAGCCAGATGAACAGCCCTCAGCTCCAGCATGTTGATGTGGTACAGCTGCTCTTTTGTTGACCATCGACCTTGAGTCTGGAGGGACCCCATGTGAGCTCCCCAGCCCTGAAGGGAGGCATCCGTGATCAATGATTGGGAGGGAGGTGCCTGATGGAAAGGAATCCCTACCAGTAGATTCTCCTGCCGCATCCACCATGGGATTGATGCTCTGGCTGCTTCTGACAGTTGTATCCTGTCATCCCACCGAGCCGTTCTTTGATCCCATTTGTCCTCCAGGTCCTGCTGTAAAGGACGCATTCTCAGCCTGGCATTGGGGACAAGAAAAATGCAGGATGCCATTGATCCTAGGAGAGATGCAATGTGATGGACCGACGGAAAGTTGGTGCTTAAAATCTGCTTGCTTTTCAGTGTGATAGATAACAGTCTCTCCTCCGAAGGAAACACTTTTCCTATTGCGGAGACTACTTACGCCCCCAGATAATGAATTCTTTGCGTGGGTTGTAGAGTCGACTTTTCGAAGTTGACATGGAGACCCAGCTGCTGACAAAGGCCTAGACACTGTTGGAAATGATTCCTCACGCTCTGGGGGGAGGGACCTTTCAGGAGCCAGTCGTCCAGATAGGGGTACACAAAGATGCCCCTGCGTCGTAGAGCGTCTGCCACTACTGCCATGCACTTTGTGAACACTCGGGGAGCTGATTTCAACCCGAAGGGCAGCACTTTGAACTGATAATGGGATGATCCCACCAGAAAACGTAGGAACTCTCTGTGATGATGACTGATCGGGACATGAAAGTATGCATCTTGCAGATCCAGCGAACACATCTAATCTCCCTGTTGCAGATGTGGATATATTTGATGAAGAGCCAACATGCGAAACTTTTCTTTTTTGATAGACTTGTTGAGTGTCCGAAGGTCTAGAATAGGTCTGTATTCTGATTTCCGACCTTTCTTCTTCATTAGGAAGTATCTTGAATATACTCCTTGACCTCGTTGCGCTATAGGAACCATCTCGATGTCTGACTTTCGCAGAAGGATAGATGCTTCCCGCTGCAGCATTTTTATCTGGTGGCATGTTGTTTTCACTGGCGGGATCGAGGGAGGTCGATGTCGAAAACGTAGAGAGTACCCATTCTGCAGCGTAGCTAACACCCATTGGTCTTTTGTGATACCATGCCACTCTTCTAGATGATTGGCAATACTTCCCCCCACTGAAGTGGGTAACGGCGATGGGGGAAGCGGACACTCATTGTTTAGCTGGTGTTTTTGCCGAGGCAGTAGACTGACGAGGGGTTCCTCTTCCTCTGGGGGTACGACGGCCCTGGTAATGGGATTTCGATTGACCCTGCTGCTGTTGCCTCTGCCAGTGAGGGGTTTGAACCCTCTGATGGAAGGGCCTGTAACGGCGTCAGAACTCTTTCTTTTTCTCAAGTCCAACCACCTTCAGAGTATCAAGATCAGACTTCATCCTTGACATCTCCTCATCAGTGTGAGTGCCAAACAAAGATGAGCCTGAAAAAGGGAGGTTGAGAATTCGAGACTGCGTTTCCGGTTTAAGCGCAGTAAGACGGAGCCAGGATGATCTTCTGGCACTGATTCCATGTGCGTAGGCGTGTGCAGATAGCGTCGCTCCATCAGCTGCGGCGCTGATCACTTGGTTTGCTACTAAGCTGCCTTCCTGTAAAATTTCCTCGAAATCTCTGCGGTCTTCCCTTGGCAGCTTTTCTGTGAATCTTTTGAGGGAGTCCCACAAGGATCTGTCATAGCGCCCCAACAGAGCCAAAGCGCTGGCAACCTTCATCATGGAGGCTGATGTGCCACAGACCTTTCTCCCCCACACATCCTGTGCTCTGCTCTCCTTATCCGGTGGAACTGTAGATGAGGAGGCTACTGCATGCGTTTCTTAGCCGCAGCGATAATAACAGAATCTGGTGGAGGGTCAGATCTGAGAAACAAAGGGTCTTCTTCAGGGGGCCTGTATTTCTTCAAGATTCTCGCTGGCGCGGTTTGAGAGTCGCTGGCGTAAGAAAAATGTCCATCACAGGTTGGAGTAGACCCGGCACCAAAGGTAACAATGGCTTGGCTGCTGATCTCTGATGCGAAGTCTCGAAGATGACTGAGGATGAGCTCTGCTGAGTGGGCATAGCGATGTTTAATTTGCTTGGACCTCTGGATAGGACATCATGGAAAGTAACGACGTCTTCCACCGCAGAGATCCTTGACGGTGGGCTGTCTGTCAGAGTCGGGGAGTAGTCCCTCTTCGAGGAATGGGTGGTAGAGGGTGAACGTGTTGGAGACCTGTGTCTTCTCCTTTTTCCTCGAGATCTGGACCTCCTTCTTGAAGAGGGAGTAGGAGTATGCGTGCGATCTCTACCCCTCGATGGAGTAGTAGGAGAGAGATCTGCCGCTTGCACCAGTTGGGTTAGAGGAGATCTGTGCAGAGGGCTGGAATAGTCCTGAATACCTCTTGATTGTGCAGTGTCAGCTTTCTGCCAGTGATGTAGAGGTTACAACGATCTGGGCGAGAGGTGTACAGATGGAGATTTTCGCCTCTCTTCCCGCACAGGAGCCTCAGGTGAAGATGGGCGATGTGCAGATGGAGATTTCTGTTTCTCCGTTCTTACAGGATCCTCACCGGGACGGGGTCGTACAGGTGAAGACGCCGGACTATTCGACATCGAAATGACCACCGGTGACCTTGAGGAAGAAGCAGAAGAACGTCTTGAGAACGTGTGGTGAGATTCTGCCCTCGACGTCGGTGATGGCGACGGAGAAAAACTCACTGCTCGAATCCGACGTCTTGACGTCAATCTTTCCCTGGGAGCAGATTTGTGCTTCGACGTCGAACGCCTGAGTTTTGACGCCGAGGGAGTCCCTTGTCTCGACGGCGAACGTCCCTGCCTCAACGTCGACAGAGACCTCTGCCTCGACGTCGAACGTCTCCGTGGTGGCGTCGACGGAGGCCTCTGCCTGGACATCGACCGTCTTCGTGATGCTGTCGACGGCGTCCTCTGCCTCAACGCCGACCTTCTCTGTGCAGACGCCGATGGAGACCTTTGTCTCGACGTTGAACGCCTCTGCGCCGATGTCTGGTGTCTCGACGTTGACCTTCTCTGGGAGGAAGCCGACGGAGTCCTCTGCTTCGACGTCAGAGACGGCGTCTTATGCCTCGACATCGATGATCTATGTAAAGATCTTGATGGAGACTTGTGCCTCGACATCGACCGCTCAAGGATGTGCGGCGATGGAATGTCCTGTCTCGACGTCGAACGCTTAGCCAACGCTGACAGAGATCTACTCTTCGACGTTGACCGTCGCCTGGTTAACGTCAACGGAGGGTCTTTTACCTGACTCGACGTTGAAGCTGCCGTCTTCGGTCTTGGAGTTGAATGATGTGTGTGCACCGCCGAAGACTTCGGCGAGCGACATCTGCTTTTCTTCGCCGCTGGATACGTTCGACGCCCGATCCCGACGGTGAACAGATCGGTATCTTGCTTCTCGACGTCGATCTTGTTCTCTTTTTCTTCTGTCTCACAGGAGACCTACCTCTTTCAGAGAGTCCATATAAACAAATTCTCTCTCTTTCCTTGAGAGCTCTCCTGGACAGCTTTTTACAATGTTGACAGGTCTCTGGAGAGTGAGAGTCAGGGAGGCAGAGGATACACAGAGAATGTGTGTCAGACCTGGCCTTCTTCTCACCACAGGAAGGGCAAGGATCAAAAAGTGAAGGCATTCTAACAGAAAATAAAAAACTTTCTGCCAAAAACCTGGTTACACCTCACTCTAAAGTCAAAAAGACGTAGAGTGAAAAGTAGAAAACCACAATAAATTTAGAATTATTTGACAAAAAAGTCAAAAAAGACAGAGCTGTGATTTCCAGGGTCCTGACTGAAGGAGCTGGAAAGAACAACTGACCTAACTGTCACCCCTGAGGCATGCTGGGAAGCTAGGGGTCATGGCTGCCTTAAAGGCACGGTGCCAGTTTTTTTTGTACAATTGCTTTCATTTTCTATGCTATTGGTTTACAATGCAGCCTGTAGGCTAACAATGCCTGCTCTTTTGCAGTTTTCATGAGTTTTACTCATTAAAAAGAGTTCAAGTGATACTTGCCCTATTGTGGTCTATATATTCATTATGTGTTTACAAAAGCAGTTATTTCTTATGGCATTGTTTAGCCTCCTATTTGGGGGCTGCATTGGTATGAGAAAAAATGATATATGTATATATATATAGAGCTGTATATATATGTTTTTCATATATATTTTTTATGATTTCTGGGGTCCCCTCACATGGGCGGGAATATTCAGTGCTTATGACTATTGATGAGGATCCCCTGGAAGAGAATATGGCCATCACTCCCGTATTGATTACTTTCTGGTGGACCAGGAACTGTATGACGAGGTGGAGACTGTAACCCAAGCCCCCTCAGTTCTCTCGGATCATTCGCCGGTGGTCCTGTCTTATAAATAATCATCAACAACTGGGACAAAGAAGGTGGACCTTGGATAGGACTATTTTGTTAGAGGAGGAGATGGTATTAGATCTGGCGGATGAGACAGCTGACTTTATTCATCATAATTGGGACTCAACCAGATTACAAATAGTCTGGGATGCATTTAAAGCATATATATGGGCAGTAATAAGCTCCATTATGACAGACAAGAGACGTGCGGAGAAGCGGAAAGATGAAGAGGTGATTACAGAAATTAAGATCAAAGAATGCGAACTCCAGAAGGCCTTTGCTTGAGGGAACAGCCAGGGTATCAGCGCTCTGAAAGGAACTGGAAGACTTGCAGGTGGAATATGAAGCTCAGTTAGATAAAAGAATACAGGATCGATGGAAAGTTAGTAAGCTCCAGCACTTCTCATATGGGGAAAAGTGTAGCTCATTATTGGCATGGAAGGCTAAGACGGATAGGGCCAGGAACTCGATACCGAATTTCACGAATTTAGAGACTGGGGTGCTCTTAAATATTAATGCAGATATTAGGGGGGAAGCTTGGAGGTATATGTGCAGCCTATACAGAGAGGATATACACCCAAGGAAAGATTGCATAGAGGCCTGGTTAAGGGGGACAGAGCTCCCAAAACTAATGAGTGAGCAGAAGGGGTTCTTAGAGGCAGAGATTACTGAGGAGGAGATCAGGGCACAATGTAGGAAAATGGCCGCCGGGAAAGCGGCTGGGCCATATGGCCTCCCAGTAGAGCTTTATACCCAAATTATAGATAAACTAATTCCATCTCTGAAAGATGTATTCAATGCAATTTACATAGGGGGTGAAGGCGCACCCCTATCTTGGTCAGAGGCAATGGTGGTTCCAATTTTGAAACCAAATAAAGACCTGACAAGAGCAGATTCCTACAGACCAATATCGCTCTTGAATACCGATTATAAGATCTTTTCAGGGATAGTAGCTTCAAGAGTAGCGCAGGTCATTAAGGGCATTGTACATTCCGATCAGAGAGATTTCATTCCAGGGAGGCAGCTAAATGAGCTTACATACTTGATGATGGGGGTGATCGATATGACGGAGGCTCCGAAATTGCCTTTAACTGTAGTGGCTGTAGATGGAGCAAAGGCCTTCGACCAAGTACATTGGGTATATCTCTGGGAAACTCTCAAGAGCTTTGGATTCCCACACAATACAGTGACGGCTGTGCAGAACCTCTATCGCCTCCCTAAAGCTAGGGTGTTGGTTAATGGAGAGCTTTCTGACTGGTTTCACATCACTAGGGGTACGAGACAGGGATGTCCCCTGTCTCCACTTCTTTTTAACCTATATATCGAGCCCTTTGCACAGCAGATTAGAGCAGATCCAACTATAATTCCTTTTAAGACACCTGGGTTAGTGGCGAAATTAGCTTTGTATGCGGATGATCTGAGCCTTTATACCACCAACACGCAGGCTGCAATTCCTATCCTGATAGCAAAGGCACAGAGCTTTGGCAAGGTATCGGGGTATAAGGTGAACGTAGATAAAACCGAAGTTATGGATTGGAACCAGGGAAATAGTAGCTGGGGGGCAAAAACCCAAATGAGATACCTTGGTATCTTAATAACACAGAAGCTTGAAGAAATCCCTAGAGTTAACTGAAAAAAAGTGAGCCAGGAGGTAGGGAGACTGCTAGCAAGATGGACCAATTTACCATTACATATATATGGTAGAGTCAATCTGATTAAGATGATCCTTCTTCCAAAAATTACCTTTCTTTTTAACTCCATACCATTGACATTTCAGAGAGAAGATATAGCTAAGCTCCAGGGAAAAATAGGCAGTTTTATTTGGGCATCAAAGGGACCCAGTATAGCATGGAAAAAACTGAGGAGAAGGCTGGAGGTGGGGGGACTGGTTCTCCCAGATTTGCTTATATATTGTCATGCCTTCCATTTTAAGAACTTTCGTATGTTAGCGAACAAACCAGACTGCTCACCAATGGGGAGACTCTTTGAGGCATTGCTTGGAGATGTAAGTCAGAGGTAGTGCCACTTCTTGGTTAAGTATGGGGAACCGAAATATTTCAAAAAGGTGAGGTTAAAGTTTAAAAACACGGGTATATTTTCGGAGGAGGCTAGGTGTACCATATTATTTATCCTTGGCACCGATTTGGGACTACCCGGGCACCCCTGACTGTTTGATAGACCAGCTTAGCCAACCCTTAAAATCCGCGGGTTTAAGTTACTGGGCAGATCTCAGAATGGGATCCAGTTTAGTGGGCAGGGAGGTCTTAAGCAACCGTACCAAGGGTCAACTAACGAGATTTAAATATTACCAGCTACGCTCCTGGTGGGCCACCAAAGAGTGGGTTGAAGAGGAAGATGAGTCATGGTTAGAACAGGCAATGAGAAGTGGCCCACTAAAAAAGGAAGTCTCAATCTGGTATTGGGCCTTTTTGGAGGCAGATGATAAGAGCTTGTCAGACATCTCCAACGTGTGAGAAGAGGGATATGGGGAGGGAGACTTAATGCAAGCATGGCAAGCTTCCTTCTCCACTCTACGTGCAGTGGTGAAACCCGCCTCACTTAAGAGACATCACCTGTTTACCACCTATAGGGTATATTGGTATCCGGCCAGGCTCTCAAGAGTGACTGGGAATGTATATGCATGTCCGAAGTGTAAGCTCCCATCGGCAGATGACCTTCATATGTTTATGCAGTGTGCGAAGATCGCCTCCTTCTGGATGTCGGTATGTAACTTTATAGAGGAAGTGATGGGTCAACGGATAGAGGTAAGCCCTCGACTTATATTCTTTGGGCTGTATCGAGAAGCATGCTTACGAGCAAATCCCGTCATAACAAAATTAGTTTTTTATCTGATTTTTTGGGTGAGACGGGAGATATGCAGACTTTGGAAATCTGAAAACCCCCCACTCACTGTTGACTGCCTGAGAAGTATCAAGTATACGAGCCAGACTGATATTGCTTGTGACGTTAAACGTTTGGAGTAGGTCTAGGCACCGTATGTAGTTTGGAGACAACAGCTAAGCGGGTCCAATGATTAAGCCATATATGCTGGAGGTCCCGGCTCCCCTCCGTCCTTGTCTGTACGGGAGGGAGATGAATGTGGAAACAGCAGCATTCTTTGCGGGGACATGCTTATCTAACCCTCCTTTCTTTCGAGGGCTGAGAGCCATACCAACAAGAAAGTTGGCGGAATGAGGACACTAAATGTTTTATTTTTTAAATCTATATACCACCAGGCATACTGGGGGAGAAGAGGGTATCACTGACTACCTGGATAGCTTAGCCATGGTCTGGCTCACGTCTGCTCAACAGCAGTTCCTGAGTGAGCCCTTCTCCATTGAGGAGATTAAGCAAGCAATGGAAGTAATGGATGGCAGTAAAGCTCCGGGGGCAGATGGTGTCACGGGTGCCTTCTACAAGGCCTTTAAGGAGTTACTAGTGCCGGAGTTGCTGGAAGTGTACACCGAGGCTATACAGGAGGGCATTCTTCCCCTCTCGCTATGGGAGGCAGTTATTGTGCTGCTTCTAAAGCCTGGAAAAGACCCATTGCAATGCAGCTCATATAGACCGCTGTTGCTATTGAATTTCGATATGAGAATACTTGCCAAAATGGTTGCAACTCGGCTGACGCTATTAATGGGGCACATAATATCACCCGCACAATCCGGGTATATTCCACACAGATCCACCACCCTAAATATGCACACGTTCTTCTCTATTCTGCATAGAATAGCGCCCTCTGTGCCGGCAATTGCAGTGCTGTTGGACGCAGAAAAGGCCTTCGATTCGCTCGAGTGGCCCTTCCTTAAGGCAGTAGTGCACAAGATAGGGTTCCCTTCGGGGTTACATATCACTCATCAGCCTACTTTACACTCGACCCACAGCGCGAATAAGGGTAAATGGCACAATAACACACACTCTTGAGATAACGCGGGGCACTAGACAGGGCTGCCCCCTGTAACCACTTCTGTTTATTACTGCCATGGACCCCCTTGTGAGGCACTTGCAAGAAAACCATCTACACAGGTGATTACAATTTAAAACTGGCCCAGTCTTGGTAACACTGTATGCGGATGATATTATATTATATGTCAGGCACCCCGCCGAGAACTTAGCCCCATTGCTCCGAGAGTTCACTCGTTTCGGGGAGCTCTCGGGACTACATATTAACTGGACAAAGTCGGTTGCATTTCCGTTGACGGACCTACAAGATCGCGTGTGTGAGGGGTTCCCACTGACATGGTGCGACACAGAAACTCGGTATTTAGGAATCGTTCTGCACAAAGACAAGGAACAGTTACTGCACCTTAACTATGGGCCGGTGATGGAGTGCCTAAAAACACAAAATGACCGCTGGATCGATCTACCAATTTCCATGGCTGGGAGGATTGCTATAATTAAAATGGTAATTTTACCAAAGCTGCTGTATCTCTTTCATAACATTCCCATACCACTCACCAACTCTTTCTTCGCCCAGTTGCGCACACTATTGACTTGGCTGGTGTGGGGGGGGGAGACAACCACGCATTGGATAGAGCACTCTGGTGCTGCCATTTGAGAAGGATGGGTTTGGGGTACCAAACATGCAATTATACTACTTAGCAGCACAATGCAGCTATGCATGGCATTGGTATCACCCGGACGCCAGATTGCCATATACGAAACCCGTGGTGGACTTAGCGTCCCCGGTGCCCCTACGAAGGTTATTACCAGCTGGGCTCCCCCTGATAGAGTGGATATTCAAACAGTGTCAACCACATGCTGGGCCTGGAGGAAAATGCTGAGGGTAACAGGAGGTGCGGAATTATATGCCTCCCAACTCCCATTGCTAGATAACCCATGGGTATCCATCACGCCAGAGCCATTAGTAAAACGCACAATAAGGAAATATGGGCTACACACCTTTGAGGACATGTTCCCTGGGGGTCACATCTTCTCACGAATGGAGGATGCTCACTTTACAGGTGCCCCACTCATGGACCAGTTTGTATTAGCCAGGCTCCAAAATGCACTACGGAGCCGAGTATCTACCTATCCCCTAGAACCAGACAACGTTGCACCATTGAGCTACTTATATCTGCTACCGAAGGGAGTAGACTGGTATCTAGACTATACCGTGCTGGTCTAGACCATATGCCAGCGCAGGGTCAGGGAGGTGTGGGAGGTGGATCTGGGACACCCCATCTCAGATACCACATGGAAAGAATGTTACACACACACACGTAGGGTATCTGGTAATTACAGGCATAAGCTGATACATTACAAATATCTACATAGGGTGTACATGACGCCAGTTAAAATGGCACAGATAGACCTGTCCCGCTCGCCAAATTGCCCTAAATGCCAGGTACCAATTCAGACTATCTTCACATGACTTGGACGTGCAGCAGGGTGGCGGTGTACTGGGTACAAATTTTTGAGGCCCTGCAGCAAATGACTAGCCTCCAAATTAGGCCTTCTCCACTGTTGGCGCTACTGGGCTATGTTGCGGACATCCCCAAAACGCTGCGCAGGTATGTTGGTATGGCACTTCTCATTGCCAAGAGGGAGTTGGCCATCCATTGGAGTCGCAAGAGCACGCCAACTCTCGAACAATGGCTACACAGTTTAATGTATTGCGATACTAATAGCGAGCTATTTGCTGCAATGCAGCCTCCTACATCCAGGCCTAAAGATATATGACAGCCTTTGAGAGACTATTTAAGAAAAGCTGCTCATGATGACAGCAGCCAGTGAACACTGTGTGCAATAACGCTGGAACAGGGTGGGGAGATGGGAATGGGTGGTTGGGTAAGGGGCAGGGCCGGATGGATATGCTGTTGTACAGGTACATAATTGGCGCCACCAGAGGAGGTAATTGATATGATACTGACAAGTGCGTAGTATTGCGTAGTATGCGGAGATTGGTGAATGCAATATCATATGTTACGCTGTCATTTATACGGATTGGCTTCAATGATGATGTCATTAATATCTAAACATATTGCGCTGCTGCACTGTTGTATGTAACTTGAATGCTTTAAAATGATAAATAAAGTTTATAAAAAAAACTTTGGAAGTTATAAAAAAAGGTTGAAAGGTTCTTAAGTGAGTTTTCTGTTCTATGGAGGTCTATGGTGATGTTTTAATACTGCTATGTCTACTGTTACCGGGGGACTCCCACCATGACGAAGGGGAAGATTCAATCATGTGAATCTATAAAAGATACGATACTGGAGAACTAGGCAATAGTAATAGTCAAACCTGAAGATCAACAAACGCCCAATAGTGTAACTGTCATAAAGTATGAGTTAGGTAGTATAGTTGAAAATTCAACAAGAGGGAGGAATGTTGATATTAGAAAAATCAATGTTGATATGCACAATGATACATTCGTGCATAAAAATGAAATTGCATCACTTTTATTGAATTTGCCCATCATGCACTCCCCATCAATCCCGATTCAGAAATACGTGGTCAAGCAAGCTCTTAGACGCAGGCTTGCAACTTCTGATTGACAGGTCACAGGTGGGGAGCATGTAACTGGCAGACAACCGCGCGAACAGGGAACTCAGATCAATTCCACAGTTAGGCGCATCAGCACCACAATGGTCCGGGGAGATTAGCCCCAATAAAGCACACATGGCCGGAGGGGTGTGCGTTCTCAAAACACCATAAAGTTAGATGCCACATGTAGTTAGGGACACTCAGCCAATCAGAACGCAGCACACACAGTACACGCCGTGATCATGAGCCTTTCACGCCAGACATCTAGACACAGAACCCACTGGCCCACGTTGTATCCACCAAGATCGAGGCCCACCTGCCTTTGCTATCAGGGACCTTACCTATACTGCCAAACAACTGTCCACATTCTTTACCTTAAAAGGAATGATAAAATTGTTTTACAACATTTTATCATGCCCAGAAAATTGTATAAAACTGTGACCAAAACCATTGTGCCTTGAGACAGCCGCATACCATGTTGTAGTGGTTGTCTCCCAGCCTCTGTGTTTAATTAAACTGAACTGTTCCTGTTTTGCCAAACACCTCATGTCTTTCAGTTTTTCAAGATAAATTCACATTGGAGCAACAATAGTTAGTAGTTGTGTTGATACCATAATTGGTCGCGACAATGGGCACTGCAAGCAGAATTGTACTCCTGACAAATTAAGCCCTGCTGGCCTTTTCAAGAGAATGGCTATCTAGGATGATGCAATTATATTTTTCTTGTAGGTTTCCGAAGGGTCACACACACGTTGACACTTTCTGCAGTACCTACAACTATTTAATAAGAGCATCGCAAATATTGATGATGGTTGCAGACCGTGAAGAAACTTTCTTAAAGGTAAGGAGATGCTGGTATTCTCAGCAACAACCCCCTTGTCCAACAAGACTCCTGTGCTAATTCAAAGAGTGTGCCCTAATTAAAGAATATTAGAGAATGTTGGAGATCTGCAGAAAGTGGACCTGATTGGAAGCAATCTACTGACTGTAATTGTGGACTTCAAGATTATCGGTTCTGTTGCTTCTCATGAGTGTATCTAATATGTCTGTAAGTACATAAACTATATATGTTTGAAATGTTTGCAAACTAAGTTTAGTACCAGGTAACTTTCACACCAGAAAACATGTATAAATACTGTTGGGGAGCATGGTGAATGTGATTATGTACCTCTGCTTTGTGACATCACACAGTAGAAAATAGTCGTAACCAACCCAAGCTTGTGGTTTAAAGACAACCAGATTACCATAAGGATCCCATGAGGTCTGATGAAAAACAATGGGGGATCTTCAACATAGGGAAAATATTATAATATTTATAAGCCCCTTAATATCTTGCTTCCGTTGCTTGAAAAGAAGTCCAGTACACTGTGAAAGGTGTGTTTACTCTTGTACTCTCGTACCTGCATATGCGCATGAAGTAGGGGTGCTGCAAAATCCCCAAAAGAACAATCCTTGAGTTCAATGTGAACAACCAATATTTTGCACTCATCTTGTCACATTTGCTCAGCGTTCAAAGACACAGGTCAAATCTCAGTGTAGTCTTCTGGCAAATTGGTGCTTATTCTTATGGTGTTTACTTTTCTTCCTCTTACTGCAAAGTGTGAGGATTTTGTAAAGTGAACTATGTGACAATCTTGGTGGTGTGAAAAGAATATCGATAGGATATCATTTTCTCCATACATACAACAAAATTAAAATACAATTAAAGGAACTGTACAAATATTTCTAAACAGCAAAGCAAAACTGAAGCACTTTTTTGTAATTCTGAAGTGTGATGCCCTTAAGACCTGGCTGTTTGAATGAGCCTCCTGGACCTGCACGCACCTGGATACCTTGTCTGGTCCAGGTCGCGCTTTACAAATCGTGATTGATTGATTTTTTGGAAACTAAGATTTGAATAGGATCAAAACAAATCAAGACACTTTACTTGAAAATGTGCACATGACAAATAATTGCTGAAACCCAATTTCCACGCATTATTGATTATGCCGTATATAGTGGGCGGAGGAGCGTCGCCCCACTGCTTTCTCACAGTGCGAGAAGCAGAAACATAAAATGGTATTATAAATACCATTTTATGTTTCTGCTTCTCGCACTGTGAGAAAGCAGAAGGGTTTGGTTGGAGGCGGGCGGGTGGGCGGTCCTGCTCGAGGGCAGGGGAGGAGTGGCTAGCCCAATGCTGTGGGCCCTGACTGTTTGGTCGCCCCTCTGGGGCCGACCAAACCAGTCATGTGCACTCTCCATTTTCTCCATGTAGGCTGCATGTAGCCTACATGGATAAAATGGCCTCCCCATAGATGCCTGTGAGGTCGGCGTCCCAGCCAATCACAACACTGCCATTGCAGCGTTGTGATTGGCTTAGGGGAGGGAAGCTGCCTGCTTCCTGTTGCAGAGGACGACGTGGGACCGACGAGACGGGACCGGGCCTGCGAAGACAAGTTTTTTAATTTAAATTAAACCTCCGCCCCCGCGCGACCCCCTCCCCACGCGACCATACCCCGCCCCCCCATCTGCGAGTCAAGCAGACCGCGACTGTTTATCAGTAAAACTGTATGTCTGTGCGGATTTATGGTGACTTAAATGGAAAATGAGCTGTCTGTAAATTACAGTGCGCCACCACACCATGCTTTGGAAACATATTTTGACAATGTGCTCCAAAATGCAACACCGGCTATATACCACACATTCTTACTATCGTCCTGCTGAAGAGGTGTGGCTGATTTACTATACTTCAGAATCCCCATGAGTTTAATGACGTAACCCTGATGGCTGCACCCCGGACTGATAATTTTTCCATCACCACTATGTACCTGTGTGCTTTTCTTACATATTATTTTTACTCATTTTCAGTATACAAGAGAAAAATTGGCAGATTCTACAAACCAAGCTCCACAGGCAAAAGGGACCTCATACAAGGAAACAAACAGCAGATGCCGAAACAGTGCTTTGCCCTAGATTTACCTCCATTCCTGTTTCTGAATGAACATTTTCACTTATTAGAAGTATATGACGTAGACAAGGCTTTGGCAGAGACTGTGCCAACTCACTGTAAAAACAAACGTCTTGTGTGTCCTTCGACGTTCCTGGAACAAGGTCTATTTCCTTAGGAGATTACGCTCTGCGCGTCAGCCTTCGAATTCTATGTCAGGACCGGAGGCCCCGATTATGCTTCTCATTTCTTTGCTCTTTTATTACAGCAGCCAATACAAAAACACTTTATTTATAAAACTACAAATCCCATGAGCACCAGGTGCCCCATAACCATAGAGAGTATGCCTATATAAGGTCCAACTGAGGTAACCACTTCCTCTTTCTTTGCTGCTCCGCAGCTAGTTAAGTGCTCCCCTTACTACTACTACTTTGTGGTTGTTAGTGTGTGGGTTGATAGCCTTATGTTATATATATATATAGATTATAGTGCTAAATTGATATTGTATGCTTTCTGCTCACTGTGTAACGCAGGCTCGCGTTTCTTTTTACTTTCTGTCCATGACGTGCTAGACGCTTGTTCCCGCGCCGATCGTAAATCTGATCGGGTCCGCGGGTCGCGTGCACCGCGTTAATCACCGCTTCAATCGTCGCGCCCAGGGAGCGCTCTGCCTTCCCTGCCGGGCGCTCTGCACCCGCTGCAGTCATCAGTGGAGTGGGAGTAGGGGAGCGAGGCCGCGCGTCTGCTGGACGCGCAGTCCTCTTTCTGCTTGGACGAGCGGCCGATCATCGCGTATGCGCGGCGGCCATTTTTGGTCAATTTCACTGTCAGATTACAGTGATCGCTACGAGCGGGAGCAACGCTCCGATTTAAAAATTGACAGAGACTCGTCCTTTAGCTCCCGCTGACGCCCGTGGCTTACAGCAGCTGGGGGCTGAATAATTGAGCATAGGCATTGCCTAGAGAGGTTGACAAGCCCTCCCTCCACTTTATATTATATTATATACTATTGATTGCATAGACGCTTGGCTTGCCTGGGGTCGTACCTCTCCCCCGTGATTGTCCAGTGCAGTGGACCCTGTGTTAGTGTGCTATCTCGCACTACAGTGTGGCAGAGAGTAAGGTACATTCAACTACCCTCTTAAATATGGCCGAATTCCTGTATGGGGAAGACTATTTTGAGGATGAGCCGGCTGGCTCCTTGGAGATGGACCTCGTAGAGGCCTTGGACGCGGGGGTGCAACAGTCAGTTAATTCGGCACTAGTGCGGGCAATTGCACCCCTAAAGCGCCACCTGAACGCCTATGCGCTGCAGCAGGGATGGCTTCCAGCCACGAACGCGCGACCCAAGTTCAAAACTAAGAAGAGTTCTAATCCTCATACAGAGGATTTTGCGCGCCTCACTAGGGCCATGGCGAATGACCACTCCTACGTTACGCCCGATGACACTGCGAGCTCCCTTCAAGGGGAGGATGGGGACTCACCATCAGAGCAAGAGTCAGATCAGGAGGAGGCTCCTAGACCCGCGAAGAAAACCAGGAAAGAACATCATCTTGAGCCCTCACTACCCAAGGTCCTAACCTTCGAGCCTGCGGACATCGTCCATCCAAACTCGACCGCATGGCTCCCGCCGCAGGAGGTGGCGGACTATGTTCAAGCGCACCTACGAAGACCTTTTGACAAGGATGTCAGGGCTCGACTTCGGTCCGAATGCCCGAGACCAGACTTGGCGGCGAAAGTGGCAGACACTCCCGAGGTGGACCCCACCATGCTGACATATTTAAAAAAGTCGAACGACAGAGCACAACACAAACAAAGTTCCAACTGACCAGCAATAGTCAGTAATGTATTTAATTTCCAAAAAGAGCAGTAACTATAACAGTCAGTATAGCAAGAGCTTGATTATAGGTGAATTAGTGTTCAGAAATGTTGACACGTAGTTGTAGCAAGTAAACAGCCGACACGTGTTTCATCGATAAACGACTTTCTGAAGGCTTGATTCGATATCAGTATGTGGAAAAATCACGCAAGCACCCTTATGTTCTCCAATACGTAGTTCAAAGGAGTGCAGTAAAAACAATTCCGAATCCGTGAATCGTAATGAACTTGTATGTTCACTAGTTAAGTCGAATGAGCTAGAAAAACCCATTATGGTAGACCGGTAGAAGCCAAGGTAAAGCGCTTCTAAGAGAATGTCGGTCTTCTGTTGAAGTCCTAAAAGCGAAGTTTCCTGCTCCCAACTCGTAACCTTACGTGTCAACATTTCTGAACACTAATTCACCTATAATCAAGCTCTTGCTATACTGACTGTTATAGTTACTGCTCTTTTTGGAAATTAAGTACATTACTGACTATTGCTGGTCAGTTGGAACTTTGTTTGTGTTGTGCTCTGTCGGTCGATTTTCTATAATTGATGTGCATGAGAAATTCTTTCTCTACGCACTGGGTAACACTGTGGATGGCACAGTGTTGACATTGAGCATGCTATAGTACGTATTGTGATTTACATGTGCAAACTGAACAGAGGTGCTGACTGTTTTCTTTGAGAGCACTGCCATCATCTGTATATCATATTTAAAAAAGTATTCAAAGGATCCCAAAAAAGGTATCGACCGAGCTTGGCGATCCTGTCAGGACAAGTTGTTAGACTTGTCGGGCCCCTCACGAAAATACTAGAAATGGGCTACCAAGCCAAGGAATCAGGAACACTGGTTAATCCAGACAAACTTATTGGTTGGGCGCAAAGGGCGGTGTGCCAACTTGGCAACGCCAACTACGCCAAGTCCAGTGAGAGGAGACGGTCTATCCTCATCAAACTGGACCCCAAACTAGTGGAATTGTCCTCTTTGGAGGCGGGGTCTGTGGCTCAAGGCCTCCTTTTTGGCCAACCGTTTTTAAAAGAACTGACTAAATTTGTAGCCACCTTCAGTGGCCTGGATAAGGCGCAGGAGTCCCTGAAACGCGCCTTTCGGACGGTTTTCACCAGGGCCGGACGAAGTCGAGGGCGGTCGTTCGGCCGAGGATTTAATCAAGGCGCCCCACGTGGCCAGCACCACCAGAGAGGAGGGTATCAGGACCCCAACTCCGGACACTCCTTCTTCTACCCCACCCGGAGAGCAAAGAACCGGTTCCGGAGGGGCAGGTTCGGTGGCAACCAGGGCAACCACCAGGACACCGGAAATACAGGTGAGACTCATCTTGTGTTCGGAGGTGGTGTTGGGGGGACGGATCTACTCTTTCCTACAGGTCTGGCAAACGATCTCGCAAGATGCTTGGATCTTGGAGACGGTCCAAGGGTACAAACTGGAACTGTACGATACACCCGCTCAGAGCTCTCTTCCTCCTCCCATACATTTTTCCCGTCAAGAGCAGAGTTTTATCACGGACGAGATCCAATCTCTCCTGAAGAAAGGAGCAATCGTGGCCACTCAACTCCACCCTCGGGGTTTTATCAGCAATGTTTTCCTGGTCCAGAAAAAAGAGGGCGGGTCCAGGTTAGTCCTAAATTTAAAAGAGTTCAACGGGTGGATAATCTACTGTCACTTCAAGATGGAAGGCATCCACCTTTTGCGAGACCTTTTACAAGAAGGGGATTGGATGGTCCGTCTAGACCTGAAAGACGCGTACCTATCCGTCCCCACATCGACGTTTTCTTCAGTTTCTCTGGCAGGGCGCCTGCTACGAATACAAGGTCCTTCCCTTCGGACTTTTGTCAGCACCTTGGTGCTTCACGAAACTCCTTCGTCCGGTAATGGAGTGCTTGAGAGCGCGCGGGGTTCGCTTGATCGTCTACCTGGACGACATCATTATCATGGCTCGCTGCCCCCAACTGGTGACCACGCACCTGGAGTGGACCATCGATTTGCTTCAGAGCCTGGGTTTCGTGGTGAACCCTCAGAAGTCCATCCTGTCCCCCACACAATCTATAGAATTTCTGGGTTTTCAGGTCGATTCTCGGAGCTGCCAGCTTCTCCTTCCCTCACAAAAGATCTGAGTAATCAAGAAAGACTTGAGGTTGATTGTGAACAGGCAGATTGTATCCTTGAGGTCGATAGCCCGAGTAGTGGGTCTGCTAGCCTCTTCGATCCAGGCTATTTTCCCGGGACCCCTTCACTACTGCGCACTCCAACGCTTAAAGATTCAACATCGCCGCAAAGGTCTCGGATATGCCGAACGGATTCCTCTTTCCGAGGAAGCGAGGTTGGAAATGTTGTGGTGGTTAGACCACATGGAGTCGTGGAATGGCAGAGCCATATTCGGATCCAGTCCAGAGGTAGTGATCGAATCGGACGCCAGCCGCTGGGGCTGGGGAGCCCGCTGCAGTCCGATTTTGACGGGGGGTCGGTGGTCTCAGGAGGAGCTCTCCCTACACATCAATTGCCTGGAACTGCTGGCAGGCTTGTTTGCGATTCGCAGTCTCTCCCCCCAGAAGATGGACTGCTTCATCCTCTTGCGGATGGACAACGTATCGGCGGTCCGATACATGAACAAGCTGGGGGGAACGAGGTCCTGAATTCTTGCAGAGATTGCCAAGGACTTTTGGCATTATTGTCTGCGCCACAGAATATCAGTCGTGGCAGAGTACCTCCCGGGTCGCAGCAACGAGGTGGCAGATTGGCACTCTCGTTACCTACGGGATTTCAGCGATTGGAGGCTTCACCCCCGAGTTTTCCGTTTCCTGAATCAATTATGGGGCCCTTGTTGGTTAGATTTGTTTGCGTCACGGCTGAACAAACAACTCCCGGATTTTTACAGTTGGCGTCCAGATCCGGAGGCGATTGCCTCGGACGCGTTCCTTCAGATCTGGCCTCCAGCCCTTTGCTATGCCTTCCCGCCGTTTGTAAGGATACCCAGAGTTCTGGCTCAAGCCAGACGCCAGCAAGCAGAGCTTATTCTAGTCACACCATTGTGGAGGGCACAAGCTTAGTTCCCTGTAATCCTAGAAATGTCTTGTGCTGCGCCAATTCTCCTTCCACAGAGGTGGAACCTGATGCTGGACCCTCAGAAGGCTCCTCATCCCTTGGTAGAGGCAGGGCAACTCCCTCTGGTGGCATGGCGAGTTTCAGGGATAGATGGGAGATCCCAGGGCTTTCGAGAGACGCTCATGCATTCATTAAACAGGCATGGTCCGCTAACACCCACAAGTGGTATTCATCAGCATGGAGCAAATGGTGTAGCTGGTGTGCTCAACGGGACGTCGATCCCACTACAGCAAATGTCTCCATGGTCATGAATTACTTAGCCTCCCTGGCTTCATCTGGCCTCGCGTACAGAACGGTCAATAACTTTCGGTCTGCTATCTCGGCTGGGCATGTTCAGCTGGATGGCAAACCAGTGGGGGAACATCCCTGGGTTTGCAAACTGCTTAGGGGCATTCGGATGGTCAAGCCTCCGTGTCCAAAATACTCGTTCCTATGGGACGTCACAGTTGTGCTACGATTCCTAGAAAACTGGCCCGCTAACAAGTACCTGTCATGGAAACAGCTTTCCGCCAAGCTGGCTATGTTGTTATGCTTGGTCTCTTGCAAGAGAGTATCTGATATCCGGGCTTTGGATTTGGCAGGACGTCGTTTTTCCCCTGAGGGGGTCACTTTTATTATCTCCAGACGTACCAAGTGCAATACCACATCAGTGTCTTATCCAGCTTTTCCGGATAATCCGAAATTATGTGTGGTTCAATGTGTTAAAGCGTATGAGGTGAGTACAGCTGAATTTCCTTCAAATATGCATGGACAACTGTTTATTGCTTTACAAAAACCTTTTTGCCCGGTGACCCCAGCCACCTTATCTCGATGGGTGCGTTGGCTCATGAGCGAAGCAGGCATTGATGTCTCCAGATTTGGTGCTCATTCTGTTCGAGGGGCGATGGCGTCTAAGTCATTTTCTCTGGGAGGAAGTCTAACCGATATAATGAATACAGCTGATTGGTCGACAGAGTCCACCTTTAAGTCTTTTTATTATAAACCTATTTTAGATGTGGCATCAGTAGTGGTGGCTAAGCTTTGAACAAGCATAATCGGAGCCTCCGGTCCTGACATAGAATTAAAAATTTGCGAACATTCGTGACAAGAATTGTCAATTCTATTAAGGACACGGAGGCGAGGATTATCCCACCCAGAGTTATGTATTATTCTGAATCATATGTGGTGACTTTACAGTTATGCTGATAATATTGCATCCTGATTGTATTATTTTACTATTCCCCCCTGTTTTGACGGATTTGATGTTTACGATATTTTTCAGGGGTTGCCGTTATTACAGATTTGTTCTCTTTGTTACAGATACAAATGGCAAGTAAGGTGTTTTTCCTTCTTCGATGGATTACTTGGAGTGTCTTCCCTCCTACGAAGTGCTGCGGTCACTCGCCAGTTATTCGAAATGCGGGGTCCCTCCCCGGGATCGGAAGTTTCCCAGTTGGATTTCAAGATGTTTGGTTATCGTGAAGGACTTTTTCCATCACGGACACTGTTCAAGATTGAGTTTTGTCTCAAGGAAGTTGGACTTAATGGTTCACAGATCACGCAAAGAAAAAGGAAGTGGTTACCTCAGTTGGACCTTATATAGGCATACTCTCTATGGTTATGGGGCACCTGGTGCTCATGGGATTTGTAGTTTTATAAATAGTGTTTTTTATTGGCTGCTGTAATAAAAGAGCAAAGAAATGAGAAGCATAATCCTCGCCTCCGTGTCCTTAATAGAATTGAAAATTCTTGTCACGAATGTTCGCAAATTTTTAATTTTACTGCAACAGGGGCTTTATTCACTCCATGGGTATCACCATGTAAAATGTAATGCCCCCACCCTTTTTTCTCTCCACTCCAGGTGAGCCCATAATGTTATGGCCTAAATGGGAAAAAAACATTCCTTCATTATTCCAAGGTTTGTGGAACCAGTCTTTCTAGCTAAAGGAAAACTGTGCTTTTATGCAGTTTGGGTAGTATTTGAGAATCTTCCAGATTTAGAAGATGAGGGTGGGGAATTGAATGAGTTTGAAATGTGACTAAAGAAACTAGATTTACATTACCTTCCGAAAAACAGCATTATGCTACAATGTTACCACTTCGGTATGAGAGAACAAAAACCGTATGAGAGTATGGTAGGGTATGAAACAGCCATAAGAAAATTAGCTACCACCTGTAAGTATTAGGAATCAATTTATGTTATGATGTTGCAGTGACATAATCAGACATGAGATATGGGTTAAGGATATTCCTCCTTTGCATGATGTAATTTCCACTGCAAAACGTGTTGAAGATACATTGGCTTGTCTTGAAGAATTGGAAAGGAGCTAAAATTACCATTGTCAGAAAAATAAATGTAAAGGTAGATGAAGCTACGACTAAGGATGATGATATAAGTGATACCAAAAGTGCACAAAGTCAATCTACTAGATTAAAAAATTGCGTATGTTAAAGGTGTGGGAATGCAGTAATTTTGCTTTTTACAAAAAGTGTCCTGCGTTGAATGTTATATGTAAAATTTGTAGCAAGAAAGGTCATTTTGCTAAGTGCTGCAAGGCATCCAACAACACTACTCAAGAATCTGTGAAAGTTGTAGATGATTGCATTTTGTCAGTGTTCACTATTGGTAAGCCCAGAAACATCCTAAGGATAAGGTCATTATTGAAATTTTGAAACTTGAAACATTGTTCGATTCTTGAGCGTGGCTGTAGGAAAGAGGGATCTGCTTTCATGGTCACCCTCACTTTTTGCTGGTGTCATTATGTTTTACTGACTAGTCTGACTGGGATCCTGCTAATCAGGACCCAAGTCTCTGTGCTTCTTCCCTAAATTGGACATGGTGAGTACTTAGGTACACTCTAGATTGGCAGCACTTACGACAGATATAAGTTTGCTTATATCTGAGGTCACTGCACTTAAAACCTATAAGTCACCCCTAAGGCAGGCCTTTCAATCCTTAAGGCAGGGTGCTTCGGTTCTAAGTGTGGGGGTGCCCCTGCATGAGCAGGACAACCCTACAACCTTCGGAGTCCATTCTCCCGGGTTGTAAGCGCATCAGTCATTACGATATATAGAGTGGCCATGCGTCACATGTGATGACCATCTCTAAACTGGCTGTAACAAACCCTGTAATATTTGGTATCAAACATGTTGGAATCATACCCCCACACCGTAAACGGTGTGGAAGGTATAATTCCATGCACTGTAAAGCTCCTCCGGGAGGCCCTCAGTGCTCCGGTACCAGTCTTCCAGAACCGGACAGCAAGCTACGGCTGCTGCCGAACAGAGACACGTTTCTGCCCTCCTGCTGCTGAGCCATACTTGAGCAGGGAAAGGCAGAACAATAGATATCCTGTCACAGGGAGGTGTGACCACCTCCCAGACAGGGTTTAGTGTATTGGGGCAGGGTGGGAGCGCTTGCAAGAGCCACTGAGACTGCTTGAAGGGCACATTTGGTGCCCTCCTTGCATATTCCAGTTCAAACCAGTTCAGGGAGCTATTGGCTCCTGCTCTGGCGCGAAACTGGACAAAGGACATGGGGGTATCCTCCCCACTGTCCGACCCCTCCTCTGGGAGGGACCCCTGAGTCGTTCCAACGCTTTCCTACGGGTACTTAAGGGCTTACCTGTGGGTGGGTCCCTAGATTCGTTGTGGGACAAGATTCTGATCACATACCACTTCAACCTCGACCGTCTGGGCACTCTGGAACACGCTGAACTTCGCGCTGGGAACCAAGACTGCAACTGGGAAGACTCCTGCTGCTCCTGGTCTCATCGTCCTGCAAGTCTGCTGCAAAGTCTGTGCCTGTGCTCCATACAGGTTCTTCACAGGACCTGTGTACATCCAAGACACCCGAAGGAATCTCCCTTGGAGTGAAGGAGTCACTCCCCTGCATCTGCAGGCACCGCAACGCAGCTAACCGGTCTGCTGATCCTGGGATCCCACGGACTCTGGAAGGCTTAGCAACACAGGTGGTGCTTCTGCAACTCCCTTGAGGCCTGCACTGGCTTCTCGCCGAGTTTGAGGCCAGTATCCCTTGTTGGAAACGCTGGAGCAGAACCCCTGTGCACAGCGTCGACTTGCCGTTGACAAGGCTTGTTGACTCTCTCCTCCAGAGATCTTCGGGCTCCAAGAAGCTCCTACCTCAAGCATCTCCTGCAACCAAGATCTTTGCCTGCATCTCATCATCTGCACCGTGGGCCTTCATCTTTTGGTGAGCTGCTTGAGGTCCTCTTGCAACTCCTGTGCCTCCGGTCCATGGGTCCTCTTGAGGGTCTTCTTTGGCTCCAGTGGATTCCCCTGCTTGCTCGGGCCTGCTCTGACTTAGCTATTCGTGGTGAGTCACTTGGACCTTGCTGGTCCCGACACTGTACCTTTTTCGTCGACTACGTTGTTTGCCGCTGCCAAGGCTTGTTGTTGCCCCTGCTGGACATTGACTCTTTGGCTCTAGACATCCGACGTAGGACAGCTCGTAAATAGCTCCTGGTCTTCCACAGCGTCGCCTGGTCCGCACAGCTGCATCTTAAAGGGCACCGTAAAACTCTACTGCATCCCCAACATCGGTGGCATAGACTCTGTCCCCTCTGCTTGCAGGTTCTTTTCACCTTGAATCCACCTTTGGGTTTCACCGGACTCCTTCATCTTCTTCTCCAACAGCATCTTTCCTGAAGTCCTCCATTGTGGTCTATGGCGATTTCCAACGTCACTTGACACCTATGCACCCAGCTTCCCTGGTGTAGGTATCCAGGTTCCTGGGGTATCCTCGGGTGGGGTGACTCTCCAACCTTCCATCCTCCACGGGTGTCGTCAGGGTCCGCAAAGAGGGGTCCTTTTTAGGTCGAGCCTAGCTGCACTGCTGTAGAAGAGTATGCGAGAGAAGCTGCACCCACTCTCCTCCCATATTTTTCATTGGCTTGTGTCATTGTCTTTCGTAAATGCTGCCTTCGGATTCGTTAATAGGCTTGTTAGTCCCTCCTTATTACGGCCTTGCCTTCATTTGTACCCTCCCATGGCGACTGGCCGTTTTACTTCGGTTGTTACACGGGACCTGTTATTTAGTCTGTAAGCACTATTTACTTTATTGAGTTTCTCTTACTGCAGGCCAGACATGCGCTGCTTCAGCTGAAACCGCTTGTGCTTTTTTAAGCAGCACGGCCGCTCCCATAACACGGGTGCCTGCTTTCAATCACTTTAACCCGGCATTATCATTATCTCGTGTCAGTTTCAACACCCCCCCCGCCTACCCCCCTGTAAAATGGATTTAGAAATGATCAGCGAATTAAGTCATGTGAATTCCAGGTAGCACATAATCCTGTGCTAATGGGCTGAAGCTGACAACATCAGATCAGTGTTACATGTCATCTGTACTAAAGCCACCTGACGGATTGTTTTCAAAAGCCTGTTTTATTTAACAACAACACCACCACCAATACCACCACCACCACCAATACCACCACCATCATTACCACCATCATCAATACCACTAACCCTGGGCGTAGAATTACTCTACGCTCGCGTAGTTTGCGTAGTTTGCGCTACTACGCAGTACGCGAATTGCACGTAGCACAGTGCAAAAACGCGTAGCGTAGCGGGCATTTTTTGCTTGCTCGCGGTCCTCAACGTCAAGTTGGCGACCGCGAGCGAGCAAAATGACATCCCGGCGAGACTTTTTCCTCGTTCGCGATCTGCAACATCAAGTTGCCGATCGCGAGCGTGGAAAATAAACCTCCCGGCGAGATTCTCAACGCGGGGAGGTCAGGTTTCTCATTGCGAGTGGTCGCGTATGCTCGCGACCGCTCGCGATGAGAAACTGCCAGTCCACGTTGAGAAAACTGCCGCTCGAGTACAAATCTACTCGAGCGGCAGAAAACTGATTCGCTTGCACTGTGCAAGATGCCGTTTGCAATGATTGCACAGTGCGGACAAGCATCCGGCACTGTGCAATCAGTGCGAACAGCATTTTCCCTACCGCACTACGCAGTTCGCGTAGCTACGCGTAGCTTGCGTAGTGCGAAGTGCACTTCGCGTAGTGTAGCGCCACTACGCAAACTACGCAAACTACGCCCAGGGTTAAATACCACCACCACCGCCAATACCACCCCCACCTATACAACCACCACCAATACCACCACCACCAATACCACCACCACAACCACCACCACCAATACCACCACCACCAATACCACCACCAATACCACCAATACCACCACCACCACCACCAATACCACCACCAATACCACCACCACCAATACCACCAGTACCAATACCAATACCACCACCTATACCAATACCACCACCTTTACCAATACAAATACTACCGCCAACACAACCACCAATACCACCACCAATACCACCACCAACACCACCACCACCACAACCAATTCCACCAATACCACCACCACCAATACCAGTACCACCACCACCAATATCACCACCAATACCAATACCACCACCACCAATACCAATACCGCCACCACCAATACCACCACCACCAATACCAGTACCACCACCAATACCAATACCAATTCCGCCACCACCAATAACACCACCAATACCACCAAAGCCACCACCACCACCAATACCATCACCAATACCACCACCACCACCAATACCAGCACCACCAATACCACCACCACCAATAGCACCACCACCAATACCACCACCACCAGTACGAATACCACCACCTCAGCGCCTCTCGCTCACTAGTAATAGCAGGGGCACTGTACGAGGCCGGAGCTGCAGCCGAGACCATCCCTCCCTACCTCCATGCCTGCCATAAAGCACAGCCCGCCTTGCACCAGGAGGTGAAGCCAGGGCTCTACTACAGCTGGAGTGTTTTTTATTAGGGCAAAGATAGCAATGACATTACGCAATGCCACACTGCACACTCAAATCACGGAGAGGGCAGAAAATAGCCTCCCCCCCTCCTTCTCTTCCTCCTGAGCCGCGACAGTGTAATCACAGAGCAAAAGGTGTTGGAGCGCTTTGTTAGTGTTTATAACTCGGATCATATGTAACTCTCACTTCACACTCTGTGTCTGTGCAATTTACAACACTTACACATCTTCTTCACTGCACTATTTATCACTACTTAGAAGACGTCGCAGGCCGGTCTCTTTCTCTGATATTTACAATCTAACAAGTGGTCGAGAAGGCCCTTTATTGCAATGCAATAGGTCTTGCATTTGCAAGAGTTTAAGCTATTGGTATTGTAAATGACAATGCCTTTTTATTTATGTTTTAAAACCCAAAACATAAATAAAAGGCATTGTCATTTACAATGCCAATAGCTCAAACACGCGTGACTGCAAGACCTATTGCATTGCAAATGCTTGTTCTTTAGAACTGCAACCGCGACTTACCCATTGACTAACATTGAGCACACGATTGTGTTTCCACTCAGCACACGACCTCGGTGGGATTCCTAGATACTCATCTTGGGTGGTTCCTTGGGTCCCCGGCTCTTCTACGTCCTCTGGGTCCACTCTTGTCTTCAGTCGTGGTTCGCATTCCACTATTTTAGTATATGGTTTGGCCTCTCCCTGGAGACCACTGTGTAGTGTAGCTCCTATTTCCCTAATAGGCTCTGCGCATTGGAATAATATATCTTATAGGTTTGACATAGGACTAAGGTCAGTATGTCCCTATCGAGTATATTAAACTTAATTACTTGTGCCAGCTAGCTCAGAGGCCACTAGAAACTCCTTGACAACAAGAAGGGAGTAGTTTCTGGCAGCCGCAAAACATGACCACTTTGTTTCCCTTTAGAATCAGAACGTGTCCCAGAGTCGTGGAAACAATAGATAACTATTTCACTCAGCTCAATCGTGCATGCTTAGTTTTCTCCTAGTTACACAGAAAGAAATAGACGGGCGTTTCAATAAAAGATTTATTGAACAGTCTTGTTTCTGGTGTAAGTAAAATGTGCTGTTACGATCACAAGACAGTATGCGAGATAAATAATGTACAGTGTGAGCAGTAGAAATAAATAATACTGTGATAGCATTATCTTTTAGTACATATGCTTTTACATAAATAACACAGACTAAAAATGCGAGTACTCATACGATGCGTTTATAATCTAGTTCTACCCCAATGTACCTAACCTAACCTAGGTGTAGGGAGAGGTAGGAAGTAGGTGAAGTATTCCTTACTATGGTATACTAAGAGTATGTTAAGCCTAGTATGCCTAGTATGCCAAGAGTCCCTCTAGGTTCTTGTCAGCTCCATACCTGAAGAATGAGAGAGGTAGGAATCTCTTTGCCAGACTCGAACTCCAACACCCCGCAAGGGAAGTCAGATCACTGGAAGCTGGACTCTCTGCGTGCAGGGATGACAGCGTCTTCTCAGTGCGTCAGGCCGGGAAACGGGCTCCTCTGAAGTCGATTTCTCCTCTAGTTTACAAGGGCTAGGGAAGGTATATTTATACCTGAGAGTACCTAAGAATGTTAGTATTGACGTGAGTCGGACAGCGAAAGACGTCATGAATGAACCCCTAAGGAATAATGGTTCATGCATAATATATGAGTCCTTGAAGAAATCAATAGTCCTGGACTAGGAAACTCCCGCAGCCTAAAGGTCTGTCCTTCATGAACTCGTTGTGACGTTAGGGTGGACGGATGTCAGAGACCATGCCTGTATTTGGAGTGCACGGTTTAATGCCTAAATAAGGGCTGGGATTTTATGCCTATATAAGGGCAGGGCGAATTGTGCCTATATAAGGACATGATACTGGAAAGCCCGTTTATGGACACCCTAAGAGGAATACAACACCCACTCCACTTTCGTGTGTACGATAATACTAAAATGCTAAACATTTAAAATGCTAAACATAAAATGGAGTACCGCATATTTAAAAATATTTCTTAAAAGCATTAAAAAACATAGTAAAAAATGCAAAAGGTACTGTACATTTGAAGCAAATGCTTTTCATTTCAGGCATAAAGTTCGAAAATAAATGCAATTGGAATGAAAGAAGCAGTAATATTTACATGTGACAGAAAATGATCGATAAGTTGTTAAAAAATCAAAGTCATTTCATGTCATGAAAATTAATGAACTGTTTTAGACACACAAGATGACTAAGTGTCCGTGGAAGTACCTTGAAGTCTGTACTATAAGGCTAGTTCTACTTTAAGCAGATTGAAGTGCCATTTTTGTTCGAAAAATGGGAAAAAAAGTTCAATTTTGGTAGAGTTCCAAGTTGTTTTGAAAATGAAGGCCAAATTGTTACTGCATCTCTGGAACACTGTATGCTGAATCAGAGTCAGTTTACGGGTCTGGTGTAAACATGAGATCATCTATTTCTATAGACAAAACATCATCCACTGTAGTTGGTGTCAGTTGGAACACCTCGTGAAGTAGATTAATTGCACAGAGATGAGAAGCATCGCTTCCAGCATAGGTTGCCTCAGCAATGTTCGCGTCCGTTGTTACCTGTGTGCCTGTAGATCTTTCTCGTACCTCAGCAGCAGCCGAAAGCGTCTGTGAGATCTCAATGAATGCTGACATCAGGATCGGTAGCCTCTGGGGACAACACAGAGCATGGGCCGTTATCGGGTTCAGCAGAGTATCGACATCCGTTGGCGTAGCTGATGGAAATGTTAGACAGGTGTCCAACATGCATTCTTTACCGCATAGCAGGCATCGTAGAACAGGTAAGATGCAATCTTGCCAGATTGGTCTGAATGACAGGAACCAAGTTGTATTAAGGTCCCGTAGACGAGTCATGCCCAAAAGCTGTACTATTAGCTCACAGCACTTTCGTTCAAGGAGAGCTTTCTCCATTTCGCTCGGAGTGATGTCTGCGAATAGGCTGGCCATAGCGCAATAGCAGGAAGAGAAATTGAATTCCGGCAACAAGTGCTAGAATTAATGGTATGCCACCAAACACCGAATGTGCAAAGTTCGGGATGATTCCGAGTATTGCCTGGAAAGGTGCTAACAGACCGGAGCAGATGCTCTTCAATACATGTACAATTCCGGTTGTATCAGACATATTGAAGATACGTCCTATCATTTCTACGAAATGTATAGGGCAGTTTGTACGTATTAAAGTCTGTATCTCAGCCGAAGTCCTTGCTACTTGTAGATCATAGGTTTCTTTGGCCGAGGTCAAAGGCACTGTTTGCTGTAAAAGCATGGCTTTCATTCTGCTCAAAGTATCAAATCTTATAAAAGAGACGTTCAGCGAAGGCCATAGAGGCGACTCCTGACTGTGTCTATTGGGGCAAACAATACTTGCATACAGCAAGTGACCCTGGAGTTGACCGTTACTAGATATGGAATGCCTGGCAGCATGCGCAGCAACTCTGATCATTCAACATGAGGTAACTCCCATTAGAAAGTTGTCCAAACGTTGGATTAATCACAGCAGCTGGTGTACCCCTCTGATGGCAAGACAAATTTGCCACAGAACCATTACAAGCCCCGTGTAAAGAAATGTCCTGACATATAAGTGAACCGCTCAGTGCACGTTTACAGTGTGTACCGCTCAAAACACTTCACGATCCCCACTCCAACATCTATATGTATACGGTAAATCCCAAGATGTCTTAATGTATTCCTTACCCAACCTTTCATATTTGCCTGCTTGCATTTGTCTGAGGCAATACTGAAACTGAAAAGTACTCACAGGTAATGTTATTTTGCCATGAATAAGCCATTCTGTAGCTGGTTTTTCTGCCACTGTGAATGGTAACTTTTCCAGTTTTTCAATGCTTAGCACTGTATACTTTGCTCCTCTTTGTGCCAGTTCGATCTGTTTATCAGTTAGATTGTATTCTGCAAACAGAGCCGATGTGTTGATGAAACTACAAGGCACATAGCCCTCTCGCAATGATTGCAGCGTCCAGCTTAATAACACAATAGAACGTAATTGAGACTGGCCTTGCTGTAACATCGCCAAATCTTGTTCTAGTATGTCGATAGCAGAGGATACAATGCCATCCAATGAATATATTCTGGCGGACAAAGTTGTTAACCCATTGTCGACCACAGAGAGTGTTTTCTCTAAATTAATACGATCAAGTTCACGTATTCGTTCTGCAGCCTCCATTTGTGATACTTTCCATGCTTCATTATAGGCAGCATAAATGCCGGCATATATGAAACGTTTTTGACGCGGTTTTCTTGGTCCAAGCAAGAATTCCCTAAGGTCTGCGTCCTTTTTAAGTAAGGTTAAGTGTTGTTTCACATCCTGTAGTGTAGACTTATGCAGCCAATCGAGGCATAATTTTCCTACACTGTATGTTGTTACTACTCCCGGATGTTGTCTTTGGACGTATCTAGGGTCTGGCCTATGAATAGTAAAGCCCTGAGTTTTATTCTGGAATCTTTCCTGACAGTTATTCATGTCTGTGGGCCAGATCAACCATTTTTTCCAATCAGGATTAGATCTGTTGAGTTGTAGTATATTGTCAACTGTCACCACTGCCTGTGTATTATTATCAGTGGCAGGTGTTGGTACAGAAGGTGTGTTCATCTCTTTGATCTTGGCTAATCCAAGACATGATGTTTGTTGGATGGTTTCATTCAAAAACATTATTTGTTCAGGGATGATACAGGCTCTAAATAAAGCTTCTATCCCCTGCACTTGCCAATCTTTAGTACCCCAGACAGTTTTTGTGTCTACTGTGTCTTTCCAAAAGTCGAAACCCTGTCTAGACAGTTGGGCATTAAATAATGCAGAATAAATCTGTTTTGTATTTGTTAATATAATTTTCAGTCCTGTCTTGTTTACATTTTTATAGTAAAACATTTCTGGATCAGATGTATTGTAACCTGAAAAATATGGAAACTTATTGGCAAATGTTTTTGAACTACCTTTAGGTGGTGTAGGACAATGTTCCCATTGGTTAAACTTAAACACATTTCTTGGATATGCAAATTTATGCAAATAATGATGACCATAGTGGTTATAACAATACAGTTGTTCATAGTCTGATGAACCCTCTAAATATTCATTTTTAGAAAATGCAGCAGATTTTTCTAGGTCAAACATTATGTCATTAACAGTCTCAAAGTCCCAATCATCAGAATAGGTACTGGACGAAATTAGATCACTTAGTGAAATTTTAAACAAATGTGGAATGTTCAATTGTTACGTCGGACCGAAGATGTCAAAATCTGTTTTGTCCCACACTATACCATCCTGTATAGGAACAGCTGTGATGTTCACTGATGACAAGTCTCTTGCTTCACGATGGGAGGATTTATGAGGTTTCAAAAGTACTTTCACGCCTTTTCCTTCAGTGTTCACATGGATGTATCTGCCACTTATAAGCACGCTCACAGTTGTAACCAAAGCTAGCCAGAGCAGGAAAACAAAAAGTCCAGATATATTCCAGAGTTCAATCCATGGAGAAACCAAATAAGTCTTTTTCAGAAAGTGAAGAAAGTCTTGTACTTGCTGCTTGAATTTTAATGATGCTGGCGTCGTTTCAGGTTCACTTGGATCTTCTGAGAACGTATCAAAGTTAATGAAATAGCCAGAAGCAGTTCTATCAATTGTTGGAATTGCATCAGGGTTTGTAGAAATCACTGGAACCAGTTCATCACTTGTCACATTGGTGTAGACAGGTGTATTTGGACGAACTGTTACTTGGTGTTCAAGAGGGATGAGTTCCATAGCGTTGTTGCTTAGTCCTCCATCTGTTACAGCTGAATTCTCGATTGTTATCAGTCTTTTAGTCTGAACCTCTTGGATAGTAGCGAGAGGAGTGCGTCTGCTACTAGGTCGGAGTCCACGAGGCCTACTATTTAGTATTGGCCACATACTGTGGTTTGATCAGGTCGATGGACACAAATCTTTTCTCCTTTCTTCCAGCAAGGGGCGGCAGAAGTACTGTTCTTGTTCCTTGAACTGCTAGGACAGGTACTGGTTGTCTGTAAGAAGGTCCAAATTCCTTCTTGTCCGCAATTTTTTCTCTGACTAGATCCCCAACTTTTGGAATCCAGACAGGCCTTGCTGGGACCGCCGATTTTTCCCCAGTGGTGGTTGGTTGTAGGAATACGTTGCTTTGTTTCGTTCTTAACTCATTGAGTTCCTGTAAAACAGCCAAACGATCTTTGATATCAAACAGTTTATTTTCCACCACTGTGCCTACGTGTTCAAGGTCTGGTACCCACATTCTTGTCCCAAATAGGACCTCATATGGAGTGACCCCCTAGAGAACTTCTTGGCAGATTATTCAATGAGCGTTGGACCCCACTAAGGTGTTTGACCCACCCATCACCCGAACCTAATACCCTAGCTGTTATAGACTGCTTTATGTCCCGGTTTTTCCTTTCCACAACCGAATTTCCCTCAGGATGGAATGGAGAGGAGTACCGCAATGCAACGCCCAGACTGGCCATGGCTTCTTTGTAAGCCCGAGAGCTAAACGCAGGACCCTGGTCAGAATGTAGCGTGCCTATTGCGTATGTGCCGATAAAGACTCGCAAATCTTTTATAACAGTTCAAGCGTCAGCTGAGCGCTGAGGCCATAATCATAGGAACCTAAATTCAGTATTTGTGGGAATGCCTTTGTCCAGTAGGACGCAGGTGCGTAGATAGTCTAATGCTGTCTAACAATGGTGTCTGTACTGGGTTGCCGCATTCGCAGCATGGTGTCTGGTGGCTCTCTCGCTGTAATTTACAGTCTAAGCAGTTGTTGATGAATATGTGAGTTTCTGTATTCATTCCAGGCCACCAGTACTTCTCTTTTAACATCAAAATTGTTTTAGAGATCCCTTGATGTGACAGACCCTCCCCCAAATGTGTTTCATAAATCAAGGCTGCTCTACGTTCCATGTTTGGAATTACCCTATCCCCCACTCCAGGGATTCGAGCAAAGGAACGTTGTTCGCATCAATTACATAAGAGTACTTGAGTGGAAACTTTTTTGGTAACGCTGCACTGCTGCCTTTGCTTGAAGCATTGACAGCCAACATTATCTCACCGTCTATTTTTGTTTTTGAACGAGTGATCGCAGCTACGGAAGCCGTCTGCACAGCATCAGCCAATGAATTCCTGCAACGTAAACGCCATCACGTTGATGACTCAGTGTGTGGATCACGTGAGCCTTTGGTAGTTCGTTTTTCAACTGAACTACTTGTTCCCAAAGCATTTTGTGCTTTATTGTGCCACCTTTCGCATCTTTGAAACCATTTTCAAGCCAGTTTTGTATATATTCATTATACGACTGAACACAGTAAAAGGAATCGCACACTATTAGTGTGGGGAATTCTCGATCTGTACTTTCAAGTGCCAGTTTGAATGCTTGTAGTTCAGCTCGCTGAGCTGTACAATCTCCTAGAGACTGGGTTTTTGTGACCATAGGTCTGAAGATGCCATTTCGCATGCGACCTTTAACGATTGCACACGCTGCACTGTAAGCTTGCTTACTCCCTGTTGCGGGCTGTGCGGATCCGTCAGTGTAAATTATGAATTCGTACTGATCGAGAGGCAGAATTTCAGTAGGCAGAGGACATTCATGTTCATATTGCAGGAATGCTTGTGTTTTTAAATCTGGATCAAAAACATATTCAACATCTGTTGCAGCAAGAGAATTAACCCATTGTATCCATCTTGGATGTAATGCTTTAGCATTTGGAATGCTTGCTTTTGTGACCGCTTCTAAAGCTGGTACCGGGGTTACGACAATAATGCGTTTCCCTTGGGCTAAGGCTCTTTCTTTTGCTACAGCGGTTTGAACTGCTGTCAGAATTTTTTCAGTTGAACTGAAGCGCATTTCCGCTTGTGTGTACAAATGAGATTTGTATGCGATTGGTATTTTCTCACCCTCATTGAAGGTTAAGTAGGTGAATCCGCATTGACCCGAAATTATTCGGATCACCAAATTGCGTTGACTTACGCGTGTTTGTAAGTGATTTGTTGCTAACATGTTAGCCTGTAGTGAACGCAAAATTTCTGTGTGTTCTTGTGTCCAATTTCTGATCGAAAAATCAGGTTTGATTAATGCGTAGAGAGGTTTAACCCTTTCTGCGTAATTTAGAATGTATGTTCTTCCAAAGTTTAGGAAACCCAGGATGGATTGTAAGTTTTTTAGCGATTTTGGAGGTTGGAGCAGCGCACACTTTTCCAAAATGTTAGCTGCCAAGCTCTTGCCTTCACTTGAAAGCTCATATCCTAGAAATAGGACATTGAGATGGGCAATTCGGGACTTTTTAAAGTTGAATTTGTAGCCCTCAGAGGCGAAACCCAGTATAATGGTGCTCACCCTGTTCAAGTTTTTGTCCAGGTCATCGTCTGTCAGATAAATGTCATCGACATAGGATAATGCCTCATTGTCATAAATTTGTAGTAACTCCGTTACCCTCGCTGAGAATAAACCTGGGCTATTCTTGAACCCTTGTGGGAGTCGACAAAAAGTGACGCTGGGTCCCCATTATGGAGAATGCTGTTAAGTACCTGCTTTCAGGTGCTATGTTTTGACAAAAGAAACCATTTGAGATGTCTAATGTTGTTTTATATTTTTTACGCACAATGTTATTCATTAATGCTGTGCTATGTGCATTTTGCACTGCAAACGTTTTAGAAGGATAGGTTACTTACCTGTAATCCTAGTTCTCTTCCAGGGGTATCCTCATCAAAGTCATAAGCACATGAATATTCCCGCCCATGCGTGGGACCCGGAAACACATTACATATATGTGAAAAACCATATATGTAGCTCTATATATATATCCATATATATATAAAAATACACAATGTAGCCTCCCATAAACATGCTGAGCAATGTTGTAAGGAATTCTCTTGCACATAAACATATTCCAATAAAGCAGGGAGAAAAAAACTTTTGAAAACTGCTTTAATAAACAGCAGACAACACAATCCTGCACGGAATAAATGAAGAAAACATTGCCAGCACATAGGCTGAATTGTGGAAACATTAGTGTAGAAAGCTGAAAAGCTAACCCACATAAACACTCAGATAAACTGGCACCGTGCCTTTAAGGCAGCCATGACCCCTAGCTTCCCATCATGCCTCAGGGGTGACAGTTAGGTCAGTTGTTCTTTGCGGATATCCGCAGACCTTTTTTACAAAGAGATGTATGAATCATGTTCACTTGCCCGGGGAGGAGGGTGGGTTGCTTATGACTTTGATGAGGATACCCCTGGAAGAGAACTAGGATTACAGGTAAGTAACCTATCCTTCTCTTCCAGGGGATCCTCATCAATAGTCATAAGCACATGAATAGAATAGCAAGCCCATCCCCTCATCCTGCGGGCAAGTAAACAGAGTACCATCAAGATACATAAACGCCATAAGGCCTATACCGACTCCAATAGGTTAGCATTGGAACAGATTCCTCAAGGAGGCCTGGCCCACTTGGGTATCTGCTCTGGAGTCAGAATCCAGACAGTAATGTCTGGTAAACGTATGGACCGATTTCCAAGTTGCCGCCTTGCAAATCTCGGCCATCGGTACATTATTTAAGAATGCAATCGTAGCAGCCTTGCCCCTAGTAGAATGAGCTTTAGGGGAGGCAAACAGAGGCTTATTTGCAATTTGGTATGCCAACTTTATACAAGATACTATCCATCTTGAAATGGATCTTTTAGAAGCTGGGAAGCCTGTTCTAACAGAGCCATAGTTTACAAACAATTGATCCGTTTTTCTAATGGATTTTGTTGCATCCAAATAGAATTTGAGAACACTCTTGAGGTCTAGCGAATGAAGAGACCTTTCCGCTGGTGTGGATGGACTGGGAAAGAAAGAGGGTAGAGAAATTGTCTGATTAACATGGAACTCTGACACAACCTTAGGTAGGAAGGAAGGGTGAGTTCGCATAACCACCCTATTATGGTGGAAAACCGTATAGGGTTCTTTAGAACAGAGTGCTTGTATCTCACTCACTCTGCGTGCTGATGTAATTGCTACTAGAAAAGCTACTTTCCAAGAAAGGTGTTGCAATGTAGACTTATGAATGGGTTCAAATGGAGGTCCCATCAATTTAGACAATACCAAATTCAACTCCCAAGGAGGAGAAGGAGGTCGATCAGGTGGATAAACCTTTTTCAACCCCTGTAGGAAGTCCTTGACCACCTGAAGCTGAAAGAAAGAAGGCTGGTTAGGTGATTTACGATATGCTGTGATAGCCGCCAAATGCACTTTAATGGAAGAATATTTCAAACCAGATTTGGCCAAATATAGCAAATACGGCAAGATTACCTCCTCTTGCCCTTTAATTGGACTCCAATCATTACTGATACACCACAAGTAAAACCTCTTCCACTTTAGAGAGTATGAGGATCTTGTGGAAGGTCTCCTTGACTCCCTTAAAATGTCCATGCAGTCCTGAGGGAGGTTCAAATGTCCGTACTGCAGGACTTCAGGAGCCATGCTGTCAAGCTGAGCGAGGGAAGGCTGGAGTGCAGAATTTTCCCTCCCATTTTGGTGAGAATGTCCGGCCTGCACGGAAGTCTCCGATGCGGGCGAACCGAGAGTTGCAAAAGGTCCGGATACCACCATTGGCGAGGCCAGTCCGGTGCTATGAATATCATCCTCATTCTGGATCGCAGAAGTTTGGCCACCACCTTCGGAATTAGAGGGAGGGGTGGAAAGGCGTATGCAAACGTCCCTGACCAATCTATCAAAAGACCATTCCCTCTCGTTCCTGGTCGGTAAAACCTGGATGCGAAGGCGTGGCATTTTCTGTTTTGATCGTCTGCAAAAAGATCGATGGAAGGATGACCCCATTGATGAAAGATTTCTGCCACCACTTCGTCGTTGAGCACCCAGTCTTCTTGCTCTTGGAAGTGACGGCTGAGGGCGTCTGCTCGCACGTTCTGCTCTCCCGGCAGATGTATTGCCGTGATCGATAGGTTCCTGGCTAGCAGCCAGTGCCAGATCGCCTGGGATTCGAGAGACAGAGGGCGAGAGCGAGTTCCACCTTGTTTGTTCAAGTAATACATGGTGGTTGTATTGTCCGTTTGAACTAGGATCGATCCGAGCTGAATTGACGGATGAAAAGCTTTGAGGGCTAAATGAACCGCCCGCAGTTCCAGCATATTGATGTGATATGTCTGTTCTCTGCTGGTCCATCTGCCCTGAGTTTGCAGATGACCCAGATGCGCTCCCCAGCCCTGAAGTGATGCATCCGTGATCAGAGATTGCTCTGACAGAGGTTGATGAAAAGGGACTCCCACCAGTAGGTTCTGTGGTTGCAGCCACCAGAGAATGGACTTCTTTGCTGCAGGAGAGAGGACAATCCGGTCGTTCCACTGACCCGAGGATTGATCCCATTTGTCCTCAAGATCTTGCTGTAACGGTCTCATCCTCAATCTGGCGTTGGGTATAGAGAAAATGCACGAGGCCATCGAACCCAGTAGAGAAGCCACCTGTCTTACAGACGGCTGATGAGCCTGAAGGATGATGTTGCCTTTGTCTTTCATTGATGACAATCTCTCCTCCGAAGGAAACACTTTTCCGAGGTCGGAGTTGAGGTTGGCGCCCAGATAGTGGAGTGATTGAGTTGGGTGAAGGATCGACTTGTCCAGGTTGACATGCAGGCCTAGGCGCTGAAGGAGATCTAGGCCGGTGCGAAGGTGTTCCTGCACCATTTGAGGAGAGGATCCCTTCAGCAGCCAGTCGTCCAGGTATGGATTTACGAACAGGCCTTGGCGATGTAATGCTGCCGCTACTACTGCCATGCATTTGGTGAATACCCTTGGAGCTGATTTTAGGCCGAAGGGTAAGACTTTGAACTGGTCATATCTTGTTCCCACCGTGAATCGCAAGAACTTGCGATGTCGTGCTGTGATTGGGATGTGAAAGTACGCATCTTGTAGATCCACCGAACACATCCAATCGCCTTCCTTAGATGTGGAAATATTTGGTGGAGCGCCAACATCCGAAACTTTTCCTTTTTGATGGACTTGTTCAGAGAACGTAGATCCAGAATTGGTCTGAACTTGTTCGGTTGATCTTTTTTCTGAACAAGGAAGTATCGTGAGTACACTCCTTTTCCTCTCTGCGCCTGAGGGACCTCTTCTATTGCTCGTTTTTTGAGAAGGGTCGACACTTCCTGACGCAGGAGGTCTATATGTAGATGACGAGATTTCACAGGAGGAATGTCTCTTGGGGACGTCCAAAAACGTAGTGTGTACCCATTTTTAGTATATTTAGCACCCACTGATCTTTGGTTATGTTGCGCCACTCTTGTATGTAACTTGAGATACTTCCTCCCATTGGAGTGTGCAACGGTGCTAGAGGAAGCAGAAACTCATTGCTTCCCTGGAGTTTTTGATGCAGAGGAGGACTGTTGTTGATGTCCTCCTCTTCCTCTCGAGGAACGGCGGCCTTGATACTGGGATTTGCCCTGTTTGTTTTGCGACCATTGAGGGGTTTGAACCCTCTGTTGGTAGTTTTTCCGATTGTAGGGCCGGTATCTCTTCCTAAATTCCTTTTTCTTCTCTAGGCCCACCGCCTTTAAGGTGTCCAACTCGGCCTTCATCCTCGCCATTTCTTCGTCTGTGTGAGCACCAAACAGTGAAGTGCCAGAAAAAGGGAGATTCAGGATGCGTTGTTGTGCTTCTGGTTTTAACGCTGTGAAGCGCAGCCAGGAAGATCGTCTTGCACATATGCCATGTGCATACGAGTGAGCCGACAGGGACGCACCATCTGCTGCAGTGCTGATTACCTGGTTAGCCACCAGAGCACCTTCGTGAAGGATTTCAGAAAAGTCCTGCTGATCCTCCTTTGGGAGCTTGTCCTTGAAGCGCTCCAGTGAGTCCCATAGTGATCTGTCATAACGACCCAGCAGAGCCGCAGCGTTGGACACTTGCAGAGAAGACGCTGCAGAGCCACAAGCCTTCCGTCCCCAAGAGTCTTGTGCTCTACTCTCTTTATCCGGAGGAGCGGAGGAGGAAGATGCAGCCGCATGTGTCTTTTTCGCTGCTGCAATTATAACAGAGTCCGGAGGCGGATCCGATCTAAGGAAAAGAGGATCCGATGCAGCTGGCTTATATTTTTAAGAATCCGAGCTGGGGCTGCTTTAGCCGATGCTGGAGCAAGGAAGAGATCCATTACCGGCTCGATGATGCCAGGGACCAAAGGAAGCAATGGTCTAGTCGCAGACCTTTGGTGTAGAGTCTCAAAAATGATGGACTTGGTTGTCTGAGGAGCTGACATGGTGATGCCCAGCTTCTGAGCCCCTCTGGTGAGAACATCATGAAAAGTGTTCACATCATCAATAGGCGACACTCTGGAGGGAGGACTATCCGTCAGGGTAGGTGAGTAATCCCTTTTGGATAAATGTGTCGAAGAGGAAGACCAAGATGGTGTACGCCGCCTCTTGCGATGTACCTGAGACGACCTGCGTTCAGGGGATCTGCCTCGGTGTTCCCTGGCCCGAGTGGTGGGTGATTTGTCCACTTCCTGCACAAGACGCTGTAATGGTGATCTGTGCTGCGGACTGGAGTAGGTCGTAGGTCATTGAGCGTGACCTGTGGACCCCGTCTGCCAATGATGGAGTGGTTGAAGCCATCTGGGAGAGAGATGGATGGAAGGAGATCGCTGTCTCCTTGGAGAACCTCCTGGCGGTGCTTTTGTAGGTTCCTGCGAATGAACAGAAGCACTGCGTGATGACGCCACCGTCTGGGGTGAGCTGCGGATGGAGTGAGATGACTCTCTGCAGCTTCTAGAGCGTGATCGGCGTCTGGATGAGCGATGTGACGTCGATGGGGTGTGTCTCGACGTCGACCTGCTCTGTGTCACCATCACTGGTGAATTTCTCTTCGACGTCGACCTCTCAGTGTGTCTGGCGCCCATAGACCTCGCCTTCGACGTTGAGCTTGGAGACCTCAACGATGAGCGGGTAGACGGAGAAAACCTTCTCGACGTCGATCTTTCTCTCGACGCTCTTCTCGCCGTCGACGGAGACCGCCGTCTCGACGTCGATCTTTCTCTCGACGCTGACCTTCTCGCCGTCGACGGAGACCGCCGTCTCGACGTCGAACGCCGTTTGGTATATTTTACCCTTGGTCTTGACGTCGAATACCTCGCCGTCGGAGAGGATCTTGCCTTCGACGTCGAACGCCGCCTGGACGACGGCGGAGGAGATGAGCATCTATCCTCAGCATCTATCCTCAGTGTGTCTCGACGTCGACGTCGACTACCGTCTGGGTGACGTCGACCGAGATGCTTACTTAATATACCCCAGCACACATATATAATTAAAAAGATGTGTTATTCATCAGTAGTTGATCACATATGAACAAAATAGAAGCGTATCGTTGATTTTCTCCTTCTTTATTCAGTCTTCCAACTGTATTTTCCAATATGTAAAACGTTCCCAAGCCAACACGTGTTTCGTCGCCTCAGTAAAATTATACATGCGACTTGTTCACTGCTAGGTAAAAATGTAATAATATGAAAACTCACGTTAATTTAAATCAACATCCCTATGTTTCAATATACACTAACGTACTCCCAGGGAGAAAGAAAACACGCCCCAATAAAACGTGCTTGAATATATATATAGTAATTTAGTGACATTGTAATTTCTGTGTAACAAACAACATAAAATTTATAAAATGTTCTACAAATACTGTTTAAAATATTACTTATTTTTATAAAAATATATAAAAACAAACAAAGCAGTGCACGTGACAATGATAGATCGTGTGATGCAATATAATACTATATGTATCCTTGCCAGAGCCAAAACCATCAACTTCTAATGTCACCCAGTGACAAAAACGTGACTCAACACCACCAAGAAGTCCCACATATTGGGACTGATACATCTAAACTTAATATTGAAAGAAATATATCTCCAAATGAGATAAGCTAACCTGAAAGGTTTCACTGTATTTCAATCTGTGAACAAAACACATAAAATACATATGTTATTCACTAATTTCAAAAAAGATCCATATGACACCATACAGTATCATGCCCCATGTAAAATCCTATAAAATCAGCCTATTAATACATACTTCCAATGTGGCGAAAATTCCAGGCCACATAAGCCTATGGCGTGGGGTAAACTCCAATATGTCAGTAATTTATCGCACAGACTGCTGAGTGGTGATTGAGTAGCTTCAAAGCCCTGTAGGGCGTTCACGAGTCTCTAGAGGAAAGAAAACAGAATACACCACCTGGCTTAGCCACGGAATATTTTACCCGGTAATCTCCTATCTTGTAGACAGTGCCCCATATAATGCCCATGAAGTGGCAAAATCTAAGCTACATTCTCCAACCTTACTTGAGAGTAGAAAACGCCGTATTATGAAAAACGTGCCCCACGCCGGTATCCTCGAGTGCGAGTGCCGGCATTGTTATCCAAGCGTCTTAATATGACGCTCCCCTTTGATCACGTGACCACGTCAAAAAGCGTGGTCACGTCAAAAAAGACATCGAAAACAGACTCCAAAACTGAATGGACTAGAAGCTTGTGTTCAATAAGAAAGGAAAATAAGCGTGCCCCTGTAAATCCACACGGAAACGCGATCTCCATTCCCGGGTCTAAACACCACTATTATGAGAATAAAAACAATGTATGTGCGCATTGCTTAGGGAGAAAAAATAAATTACACAAATACGTAGTATGTGTAATCTCCCTCCGAGATGCTTGCTTCGACGCTGAACGCTGGAGAGCCTGCGACGGCGGAGCCTGTCTCGACGTCGAACGCCGTATCGACGGCGACGACGGAGATCTGTGCCTCGACGCTGGGCGAGCCCGCACCAACGGAGAGTGACTCCTCGACACCGATCGTCGCCCGGTTGACGACGGCGGAGGATTCGACGTACCTGCGTTCTTCGACGACGACCGGTGTTCTCTCGACGGCGAGCCCGCCGTCGATGGTCTTCTCGTCGACGTTTTTGTTGCCGATGAAGGGATTTGAGGCGCCGAGCCCGACACCGATGGAGAGCATACTGGAATCTTACTTGTAGATAAGCTCTCTTTCCTCTTCTTCATCGGAGGCTTGTCTCTAGAAGGTGATTTTCTCTTCTCAGCCAATCCATGGAGACGAATCCTTTCTCTGTCCTTTAAAGTTCTGTTGGACAGCAGCTTGCAATGCTGGCAGGATTTAGGATTATGCTCAGAAGGAAGGCATAGAATACAGACAGGATGGAAGTCTGATTTGGCCTTCTTCTTGCCACAGGAAGGACAAGAGTCAAAAAGAGAGGGCATTCTGTTGTGAAACAATGCTCAATTCTCTAAAAAAAACAGTAGAGAAATACTTTAACATCAAAAAGATGTCGAAGTAAGAGGTTTTATCCAAAATTGAAGTATTTTCTGACAGAAAATCAGAAAAAAGAAGTAGAGCTGAAGTAACCAGGGTCCTGACAGAAGGAGCCGGAAAGAACAACTGACCTAACTGTCACCCCTGAAGGCATGATGGGAAGCTAGGGGTCATGGCTGCCTTAAAGGCACGGTGCCAGTTTATCTGAGTGTTTATGTGGGTTAGCTTTTCAGCTTTCTACACTAATGTTTCCACAATGCAGCCTATGTGCTGGCAATGTTTTCTTCATTTATTCCGTGCAGGATTGTGTTGTCTGCTGTTTATTAAAGCAGTTTTCAAAAGTTTTTTTCTCCCTGCTTTATTGGAATATGTTTATGTGCAAGAGAATTCCTTACAACATTGCTCAGCATGTTTATGGGAGGCTACATTGTGTATTTTTATATATATATGGATATATATATAGAGCTACATATATGGTTTTTCACATATATGTAATGTGTTTCCGGGGTCCCGCGCATGGGCGGGAATATTCATGTGCTTATGACTATTGATGAGGATCCCCTGAAAGAGAACAAGTGTTTAGGTGTCTGTAGTCCAAAACTAGACGATATGTATTGTCTGGTTTGGAGACAGGAAACAAAGGATTGTTCATTGAGGAGGTGCATGTTTCAATCACCCCTTGATATTCAAGTTGATCTAAGATCTCCCTGACCTGTTTTTTAGCTTCTTGCTTTATTGGGTACTGCCGTTGTGCAGTTGGTTCATGTTTCAGATGTATTTTATGGTGAGGTGAGTCCTCATCCCATCCTACATGATTTTTATATAATGCTGGGGCCTGGGCCACTGCCCATTTCCTGGCATATGTATATTTTAGGTGAATTGGAATATGGTTGGAGAAGGCAGGCATAATAATGTCCTTGCCGTGTGGGCACTCCCTGACAAATTGTGGTGGCCAGTCTTTTTCTGCTAGAAGTATGTCATAGCCCCTTGATAGTCTTTCCCAAAAAAGTGCTTTCACCTGTCTAGGTTTGTCTCCCTCCATCCGGAGAGTTATTTCATATAACTTTTGTGGAGTACTAACCCTGGTGTCTACAGTCTCTACTGTAATGTACTCATTCAAGTCCACTATCTCCAGAAGTTCCTTCAGGTTCTAGCGAACTATTGTGACTTCTGCTGCACTGTCCAGCATTGTCTGAGCCCATTCTCCGTTCTTGAGTTGTGTTCTCAGTATTCTCGGCATGTCTGATCTTTAGACCTGCTACTTTCTTTTTGGAGAATTGAGGTTTTGCTTTAGTTTTTGGAGCGTTTATGTCGTCTTTCGATTTCACGCGTTCTTCTCTATGTTCCGATCGTCCTCTTCTTTCCGAAGTCTGTGATGAGATCTGAAAGGGACGAGAGGAACGTGTATCAGTATCTTGATACCTGTCAGGCTTTCTCAAATTATCCCTATTCCTGAGGTTATACCTCCTTTCAGAGGGCTCCTTTTGAGGAGACTTTCCTCGGGATTGAGAACGTTTCTCATTTGATTTTTGTTTAGTAGACTCCCACTTCTTTTTAGAAGATGTAGGAGTTTGTTTAATTGAGTCCTTCTCAGGACTTTCAGATAACCGGCTTCACTGGTCTTCCACCCAAACTATCTCTGCCTAATTCTGCATAAGATTGTTCAATTATTCTGGGTAGCTCAGTTTGATGTTCTGTAACATCAAATTCCCTTAATTTTTGGCGGATCGCCACTGCTGCTGCCTCCCCTTTAATATTAGATAATATTATTGTTGAGACCTGGTCGAAATTTTTCAGTAATTTCATACCTAAATTTAGAGCAGGCTCTGCCCCGTATTCGTTTTGAATTTGTTTCAGGACATCAGGTATTACCGCAATTGACGGAATGCCATGTGTTTTAGTATAGATGGCAGCAAAGACTGAGCCCCAAGTGGTGCAGTCTTCCAGTTGTGGTGTGATCCCCATTGGTAAACTGGTTGTCAGTATTCTGTGTTTGTGGAAATACTGCTTCGATTTGAGTAATTGTTTGAGCTTTCCAGAATGGAATTTGCTCACGTTTTGTGGGCATTTTACCCATGACTGCGTATAGAGTCTGTGGTGTAATTTTTTGTGTATTCCCCTGGTGAGGAGTTTGATTTGGAATTGTTAATATTTGCTGGACTGTGAAAGTCCGCATGACATATTGGACCAATTGTCTGTAGATTTTTATTAACTCTGTGAGTTGAGTAAGTAAATCCTCGTCTGACATCTCTTCAATGTCAGGATGAGGTGTGTAGCCTGCTAGAATCGGCCATGTTGCTTCTGGTCTACCTAGTGGACCGAGCCTGGTAATGTTTTTGTGATGTTTTAGGGCGCCTTTAAACCAGAGCTGATGCTCTTGGTATGTTAATGGAATTTCAATATCCTCGAAAGGAATGTATTCCTCTGGTGGATCATCTTCTTTGTAGAAGTGAAACATGTGTGTTACTGAATTGGATTCAGGAAATATTACCCATGAATAGAATACCTCTGTCTGAAAGGATTCATGTGCCTCTATCACGAAAACTGCTCTACCGCCTCTTGGTGGTAGGCCATGTTTTATAAGTTTTAGAGTGATGGCTCTTCTTAAGTTTGGAGCGATGTTTATGACACCCTCCTCGGTTTCATTTAAACCTGTAATGTTAAAAACTGCTGCTTGGGCTGGATCAGCCGCAGCTCCACCGTTTCCGGCTTCATTGTCGGAGCCAGGCATTTTGTTTTTGAAAAATGTAGAACAAGTTTCAAGGAAACAAAGATTAGGTGCACAATATTTTGGAACACTGTATCCTTCAACGTTGAGCAAACCAAACAGCTAATATATAGGGTGTTTCCCTATGTAGCCGTGGTGGATACTTAACCCTGCCCACTCCAGACGTCTTTTGGAGTATATGGGTAGGGGTCTCTGAGAGAAAAAGCACGGCTGAGTTACTCAGTATCTAACGTTGAATTACCGCCTTACCAAACCGTTGGGCGCCATGTAGTGTAGCTCCTATTTCCCTAATAGGCTCTGCGCATTGGAATAATATATCCTATAGGTTTGACATAGGACTAAGGTCAGTATGTCCCTATCGAGTATATTAAACTTAATTACTTGTGCCAGCTAGCTCAGAGGCCACTAGAAACTCCTTGACAACAAGAAGGGAGTAGTTTCTGACAGCCGCAAAACATGACCACTTTGTTTCCCTTTAGAATCAGAACGTGTCCCAGAGTCGTGGAAACAATAGATAACTATTTCACTCAGCTCAATCGTGCATGCTTAGTTTTCTCCTAGTTACACAGAAAGAAATAGACGGGCGTTTCAATAAAAGATTTATTGAACAGTCTTGTTTCTGGTGTAAGTAAAATGTGCTGTTACGATCACAAGACAGTATGCAAGATAAATAATGTACAGTGTGAGCAGTAGAAATAAATAATACTGTGATAGCATTATCTTTTAGTACATATGCTTTTACATAAATAACACAGACTAAAAATGCGAGTACTCATACGATGCGTTTATAATCTAGTTCTACCCCATTTTACCTAACCTAACCTAGGTGTAGGGAGAGGTAGGAAGTAGGTGAAGTATTCCTTACTATGGTATACTAAGAGTATGTTAAGCCTAGTATGCCTAGTATGCCAAGAGTCCCTCTAGGTTCTTGTCAGCTCCATACCTGAAGAATGAGAGAGGTAGGAATCTCTTTGTCAGACTCGAACTCCAACACCCCGCAAGGGAAGTCAGATCACTGGAAGCTGGACTCTCTGCGTGCAGGGATGACAGCGTCTTCTCAGTGCGTCAGGCCGGGAAACGAGCTCCTCTGAAGTCGAGGTCTCCTCTAGTTTACAAGTGCTAGGGAAGGTATATTTATACCTGAGAGTACCTAAGAATGTTAGTATTGACGTCAGTCGGACAGCGAAAGACGTCATGAATAACCCCTAAGGAATAATGGTTCATGCATAATATATGAGTCCTTGAAGAAATCAATAGTCCTGGACTAGGGAAACTCCCGCAGCCTAAGGGTCTGTTCTTCATGAACTCATTGTGACGTTAGGGTGGACGGATGTCAGAGACCATGCCTGTATTTGGAGTGCACGGTTTAATGCCTAAATAAGGGCTGGGATTTTATGCCTATATAAGGGCAGGGCGAATTGTGCCTATATAAGGACATGATACTGGAAAGCCCGTTTATGGACACCCTAAGAGGAATACAACAACTGTGTATTTGTGCTACTTACGTGCTCTATTTCCTTGGTATTGTGTGCATTGTGTTTTGATCTCCGTGTAGGAGATAATACAATGTGTTAGTGAGTGTTTGTAATAAAATACATATTTTATAACTACACTGTGTGATTCTTTTTCACTTAACCTATACCATAAGATTAAGTACTGGTAAAACAAGCTGCTTTACACTCCTTCTGGACTAAGCCTGAAGGCTGCTCTTCACAGCTACCACTTAGAGAGCCTTCTCAGGTTGTATAAGACCACTAAAATCACCATAAGGGTTGTCTGGATTAGAGCAGGGTGCTACACTTACATAAGTGAGCACCATATACTAAGCCAGCCTCCCACATTGGTGTTCAGCGGTTGGAATTCAAACCTGCATTGTTTTATCAGCTAATCTAGGTGTGGATTAATTGAAAAATCATCACTAGTATTAGGCACAAATATTATTTAGATAGACTAAGCAAGTTCTACTGAATTTGTAGATTGGTTGTTAAGGGCCTAGCACAACCCTTTCTCCGATCTTAGGAAGTTTAGTTTACACTAGGTTAGGTAGGTGCAACACCACACTACACCTAGTAACCTTGTCTTTAGTTGGGGATACTAGTGAACCCCAGTCTTCTAGATACAGTGGTCTTAAGTTCCAGGAACTAAGAACCCTGTGTGACAGATAGCAATCCAACCACTAAGCATCTTTTAGAGTTGCTTCTCTTAGATGATCTCCACAACCCTGACAGGTCAGGGGATCAGGATAAACTGGGGGGGGGGGTGCTCCAGGAGATGGGTTAGGAGGGGTTGCCCCTAGTGACCCTACTTCTGAGCATGACCAAGAGGAGTCTGAGGACTCCACCTTGGTGAACTCTGTCCCAGGGAATAGTGCAGATGGCACAGAGGGTGTCCCTGGAAGTAGTACTCCCTTTATTCCACCTGGGAGGGTTCAGAGCAGACAGAGGAGATCTAGGTCTCCCTCTGCTGAGTCCAAGGCTTCAGTACAGTCCATAAGGACCTCAATCTTTAGCCAGAGAGAGGACTCCTTGGAGAGGGAATACCACCTGATCAAACCTGAGAGAGTGATACTCAAGCGAGATCAGTTGGCCATTGACAAAGAGGCCCTGGAAGTCCAAAAAGCCAGGAAAAATCTGGGACTAGAATCCCATGGTGGCAGCCCTAGTGTCCCTAGTGTCAGGGAAAACTCTTTTGATACTAGGAACCTGAGCAGGATAGTCCCTCCTTACCATGAGGGGGAGGACATCCAAAAATGGATCATTGCTTTAGAGAAGGGCTGTAAAGTTCAGAAGGTCCCTCCAGGGCAGTGAGCAGCTATCTTGTGGCTCTCCTTTGCTAACAAAGGTAGAGATAAGCTCCTCACTGTTATAGAAGAGGATGCTGACAATTATTCAGTTCTGAAGAGTGCACTCATTGATGGGTTTCGTTTAACCACTAAGCAATACAGGATTAAGTTCAGAGACACCCAGAAGGCAAACACCCAGGACTGGGTAGATTTCATAGACACTGCTATTAAGGCTCTGCAAGGCTGACTTAATGGAAGCAAGGTACAGGATTATGAAGGATTGTACAGTTTGATAATGAGAGAGCACATCCTTAATAACTGTCAGAACCAACTTTTGTACCAGTACCTGGTGAACTCTGATCTGACCTCTCCCCAAGAACTGGGAAAGAAGGCAGACGAATGGGTCCACACCAGGGTTAAGCAGAAGAAGGAATAGTTTCCTACCTGTAACTCCAGTTCTCTTGTAGGGGTATTTCCGTGATAAGTCATAAGCACTTCAATAGTCCCGCCCACGTGCGAGGACCCCGGAGCACTTCCATAGATATATCTTCTTAAGTGGATATTATTCGCCTTTCTTCAGGAAGGCTTGCAAAGACACTTAAGAGATAAAACAGACAATAATGCAGCCTAATTAACTAGGCTACACTGGCCACTACTTCATCTTGAAGTGAAAAAATATAGCCAGTAAACTAAATTTAACAATTGTTATGGAGTTTAATACACACGTAAAACTCCCCTTCACAAAACTCCTTTTTTCATGATAGAGATGAAAAGGGCTGGACGGAGTAGCCCCATAGGGTGCCATTATGTGTCTCAAAATAGAAGCTGTGCCTCTAAGAGTCTCCAGAGACCACCAGTATCCAATGATGCACAGCCAGTGGCAGTTACTTCAGTTCTTTTTGAAGGCGTAGAGAAGTGAGTGCCTGTTGGAAGATATGTATACATCTGTCTATTCCACTGGGTTGGAGGGAGGGTTGCTTATGACTTATCACGGAAATACCGCTACAAGAGAACTGGAGTTACAGGTACGAAACTATTCCTTCTCTTGTAGGGGATTTCCGTGTATAGTCATAAGCACTTGAATAGACTAGCAAGCTCATCCCCACAAAAAACTCGCGGTGGAAGAGACAGAAAATTAACCTGCCAGTTTAAGCAAACAGGTTCCTAAGGGAAGCCTGTCCAACTTGAGCATCTGCCTTAGCATCAGAGTCCAGGCAGTAGTGTTTTGTAAATGTATGAACTGACTTCCAGGTAGCAGCCTTACAAATCTCAGAAATGGGAATATTACGAAGCAAGGCCGCAGTAGCTGCTTTCCCTCTGGTAGAGTGCGCCCTAGGCTTACTAACAAGAGTTTTGTTGGCCTTTTGGTAACATAGTAGAATACAGGAAACAATCCATTGGGAGATGGATTGCTTGGAGGTCGCACGACCTGTACGCAGGGAGCCATAGTTTACAAATAACTGATCTGATCTCCTTATATCTTTGGTTTTGTCCAAATAAAATTTTAAAACCCTTCTAACGTCCAGGGAATGAAGAGATCTCTCCGCTGGAGAAGAAGGATTCTGGAAAAAAGTAGGCAAGGAAATGGTTTTATTGACATGGAAGTCCGAAATTACTTTAGGAAGAAATTTCGGATGAGTCCTCATGACCACTTTAGATGTATGAAAAACTGTGTATGGTTCTTGACAGCAAAGTGCCTGGATTTCGCTGACCCTGCGGGCTGAGGTGATAGCCACAAGGAAAGCTGTCTTCCAAGACAGATGCTGAAGAGTACCCTTATGAATGGGTTCAAACGGCTCTTGCATTAGGCGAGAAAGAACCACATTAAGCTCCCAAGGAGGAGAAGGACTCCTAATGGGAGGAAAAACTTTCTTCAAACCTTCCAAGAAATCTCTAATGACAGGAATTCTAAAAAAGGAAGTTAGTGAAGGGCATTTCCTGTAGACAGTCAGAGCTGCTAAGTGAACTTTAATGGAAGAGAAGTGAAGGCCAGATTGTGCTAGATGAAGCAAGTATGGAAGGATGACATCTTCCTGGCAAGAAGTGGGATCCTCGTTCTTTGATGAACACCAGATACAGAATCTCTTCCATTTGTACGCATAAGCGGAGCGTGTGGATGGCCGCTTAGCTTCCTTAAGGATGTCCATGTACTCCTGAGGTAAGTTTAAATGTCCATACTGCACTAACTCAGGAGCCATGCTGCCAAATTCAAGGATGAGAGGTTGGGATGCACCATCTGTCCTCCGAACTTGGTTAGTAGGTCTGGTTTGGATGGCAGCCTGAGATGTGGAAGGAGAGACCGGTGAAGAAGGTCTGTGAACCACCATTGACGTGGCCACTCCGGGGCTAAGAGAATCATCTTTCCCATGAGTGTGAGAGCTTGATGATGACTGCCGGGATCAGGGGGATCGGAGGAAAGGCGTGAGAAATCTGCCTGACCAGTTTATCCATAGGGCATTCCCCAGAGTTACCGGTTGGTAGAACCTCGAGGCGAAGTCTTGGCATTTGTTGTTTTCTGCGTGGCGAACAAATCGACCTCTGGAGTACCCCATCTTTTGAGTATATCTTGAACCACGTCGTCGTGTAAGACCCACTCGTGATTTTCCTGGAGGAGTCTGCTTAGAGCGTCGGCCTGAGCATTTTGAACACCTGGGAGGTGAGTTGCTGTTATGGTCAGATTCCTGGCTAAGAGCCACTTCCAGATGGTCTGGGCTTCTCAAAATAATGGTCTGGATCTCGAGCCTCCCTGCTTGTCGAGGTAGAACATTGTTGTCGTATTGTCCGTCTGGACAAGCAGGGAGTTTGCATGGAATGATGGTTGAAAAGCTTTCAGAGCCAAGTGAACCGCTCGTAACTCTAGCAGATTGATATGGTACGTTGATTCCTTTGGTGACCATCTGCCCTGAATTTGAAGGTGCTCTGTATGGGCTTCCCAACCTAGGAGAGAGGCATCCGTTATTATGGTTTGCGTTGGTATCTCTTTGTGGAAGGGAATCCCTCGCAGGAGATTGGTGGGTGAGCACCACCATTTGATGGACCAAAGGGCATGTTGTGACAGTTGAATCCGGTCCTCCCAATTCCCTATTCACTGGTCTCATTGGTCCTCCAGACATTCTTGCAGAGGTCTCATGTGGAGACATGCATTCGGTGTGAGGAAGATACAAGACGCCATGGAGCCCAGAAGCGAAGAAACCTTCCTCACCGTTGGAAAGGACATTTTCATGAGAGCCTGAGCCTTCTGAAGGATCGATATGCGTCTCTCCTCCGAAGGACACACGTTTGCCGTGCGAGTATCGATGGAAGCTCCCAGATACTGCAGGTACTGTACAGGGATTGAGATCGACTTCGTTTGATTGATGTGAAGACCCAAGCGAATGAGAAGGTCGGAAGTCCAATTGAAGTGAAGTTGAGCCTCCTGACGTGTGGATGCCTTGATCAGCCAGTTGTCTAGGTAAGGGTAGATGAACACCCTGTGCTTCCTCAGATGGGCAGCAATCACCGCCATGCACTTGGAGAAGGTCCTGGGAGCTGACTTCAGGCCGAATGGAAGTACACAGTATTGAAAGTGGTTGTTCCCCACTGTGAATCTCAGGAACTTGCGATGCTTCCTTACAATGGGAATGTGGAAGAATGCGTCTTGCAAGTCTATTGCGCATAACCAATCCCCTCGATGCAGCTGAGGGTAGATCTGATGTAATGCTAACATTCGGAATTTCTCTCTCCGAATCCACTTGTTTGCTTGTCATAAATCGAGAATGGGCCTGAACTCGTTCTTGTCCTTCTTTTTGACAAGAAAGAACCTTAAATACAGCCCTTGTCTTCGTTGAGAAGGGGGAACCGGTTCTATTGCCCGTTTCTGCAAGAGAATGTTGGCCTCCATTTGTAATTGGCACAGTTGGTGTCGTGACTGTGTTGGAGGAATTGATGGTGGAGGGCTGATGAAATGTAGAGAGTATCCATTGCGAACAATATTCAGAACCCAATTGTCTTGTGTTATTTTTTGCCACTCTGCCAAGAAATGTTGAATGCTTCCCCCTACCGGAGTGGGTAACAGAGGAGGGGGAAGATAGGATTCAGGGCTTGGAACCAGTAGGCGCCTTATTGCCTTGTGCAGGTTGTTGTCCTGACCTTCCTCTTGGTTGTCTCTTTTGGAAAGGTTGGTAAGCTCGTTGGTACGACTGCTGTGTACCAGTCTGTCGGCCCTGATACCTTTGAAACCTTTGTTGTGGGTATCTTCGTGAAAAAGGTCGGAACGATTTGCGTTGTTCTTTAGGCTTTTCAAGACCAACGTCTTTAAGTGTCTCCATTTCCGCTTTCATGCGGGTCATCTCCTCATCTGCATGAGAGCCGAAAAGCATTGTTCCCGAGAAAGGCAGATTCAGGATATGTTGTTGTGCTTCAGGCTTGAGAGAGGTCAAGCGAAGCCATGAATGCCTTCTTAGTGCCATACCGTGGCAATACCCATGTGCAGATAAAATGGATGTGTCTGCCGCTGCACTAATGACTTGGTTAGATACCATAAGGCCTTCCGTAAGGATCTCATTAAAATCCTCCCGTTTGTCCCTGGGTAGGTGATCTGCAAACTGCTGGAGGGACTCCCACAGAGCCCGGTCATATCTACCCAGCAGGGCCGTGGCACTCGCAGCCTTCAGAGGTCGCTGCAGTATTGCATACCTTCCTCCCCACTGAGTCAATCTTACGACTCTCTTTATCAGGTGGAACTATGGACGTTGGAGTCATAGTATGCTGTTTTTTCGCCACCACCACAATGACGGAATCTGGAGTGGGATCTGTCCGTAGGAACGTGGGATCCTGCTCCGGAGGACGGTATTTCTTCTGCCATCTAGAAGGAGCTGCTTTAATGGAAGATGGAATAAGGAAAAGTTCCATTGCCGGTTCTAATAAGCCCGGTACCAGAGGAAGCAAGGGACGAGAGGCTTGTCTCTGCTGCAGAGTCTCAAAAATTACAGAGGTCGATGGAACCGGTGTGGACATAGGAATGTTCAGTTTGGATGCTCCTCGCACCAAAACTTCTTGAAAAGTGGTAATGTCATCAATAGGTGTAACCCTTTGAGGAGGAGAATCCGATAATGTAGGGGAGTATCTTCCAGTACTTGTAGAAGATGTATCCCAGGTATGCCGGGAGCGAGATCGCCCACCATGATGTCGTCGATGTGAACGAGTTGAGGAACGCCTATGACTGCGAGAACGGTCCCTCGCATAAGACTTAGATCTTGGTCTTTGAGGTGCAGGAGGAGGAGGCGTAGTAGGCCGAGGAGGTGGAGAAGGAGGCGGAGGAGGAGGCGGAGGAGGAGGAGGTGGAGGAGGAGGCGGTGGAGGAGGCGGAGGAGGAGGTGGAGGATCATCTGGTCGTGGAGCTGGTGACCCAGAAGGAGAATCTCCTCTTTTTTCTAGGCGCCTGGAGTGAGGAAGGAGCCACAGAATCGGAAGACGATCCATCTTTCCTCCTCGTCATCGACCTACTTGTCGACGGTGACCTTCGACGTCGTCTTGACCTTGAACTTAGGCTCGACGTCGATCGACTAGGAGATCGACGCCTCTTCTCGACGTGGATCGCCGGTGACTTCTCGACGTCAATCGCCGGTGACTTCTCGACGTCGATCGCCGGTGACTTCTTGACGGCGATCGCTGGTGGCTTCTCCACGGCGATCGCCGGTGGCTTCTCGACGGCGATCGACGATGATGAGTCGTTGTTGATCGACGACGATGAGTCGACGCCGAATGACGAGACAATGCCCTCGACGGCGACCTCCGCATCGACGGCGAACGAGGGAGTCTCACTGGTAAGTTTGCCACCTCTTTTGAAGGCCTTCTCCTCGACGTCATTTCGACCCAGAGCCCTGAGTGGACGGCGAACAGGTCGGTGCCACAGCTGCTCTCGACGTCGTAGTCTTCGACGTCGACCAGGACAGGTGCCGTTTTTCAGCCCTTTTTCTCCCGGGGAGCCCCCCAGAGGCTGAAGACAGAGCCCTGGTAGAGGACTGATCCTCTCCTCGCTCTGAGGTCCCACCTGTTGACTTGGCCTGCTGCTTTCTTCTTTCTTCAACTCCTTGAAGCCAGATTTTCTCCCTGTCACGTAGGGTGCGCCTGGAAAAAGTCTTACAGATGGAACAGGCTTCAGGAACATGAGAAGCAGGCAGACAAATAATACACACTCTGTGAGAGTCTGACTTGGCCTTTTTCCTTCCACAGTCAGGGCACTTGTCAAAAAGGGATGGCATTTTTGACTTAAAACTGTGGAATTCCTGTCAGAAAAAGACAGCAAAGGGAAAAGAAAGACCAAAGACGTCGAGTGAAACTGTTAGAAGTAAATTTCTGAAGGGAATTTTGATGAAAAACACCAAAAATGGTAGAGCTCAATGCTCCAGGGTCCTGTTAACAGGAGCCGGAAAAAGAATTGAAGTAACTGCCACTGGCTGTGCATCATGGGATACTGGTGGTCTCCGGAGACTCTTAAAGGCAGAGCTTCTATTTTGAGACACATAATAGCACCCTATAGGGCTACTCTGTCCAGCCCTTTTCATCTCTATCATGAAAAAAGGAGTTTTGTGAAGGGGAGTTTTACCTGTGTATTAAACTCCATAAAAATTGTTAAATTTAGTTTACTGGCTATATTTTTTCACTTCAAGATGAAGTAGTGGCTAGTGTAGCCTAGTTCATCATCAATAAACTTTATTCGGTTTTAACAACAAAACCATAAAAGGAAGGTTTGAAGAAAGTTTTTCCTCCCATTAGGAGTCCTTCTCCTCCTTGGGAGCTTAATGTGGTTCTTTCTCGCCTAATGCAAGAGCCGTTTGAACCCATTCATAAGGGTACTCTTCAGCATCTGTCTTGGAAGACAGCTTTCCTTGTGGCTATCACCTCAGCCCGCAGGGTCAGCGAAATCCAGGCACTTTGCTGTCAAGAACCATACACAGTTTTTCATACATCTAAAGTGGTCATGAGGACTCATCCGAAATTTCTTCCTAAAGTAATTTCGGACTTCCATGTCAATAAAACCATTTCCTTGCCTACTTTTTTCCAGAATCCTTCTTCTCCAGCGGAGAAGATCTCTTCATTCCCTGGACGTTAGAAGGGTTTTAAAATTTTATTTGGACAAAACCAAAGATATAAGGAGATCAGATCAGTTATTTGTAAACTATGGCTCCCTGCGTACAGGTCGTGCGACCTCCAAGCAATCCATCTCCCAATGGATTGTTTCCTGTATTCTACTATGTTACCAAAAGGCCAACAAAACTCTTGTTAGTAAGCCTAGGCGCACTCTACCAGAGGAAAGCAGCTACTGCGGCCTTGCTTCGTAATATTCCCATTTCTGAGATTTGTAAGGCTGCTACCTGGAAGTCAGTTCATACATTTACAAAACACTACTGCCTGGACTCTGATGCTAAGGCAGATGCTCAAGTTGGACAGGCTTCCCTTAGGAACCTGTTTGCTTAAACTGGCAGGTTAATTTTCTGACTTTTCCACCGCGAGTTTTTTGTAGGGATGAGCTTGCTAGTCTATTCAAGTGCTTATGACTATACACGGAAATCCCCTACAAGAGAAGGAATAGTTTCGTACCTGTAACTCCAGTTCTCTTGTAGCGGTATTTCCGTGATAAGTCATAAGCAACCCTCCCTCCAACCCAGTGGAATAGACAGATGTATACATATCTTCCAACAGGCACTCACTTCTCTACGCCTTCAAAAAGAACAGAAGTAACTGCCACTGGCTGTGCATCATTGGATACTGGTTGTCTCTGGAGACTCTTAGAGGCACAGCTTCTATTTTGAGACACATAATGGCACCCTATGGGGCTACTCCGTCCAGCCCTTTTCATCTCTATCATGAAAAAAGGAGTTTTGTGAAGGGGAGTTTTACGTGTGTATTAAACTCCATAACAATTGTTAAATTTAGTTTACTGGCTATATTTTTTCACTTCAAGATGAAGTAGTGGCCAGTGTAGCCTAGTTAATTAGGCTGCATTATAGTCTGTTTTATCTCTTAAGTGTCATGCAGGCCTTCCTGAAGAAAGGCGAATAATATCCACTTAAGAAGATATATCTATGGAAGTGCTCCGGGGTCCCCGCACGTGGGCGGGACTATTCAAGTGCTTATGACTATACACGGAAATCCCCTACAAGAGAACCATGGTAATGGAGGTGACCAGAAAAAGCAAGATTCTTCTAAATCCCAGGATAAAGGTTGGGACAAGGGTAAATATAAAAAGTAGTCTTCTCAAGGTCCACAAAAATCTGCATCTGGGGGAAGTCCCAAAATTCCAAGAAGGGAAAAAAGAAACCTTGGTGCTATTTATGTAAAGTAAAGACCCATTGGACAAGAGAGGCTGGTTGTCCAAAGGCCAAGGAACCTGTTACTACTGCCCCTAGGGCAACTGCGCCCTCTATCACCAAGTTGTAGCACAGCAACCAAGGGATTAGCTGGATTTACCTTGGGTTCTGAGGTGGGTTCTGGCCTAGTCAGAACTCCAGCTCAGGCTGTTCTAGTCTGTGATGGTGGCATTAATCCGGCCACCTTACTGGTAAGTCCCACTAACTTAGGCAAGTACAGACAACAGCCTTTGATCAATGGAAAGGAAGCAATAGCTTTCAGGGACACAGGAGCCAGTGTCACCATGGTGACAGAGAAACTTGTGTACCCTGAACAAATCATACTTAGACAAATGTACCAAGTAACCAACGCTAGCAATGTCAGGACTGATCATTCTTTGACCGTTGTGAATCTCAGCTGGAGAGGGCTAACTAGACCTAAGCGAGTTGTGGTATCTCCAGACCTACCTATAGATTGTCTGTTGGGCAATGATTTAGAAACTTCAGCCTGGTCTGAAGTAGAATCCAGGACTCATGCAGAAATGATGGGCATTTCTGCCAGTGTCTTTGCTGTAACCAGGGCTCAGGCCAAACAGCTCAACACTGAGGGAGCACTGGATCCTGAAAAAATGGACCAGATTGCTCTTAAGAGAAGGAGCAGGAAGGGTAAGGTATTATCCTCCTCCCAAACTCCCAGTGAGGATCAGTCTCCTGAGGGAGATGATCTCAGTCCCTGTGAAGGAACTGTCCCAGAGGATCTTGGGCCTGACCAGGCAGAGTTCTTGGGGGCAGGTGGACCTTCCAGGGCAGACTTGAGTTTGGAGCAGCAATCCTGCCCCTCTCTTGAATCCTTCAGACAGTAAGCTGCTGCTGAGGAAGCAGGGAATATCAGTGGATCCCATAGGGTCTATTAGGAAGATGGGCTTCTGTATTCTGAAGGTAGAGACCCCAAGCCTGTTGCCACCAGGAGGTTGATAATACCTCAAAAGTTCAGGGGTTTTCTTCTCTCCCTGGCACAGGACATTCCCCTAGCAGGACACCGTGGGCAAAGTAAGACTTGGAACAGAATTGTCCCTCATTTTCACTGGCCCCATATGTCTGAAGACACCAAGGAGTTTTGTCGCTCCTGTGTCATTTGCCAAGCCGTTGATAAGTCAGGTGGCACTACAAAGGCCCCCTTAATTCCACTTCCAGTGGTTGGGGTTCCCTTTGAGAGGGTAGGGATTGACATTGTGGGTCCCTTAAGCTATCCAACTGCATCTGGACACAGTTACATTCTAGTGGTGGTGGACCATGCCACTAGGTATCCAGAGGCAATTCCCCTTAGTACCAGTACACCTCCTGTAGTGGCCAGGGCCCTCCTGGTAATCTTTTCCAGAGTGGGCTTCCCTGAGGAGGTCTTCACAGACAGAGGTACCAACTTCATGTCTAGTTACATAACTGCTATGTGGAAAGAGTGTGGAGTAAACTATACGTTTACCACACCTGACTATCCACAGTACAATGGGCGTGTTGAAAGATTCAACAAGACCCTTAAGGGTATGATCATGGGACTCCCAGAAAAGCTCAGGCAAAAATGGGATGTCTTACTACCCTGCCTTCTCTTTGCCTACAGAGAGGTTCCTCAAAAGGGGATTGGTTACAGCCCATTTGAACCTCTGTTTGGACATCCAGTTAGGAGTCCCTTGTGTCTAGTTAAGGAGAGATGAGAGCACCCTCTCAAACCTCCTAAACAGAATATATTATGGACTATGTCCTTGGCCTGCGCTCACGTATGGCTGAGTACATGAAGAAAGCAAGTAAGAACATGGATGCCAGCCAAGAGCTTCAGAAGGCCTGGCATGACCAAAAGGCTGTCCTGACTGTTTATCAGCCAGGCCAGAATGTGTAGGTGTTGGAGCCTGTGGTCCCATCACCTCTCCAAGGCAAATGGAGTAGCTCCCACACCATACTTGAAAAAAAGTTGAGGTCACCTACTTGGTGGACCTAGGCACTCCCAGAAGTCCCCACATGGTACTTCATGTGAACCACCTTATCCTTTTGTGGAGAGGGCTGACATGACAGAAGGAAGAGAGTGACCCTCTCCCTGATCTCCTATCTCAGAACCCTTCTGATGGGTCAATGGATGGAGTAGCCTTGGCAGGCAGCCTCACTGACAGGCAGCAGGCTGATTGCAGGAAGGTCCTCAATCAGTACAAGCATATGTTCTCTCTGACACCCAGTCAAACCACCTGGTGTATCCATGAAGTGGACACAGGTGACAGTCTGCCAGCAAAGAACAACATTTACAGACAGCCTGAGCATGTCAGAGACTGCATCAGGACAGAGGTCCAAAAGATGCTGGAATTGGGGGTCATTGAGCCTTCAGATAGCCCCTGGGCTAGTTCAGTATTCCTGGTACCAAAACCTCACACCAAGGGTGTAAAAAGAGAGATGAGGTTTTGTGTAGCCTACAGAGGTCTTAATGCAGTCACTAGGACTGATGCCCATTCTATTCCAAGGGCAGATGAGCTCATAGATACTTTGGCCTCAGCCAAGTTTCTGAGTACATTTGACCTGACTGCTGGCTACTGGCAAATCAGACTAGCTGAGGATGCCTAGCCAAAAATAGCATTTTTAACCTCCAGTGGGCATTATCAATTTATTGTGATGCCCTTTGGTCTGAAAAATGTACCTGACACATTTCAGAGGTTGGTGAACAAAGTTCTCACAGATCTGGAAGCCTACAGTGCAGCATATGTAGATGGCATAGCTGTCTTTAGATGCACCTGGGAGGATCACCTGGTCCACCACAGGAATGTCTGGAGGCCCTGCAAACAGCAGGCCTCACTATCAAGGCCACTAAGTGCCAGATAAGGCAGAGCAAGGTTGTATACTTGGGTCACCTAGTAGGTGGAGGCCAATTTCAGCCAGTGGAGAGCAAAATCCAGACCATCATGGACTGGGTTGCTCTGACTACCCAGACTCAGGTTAGAGCTTTCTTTGGCCTGACTGGGTACTACAGGAGGTTTAAGGGATATGTGTCCATTGTGACTCCCCTTAATGATCTCACCTCCAATGGAATGCCAAAGAAGGTTCAGTGGACAGTTAGATGTCAAAAGGCATTTGATGACATGAAGCAGGCCATGTGCACTGCTCCCATTCTGCAAAGTCCTGACTATTCCAAAACATTCATTGTCACAACTTAATGCAGAGAGCCAGGACCAACCAGTAGCTTTCATAAGCAGAAGGTTGACCCCCAGGGAGAAGCGTTGGTCAGCTATACAGAGGGAGGCCTTTGCTGCGGTCTGGGCCCTGAAGAAGTTGAGACCATACCTGTTTGGTACTCACTTCATTGTTCAGACAGACCATAAGCCCCTCTTATGGCTTAAACAAATGAAGGATGAAAATCCCAAACTTTTGGGGGGGTCTATTTCCCTACAGGGGATGGACTATTCAATGGAACATAGGCCTGGGAGTAACCATGCCAAAGCAAATGGACTTAGAAAATGAAGACTCAGATGGGCAAGGTTAGTCTCATCTCTTTACTTTTGGTGGAGGTGGGGGGTTGTGTAGGAAAATAGGATCTGATTTCATGGTCACCCCTACTTTTTGCTGGTGTCATTATGTTTTACTGACTAGTCTGACTGGGATCCTGCTAATCAGGACCCCAGTCTCTGTGCTTTCTCCACTAAATTGGATTGGTGAGTACTTGGGTACACCCCAGATTGGCAACTGGTGTACCCCTACAAGTCCCTAGTATATGGTACCAGGGTACTCAGGGCATAGGGACACCAGGGGTCTCCCATGGGCGGAAGCATGCACTATGCCACCCATGAGAGACCACTCAAATTGTGACTCCAGGCCTGCCATTGCAGCTTCTGTAAGCTGGTGCTAGCACCACTTATGATGGATATAGGTTTCCCTATATCTGAGGTCACTGTACTTAAAACCTATAAGTCACAACTAAGGCAGGCCTTTCAATCCTGAAGGCAGGGTGCTCGGTTCTAAGTGTGAGGGTGCCCCTGCATGAGCAGGACACCCCTACAACCTATTCTCCCGGGTTTTAGGTGCATCAGCCATTACAATATATAGAGTAGCCATAAGTCATTACGCAATGATCATCTCTAAACTGGCTGTAACGAACACTTTCATGTTTGGTATCAAACGTGTTGGAATCATACCCCCACACTGTAAACGGTGTGGGGGTATGAGTGCATGCACTGTAAAGCTCCTCCGGGAGGACCTCAGTGCTTACGGTACCAGTCTTCCAGAACCGGACGGCAAGCTAGGGCTGCTGCCAACCAGAGACATGCTTCAGCTCTCCTGCTGCTCAGCCAAGCTCAAACAGGGAAAGGCAGAACAATAGATATCCTGTCACAAGGAGGTGTGACCGCTTCCCAGACAGGGTTTAGTGTATTGGGGCAGGGTGGCTGCTTGCCAGCGCCACTATACTGCTTGCAGGGCACATTTGGTGCCCTCCTTGCATACTCCCGTTCAAACCAGTTCAGGGAGCCATTGGCTCCCGCTCTGGCTCGAAACTGGACAAAGGACATTGGAGTATCCTCCCCACTATTCAGCCCCTCCTCTGGGAGGGACCCCTGAATCGTCCCAACCCTTTCCTTAGGGTACTTAATGGCTTACCTGTGGGTGGGTCCCTAGATTAGTCGTGGGACAAGATTCAGATCAAGATACCACTTTATCTTCGACCGTCTGGGCACTCTTGACTTCGCTGGACTTTGCTCTGGGCACTGAGGATGCAACTGGACGACTCCTGCTGCCCCTGGTCTCGTCGCCCTGCTCGTCTGCTGCAACTTCTGTGCATGTGCTCCATACAGGAACCTTTCAAGGCCTGTGGACATCCAAGACACCTGAAGGAATCTCCCTTGAAGTGAAGGAGCCACTTTCCTGCATCTGCAGGCAAAACAACCAAGCTAACCGGTCTGCTGCTTCTGGGCTCCCACGGACTTCGAAAGGCTCAGCAGCACAGGTGGTACAACTCCCTTGAGGCCTGCACTGTCTTCACACCAAGTTTGAGGCCAGTATCCCTTGTCGGAACCGCAGGAACCAAACCCCTCTGCACCGCGTCGACTTGTCGTTGCAAAGGCTTGTTGACTCTCTTCCTCAAAGATCTTTGGGCTCCAAATAGCCTCCACCTCAAGCATCTCCTGTGACCAAGATCTCCGTCCTCACCGCATCTCTTGCACCGTGGGCCTGCATCCTTGGTGAGCTGCTCGAGGTCCTCTTGCGACTCCAGTGCCTCTGGCCTGTGGGTCCTCTTGAGGGTCTTCCTTGATTCCAGCAGGCTCCCCTGATTGCTCAGGGCCTGCTCCTACTCCCCTGCTTGTGGTGAGTCACTTGGACCTTGCTGGTCCCGACACTGCACCTTTTTCGCTTTCCACGTTGTTTGCAGTTGCCAAGGCTTGTTGGTGCTTCCGATGGACACCGACCCCTCAACTCTCGACATCCGACGTGGGACAGCTCATAGACAGCTCCTGGTCTTCCTCAGCATAGCCTGGTACCTACAGCTGCAGCTCAAAGTTCATCGTCAACTCTCCTGCAACACCCAATATCGGAGGATATTCGTCTCCCATGCCTCCGGGTCACTCCTGAATGGCATAGACTCTGTCCCCTCTGCTTGAAGGTACTTCTCAACTTAAATCCACCTTTGGGTTCCACCGGACACTTTCACCTTCCCCAGCAGCGGCATCTGCCTGAAGTTCTCCATTGAGTTTGACGGCTGTTTCCGACGCCACTTCACAACTATGCACCCGGCTTCCCTGGTATAGGTATCCTGGTTCCTAGGGTATCCACGGGTGGGGTGGCTCTCCAATCTTCTGTTTTCCACAGGGTTTCTTCAGGGTCCACTGGGAACGGTCTGCCTTCTTTAAAATTGCAACCGCGACTTACCTATTGACTTGAATTGAGCACGCGGTCGTGCTCCCACTCTGCACACGGCCTCCGTGGGGTTCCTGTTTACTTACTTCGGGTGGTTCCCCAGCACTTCTACGTCTTCTAGGTATAGTCTTGACTTGAGTAGTGGTTCGCATACCACTATTTTAGTATATGGTTTGGTCTTCCCCTGGGGACCACTGTGTATTTGTTCTACTTACCTGTTCTTCTTTCAAAGTATTGTGTGCATTGTGTATATCTCCGGGTAGGAGATATTTGTATGTGTTAGTGAGTGTCTAATAATAAATACCTATTTTTATAAATATACTGTGTGGTTCTTTTTCACTTACTCTATAACAATAAGATTACGTTCTGGTAAAACAAGCTGCTTTACACTCCTTCTTCAGTAAGCCTGGAGGCTGCTCTCCACAGCTACCACATAGAGAGCTTTCTAAGGTTGTCTAAGACCACTAAAATCACCATAAGGGTTGTCTGGATTAGTGCAGGGTGCCCACTTACATAAGTTTGCGCCATATACTAAGCCAGCCTCCTACAACCTATAGGTCACCCCTAAGGCAGGGCTATCAATCATGAAGGCAGGGTGCTCGGTTCTAAGTGTGAGGGTGCCCTTGCATGAGCTACAGCCTTCGGAGTCCATTCTCCTGGGTTGTAAGTGCTTCAGCCATTACAATATATAGAGTGGCCATGCGACATTACGCAATGACCATCTCTAAACTGGCTGTAACAAACCCTGTCATGTTTGGTATCCAACGGTGTGGGAGGTGTGATTCCATGCACTGTAAAGCTCCCCCGGGAGGCCCTTAGTGCTCCCGGTACCAGTCTTCCAGAACTGGACAGCAAGCTAGGGCTGCTGCTGATCAGAGACATGTTTCTGCCCTCCTGCTGCTGAGCCAAGTTTGAGTAGGGGAAGGCAAAACAATAGATATCCTATCACAGGGAGGTGTGACCACCTCCCAGAAAGGGTTACTGTATTGGGGCAGGGTGGGGGTGCTTTCCAGCGCCACTGAGACTGCTTGAAGGGCACACTTGGTGCCCTCCTTGCATACTCCAGTTCAAGCCAGTTATTGGAGCCGTTGGCTCCCGCTCTGGTGCGAAACTGGACAAAGGATATGGGAGTATCCTCCCCACAGTCCAGCCCCTCCTCCAGGATGGATCCCTGAATCGTCCCAACCCTTTCCTTAGAGTACTTAAGGGCTTACCTGTGGTTGGGTCCGTAGATTTGTCATGGGACAAGATTCAGATCAGACACCAGGTCATCTTCGACAATCAGGGCACTCTGAACTTCACTAGACTTCGCTCTGGGCATCGAGATTGCAACTGGGAAGACTCCTGCTGCTCCTGGTCTCGTCGTCCTGTTAGTGGGCTGCAACGTCTGTGCCCGTGCCCCATACAGGAACCTCACAAGGCCTGTGGACATCGAAGACACCTGAAGGAATCTCCCTTGAAGTGAAGGAGTCACTTCCCTGCATCTGCAGGCACTGCAACACAGCTGACTGGTCTGCTGATCCTGGGCTCCTACGGACTCCGAAAGGCTCAGCAACACCGGTGGTGGTTTTGCAACTCCCTTGAGGCCTGCACTGTCTTCTCACCAAGTTTGAGGCCAGTATCCCTCGTCGGAACCGCTGGAACAGAACCCATGTGCACTGCATCAACTTGCCATTGCCAAGGCTTGTTGGCTTTCTTCCTCAGAGAGCTTCGGGCTCCAAGAAGCTCCAACCTCACGCATCTCCTGCAGTCAAGATCGTCATCCTCACAGCATCCCTTGCACCGTGGGGCTGCATCTTTGGTGAGCTGCTGAGGTCCTCTTGCGACTCCTGTGCCTCCGGCCTGTGGGTCCTCTCGAGGGTCTCCAGTGGGCTCCCCTGATTGCTCGGGCCTACTCCAACTCCCCTGCTTGTGATGAGTCACTTGGACCTTGGTGGTCCCGACACTGTACCTTTTTTGCTTACCATGTTGTTTGCAGTTGCCAAGGCTTGTTGGTGCTCCCGACGGACACCGACCCTCAGCTTTCGACATCCGACGTGGGACAGCTTTTGAACGGCTCCTGGTCTTCCACAGTGTTGCCTGGTCCACACAGCTGTAGCTCCAAGGTCATCGTCAACTCCCCTGCATCACCCAACATCGGTGGGCATTCGTCTTCCGTGCCTCCTGGTCACTCCTGAGTGGCATAGACTCTGTCCCCTCTGCTTGCAGGTACTTCTCATCTTGAATCCACCCTTGGGTTCCACCGGACACTTTCACCTTCTTCGCCAGTGGCATCTTCCTGAAGTCCTCCATTGAATTTGACGCGGTTTCCGATGCCACTTCACACCTATGCACCCGGCTTCCCTGGTGTAGGTATCTTGATTCCGAGGGTGTCCACGGTTGGGGTGGCTCTCCAACCTTCTGTCATTCACAGTGTTTCTTCAGGGTCCTGTGGGAATGGTCCTTCTTCTTTAAAATTGCAAACACGACTTACCCATTGACTTAAATTAAACACACGTTTGTGCTCGCATTCTGCACATGACCTCAGTGGGGTTCCTAGATACTCACCTTGGGTGTTTTCCATGTGTCCCCTGCTCTTCTAGATCCTCTGGGTCCACTCTTGTCTTGAGTCGTGGTTCACATTCCACTATTTTAGTATATGGTTTGGTCTCCCCCTGGAGACCACTGTGTATTTGTGCTACTTACATGATCTATTTCCTAAGTATTGTGTGTATTGTGTTTATATCTCAGGGTAGGAGATAATACATTGTGTTAGTGAGTGTTTGTAATAAAATAACTATTTTTATAACTACACTGTGTGATTCTTTTTCACTTAACCTATACCATAAGATTAAGTACTGGTAAAGCAAGCTGCTTTACACTCCTTCTGGACTAAGCCTGAAGGCTGCTGTCCACAGCTACCACTTAGAGAGCTTTCTAAGGTTGTCTAAGACCACTAAAATTACTATAAGGGTTGTCTGGATTAGTGCAGGGTGCTACTTACATAAGTGAGCACCATATACTAAGCCAGCCTCTCACAAGGTGTATAATAAGTGATCATTTCCTGCTTCCCAACATAACTGAGATGGTCTTTCATGGTGCTAAGTACTTAACTACTTTGGACTTAACCATAGCGTATCATCAGGTCAAATTGCACCCTGGTTCTAAAGACTACACCACCTTCATAACACCATTGGGTCATATCGCTTTGTACGGATGCCCTTTGGATTAGTATTGGCTGCTGCAGTTTTTCAGCGCATCATGTATCGGCTGTTTGGAAGCATGTTGGATGTCAAATGCTTCCAAGACAATATTTTAATCTATGATGACACTAAACAGGTGCATGATGACAGAGTCGTGAAGGTGCTGAATGTATTGAAGGATAATGGGTTAATTCTCAAGTTAAGTAAATGTTCCTTTGGAAAAACTGAAATCGAGCACTTAGGTCACAGGAGAAACGCTGAAGGTCTCTTTCCAAAAAAGGATCTAATCACTATTGTAATGAGTTTGCATAGTCCTGACTGACTGTATGAATAAATGAATGAATGAAAAACATTTGTGAAGGTGCGTGCTGAAACCCTAGCAGGGTGTCCAGGTGACAGATGTAACCTCTGCAGTTGATCTGAGATATATATTCTTTGTGGCAAACTCAATACAAGCCTTGCTGCTATGTTTTTGATCACCTGCATTCAGTGGGTCATGAACTTGGGCAGTCCTAGATAAGCGGCATTGGAATAGTCGAAGCAAAAGGATATGAAATGCCTGTGTGATGATTTACCAGAAGGCTAGAGGCAGCAGAGACATCCTTAAGGTACTAATGATAAGGAAACAGGAGGAGGTAAGTTTGGCCGGCAGGGGTAAAGTTCATGATAAGTTAAAACCCACATTATGTATTCTTTTATCGGGTCTGGGAAGCAGCCCAAACCAGAGGATCAGCAAGTGTGGAGTCAAAGAGATGAAGGACAATTGAAATGGGTAGCTCTGTTTTGTCAGTGTTTAAAGTAGTTCTTATTTTCTTGCAGTTTTATAAAGCGCAAACTCGACCAAAAGTTATTTGAACGCTTTACATGAGCACCAGCTACATTACACAAGGACACATTCATTTTTTAGGCACAGTGGAGATTAAGTGATTTGCCCAGAATCACAGGATGTTGAGCTGAGACTCAAACCTAGTTCCCCCGTTCCAAAGTCGGCAGCTCTGGCTGTTATGTCACATCCTCTTCCTGTCACCAGGAAGCATGTCTTGTAGACATGACTGAAGTTGTTCCTGAAACTGAGTGACATCTTAAGATTAGTGGAAATGTAGAATAATCTGTGTACCATCTGGATAATAGTAAACCTTAAAGCTGTGACCCTAGTAGGTTCAGCAGGTGGAGTCACATATAGGTTGAAGAGAGCTGGACTCAAGTGTGAGCCCTGAGGCACTCCCGAAGGTACAGGCCAAAAGCTAGAATGGCGCATGAGCAAGGAAACTACCTACTCTCTGTCAGAGACAAACTGCTCTGTCGGTCACATGAGCCTCCCACAGATCAAAATGGAGGATTGGTGAAAACTGTGTCAAACGCGACAGACAAATATAGATTGAAAGTGCCACTGGACCCCAGAAGCACGAATGATCCAAAGGTCATTCAGGAATGCAACCAATACGAAATCCATTCCATGGACTATATAGGAAACCAACCTGGACAGGGTCAAAAAGACAATGCAGTTTCAAGTGCTTGAAATGTTGTGAATTTACTGCACAATCTGTAACTTTAAAAGTGAAAGGTAGAAAGAGAGAAACTGGAAGCTAAGCTAAACAGAAAGGTCAATGTTGGGTTTTCCAGGAGCGGAGAAACTATTGCTTGTTTCCAGGACGATAGGACTTCAGCTGAAGAAGTAATTGTTTCTTACATGTAACTCCTGTTCTCTCATAGGGGAATTTCCATTATAGTCATAAGCGCAGAATAGTCGCGCTCATGTCCGGGGACCCCCGAGCAGTTGTTTTATATACATCTTCTTAAGTGTAACGTTTTCGCCTTTCTTTAGGAAGGCCTGCAAAGACACTTAAGAAAGAGACAAATTATGCAGCCTATTTACCTAGGCTACAATGGCCAGATTCTTCATCATGAAGATAAAAAAGGCCAGAATAAAACAATTGAGGATCATTTGAGATGATTTGCAGACAGTATAAATAAATATCCCTCACAAGTCCATTTTTATGATCGAGATGAAGGGGAGAAGGACAGAGTAGCCTCATAGGCAGTCAATATATGTCTAAAAAAGACACTGTGCCTTTAAGAACCTAGATACTGCCAGTATCCCATCATGCAGAGCAGGTGGCAGTTACTTCAGTTCTTTTTGAAGGCAATGTAAACAGATATAGATTAAAGGAATACCTCTGTCCACTTCACTGGGGAGGAGGGAGGGTTGCTTATGACTATAATGGAAATTCCCCTAGGAGAGAATAGGGGTCACAGGTAAGAAACTATTCCTTCTCTCGTAGGTGATTTCCATTTCTAGTCATAAGCACTAAATAGAGTAGAAAGCCCATCTCCATATAGCGCGGTGGAGTAGACAGAGGATAATATAGAAAGATCTAGCAAAGAGATTAATGAGGGACGCCTGCCCTACTTGAGCATCTGCTCTAACGTCAGAATCTAGGCAGTAGTGCTTGGTGAATGTATGTACTGATTTCCAGGTAGCTGCTTTACAGATTTCTGGAATAGGGATATTGCGTACTAAAGCAGCAGTAGCTGCCTTCCCTCTAGTGGAGCGTGCTTTAGGTTTAGGTGCGAGAGTTTTGTTAGCCTTTTGGTAGCACAACAAAATGCAAGACACTATCCACTGGGAAATGGATTGCTTGGAGCTAGCTAGCCCTGTACGGACTGGATCATAGTTGATAATCAATTGGTCTGATTTGCAGATGGTTCTTGTTTCGTCTAAATAAAATTTTAGAACTCTCCTCACATCCAGGGAATGAAGAGTTCTTTCTGCTGGAATACAGAGATTCTGGAAGAGCGTAGATTGTCTAGTTGACATGGAAGTCTAACACCACTTTATGGAGGAACTTTGGGTGAGTTCTCATAACCACTAGAATGTAATACAGTATCTGGTTTATGAGAGCAGAGCGCTTAGATCTCGATACTCTGCTGGCAGATGTTATTGCCACAAGGAAAGCGGTTTTCCAAGACAAGTGTTGGATTCATGCCTTGTGTATGGGCTCGGAGGGGTCCTGCATAAGGCGTGAAAGAACTAAATTAAGCTCCCATGGAGTGGAAGGACGCCTGATGGGAAGAAAAACCTTCTTCAAACCCTCTAGGAAATCCTTGATGACGGGGATTCTGAAAAAAGAGGTTTGTGAAGGGCATTTTCTGTAGGCAGTAAGAGCTGACAAGTGAACCTTTATAGAAGATGATTGCAATCCAGATTTTGCCAAATGTAGTAAATATGGAAGAATGACATCTTCCTGGCAAGTGGTAGGGTCCTTATTCTTAGATTCAAAATCTATATAAAATCTCTTCCATTTGAAGGCATATGCGGAGCGTGTGGAGGGCCGCTTAGCTTCTTTGAGGATCTCCATGCAGTCCTGCAGCAGATTTAAATGTTAATGCTGCACTAGCTCAGGAGCCATGCTGCCAAATTCAAAGAGGAAAGATTGGGGTGCATCATCTGGCCTCGGAATTTTATCAGTAGGTCTGGTCTGCATGGCAGCTTTAGATGTGGATGGACGGCCCAGTGAAGGAGGTCCATGAACCACCATTGACGTGGCCACTCCGGAGCTATGATGATCATCTTGGTTGTGGATTGGGACAACTTGATAAGGACTGCTGGGATCAGGGGAATCGGCGAAAAAGCGTAGAGAAATTTGCCAGACCAGTTGATCCCTAGGGTATTCCCCAGTGACCCTGGCTTGAAGAACCGCAGTGCAAAGCTTTGGCTTTTGCTGTTTTCTGCAGTGGCAAACAAGTCGATGGCTGGAGTTCCCACCATTGAAAGATGTTTTGGACGACGTTGTTGTTTAAAACCCACTCGTGGTTTTCATGCAGGAGTCAACTGAGGGAGTCTGCTTGAGAATTTTTGACACCTGGAAGGTGAGTTGCTGTAATCATAAGGATTCTGGCTAGAAGCCACTTTTTCAGATTGTCTGGAACTTGCCTGACAAGAGCCTGGACCTGGTCCCCCCTGCTTGTTGAGGTGGTACATGGTTGTGTAGTAGTATAATTTGTTTATTAGTCAATTAAAACCATAAATTTCGACAGAAGAGCATACACAATAATACAGACAAACACAGAATCTAAAAACACATTAATTCCCATTTGGGAAGCAGTCATTAATACAGAATTTGCTTTACATACACTTGTCGATTTCACATAAGGTGCAAAATGTGCATAATGTTCAAAAAGCTAATGGAGCCAATGTGGTGTGCAAATTTATAGATAAGGGGCCAGATGTACGACGGTTTTTGCATGCGCAAACGGGTTTGCGAACCCGTTTGCGCATGCAAAAACCAATAGGGGTATGTACCATTCCAAAATAGCGAGTCACAATTTATTTGTGACTCGCTATTTTGGAGTATGTAGTCGCTATTAGGAAGGGCGTTCCCTTCCTAATAGCGAGCGCAACCCATGTACAAATGTTTTGCAACCGCAATTGCGGTTGCAAAACACTCATAAATTACCACCCTCTTCAAGAGGGTGGTAATAGGGCGTAAAGGGAAGGGGTCCCCAGGGGACCCCTTCCCTTTGCAAATGCATGGGAAAATATTTTTTAAGGGCAGGCAGTGGTCCCAGGGACCACTACCTGCCCTTAAAAAATGAAACAAAACGTTTCATTTTTTTCTTTTTAAATGCATCCCATTTTCTTTTAAGGAAAATGGGCTGCATTCAAAAAAATAAAACTGCTTTATTGAAAAGCAGTCCCAGACATGGTGGTCTGCTGAGCCCAGCAGGCCACCATACCTGGGAGGGTCTGCCATTCCCAATGGGGTCGCAAATTGCGAGAGGCTCATTAATATTCATGAGACTCTCATTTTGCGACCCCATTTGGAATCGCAAACAGTGTGATACATACTGTTGTATATCCCAAATAGCGCCTCGCAAATTGCGAGTCGAAAAAAACTCGCAATTTGCGAGGCGCTATTTTGCGCGTCGTACATCTGGCCCAAGGTACTGATATTTAGCCACCAGAAAGAAGGAGTTTTGAAGGTGCTGTTGTTTAACTTTCTGGACATGAAGACAGCAAAGCTTGTGGCCCCTAGTGGCCTGCTAAAACATTAATACAATTGTGCACATTTTTGCTAAAAGTGCTTTTGTGCAAATTTATGCAGAAAGTGCAGATAATCAAGGGACAGACAAGATGATGTTGAATTTATACTTAGCCTAACAGGATAGGAAGCAACTGATGTTCAGTTTCCCTAGCAGCCCGCCAGCGCGTGGTACACCCAGAAGATCTTATCGGGGGCCTTCTTCACTCCTCGCTCTATCCCACCTATGTCATTTCATGTGTTTTGACAAGGGTTTTAAAGTTGTCCAGGAACTTTACCAGTCTAATGTTCAACATTGTATTCTTTGGATTCAGTGACTCCATCAGTGCAGATCTACAGGTCCTGACACTTAGGTTGTTAAACTCTTTTCTCAGCAGGCCTTTTCGCTGCGAAGCCAGGGCAGGACAAATAAATATAACATGCTGCAAAGTTTCATCTGTCTGATGGCACAAACGGAAGTTCTATCCCCTGCTTGCTCCTCTTCCCTCCATTTTGGAAGGGAATCTAATGTGGGCATATCACCAAGTCTTAGTGCTAATAAGCTCTGTTTTATCTTCCGATGGTAGGTTGCTTCCAGAAGGGGGGATTTTCTTAGGGTAGCATAAGATTTCAGGACCAGCCGCTTGGACAGCTTTTCTTTATCAATCGTCCAACTTTGTAATTTCATAGATGTATTTACTGCTTTCCTTATATACTTGTGTTCCATAGGTCGCTTATTTGAAGCTTCTCTATGCTACTCTCAGGATACTTTTTGTATTCGCCATCCCCCCTTTGAAGATTTATTTCGGACTAGGCTCGATGAGCCAGCATGTCATCTGTGGAGGATCGTAGTTTGTGGCAGCATTTAATGTATACCGTGGGCCTGGCGAGTGTCTGTTTTGTTAATGAAAACTCCAATCTAATTTGAGCGGGAGATGCAGATCTGGGTAACCGGAAGGTTTGTTTATATGATCTTATCAGTATTTTATGTAAAGGTTTGGCCTCAGCGCCTAACATTACTTCTGATCCATACGCAAGAGTTGGTAACAATTTAGCCTTCAATACCGCTGCCAGTGGTTTCAAATTATGGCCCCGAAGGGATCTTGCCAATGTAGAAAAATCATGATTAAGTGCCTGCGCTTTCCCTTTAATTGCCTCTCTATGGGGTGCAAACGTGCCTCTTGCATCTAGTTTGACTCCTAGATACACATAGGTCATTGCTTCGTTGATTGTTTTTGCACTGAGATGCTAATTGTGCTTATTAGAAATGCGGCGATTGAATGCAATCACTTTTGTTTTTTTACGGTTTATTTCCAGCTCGTTTTTATCTGCATGTATGCCGAGGCAATTAAGTAGCCTCTGTAGGCCTATTCTTGTGTTGCTGAGAAGTAGCAGATCATCGGCATACAGGATGTTTGACACTTGCTGGCCACCCAGACTCGGGTGTGGGATATCTGCAGGTCCAGTTCTGTGGAAAAGTTTGCAATATATAAATTGAATAGAAGTGGTGCCAAAACACAGCCTTGTTTTAAACCAGAAGAAATTTTGACTTACCTTGACAGGTGGGTACCATCTTCAATGAACAAGTTACTTACCTTCGGTAACGATATATCTGTAAGAAACATTAGTTAGTTATAGATTCCTTACCTTAGAATTACCCCCAGGCGTCAAGACTGGATCCGGAAAGTTTTTTCGTCAGCAGTACCTCTGCGCGTCGGAAGGTGACGTCGGTCGGCTCAGCGTCGTGGTCGCCGGGATGACGTCGCGGCAGCTACTTAGACGCCCCCTCGCGCACTGACGTCAGTTCTGTACACGACTTTCCGTGCCAGAAACGCAGAGCCATGCAAGACACTGGCCACTAGTGCACAAAACTAGGGCCCTGAAAGGATGTCCTTAACCCTAGAAATCAGTTCGCAGAACGGGGAGGATGGGTGGTGCGGTAAGGAATCTATAACTAACTAATGTTTCTTACAAATATATCGTTACCGAAGGTAAGTAACTGGTTCATCTGAAAGAAACACGTTAGTTATAGATTCCTTAACTTAGAATAGATATCCCAGCAATACCAACCCCGGTGGTGGGTCTGCGAACCAAGATCACACCAGAAAATCCTGGAGAACAGAACGGCCAAAGAAGTCGTCTCTCCGGACTTGGCTGTCCTGGCAGTAGTGTTTGGTGAACGTGTGCAGCGATGCCCACGTGGCCGCCTGACAGATGTCATTCAGAGGAACTCCTCTTCCTAAGGCAGTAGTGGCTGCCGTCGCCCTCGTGGAATGAGCGCGTAGCCCGACTGGAGGCTCCTTTTTAGCCAGAGAGTAACAAGCCTTAATACACAACACGACCCATCGAGAAATGGTGCGTTTGATGAACGGCCCGACCATTCTTTGCGCCTATGTAGCCAACAAAAAGTTGATCATCCACCCGGAACTGTTTCGTGCGATCCAGATAGAAGGAGAGCACACGTTTTGGGTCCAGACGGTGGAGCCTCTCTTCCTCCTTCGAAGGATGCGGAGGCGGAAAGAAGGTGGGCAAAGTAATGGTCTGCCCAATGTGGAAGGCAGTGACCACCTTAGGAAGGAATGATGGACGGGTTCGGAGAACCACCTTGTCCGGATGAACAGACAGGAAAGAAGGTTTTGAAGAAAGGGCCTGGAGCTCACTCACCCTTCTAGCAGAAGTGATGGCTACCAGGAAAGCAGTCTTAAGAGTTAAGAGCCGTAAGGGACAGCTATGAAGCGGCTCAAAGGGAGCGCACATTAAATAAGTTAGCACAAGATTCAAGTCCCACTGAGGCATAACGAAGGGGATTGGGGGAAAAAGATGTGTTAAGCCTTTTAAGAAATGGTTAACTAGCGGGGACTTGAAAAGAGAAGGCTGATCTGGCAGCCGAAGGAAAGCAGAGATGGCTGACAGATAGCTCTTGACAGTGCACAGAGCAGAGCCCTGTTGGGCTAAAGAGAGAAGGAACAAGAGTACTTCAGAAAGAGGGGCAGAAAGGGGATCCACAGCCTTTGCTGTGCACCATGCCACAAATCTGTTCCACCGGCAGGCGTATACCGTCTTAGTGGAGGGACGCCTGGCTGCCAAGATTACGTCACAGACTTCGGGAGGCAGGTCAAAAGACGTCAACTGCCGCCGCTCAATCTCCACGCAAGGAGGTGGAGACTGGACACGTTCGGGTGGAGGACCGTCCCCTGCTGCTGCGACAGAAGATCCTCCCGAAGAGGCAGACGGGTCGGAGGATCGAGGGCCATGTTGAGCAGCTCGGGATACCAGACTCTTCGAGCCCAATCAGGAGCCACAAGAATGACTTGGGCCCGGTCACGCCTGATCTTCTTCAGCACTCTGGGCAGAAGTGGTATAGGCGGAAAGGCGTACAACAGACCGCAACTCCACTTGCGACGAAAGGCGTCGCCTAGCGAGTGCCGCCTTGGAAATTCCAACGCGCAGAATTGCTGACATTGCGCGTTCTCTTCAGTGGCGAATAGATCTAACCAAGGCTCTCCCCATTGTTGAAAGAGACCTTGCACCACCTCCAAGTGGAGACGCCATTCGTGATCCATCATGCACCTGCGGCTGAGTTCGTCCGCCCTGGCGTTCAGGGAACCAGCCAGGTGTTGAACCACCAGTGATATGCCCTGATGTTCCAGCCATGTCCAGTGGTGGAGGGCCTCTTGACAGAGGGTCCACGACCCCACCCCGCCCTGTTTGTTGCAGTACCACCTGGCGGTTGTGTTGTCCGTGAACACCTTCCCCGGACAGAAGGAAGGAATGCCTTGAGTGCAAGATGAATCGCCCGGAGCTCCAGAAGGTTGATGTGGATCCCGGACTCCACCGGAGACCAGAGGCCTCTGATCTCCGCCTCTCCCATGTGGCCGCCCCATCCCAGAAGGGACGCGTCCGTCACCACAGTGTGGTCTGGTTGGGGAAGGGAGAGGGATCTGCCATTGACCCAATCCTGGTTCGTGAGCCACCACTGCAGTTGACGTGCAGTGCCCTCCGAGATCTGGACGCAATCGGACAGATTCCCCTGATGCTGCGCCCACTGGTACTTCAGGTCCCACTGCAGAGCCCGCATATGCCACCTGGTATGATCGACCAGCAGGATGCAGGAGGCCATGAGGCCCAACAGCCTCAGAGTCATTCTGACCGAAACCCGGGATAGAGGCTGAAAGATCGGAATCATAGCCTGAATATCCCGGACTCGCTGCTCGGGAGGATAGACCCAAAACCGCGTTGTGTCCAGAACCGCTCCGATGAAGAGGAGCTTCTGAGAGGGGATCAGGTGTGACTTCGGCACATTGATGGAGAACCCCAGCGAATCCAGGAGGTCGGCCGTAGTCTGGAGGTGGGAGACGACTGCCTGGGGCGAGCCCGCCTTCAACAGCCAGTCGTCGAGATAGGGGAAGATTGAAACCCCTGATCTGCGCAGATGAGCTGCGACCACCGCCATCACTTTCGTGAACACCTGAGGGGCGCTGGTAAGGCCAAAGGGGAGCACGGTAAATTGAAAATGCTCGTGGCCTACCGTGAACCGTAGGTAACGCCTGTGGGCCGGCAGGACGGGGATGCGAAAATAAGCGTCCTGCAAGTCCAACGCTACCATCCAGTCTTGCGGGTCGAGGGCAGACAAGACCTGAGCAAGCATCAACATCTTGAACTTCTCCTTCCGGAGGAAGTGGTTGACGTCCCTGGGATCCAAGATAGGACGCAGGCCCTTGTCATTCTTGGGGACCAGAAAGTAGTGAGAGTAACAACCACGACCTACTTCTGGGACAGGAACGCGCTCGATGGCTCCCTTGGCCAAGAGAGCCATAACTTCCTGCTGGAGAAGGGCCAGTTGATCCCCCGACATGCGGTGGGATCTTGGTGGCATGGCTGGAGGGGTAGTCTTAAGGGGAGGGAGTAGCCCCTTCGGACTATTTGCAAAACCCACCTGTCCGACGTGATGGTGCGCCAGTGGGGGAGGTGATGGCGAATCCTGCCATCCACTGGCGTTTGATGGGCCTGAAAGGTCGGACTAGGAGGGTTTGGAGGCTGCTGCGGAGGGGGGGTTGGTGGACTGGCCCGCCCGCTGGCCCCCGGAACCACGACGGTTGTTCCCACGTCCCCGGCCGCGCGAAGGTTTGGTAACTTGCTGCGGCCTGTGGCTCTGGGCGGGACGTAGCAGGGCACCCCTTCCGTAGCCACAAAAGGGGCGAAAAGCAGACTGCGCAGGGCGGGTGGAGAGGCCCCAGGACTTGGCCGTAGCCCGTGAGTCCTTGAAACGCTCTAGAGCGTTGTCTGCTTTGTCGCCAAAAAGGCGAAGGCCATCAAAGGGCATGTCCATCAAGGTGTTCTGGACATCCCCTGAAAAGCCAGTCGACCTCATCCAGGCTTAGCGACGAAGCGCTCCCGACGTTGAAATGGTCCTGCCCAGAGAGTCGGCGGTGTCCAGCCCACAACGTATGGCAAACTTTGCTGCATCCCTCCTGGCGGCCACAGCCTGGGAGAGCATGCCCGGGCCTCCTCCGGACACTGAGGTAGCACCTGCGCCACCGTATCCCACTCGGAGTGGGAATAACGGCCCAAGAGACATGCGGTGTTTACCGACCGCAGTCCTAAGCTGGCGGAAGAGAAAATCTTCTTCCCAAGGTGGTCCAGCTTCTTGGAGCGGTAGGGAATGCGCTTTTGGAAGTGGAGGCTTGGACAACCAAGCTCTCCGGGGTGGGGTGTTGGGAGAGGAAAGTGGGGTCGCCCGGAGCCGGGCAGTGGCGTCGGGCAATCATCCTGTCCACGGGAGCCCCCGTGTTGGGCCTGGACCAGGTGCCCAAAAGGACGTTGGTGAGGGCCTCATTGAACGGCAGCAAGGGCTCCGAAGAGCTCGCAGCCGGCTGAAGCACCTCCGTCAGGAGGTTAGTCCTGACCGCCACCGTAGGAAGCTCGAGGTTGAGAGCCTCAGCCGCCCTACGCAACACCACTGCGTATGATGGTCCCTCCTCCGTAGCCACGGTAGGAGGAGACAACATGCCAAGGTCAGGGGAGGTGTGCAAACCACTGGCATCCCCAGCTCCTCTCTCCAGTCCTGTTCACTGTCCAACTGGTCAGTTAAAGGGTCACCTGACCCCTCCCAGGCCTCCGCATCATCCTCTGGGTGCCACTGTGGTTGAAAAGGGACCCCAGGAGTGAACAGGGGCATGAAAACCCCACCCGGCGCCGGATCCAGCGTCGGAAGACGCCGGTCTGGCTCCGTGTCCACGTCAGGATGGAGGCCGGGGTCGACGCCGGCCGGGTGGCCAACCGGCATCGGACGCGGTAGTGGTGCTGTCGGAAGCGGCGCCGGTGGAGGTGTAACGAGGTCAACCGGCACCGATCCGGATCCAGGCCTGGATCCAAGGAGGCCCTGCGGCGCTGGGGCCGGAGCCGCAGGCAGCGAAGACCTAGGCCCCCCAACCGAGTCCGCGGGGCCCGAAGGCGCGCCAGCGGGGTCGGTTTGCCCAAAGATGGCATGCATTGCCTCATAGAACATACGAAGCTGGGCGGGAGTCGCTCCGGGTCCCGGAAAGGGAGGGAAACTCGGAGTCGACTCGTCGGGCTCCGCGCGCGGAGCCACGGGAGGGCACCACCAGCGTGCCTCGTCGGATCGGCCGACCGACGAGGAGAAGTCGAAGAGCGACGATGCTTTTTCGACTTCTTGTGCTTCGACTTACTTGACCCGAGTGCGAAGACTTCGAAGATTTCGAACCGGAATGGTGGTGGCTCCGCGACCGGTCCCTCGACCTCCCTCTGGACCGGGACCTCGAACAGCGCGGAGCCGACTGCCGATGCTCAAGCAGCTTTCGGGACCACTCCCGCAAAGCCTTCGGCGTCATTGACCGGCAGTCGGAGCACGACTTTGGGTCGTGGTCGCGCTCCAGGCAAAAAAGACACACGCGGTGCCAATCCGTCACCGACATCAGTCGGTTACAGGAACTGCATGCCTTGAAGCCGGGCACTCCTCGTGCACCTTTTCGGAGTTGGAGACTCGAAGAAAGAAGTCGACAAAAGTCGAGAAAAAGTTAGTCAAAAAATGACTGAGGTACCGCTCTTCCCGGATCTGCGCTGGCTGGCGCGGAAAAAGAAAGAACTGACGTCAGCGCGCGAGGCCGGTGTCTAAGTAGCTGCCGCGACGTCATCCCGGCGACCACGACGCCGACGACGGACGCGGAGCCGACCGACGTCACCTTCCGTCGCGCAGAGGTACTGCTGATGAAAAAACTTTCTGGATCCAGTCTGACGCCTGGGGGTAATTCTAAGGTAAGGAATCTATAACCAATGTGTTTCTTTCAGATCTTGATCTTAACCCACGTGTCTGTGTATAGCAGCCTGACGGCTCGCAGGATTTTGGGCAGAATTCCCCATTGTTTAAGCTTGGCCCATAGCCTGTTACGTGGAACACAGTCGAAGGCTGCCTTAAGTTGAAAAAACACATATATAGAGGTGTACCTGTAGCCTTTGCTCTGCTAAGTATCAGGCCCACAGCCATGAGGTTAGTGTCCCCTGGCTCCTTGTGAATCCGGTTTAATTGAATGGGAGTCTCCTGTTATTTAGTACCCATGTCTCCAGATCTTGAAGCACTAGTGTGGAAAAAAATGTAAGATCCACATCCAAAAGAGCAATTAAGCAATAGTTGCTGGGTGAGGAAGCCCGACCTCCTTTAAAGATGGGATGAATTATTGACCCTTTCCAACTTTCGTTTGCCAGAATGTGGTTAAACATTGTTGCCAGGAAAGTTGCCCATCTTGCTTTCGAGTGTTTGAAAAGTGCTTGCGGCAGCCTATTTGGGCCCGGGGCACAATCAGTCCGCGATTTTCTAATTAACTTCACTACCTCTGCTGGTTTATATGCTGGATCCACTGACAGCTCAGCAGCCCTGCTTTCATTTTGGGGCCACTCGACCCAATCACCCTCATTGATGTTTGCACTGTTTGCTGATCTTGGACCTTTTTCGATATTATTAACAAGTTTACCAAACTTTTTAGAGTTGTTTGTTTTTTAAGCATGTAGCAGTTGAGCCCACAGTGTTTCCTGCTTGGTTTTAAAAAAACATATTTCCCTTTTTAGGTGACTTTTCTCCTAATGCAGACTTTCCAATAGGTTCTTGTCTTCAGGTTTTTGACGTAGCTGCCTGAGAAGCCTACCTAATTTGGATCTTTTTGATCGAATAGGTTGTGGCATAACTATAGCTTTATAGAATCTGAGATGGGCTCCTTTTTCCCTCTATTATCTCTGCTGACATGAAATGTATTAATTAATTTGCTAGTGAATGTTTCCCATACTGTTATCTGATTGGAACCTTCCAAAGCCACATCCTCAAGGCTAGTCACAGCGTCTGCTGCCAGGTCCTTGACTGTGCTTGAACTCCACCTTAGGCATTTCAGATTTGCAGTGCCAATCTCTCCCTGTAGAGCAATTACGGCGTCATGTTTGTATGGAGATATATTTATTGTAGTTACCTGTGGATGAGGATTACTCTCCTCGTGATGGAATATTCTAAAATCTCATGTAATCCAAAATGGAGACCGAGGTGCCTGAAACTCTTGTCCAAAAGGGAGGGATGTCAGCTGGTTTTCGGCCATTCAGTACAAGTAGGCCAATTAGTTTGCAGACCTTTACTAATTCTTCTCCTATCTTGTCCTTTCGATTTTGATGAGGCATGGTTTGCTCTGGTAGTGGCCCAGCATGCTCCTCACTTGGGTAATAAAATAAATTGAGATTAAAGTCTCCGGAGACAAGCCAGTGCAATTGATGGTATGTGTTGTTAGGCGACGTAGGTGCACTGCAACCCTTTCTGCTGTTACTTCTTTTCTCTTAGGGTTTACGTACACATTGATAAGGATTAGGGATTTGTGCAAGTTCTTGGCCCAATCACCCATTTTGAGAGCCAGGAGGCATGGATCATCCATTTACAGTTCCACAACCTCTGCTGACAAGTTGGTATTGATATAGATTGCCAGGCCACCTTTCGCCCTTCCGAATATAATGCTTTTCTCAGCTGATTTTCTATATTCTTCATAGGCAATTAGAGGAATACTACTACTAAAGGTTTCCTGTAGCATTATTATATCGAACGTTCCCAAGTATTGCATCACCACGGAGTCCTCAATCTTTGCCTGTAACCCACTTATATTCCAGGAACAGACTTGTTAGGTCATCCCTTTCGGAGATAATCGGCTGTTCTACTGTTCAATCTTTAAATTTAGCAGCCTGCGATAGGAATGTGGGAAGCCAGCCCCAGTTATTCTGAGATTCAGGGTTTGTTATAAATCTTTGCTGTTTAGAGAGCCCTTCTTCTCTGCTTAGTTCAATTGTGACATTATTATGTGCCAAGATGCTTTTATTGTGACCTATGGATAAGTTACTTACCTGTAATCCTAGTTCTCTTCCAGGGGTATCCTCATCAAAGTCATAAGCACTAAATATTCCCGCCCATGTACGGGGTCCCCGGAAATAATAAAAATTATATATGAAAAACATATATATATATACAGCTCTATATATATAAAAACATATATCATTTTTTCTAGTATCAATGCAGCTCTCATATAGGAGGCTAAACAATGTAATAAAACACATAAACTGCTTTTGCAAATATACATAATACATGTATAAAAACACATGAGGGCAAGAAGCACTTGAACTCTGTTTTTAATGAGTAAATCTCATGAGTAAACTGCAAAAGAAAAGCAGGCATTGTTAGCCTACAGGCTGCATTGTAAACCAACATAGAAAATGAAAGCAATCTTTCATAAAAACTGGCACCGTGCTTTTAAGGCAGTCATGACCCCTAGCTTCCCATCATGCCCCAGGGGTGACAGTTAGGTCAGTTGTTCTTTGCATAACCCTGAAGATCAGGGCACCAAGATAATATTTAACAATGAAATAATCTCATTTGCCTGGGGAGGCGGGTGGGTTGCTTATGACTTTGATGAGGATACCCCTGGAAGAGAACTAAGATTACAGGTAAGTAACTTATCCTTCTCTTCCAGGGGATCCTCATCAATAGTCATAAGCACTGAATAGAATAGCAAGCCCAACATCCACCTGCAGGCAAATGAGAAACGCAGTGACCTTGTTAACAACAACCGAAAAGTCAGCTGTTGAACAGATTCCTCAAGGAGGCTTGACCAACTTGAGTGTCCGCTCTAGTAGAGTCAAGACAGTAATGCCTTGTAAATGTATGCACTGATCTCCAAGTGGCTGCTTTGCAGATCTCAGAGAGCGGTACATTATTGAGGAAAGCAGTCGTAGCTGCTTTTCCTCTCGTGGAATGAGCTTTGGGAGCGGACCAAAGAGGCTTCTGTGCCAACTGGTAAGCCAATTTGATGCATGAGACTATCCATCTGGAGATGGACCGCTTTGATGCTGGGAAACCTGTTCTGATCGAACCATAATTAACAAATAGTTGATCAGACTTCCTCAATGGCTTTGACCTGTCCAGATAAAACTTCAAAACCCTTTTAAGGTCTAACGAATGTAGAGCCCTCTCAGCTGGAGTGGAGGGATTGGGGAAAAAAGGTCGGAAGAGAAATAGATTGATTTACATGAAAATCAGACACCACCTTCGGAAGGAAGGAAGGATGAGTCCTGAGGACTACCCTATTGAGATGAAAAACCAAGTAGGGCTCTTTAGAACATAGGGCCTGTATCTCACTCACCCTACGAGCTGAGGTGATAGCTACCAAGAAAGCTACCTTCCACGTAAGGTGTTGTAAGGTTGCTTTGTGGATAGGCTCAAAGGGTGGACCCATCAATTTTGACAGTACCAAGTTCAACTCCCAAGGAGGGGAAGGAGGTCGGACCGGAGGGTAGACCTTCTTGAGACCCTGCAGGAAATCCTTCACCACCTGTAGCTGGAAAAATGAGGGCTGAGAAGGAGAACGCCTGTACGCCGTAATGGCAGCCAGGTGTACCTTAATGGATGAGAATTTCAAACCTGCTCTGGCTAGGTGAAGCAGATAAGGCAAAACTACCTCCTCCTGCCCCTTGGTAGGATTACAATTATTTTGCATACACCAAATGTAAAAACGTTTCCATTTGCAGGCATAAGAATGTCTTGTAGAAGGTCTCCTTTCCTCTTTCAATATGGTCATGCAGTCCTGTGGCAGACCTAAATGCCCATACTGGAGGACCTCGGGAGCCATGCTGTTAAGCTTAGTGATGGAAGGTTGGGGTGATGAATCCTCCCGTTCATCTTGGATAGCAGGACGGTCTGCATGGCAGCCTCTTGCGTGGGCAGACTGACAGATGTAGAAGGTCCGGGTACCACCACTGTCTCGGCTAGTCCGGAGCAATCAGTATCATTGTGGTGTCCGAGTGAGATAGCTTGGTCATCACCTTCGGGATGAGAGGCAGGGGCGGAAAGGCGTACACAAATGCCCCTGACCAGCTGATCAAAAGGGCATTCCCCTTCGATCCTGGTCGGTAGTACCTGGAGGCGAAGTCTTGGCATTTTGTGTTTTCTTCGTCCGCGAACAGGTCTATGCTCGGACGGCCCCATGCTCGGAAGATGTCGTCGACCACCTCATCGTTGAGGACCCAGTCCTGCTGTTCCTCGAAGTGACGGCTGAGGGCATCTGCCTGAGAATTCTGCTCTCCCGGCAGGTGAACCGCTGTGATGGATAGATTCCTCGCCAGAAGTCAGTGCCAAAGGGTCTGTGCCTCCAAAGAGAGAGTCCTCGAGCGAGTTCCTCCCTGTTTGTTCAGGTAGTACATGGTGGTGGTATTGTCCGTCTGTACTAGGATGGAACTTGCCTGAATTGAAGGGAGGAAAGCCTTGAGAGCCAGTTGAACAGCCCTTAGCTCCAGCATGTTTATGTGGTACAACTGCTCCTTTGAGGACCATAGGCCTTGCGTCTGGAGAGGCCCCATGTGGGCTCCCCATCCTTGCAGGGAGGCATCTGTGATCAGAGTCTGAGAGGGAGGAGCTTGATGGAACGGTACTCCTACCCTCAGGTTGTCTTTCTTCATCCACCACGGGATGGATGCTCTGGCTGCGCATGATAGCCAAATTTTGTCTTCCCAGCGAGAAGACCGTTGATCCCATTTGTCTTCTAGATCTTGTTGTAGAGGACGCATTTTCAATCTGGCATTGGGCACCAGAAAGATGCAGAATGCCATCGATCCTAGCAGGGAGGCTATCTGACGCACTGAAGACAGGCTGTTGTGTAAAATCTGTCTGCCTTTCTGAATGATGGATAATTGTCTCTCCTCCGAAGGAAACACTTTTCCTCGCTCGGAGTCTATCAGCTCCCCCATGTAGTGGATTGTTTGAGTGGGTTGCTGCGTCGATTTTTCGAAGTTCACATGTAGGCCCAGTTTTTGACAAAACCCTAGGCACTGCTGGAAGTGGTTCATCACACTTTGTGGAGAGGGGCCTTTCAGCAACCAGTCGTCCAGATAAGGGTAGACGAAGATGCCTCTGCGTCGCTGAGCAGCTGCCACTACTGCCATGCACTTCGTGAACACCCGGGGAGCTGACTTCAGCCCGAAGGGCAGCACTTTGAACTGATAGTGGGATGTTCCGACTATGAATCGTAGATATTGTCGGTGATGCTGATTTATCGGTATATGAAAATAGGCATCTTGCAGATCCATCGAACACATCCAATCCCCTTTGCGGAGGTGAGGATATATTTGGTGGAGAGCCAACATGCAAAAATTTTCTCGTTTGATGGACTTGTTGAGTGTTCGCAGATCCGGAATGGGCCTGTATTCCGACTTTTGACCTTTTTTCTTTACCAGGAAGTATCTGGAATAAACTGCTCGACCTCTTTGTGACTGTGGAACCTTCTCTATGGCTGATTTTTGGAGAAGTATTCCCACTTCCCTCTGCAGCATGTTGATCTGGCAGCATGATGATGGTACCGGAGGGATCGAGGAAGGACGACGTCGGAAACGTAGAGAGTACCCATTCTGCAGCGTAGCCAACACCCACTGATCCTTGGTGATGGCTCGCCACTCTTGCAGATGATTCGCAACACTTCCTCCAACTGTAGTGGTGAACGGTACTGGAGGAAGCGGGCACTCATTGCTTGGCTGGAACTTTGTCGAAGTAGAGGACTGACGGTTCCCTCTTCTTCCCCTGTTGGATCGCCGGGTTTGAAACTGCGATTTCTGCTGACCCTGTTGGTTTTGGTTCTTTTGCCAATGAGGGGTTTGAACCCTCTGTTGGAAGGAGCGGCGATCAGTATTGCGGTAGCGGCGATGAAACTCTTTTTTCTTCTCCAGCCCCACCGCCTTCAGGGTATCTAGCTCGGTCTTCATCCGTGCAATCTCTTCATCGGTGTGCGAGCCAAACAACGATGACCCGGAAAATGGCAGGTTGAGAATACGGGATTGCGCCTCTGGCTTCAATGCTGTCAGGCGAAGCCATGAAGATCTTCTGGCACAAATTCCGTGGGCGTAGGAGTGTGCTGAAAGTGTAGCTCCATCCGCCGCAGCACTAATTACTTGGTTCGCTACCAAGCTGCCCTCCTGTAAAATTTCTTCGAAGTCTTTACGGTCTTCCTTGAGCAGTTTATCTGTAAGCACGCTGTAGCGAATCCCATAAAGCTCTATCGTAACGCCCCAATAGAGCTGACGCACTGGAGACTTTAAGCATGGATGCAGAAGTGCCACATACTTTTCTCCCCCATGAGTCTTGTGTCTTGCTCTCCTTGTCCGGTGGTACTGTGGACGAAGAGGCCACTGAGTGGGTCTTTCTGGCAGCAGCCACAATTACAGAGTCCGGTTTAGGATCTGACTTCAAGAAAAAGGGATCTTCCTCCGGAGGACGATACTTCTTCAGAATTCTCGCCGGTGCCTTCTTTAGAGTAGCCGGCGTAAGAAAGATGTCCATAACCGGTTTCAGAAGTCCCGGTACCAATGGGAGTAACGGACGAGAGGACGTCTTCTGGTTCAAAGTTTCGAAAATAACCGAAGAAGTACTCTGCTGAACAGGCATAGGAATGTTCAGTTTGGTAGCCCCCCTGGAAAGCACCTCCTGGAATGTGCTTACATCGTCCACCGGAGAGATCCTCGACGGTGGACTGTCAGTAAAGGTGGGCGAGTAGTCTCTTTTTGAGGAGTACGTTGAAGAGGTGGAAGGCGTTGGAGACCTGCGTCTTCTTCTCCTGCTGCGTGATCTTGATCTCCTTCTGGAAGTTGGTGCAGGAGAGCGAGTACGAGCTCTTCCTCTTGGTGGAGAAAAATCCGCATCTTGTGCTAGGTGAGCCAGAGGGGACCTGTGAGCAGGACTGGGATCCCGTCTAACACCTGCTGCCTGTGTATGATCCGCCCAGTGGTGTAATGGACGTATCCATCTGGGAGATAGGGGAATGGATGGAGACTTCTCTGCTCTAATAGGAGAACGACGTGGAGACTTCCGTCCTTCCTGATGAGCCTTTTCCACTGGACATTGATGACCAGAGGGAGAGTCCTGGCTACTTGAGGACGAAATAATCACCTCTGGAGAACCAGACCTGGCGATGGAATGGTGGGAGCCTGCTCTCGACGTCGATGAAGGAGACGGAGAGAAACTTACAGGGACTGACACCGACGGAGAACTCTGCCTCGACGTCGTCCGCAACAGAGATTTCTGTCTCGACGTCGACCTTCTTGATCTCGGCGAAGACATGCATCTCGACGCCGGCTGCCTCGACGGAGACCTGCGTCTCGACGTCGATCTTCTTCGCTTCGACGGAGGGCTGTGCCTCGACGAAGAGTCGTGCCTCGACGTCGATCGTCCTTGCTTCGACGGAGGATCCATCCTCGACGTCGAGCGCCTTTCCTTCGACGGAGGACTGTGTCTCAACGTCGGCTGTGAACCCGACGGAGACTGCTGTCTCGACGTCGAGTGTGTTGCTGACGTCAACGGAGGCCTCAACGTCGACGATTGGACATCCGACGACCTCTGCTTCGACGTTGATCTGTGCTGAGACGGCAAAGGAGACATCGGCCTCAACGTCGAAGATGATGACTTACGTTTTGGCGTCGATGATCTGTGTCTTGATGTCGATCGTCGAGTCGACGGCGGAGGATCTTGTCTCGACGCCGGACGCTGTTGCAACGCCAAAGGAACCTTAGCTTTTGAAGTTGAAGAATGGCGCTCCTGCGCCAAGGCCCTCGACGACGACTCCGCCGCCGGGACCTTCAACGTCGAGCCCGACGCCGAAGGGGAACATATCAGGACCTTGCTCCTCGACGTCGAACGCGCCCTCTTCTTTGTTCTTACAGGAGACCTACCTCTTTCTGACAGGCCATAAAGACGGATTCTCTCTCTGTCCTTGATGGTTCTATTGGATAGCTTCCTGCAGTGTTGACAGGAGGCAGGAGAGTGAGACTCCGGTAGGCAGAGGATGCACACATCATGTGTGTCTGACTTGGCCTTCTTTTTGCCACAGGCAGGGCAAGGATCGAACAAAGAAGGCATTTTTGACAGAAAAAATCACTTTCTGCCACACAAAAAAATGGTTTAATCCTTACTCTATTATCAAAAGACGTCGAGTGAAGTAGAAAAAACCACAAAAAAACTAGGTATTTTTGACAGAAAAGTCAAAAAAGGAGAGAGCTGAGATTCCAGGGTCCTGACAGAAGGAGCTGGAAAGAACAACTGACCTAACTGTCACCCCTGGGGCATGATGGGAAGCTAGGGGTCATGGCTGCCTTAAAGGCACGGTGCCAGTTTTTATGAAAGATTGCTTTCATTTTCTATGTTGGTTTACAATGCAGCCTGTAGGCTAACAATGCCTGCTTTTCTTTTGCAGTTTACTCATGAGATTTACTCATTAAAAACAGAGTTCAAGTGCTTCTTGCCCTCATGTGTTTTTATACATGTATTATGTATATTTGCAAAAGCAGTTTATGTGTTTTATTACATTGTTTAGCCTCCTATATGAGAGCTGCATTGATACTAGAAAAAATGATATATGTTTTTATATATATAGAGCTGTATATATATATGTTTTTCATATATAATTTTTATTATTTCCGGGGTCCCCGCACATGGGCGGGAATATTCAGTGCTTATGACTTTGATGAGGATCCCCTGGAAGAGATTTGAGGATGTCCTCGAGTTGCCCCTCTTAGCACTGACGCAGTGGTCACTATGTTCTCATCGAGATACTGCTCAGCTGATAGCAGATAGGGATATCTATCCCCCTGGTGCGCTATTACTTCGATCCCCAGGCTTTCAGCATCTTTTCCCTTTCTAGTACTTGGATAGGAAGATCTGGGGCTGCAAAGGTGACTGAGTGCTGCCGTCCTCTTGTTGGTAGAAACTTGATGGGAAGGATATCTTCTAATGCACCATGGTCTAGGTCTGGTAACGCCATTATTAATTTTAAGATGCTTGAGCGGTTTAGGACCTCCTGTGGGCCCCTGGATTTGAATTCGGGAATCCATAATAGCTGATGTACAGAGTTGCTTGGATGCCCTGGAAGGGTATGGTATCACTTTCTATGTTCATCACCAGTTCCAAGGGAGTCCCTTCGCATCATTTGGTTCCGGATCATGAATACTCTGTGTCCCCTGCTGCACATTCTTCCTGTCTCAGGTGTTGTATTTTCTGCTCGATCTAACCGTGTTTCATGGGGGTTCTGACCTATTGGACTCCAGGTTTGAGTTGCTTCTTCCTTGAGGTTCTTGACGTAATGTCTCTCCGCCTGTGCATCTGAACTTTGCAGGGAACCCCCTGATGCCTGTGCCTTTCTGCCTTCTGACACGGATGATTTTACAATTATCGCACTGATGGCAGTGGAGATGGCTTCTGTGGGCGATGATTTGATCTTCACTGACTTGTTATTGGCAATATCAGTTGCTGGTTCTGATTCAATTAGCCGGGAGATATCCACAGGGATGGCCTCCTCTTCATGGTCTGGGCCTTCGGGTTTTGAAGCTAGTGAGGTGTTTGAAGGGCCTGCATGGCTGATGCGAACTTTGCTCCTCCCCTTTCTTGCACGTTTGCTCTACCTTTTTGTCATTTGGGGTGGAGCAGGGGCTTCATCCTGAGTTGCGGTTAGTGCATGTATCATATCCCTATCTTCAATAGGCTCTCTCTGTTGCTTATTTTTGGGTTGGCAGATGTCTCTTTTAAACTGCTCTTCCTGTTCCCCGTGAGCCACCGACATGCTACTGTCTGGTTCCTCACCCAATATGGATGTTGATGGTATCGTAGTCAGGGTACCCCCCACGATGAGGCATTTTTGACCACCCCCAGGATTCCTTCCATAATTACTGGCTAGTACATGGTTGTGGTGTTATCCGAACAAGTAGGGAGTGGGAAGTGAATGACGGATTAAACACTTTCAGCACCAGGTGGACTGCGCGTAGCTCGAGGAGATTGATATGGTATGCCGATTCTCTCTCTGACCATTTGCCCTAGATTTGGAGGTGATCCGTGTATGCTCCCTATCCCAGTAGAGAAACATCTGTGACTATGGTTTGAGGAGGAATCTCCTGATGAAATGGGGTACCTCGAAGGAGATTGGTTGGAGAACACCACCATTTCAGGGCACAGCTTTGCATGGAGGAATAGTTGTATTTTGTCTTGCTTGTCAGTTGGTCCCAATGGTCCTCGAGACATTCCTGGAGAGGTCTCATGAGAAGATGGGCATTCAATGTGAGAAAGATGCAGGAAGCCATCGAGCCATGGAGGTAGGATACTGTTCTCAATGTTGGATGGGAAGCTTTCATGAGAGCCTGACACTTCAGAAGGATCGATAAGCGTCTCTTCTCTGAACGACACACTTTTGCCCTTATAGTGTCGATTGAGGCTCCTAGTGTAAGGTTTGAACTGGGACAGAGGTCGACTTGTTGTGGCTGATCTGAAGGCCTTACCTTTGTAGGAGATCAAAGTTCAATTGTAATGAAGCTGAGCTTTCTGAGATGTGGATGCCTTGATTAACCAATCGTATAGGCATGGGTAGACTAATATCTTGTGTTTCCTGAGATGGGCAGCCACTACTGCCATGCACTTGGAGAATGTCCTGGGTGCTGACTTCAGGCGAAATAGAAGGACTTGGTATTGAAAATGGTCCTGTCCCACTACAAACCTCAAGAACTTTCAATGCTTTCTGGTGATTGGTATATGAAAGTATGTCACAGACAGGTCGCAAAAAGTAAAAATGGATACATTTTATGCTGATCCCATATCTACTTCATATGGAGTCCCGTCAGGCTCCTCCTTAACTCCCACCCTGTTCAACATTTATGTCTCTCCCCTGGCCAAGGTGATTCAATCCTTTGGATTGAAGGCCCTATCTTACGCTGACGACACACAACTAATTGTGTCCATTACAAAAAATCTAGAGGCCTCAGCAGCTAATTTCAACAGCTGCATGCAGGCTGTTGCCTCCTGGATGGCAAACAACTTTCTCCGACTTAATGGGGACAAAACCGAGGTTCTGGTCTTCGGTCACCAACAAAATATATGGACCCATTCATGGTAGCCAGAAATGCTTGGAATATGCCCTCGCCCTGTTGCTTCAGTAAAGAATCTTGGAGTCACAATTGACAACAAGCTTTCCTTCGACCCTCTGGTGAACAGAACAGTATCATCCTGTTTTTGGGTCATTAGGACCCTGAGGAAGATCTTTCCTTCTTTATCTCTTCCATCGCGAAAACATGCAGTGATTCTGTCCAGATTGGATCATTGCATTGCCCTTTATCTGGACATTAACAAGGGATCCATTTGTGAGAAGTTGGCCTGGTATATGCTGTCCACTAATTAAAGTGGGCACCTTGCACCAGTCCAAACGACCCTTATGATGTATGAGGTCATAGATAACCTTTAGAAAGCTATCCTAGTGGTAGCTGTGGAGAGCAGCCTTCAGGTTTAATCTTGAAGGAATGTAAAGCACCTTGGTTTACCAGAATATCACCTTTAGTATTAATCAAATGAAAGGAGAAACACACAGTAGTTATAAAAATATGTATTTATTTATATAACACTCTCTAGTATCCTCTACACGAGGCTACAACACAAAGCACACAATACGTTAGCAAAGAAACAGTTGTAAGTAGCACAATACACAGTGGGCTCCAGGGGGAGACCAAACCATATACTAAAATAGTGGTATAAGAACCACGACTGGAGTCAGGACAGTGTCTAGAACAGGTAAAATCGCTGGGACTCCAAGGAACCACCCAAGGAAGCTAAGCGGCCATCCACACGCTCCGCTTATGCGTATAAATGGAAGAGATTCTGTATCTGGTGTTCATCGAAGAATGAAGATCCTACTTCTTGCCAGGAAGATTTCATCCTTCCATACTTGCTTCATTTAGCACAATCTGGCCTTCAATTTTCTTCCATTAAGGTTCACCTGGCAGCTCTGACTGCTTACAGGAAATGCCCTTCACAAACTTCCTTTTTTAGAATTCCTGTCATTAGAGATTTCTTGGAAGGTTTGAAGAAAGTTTTTCCTCCCATTAGAAGTCCTTCTCCTCTTTGGGAGCTTAATGTGGTTCTTTCTCGACTGATGCAAGAGCCCTTCGAACCCATTCATAAGGCTACTCTTCAGCATCTGTCTTGGAAGACAGCTTTCCTTGTGGCTATCACTTCCGCCCTTTCATCTCTCCATCGAGCAGTTAATCAGCCGGGTGGGTGTGATCGGAGTAACCCTGATGGCACTGCTGTCTGGCTTCGGTGCGGTGAACTGTCCCTACATCTACATGTCCTACTTCCTGAGGAATGTGACGGATACAGATATTGCAGCCCTGGAACGAACACTTTTACAGACTTTGGATATGATAATCAGTAAGAAGAAGCAATCCTTGAATATTTGGGGAGAGGAGTTGGCCTAACGGCTAGGGCGGTCGACCTCGAATCTGGGTTCGAGTCTCTGCAATGACGCTGAACATCCTGTGATTCCGGGCAAATCACTTAATCTCCCCGTGCCTAACAAAAATGAATGTGTCCTCATGTAATGCAACTGGTGCTATGTAAAGCGCTCTGATACCCGATTCGGGTCAATTTCGCGCTATATAAAACTCCGTAAAATAAAAAAATAAAAAAAGGGTAAGCGAAATCCAGGCACTTTGCTGTCAAGAACCATACACAGTTTTCCATTTATCTAAAGTGGTCATGAGGACGCATCCGAAATTCCTTCCTAAGGTAATTTCGGATTTCCATGTGAATCAAACTATTTCCTTGCCTACATTTTTTCAGCATCCTTCTTCTCCAGCGGAGAGATTACTTCATTCCCTGGATGTTAGAAGGGTTTTGAAGTTCTATTTGGACAAAACTAAAGATATAAGGAGATCAGATCAGTTATTTGTAAACTATGGCTCTCTCCGTACAGGTCTAGCGACCTCCAAGCAATCTATCTCCAGATGGATTGTTTCATGTATTTTACTCTGTTACCAGAAAGCCAACAAAACTCTTGTTAGTAAGCATAGGGCTCACTCTACCAGAGGAAAGGCTGCTACTGCGGCCTTGCTTCGTAATATACCCATTCCTGAGATTTGTAAGGCTGCTACCTGGAAGTCAGTCCATACATTCACAAAACACTACTGCCTGGACTCTGATGCCAAGATAGATGCTCAAGTCGGACAGGCTTCCCTTCGGAACCTGTTTGCTGTTTATAGGGATGGGCTTGCTAGTCTATTCAAGTGCTTAAGACTATACACGGAAATCCCCTACAAGAGAAGGAATAGTTTCTTACCTGTAACTCCAGTTCTCTTGTTGGGGTATTTCTGTGATAAGTCATAAGCAACCCTCCCGCCTCCCCGGTGGAATAGACAGATATATTCGTAACTTAGAATAGGCATTCACTTCTCTACGCCTTCAAAAAGAACTGAAGTAACTGCCACTGGCTGTGCATCATGGGATACTGGTGGTCTCTGGAGATTCTTAAAGGCACAGCTTCTATTTTCAGACATATAATGGCATCCTAGGGGGCTTCTTTGTCCAACCCTTTCATCTCTATCATGAAAAAAGGAGTTTTGTGAAGGGGAGTTTTCTCTGTGTATTAAACTCTATAAAAATTGCAAAATATAAGTTTACTGGCTATCTTTTTTCACTTCAAGATGAAGTCAGGGCCAGTGTAGCCTAATTAGTTAGGCTTCATTATTGTCTTTTCTATCTCTTAAGTGTCTTTGCAGGCCTTCCTGAAGAAAGGCAAAAAAATATCCACTTAAGAAGATATATCTAAGGAAGTGCTCCGGGGTCCCAGCACGTGGGCGGGACTATTTAAGTGCTTATGACTATACACGGAAATCCCCTACAAGAGAACACAAAGTGCCAGCCCACGGAGCACTCGGTGCGAGGAGGCCGGAGTTCTTTGGTGGAAATACTGCTCGGGGTCAGGACTACACGGAGTCCAATGCACAAGCTCGGGAATCGCCAACAAGCATATGCACTTGCAAATGTACGCGGTGCACAGGGGTTCGGGTTATGCGGTCCCCACGAGGAATACTGGCCTCAAACTCAGTGAGAGGGCAGCTCGACCTCAAGGAACTTCGGAACACACCTCCTGTGTTGCTGGAGCCTTCGGAGTCCGCAGGAGCTCAGGATCAGCAGACCGGTCAGTTGCGTTGCGGTGCCTGCGAATGCAGGGGAGTGACTCCTTCACCCCAAGGGAGATTCTTCAGTTATCCTTAGTGCTCCACAGGTCCTGCACGGAGCCTGTATGGTGCAAGGGCACAGACGATGCTTTGGACGGAGAGGTAGATGAAGTCGGGCCCAGTCGAAGTCCAGCGAAGTCCAGAGTGTCCAGACGGTCGAAGGTCAGTGGTTTCTTGTTCAGAATCTTGTCCACGTTAAATCTAAAGTCTTACAGCCAGGTAAGCCCTTATGTACCCACGGGAGACGGTTGGACAGATTCAGGGGACCCTCCTAGGGGAGGGTCAGGACAGAGGGGAGGTTACTCCCATGGCCTTTGTCCAGTTTCACGCCAGAGCTGGAGCCAACGGCTTCCAGAACTGGTTTGAGCTGGACTATGCACAGGGACACCAAGTGTGCCCCAGATGCAGACTTTCAGGCACTTTGGAAGTGCACCCACCCAGCCCCAATATACTAAATCCTGTCTGGGAGGTGGTCACACCTCCCTGTGACAGGATGCCTATTGTGCTGCCTTCCTCTGCTCAAGCCTGGCTCAGCAGCAGGAGGAAAGAAATGTGTCTCTGGTCGGCAGCATCCGGGTCGAGAAGGCTGGTACCGGAAAGACCAGTGACCCCACGAAGCTCGCTTCAGAAGGGTGGAATCATACCTCCCACACCGGTTACCAGTGTGGAGGTATGATTCCAAGGTGTTTGATACCAAACACGACATGTTTTGTTTCAGTCGTTTTCCAGATAGCATTTACAGCAAGGTTATAATGCACCTCAAACCTATATGTCTGGCTGAGTCCCAGACAATCCGGGAGAATGGTCTCCGAAGGCTGCAGAGGGACTCTGCTCATGCAGGGGCACCCTCTCATGTAAAACCCAGCACCCTGCCTTCAGGATTGTTAAGGCCTGCTATAGGGGTGACTTATAAGTTTTGTGTAGTGACCTATAGATATAGTGAACCTATATCTAAAGTAAGTGGTGCAAGCACCAGCTTACACAGGCTGCAATGGCAGACCTGTAGTTCCATTTTGCATGGCCTCTCATGGGTGGCATAATACATGCTTCAGTCCATGGGAGGCCTCTGGGGTACCTATGCCCTGGGTGCATGGGTACCATATACTAGGGACTTATAAGGGTACCCCAGTATCCAATCTGGAGTGTACCAAAGTACATGGCATAACATTTTAAAGAGAAAGCAGATAGACTGGGGTCCTGATTAGCAGGATCCCAGTCAAACTAGTCAAAACAGTGTAACATCAAGCAAAAAGTGGGGGTAACTATAAGAAGCAGATCCTACTTTCCTACACCATTCATAAGTTGCAGCTTGTCTAGAATGCTGGAGCGAGATTGATTTTAGATTTTCCGAAATTTCAATCGATCTCTCCGGCCATTTGCAAACTACATTGGCTTTCTGCTGAAAAGCAAATTCTGTTCAAGACCCTATGTATTGTTCATAAGGCACTTTTAACCTTGGCCCAGAAGGCTTACAACATCTGTTCCAGCGCTATGTCCCTGTTAGACAGCTGCGTTCTGCCAACAAGAACTGGCTGGTAGTACCCAGGTTCAGAAAGGCAAAGTGGGGAGGAAGAGCCTTTGCTGTGGCCGCATCCAAACTTTGGAACACCCTACCTAAATCAATTTCTTGTCTTCGAGTCACATCCCCTATTTCATAAATCATTATAGACCTGGCTTTTTGCCCTTTAATCTTTAAAGTACTAGAATACACCTTTCCCTGACCTGGCTTCCGCTACCAGTACCTTGACGCCTTTGGGCATTGTTCGTGCTCTATAAGTTGACTATTCTATTCTATTCTATGTGTCTTGAAGTTCGATGGAGCAGAGGCAATCTCCTTGCTGTAATTGGAGATAAATTTGGTGTAATGCCAGCATCTGGACCTTTTCTCGCTGGATCAACTTGTTGGCTATTTTGAGGTCGAGAATGTGTCTGAATTCATCCTTGTCTTTATTCTTGACGAGAAAGTACCTGGAATAAATGTCTGTTACTCATTGTTGGTGAGGAACCGGTTCCACCACCAGCTTTTGTAAGAGGATGTTGACATCCGCTCATAACAGTGGGAGTTGGAAACTGGATGTTTTGGGAGGTATGAATGGTGGAGGACTGTTGAACCGCATACAATATTCATTACATGCAATATTCAGTATACCCAGGCATCTTGCGTTATGTTTTGCCATTCTGCCAGATGATGGCTGATGCTTCCCCACACCGGAATGGGTAACAGAAGAGGGGGAAGTAATGATTCAGGGTTTTTACACAGAAGGTTGCTTACCCCCTTGAGCAGGCTGTTAGGTAGATCTCCTTCATAGTGCCTTCATTGGTATGATTGGTAGGGATAGAAGCAGAGTTGATATGGTTGGACAGATTTCCTCTGTTCCCTGGGTCTCTCTAAGCCGACTGCTTTCAGAGTGCCCATTTCCATCTTCATCCGTGCCATTTCATCATCAGCATGGGTTCCAAATAGGGTGGTACCAGAGGTACCACAGAATGTCAAACATAATATTTTTTGCTGCGATTTTGGCTTGAGGGATGTTAGGCGAAGCCAAAACTGTCTACTAGGACAGCAGCACTGGCTGTTTTAATGGTGGTTACTGTCGTGCTGCACATGTTTCGGCCCACAGAGTCCAACTTCGCACTCTCCTCATTGGGAGATACTGTAGAAGTGGGGGTAGTGGTGTGTTGTTTCTTTGCCGCTACCACGATCACAGAGTCTGGTGTAGGATCCGTGTGGAGGAAAGCTGGATCCTGCTCTGAAGGGCTGTATTTCTTTTGGAGCATGGATGGTGCTGTCTTAACAGAGGCTGGTGTTAGGAAGAGATGCATAGCAGGTTCAAGGAGATCTGGTGCTAGAGGCAGCAAAGGTCTTGATGCTGACCTGTGTTGCATAGTCTCGAAAATGATTGATGACTTTGGTGTTGGAGTTGACATAGGTATATTAAGTTTTCTTGCTCCTCTCACGAGGACTTCTTGAATGTGGTGACATCATCCACCGGTAAAATACTTTGAGGTGGAGAGTCAGAAAGTGTTGAGGAATAACGTCCAGTAGAAGTGGAGGATCTTGACCGAGAACGTGACTGCTGTTGATGATGATAATGTTGGTGGTGGGAGCGCATAGAACAGGTAGAGGTGTTCCTTGAGCTGTGACAATGGCATCTATAATGATGGCGTGACCTGGAACTAGATCTGGGTCTTGGAGTGACTTGAGCCAGTGGAGATGGAGGAGGAGGTAGTGGAGTTTGACGTCGTGGTAGAGGAGGCAGAGGTGGAAAAGGAGGTGGAGGAGGAGGAGGCAGAGAAAATGGATGAACCCTTGAAGATGCAGAATATGCTCCAGAATACTCTGTATCTGGGGAGGTGTAGATGCTTCTTTTCTTTTTCTAGCCTCCTGTAGCCTGGACGACGCTGAAAGAGTTCTCGACTTCGACGAACCTCAATGCCTCGATGTTGACCTACTTGTTGACAATGAGTGCCAACTGCGCCTTGACATTGGAGGATGCCTCGATATGGATCTTTGCCAGTGCCTCGACGTCGACCTGGATCTCGACGGCGACCTCGGTGGACTGCTCGATGTCGAGGGAGGCCTGTGGGTCGACAGAGCAGTTGTCGACATCGAAAATCCTTGCCTCGACCCTGATCTGCGGCGGTTGCTTGACATCGAACCTTAGATAGAGGGCGAATGGTTTGGTGCTGTCCCTCTCCTTGACTTCGATGTCCTCAATATCGACTGGGACTGATTGCATTTTTGTGCCGTTTTGTTCCTAGCATGCCCTCCAGAGACAGATGACAGAGCCCTGGTAGAAGTCTGACCCTTTCCTCGCCCTGAGATCCCACCTTCAGACTGTGTCTGTAGTCTTCTTTGCTCCTCTGTACCATGAAGGTGAATCCTCTCTTGGTCTCTCAGGTTGCCCCTTCAAGAGTTCCTGCAGTGATGGCAAGACTCAGGAACATGCTCTTCTGGGAGGCAGATTATACACACCTCATGAGGATCTGTTTTGGCCATCTTTTTCCTACAGGCTGGGCACTTGTCAAAAGAGATGCCATTTTTCGGTTAAATTGCCTTTAATTTCTGTCAGAAAAAGAAAAAAAAGCCAGCGATGAGAGCAAAGACGTCGAGTGAAAAGGTTGTCACCAGAATTCAGTTAAGAATTTTGATGAAAAAGCCACATTTTGGCCGATCTCAATTGGTCCAGGATCCTCACAGCAGGAGCCGGAAAAAAGAACTGAAGTAACTGCCACCTCCTGTGCATGATGGGCTTCTGGTGGTATCGAACAAGTTACTTACCTTTGGTAACGATATAGCTGTAAGAAACATAGGTTAGTTATAGATTCCTTACTTTAGAATTACCCCCAGGCGTCAGACTGGATCCGGAAAGTTTTTCGTCAGCAGTACCTCTGCTTGTCGAAAGGTGGCGTCGGTCGGCTCCGCGTCCGTCGTTGGCGTCGTGGTCGCCGTGATGACGTCACTGTAGCTACTTAGATGCCGCCCTCGCGCGCTGACGTCAGTTCTGTACACGACTTTCCGCGCCAGAAACACAGAGCCATGCAAGACACTGACCACTGGTGCACAAAACTAGGGCCCTGAAAGGATGACCTTAACCCTAGAAATCAGTTCGCAGAACGGGGTGGATGGGTGGGGCGGTAAGGAATCTATAACTAACCTATGTTTCTTACAGATATATTGTTACTGAAGGTAAGTAACTTGTTCATCTGAAAGAAACAGTTAGTTATAGATTCCTTACCTTAGAATAGATACCCCAGCAATACCAACCCCGGAGGTGGGTCTGCGAACCAATGTCACACCAGAAAGTCCCGGAGAACAGAACGGCCAAAGAAGCCGTCTCTACGGACTTGGCTGTCCAGGCAGTAGTGTTTGGTGAACGTGTGCAGCGATGCCCACATAGCTGCCTGACAGATATCATTCAGAGGAACTCCTCGTCCCAAAACAGTAGTGGCTGCCGTTGCCCTGGTGGAATGGGCGTGTTGCCCCACTGGAGGCTCTTTTTTAGCCAAAGAATAGCAGGCTTTAATACACAAAACGACCCATCTAGAGATGGTCCGCTTGTGTACGGCCCGACCTTTCTTAGCGCCTACGTAGCCAACAAAGAGTTGGTCTTCCACCCGGAACTGTTTTGTGCGATCCAGGTAGAAGGAAAGCACACGTTTTGGGTCCAGCCTCTCTTCCTCTTTAGAAGGATGCAGAGGCGGAAAGAACGTGGGCAAAGTGATGGTTTGCCCGATGTGAAAAGAAGTGACCACCTTGGGAAGAAAGGATGGACCAGTTCGTAGGACAACTTTGTCCGGATGTACAGCCAGAAAAAGAGGTTTAGATGAAAGAGCCTGGAGCTCACTCACTCTTCTGGCAGATGTGATGGCTACCAGGAAAGCAGGTTTAAGAGTTAAAAGTCTTAAAGGACAGTTGTGAAGTGGCTCAAAGGGAGCGCACATCAAATATGTTAAGACTAGATTCAAGTCCCACTGAGGCATAACGAAGGGAATAGGAGGAAAAAGATGAGTTATGCCTTTTAAGAAACGATTTACAACGGGGGACTTGAAGAGAGAAGGCTGATCAGGAAGCCTTAGAAAGGCAGAAATGGCCGAAAGATAGCCCTTGATAGTGCCCAGAGCAGAGCCCTGCTGGGCCAAGGAAAGGAGGTACAAGAGAACCTCAGAAAGAGGGGCAGAAAGGGGATCCACAGCCTTTGCTGCGCACCATGCCACAAATTTGTTCCATTGGCAGGCGTATACCGTCTTAGTGGAGGGACGCCTAGCTGCCAAGATTACATCACAGACTTCGGGAGGCAAGTCGAATGACGTCAACTGCCGCCGCTCAATCTCCACGCAAGGAGGTGGAGGCTGGACAGGTTCGGGTGGAGGACCGTCCCCTGCTGCTGCGACAGGAGATCCTCCCGAAGAGGCAGTCTGGTCGGAGGATCGATGGCCATGTTGAGCAGCTCCGGATACCAAACTCTTTGTGCCCAATCCGGAGCCACAAGAATGACTTGGGCCCGGTCGCGCGTGATCTTCTTCAGCACTCTGGGCAGAAGTGGTATAGGTGGAAAGGCGTACAACAGACCGCAACTCCACTCGCGACAAAAAGGGTCGCCTAGCGAGTGCCGCCTTGGAAATTCCAACGCGCAGAATTGCTGACATTGCGCGTTCTCTTCGGTGGCAAATAGATCTAACCAAGGCTCTCCCCACTGCTGAAAGAGACCTTGCACCACCTCCGAGTGAAGATGCCATTTGTGATCCATCATGCACCTGCGGCTGAGTTCCTTCCACCCTGGCGTTCAGTGAACCTGCCAGGTGTTGAACCACCAGGGATATGCCCTGATGTTCCAGTCATGTCCAGAGGCGGAGGGCCTCTTGACATAGGGTCCACGACCCCATCCCGCCTTGTTTGTAGCAGTACCACATGGCGGTGGTGTTGTCCGTGAACACCTGCACTACTCTCCCCCGGACAGAGGGAAGGAATGTCTTGAGTGCAAGACAAATCGCCCGAAGCTCCAGAAGGCTGATGTGGAGCTCGGACTCCGCCGGAGACCAGAGGCCTCTGATCTCCGCCTCTCCCATGTGGCCGCCCCATCCCAGAAGGGATGCGTCCGTCACCACTGTGTGGTCTGGTTGGGGAAGGGAGAGGGAGAGGGATCTGCCCTTGACCCATTACAGGTTCCTGAGCCACCACTGCAGTTGATGAGCAGTGCCCTCCGAGATCTGGACGCAATCGGACAGATTCCCCTGATGCTGCGCCCACTGGAACTTCAGGTCCCACTGCATAGCCCGCATATGCCACCTGACATGATCGACCAGCAGGATGCAGGAGGCCATGAGGCCCAGCAGCCTCAGGGTCATCCTGACCGAAACCCGGGATAGAGGCTGAAAGGTCGGAATCATAGCCCGAATATCCCGGACTCGCTGTTTGGGAGGATAAACCCGAAACCGTGCCGTGTCCAGAACCGCTCCGATGAAGAGGAGCTTCTGAGAGGGGATCAGGTGTGACTTAGGCACGTTGATGGGAAACCCCAGCGAATGCAGGAGGTCGGCCGTAGTCTGGAGGTGGGAGACGACAACCTGGGGCGAGCCCGCCTTCAACAGCCAGTCGTCGAGATAGGGGAAGACTGAAACCTCTGATCTGCGCAGATGGGCTGCGACCACTGCCATCACTTTCGTGAACACCCGAGGGGAGCTGGTAAGGCCAAAGGGGAGCACAATAAACTGAAAATGCTCGTGGCCTACCGTGAACCGCAGGTAACGCCGGTGGGCCGGCAGGTCGGGGATGTGAAAGTAAGCGTCCTGCAAGTCCAACGCTACCAACCAGTCTCCAGGGTCGAGGGCAGACAAGACCTGAGCGAGCGTCAACATCTTGAACTTCTCCTTCCGGAGGAAGCGGTTGACGTCCCTGAGATCCAAGATAGGACGCAGGCCTTGTCCTTCTTGGGTATCAGAAAATAGTGGGAGTAACAACCACGACCTACTTCTGGGGCAGGAACGCGATCGATGGCTCCCTTGGCCAAGAGAGCCCTAACTTCCTGTTGGAGAAGGCCCAAATGATCCTCCGACATACGATGGTACCGAGGTGGCATGGCTGGAGGGGTAGCCTCAAAGGGGAGGGAGTAGCCCCTTCGGACTATCTGCAAAACCCACCTGTCCGACGTGATGGTGCGCCAGTGGGGGAGGTGATGGCGGATCCTGCCACCCACTGGCATTTGATGGGCCTGAAATGTCGGACTAGGAAGGTTTGGATGCTGCTGCAGAGGGGGGATTGGTGGACTGGCCCGCCCGCTGGCCACCTGAATCACAACGGTGGTTCCCACGTCCCCGGCCGCGCGAAGGTTGGGGAGCTTGCACCGGCCTGTGGCTCTGGGCGGGACGTAGTGGGGCACCCCTTCCGTAGCCATGAAAGGGGTGAAAAGCAGACTGCGCAGGGCGGCTGGAGAGGCCCAAGGACTCGGCCGTAGCCCGTGAGTCCTTGAAACGCTCTAGAGCGTTGTTATGTTATGTTATGTTAAGATGTCTTGTAAAGCGCGCAGCTGCCCCAGCAAAGGGGCGTCCCGGCGCTAAGAACAATGATAGCAGCTAGCAGCATGAGTCCGGCCTGGCAAAGAAAGAGAAGGGTCAAAGGGTGTCAAAATGACAGAAGACAGCGCCAAAAGCCTAATGAGGGAACAGGTGGGTTTTTAGTGCTTTTCGAAAAGCCAAATGGTTGTCCATACTCCGGATGTGCAACGGAAGGCCATTCCACAGCTTTGCTGCCAATACGCGGAAAGAGCGCCCACCTGCGCGGGCCCTCTTCACTCGAGGAATCGATGCCAGCTGCTGGCCTGCAGAACGTAGCTGACGCGAGGGAATATAGGCGGAGAGTAAGCCCGATAATATCCCGGTGATAGGATATTTCAAGATCTTAAACGCAAAGCAGAGAGACTTAAACTCCACCCGCCTCTCCACTGGCAGCCAGTGTAACCGACGAATGGCGCTGGAGGTGGAGCAGCGTCTGGGCATGGCAAGAAGAGTTCTGGCGGTGACATTTTGGACCCTCTGCAGTCTAGCGATCTCGGCCCTGTTGACCCCCAGATAGAGCACGCTGGCATAATCCAGTCTCGACAGCACAGATGCCTGCACGATCGTCTGCCGGATAGAGGGGTCAAAGAAGCCCAGCATGGGCCTAAGGCTGTGCAGAATACCAAAACAAGTCGCCGCCACCCTCTTAGTTTGATCCAGAAAACTAAGCGCCGAGTCGACCCAGACGCCAAGATTTTTCACCACCTGTTTGGGAGTGGGAGCTGGTCCCAGGGTGGTAGGCCACCAATGTCCACTCCATAGCTCAGGATTTTTCCCCACCAGCAGGACCTCAGTCTTGCTGGCGTTGAGCTGGAGGCAATTGGCAGTCATCCACCCTGCAACGTCCGCCAGCCCACTTCGAACCTTAGCAGCATCATTTAGACAGTCGTTGGAGAGGGCGACTACTAATTGAGTGTCATCAGCATATGACACAATAGTCAGCCCGCTCTTCTTGGCTATTGCGGCTAAGGGCTGAACATACAGATTAAAAAGCGTTGGACTTAGCGCAGAGCCCTGCGGAATGCCCTGTTTGATGGAGTGCACCCTAGATGAAAAAGGGGGGTCCGACACCTGAAAGGACCTGTCCGAGAGGAAGGAGGTGAGCCATGCCAGGGCGGGGCCCACGATACCAGCCTCCTTCAGTCTCCGGATCAGAATCTGGTGGGAGACCGTATCAAATGCGGCACTGAGATCCAATAGGATCAGTGCCGAAGTACGTCCCTCATCCAGTGCCGCTCTCAGGTGTTCGGTCACAACTAGCAAGGCGGACTCTGTGCTAAGACCCGGGCAAAAGCCACACTGAGAGGGGTCCAGTATGTTATTTTCCTCTAGATAGCCTGACACGATGGTATTAACATAGGCTTCGGATATTTTAGCGGTCCAAGGCAGCAAGGAGATAGGACGAAAATTCTCAGGTTTTGTCGGATCTAGAGTGGGCTTCTTTAGAAGCGGCATTACCGCGGCTTGCTTCCATGTCCTGGGGACTGTGGCCATGGCCAAGGACAGGTTGATAACCCGGCCCAAAGGTGTAAGTAGTACCGGTAGAAGTCTCATTAGGTGTTCCGGCTTCATAGGATCAGTTGGAGAACCAGATTTGACCTTCCTACAGAGTATATTAAGTACTTCTTCAGTAATTGGTGGAAAGGTGGCCAATGTGTGTGCGGGGGAGGCTAAGTCCTCAGGATCAGGGGCCCTAGCTATCTGGGGGAAGGTCTTGTACATGTTATCCACCTTTGTTATAAAGAAGGTGGCAAGTTCCTCACATTGTTCATTAGACTTAACGGCAGATGCCACAGGCGCCCCAGAATTTTTGAGATTTTTAATAATGGAGAAGATCTTCTTGGAGGGATTCTGGCTGTTTCTGATCTCCTCCGAGAAATAGGTAGCCCGAGCCTTCTGGACAGCCCTATAATATTTTTTGATGGCTGACTGATAATGACCTTTCCGGGTCTGCTTTGTCTGCTTTGTCGCCAAAAAGGCGACGGCCATCAAAAGGCATGTCCATGAGAGTATTCTGGACATCCCCCGAAAAGCCAGTCGATCTCATCCAGGCGTAGCGTCGAAGGGCTACCGACGAGGAAATCGTCCTGCCTTGAGAGTCGGCCATGTCCAGCCCACAACGGATGGTAAACTTGGCCGCGTCCCTCCCGGCGGAGACAGCCTGGGAGAGTAGTGTCCAGGCCTCCTCCTGGTACTGAGGCAGCACTTGCGCAACCGTGTCCCACACAGAGTGGGAGTAACGGCCCAATTGACATGCAGTGTTTACCGACCGCAGTCCCAAGCTGGCGGAAGAAAAAATCTTCTTTCCAAGATGATCCAGCTTCTTCGATTCCCTATCTGGTCGAGCGTTAGGGAATGCGCCCTTGGAAGTAGAGGCTTGGACCACCAAGCTCTCAGGGGTGGGGTATTGGGAGAGGAAGGTGGGGTCACCCGGGGCCGGGCGGTGGCGTCGGGCGATTATCTTATCCAAGGGAGCCCCTGTGTTGGGCCTGGACCAGGTGCCCAAAAGGACGTCGGTGAGGGCCTAATTAAACGGAAGCAGGGGCTCCGAAGAGCTCGCTTGCGGTTGAAGCACCTCCGTCAGGAGGTTAATCCTGACTGCCACGGTAAGAAGCTCGAGGTTGAGAGCCTCGGCCGCCCTACGCAACACCACTGCGTATAACGCTCCCTCCTCCGTACCCACGGTAGGAGGAGACAACATGCCAAGGTCAGGAGATGTATCAAGACCACTGGCATCCCCCAGGTCCTCTCTCCAGTCCGGGTCATACTCCAACTGGTCGGTCAAAGGGTCACCTGACCCCTCCCAGTCCTCCTCTTTGTCCTCTGGGTGCCAATCTGGTCTAAAAGGGACCCAAGGAGTGAACAAGGGCACAAAAAGCCCACTCGGTGCCGGTCCAGCTCCGTGTCCACATCAGGATGGAGGCCGGGGTCGACGCCAGCCAGGGGGCCGACCGGCGTTGAATGCGGACGCGGTGCCGGTGGAAGCGGCGCTGGTGGAGGCGTAATGAGGTCAACCGGCGCCGATCTGGATCCAGGGAGAAGGCCTAGGCCCCACAGCCGAGTCTGCGGGGCCCGAAGGCGCGCCGGTGGGTTCGGGCTGCCCAAAGATGGTGTGCATCGCCTCGTAGAACTTACAAAGCTGGGCAGGAGTCGCTCCTGGTCCCGGGAAGGGAGAGAAACTCGAAGTCGGCTCTGCAGGCTCCGCACGAGGAGCCACGGGAGGGGCACCGCCTGTATCCTTCGTCACGTCAGCCGACCGATGGGGAGAAGTCGAACAGCGACGATGCTTCTTCGACTTTTTCTTCTTTGACTTACCTGACCCCGAGTGCGAAGACTTAGAAGACTTCGACGAGTGGTGATGGCTCGGCGACCGGTCCCTCGACCTCCCTCGTGACCGGGACCTCGAACGGCACGGAGCCGACTGTCGGCGCTCAAGAAGCTTTCGGGACCGCTCCCGCAAAGCCTTCAGAGCCATGGACCGGCAGTCGGAGCACGACTTGGGGTCGTGGTCGCGCTCCAGGCAAAAGAGGCACACGCGGTGCGGATCCGTCACCGACATTAATCGGTTACAGGAACAGCAAGCCTTGAAGCCGGGCATCCCTACGTGCACCAGGAGTCATGAGGACTCAAAAAGGGTGTCGACAAAAGTCATCAAAAAGTCAGTCAAAAAGTGACTGGAGGTACCGCTCTCTCCGGATCTGCGCTGGCTGGCGCGGAAAAATAAAGAACTGACGTCAGCGCGCGAGGGCGGCATCTAAGTAGCTACTGCGACATCATCCCGACGACCACGATGCCAACGACGGACGCGGAGCCGACCGACGCCACCTTTCGACGCGCAGAGGTACTGCTGACGAAAATCTTTCCAGATCCAGTCTGAAGCCTGGGGGTAATTCTAAGGTAAGGAATCTATAACTAACTGTTTCTTTCAGATTGGGTTCTTAAAGGCACAGTGTCTATTTTAGACATATAATGACTGTAGGAAAGTAGGATCTGCTTTTATGGTTCCCCCCACTTTTTGCCTGGTGTTATGCTGTTTCTGACTAGTCTGACTGGGATCCTTCTAACCAAGACCCCAGTCTCTGAGCTGTCTACCCTAAATTGGATATGGTGAGTACTTAGGTACACCCCAGATTGGCTGCTGGTGTAGCCTTATAAGTCGATAGTATATGGTACCAAGGTATCCAAGGCATAGGTACACCAGGGGTCTCCCATGGGCTGAAGCATGTATTATGCCACCCACAAGAGACCACTCAAATTGTGACATTGCAGCCTGTGTGAGCTGGTGCTAGCACCACTTACAACAGATATAAGTTCCTTATATCTGAGGTCACTACACTTAAAACCTATAAGTCACCCCTAAGGCAGGCCTTTCAATCCTGAAGGCAGGGTGCTCAGTACTAAGTGTGAGGGTACCCCTGCATTAGCGGGACACCCCTACAACCTTCGGAGTCCATTCTCCAGGGTTGTAAGTGCATCAGCCATTACGATATATAGAATGGCCATGCTTCATTACACGATGACTATCGCTAAACTGGCTGGAACGAACCCTATCGTGTTTGGTATCAAACATGTTGGAATTATACCCCCACACCGTAAACGGAGTGCACTGTAAAGCTCCTCTAGGAGGCCCTCAGTGCTCCTGGTACCAGTCTTCTAGACCCGGACAGCAAACTATGGCTGCTGCCGACCAGAGACACGATTCTGCCCTCCTGCTGCTGAGCCAAGCTCAAGCAGAGGAAGGCAGGACAATAGGTATCCTGTCACAGGATGGTGTGACCACCTCCCAGACAGGACTTAGTGTATTGGGACAGAGTGGGGGCGCTTTCCAGCGCCACTCAGTCTGCTTGAAGGGCACATTTGGTGCCCTCCTTGCATACTCCAGTTCAAACCAGTTCAGGTAGCCATAGGCTCCCGCTCTGGTGCGGAACTAGACAAAGGACATGGGAGTATCCTTCCCACTGTCAGACCCCTCCTCTAGGAGGTACCCCTGAATCGTCCCAAACCTTTTCCTTAGGGCACTTAAGGGCTTACCTGTGGGTGGGTCCCTAGATTCGTCGTGGGACAAGATTCAGATCAAGATACCACTTCATCTTTGACCGTCTGGGCACTCTGGACTTCGCTCTGGGCACCGAGAGTGCAACTGGGAAGACTCATCCTGCTCCTGGTCTCGTTGTCCTGCTAGTCTGCTGCAACATCTGTGCCTATGCTCCATACAGGTTCCTCACAAGGCTTGTGGACATTTAAGACACCTGAAGAAATCTCCCTTGAAGTGAAGGAGTCACTTCCCTACATCTGCAGGCACCACAACGCAGCTGACCGGTCTGCTGATCCTGGGCTCCCACGGACTCCGAAAGGCTCAGAAACACAGGTGGTGGTTCTGCAACTTCCTCGAGGCCTGCACTGTCTTCTCACCGAGTTTGAAGCCAGTATCCCTTGTCGGAACCACTGGAACAGAACCCCTGTGCACCATGTCGACTTGCTGTTGCCAAGGCTTGTTAACTCTCTCCTTCAGAGATCTTCGGGGTCCAAGAAGCTCCTATCTCAAGCATCTCCTGCAGCCAAGATCGTCGTTCTCACTGCATCCTTTGCACAGTGGGCCTGCATCTTTGGTGAGCTGCTCAAGGTCCTCTAGCGACTCCTGTGCCTCTGGCCTGTCGGTCCTCTCGAGGGTCTTCTTTGACTCCAGTGGGCTACCCTGATGCTTGGGGCCTACTCCGACTACCCTGCTCGTGGTGAGTCACTTGGACCTTGCTGGTCCCGACACTGCATCTTTTTCGCCTGCCACGTTGTTTTTGGTTGCCAAGGCTTGTTGGTGCTCCCAATGGACACCGACCCCTCAGCTCTCGACATCCAACGTGGACAGCTTGTGAAAGACTCCTGGTCTTCCACAGCGTCGCCTGGTCCACACAGCTGTAGCTCCAAGGTTATCGACAACCCTACGGCATCTCCTGACATCGGTGGGCACTCGTCTTCCGTGCATCCTGGTCACTCCAGAGTGACATAGACTCTGTCCCCTCTGCTTGCAGGTACTTCTCATCTTGAATCCACCTTTGGGTTCCACCGGTCACTTTCACCTTCTTTGCCAGTGGCATCTTCCTGAAGTCCTCCACTGTGTTTGACGGCGGTTTCCGACGCCACTTCGCACCTATGCACCCGGCTTGCTTGGTGTAGGTATCCTGGTTCCTAGGGTATCCACGGGTGGGGTGGCTCTTCAACCTTCTGTCTTCCACGGGGTTTCTTCAGCGTCCACTGGGAAGGGTCCTTCTTCTTTAAAATTGTAACCGCAACTTACCCATTGTCTTGAATTGAGCACGCAGTCGTGTTTCCACTCTGCACATGGCCTCCGTGGGGTTCCTGGGTACTTACCTCGGGTGGTTCCTTGAGTCCCCAGTACTTCTACGTCTTTTGGGTACGGTCTTGACTTGAATCGTGGTTCACATCCTACTATTTTAGCGTATGGTTTGGCCTCCCCGTGGCGACCTCTGTGTATTTGGGCTTCTTATCTGTTCTATTTGCAAAGTATTGTGTGCATTGTGTTTATGTGTTAGTGAGTGTCTTATAATAAATACATATTTTTATAAATACACTGTGTGGTTCTTTTTCACTTAACCTATATCAATAAGATTAAGTTCTGGCAAAACAAGCTGCTTTACACTCCTTCTAGACGAAGCCTGAAGGCTGCTCTCCACAGCTACCACTTAGAGAGCGTTCTAAGGTTGTATAAGACCACTAAAATCACCATAAGGGTTGTCTGGATTAGTGCAGGGGGCTACACTTACATAAGTGAGCACCATATACTAAGCCAGTCTCCTACAATGACAGCCTATGAGGCTACTCTCTCCTGCTCCCCTTCATCTCTATCATAAAAAAGGGTTTGTGAGGGATATTTATGCTGTTTGAAAATCATCTCAAATTATCCTCAAATGCTTTATTCTGGCCCTTTTTTGTCTTCATGGTGAAGAATCTGGCCACTGTAGCCAAGGTAAATAGGCTGCATAATCTGTCTCTTTCTTAAATGTCTTTGCAGGCCTTCCTGAAGAAAGGGAAAAACTCTACACTTAAGAATACATATATAAAACAACTGCTCCAGGGTCCCAGCACATGGGCGAGACTATTCAGCGCTTATGACTATAAATAGAAATCCCCTACAAGAGAATGAACGGTTACTTGCTAGTAGTCTGAATCAAATATATCAGTAGTTCTGAATCAAATGTATCTTCATTGAAGTCATAAACATTAGAATAATTCCCCGTTACATGTGTGAAGCCCAGAGCACTTCCAATAGATGGATTCGTTCACAGAATTATGAACACAGGATGGTAGTGTTCACATGACTATATAAAAGTGAGCACCATATAGAAGCCTATGTAAGGCAGATTTTTTTCAAAGTATAGACTGCCAGAGATCAAAGAGGTTGCAATTTTGATCCGCTTTCCAATTTCACGCCTGCATTACAGCATCTAAAGTGTAAGAAAGCAGAGGGGCGTGGCGTAGCCGAGCAGCAAGATGGCCGCTTGCTGAGCGAGCTCCGCCGGCTGGGCTCTCTATCCTACAACGTCCTAATGAATACGGATCTTTAGCGATCCTGAAGACTGCAACTGCACTTGCCGGATCACGCCGCACCGCTCATGCCTGCTGCGGTGCTGCGGGGGAGTCTGCGGAGCGAGCGGTGTCCACGGCCGAACTGCACCGAGAACCAACATTGCGGACAGCGACCCATTAACAGGCCAAGAACCCCGCTGCCCACACCTGCTGTTGCCCCGTATCTGGGACTGAGAACAACGCCGCTGAGAAGAGCGGAATATAGGGGCTGCGGTTCCGCTCCCGGGAAATCGTAAGTCCGGATGTACAACAGGGGCGCCGCGCGAACGAAAGACGAGCCTACACAACACCTACACAACACCCTGAACGGGCCCAGCAGACTTGTGACGTCGACGCTGCCGGGCGCAGGTGCCTGAGTCCTGACTCGGACCGCGCCGACACCGCGGCGGGGTCCCCCACCCATATTGCCATATTTGCCACAAACACAGAACGGGGACCGTTGCGGTAATAATCTGGCCCCGCAGGTCCTAGCTGGCACTACCGTTGTTCGGAGCCTGAAAGCGACGCGGGCCTGCGCGACCTCTACCACAGCTGCTGCGTGCTGGTGCCTGAAATCCGGAGGGACACACGGGCTGCATCGGCCTGATGGCCGCTCCCGTGCATTTGAACCGAGAGAGAGACGAGCCGCCACATCAATATTAAACCCACTAGGCGAACACCATCCTCTCCACCTATCTTCCAGAAGGTGCAGATGCAGACATAGGGCGGCCCGCAGCCATACGGGACACTGTTACCCTGTGAAGAAGGCGAGATCCTTGAGTCAACACCTCTTTTGAGATCTCCAGCGGTACCGAGGAGGAAACACCGGGACCTGTGTGGGGTGTGTCTCTGGTACGGCCACAGTGCCTGGGATGGAGCGGAAACCAGTATAACCGGCAGGATACCCACCGACACCAGCGGCCATAGTCCAACGCCAGGAGGACGGTGGCAGACCTCGTTCACTGATGCGAATCGGAGCCACGACGAAGTCACGCCCGGCCAGAACAGTGAGTACCAGCATAAGTTTGTAAGGATTCGTGGCCTGGTGCTGGTGCGTGCTCGCCCGCCGCCCCCCCCGGGCCTAGTGCTAGACCCAGTGGGAAGTGTGGGTAGGGTGCGGGGTGCGCTGGGTGGCGGGGCCTGCATACTGGGGGCATTCCGGAACCTAGGTGGGTGGAAGGTGGATGCCGGCTCGAGTGCGGGGTGGGCGTCGTAGCACGACCCGGCGTATCCCCCACCCCCTTACCACGCGGGGTCTGTGCTCAATCGCACATCGCGCTGCCCCTGGGCTGGTGATCACACTCGCCACACCTGGGGACCCACTAGGCAGGCCTCTACATTAGTTTGAAGAATACCAGACGTTCGTGGCATTCCTACGCCTCCTTGTACTATAGCAGGACACACTTCAGGTTGACGCTATGGGGAAAAACGACCCAAAACAGCCTAAACTTACTTTCGAAGGCAAGCGACACACCTGCACAATGGATTCCACTTTGGAACCAGACTTGGACTCCCAATCGCATGGAGACCCACAAGAAGAGGACCTATGCTCCATTATGCTGGATGTACGATCCAATCCCAAATCCATTGACACAAAATTAGACGCTCTCACATCTCGTTTAGACTCCGTGAAACGACAAGTTGATATACATGAGACCAGACTGGACTCCCTAGATAATCGCGCGACAGAAGCGAACGAATTCCAAATTGAATCCAAACAACATCTTCTCAGCATGGAGAAAGTCCTATCAGTTATACAGGCCAAGAATGATGATTTGGAGGCGCGCTCTCAGCGCAATAACCTCTGCATTGCTGGGATACCGAAGACCGCTGCCATTCCCAGAATGGAGCCTTATATTGAGACACTGATCCGCGACCTCTTCCCCCTGGCCTTATCACCTGTCTTCGTGGTAGAGAGAGCCCACAGATCACTGGGCCCCAAGCCTCCAGTTGGGGGGACGCCACGACCCATTATCGCATGTATCTTGAATTATCAAGACAGAGACTCCATACTGAAAGCGGCTCGAGAACATGGCCCCATTAACCATCAGTTTAACAATATCTCCATCTTCCCCGACTTTACCCCCTTGGTACAGGCCGCACGTAGGGAATTCCTCCCCACCAAGCGCCTACTACAGAAAGCAGAGATCCCCTACGCAATGTTCTACCCGGCCAAACTCAAGATCTCCTACAATGGCCAGGCTCACTTTTTTACAGACGCCAAAGCAGCCCATAAATATGCCAAGCACATTTGCACTGGGCAAAAATCGCCCCGATCATCGCAGGTCACTGAGAAAAACACTAATCTAAGTGACAATGACTGAACCCATGATACAACTTGGTGCAGTGCGGCACACCAACTATGCGATTGCAGACTATATTTGAGATACAATCTCTGTTTGTTCTAGCACTATTGATGGTTCATCCCTGTTCGCAGCTTTCCACGTACAACATATATGCTATCTGAATATACTGTAGCCCAGCTACCCTGCCACATAGACAGGGGTGTATGCCGGCAACCCATGCCCCCACTGGGAGAGCTCCCATGGTTTTATTTGTTTGTCTTAGTTGCGAGATTGCTTGGGTGGCGGTTGGGGGGGTTTTCACAACCTGATTGGGGGGTTGGTGTGGGAGGAGGGAGGACAATTGGGGCTTGTTATTGTTTTGTTTCCCCAGAGGCATACATTCAACAACTGGCACATTGCAGAAACCGCCGCTGTTACGTACACGTGCACACACTGAGGACACCTACACACTGCATTCAGGAACTGTCCATAATTTTACGCATCCCGCGCTTGGCGGAGGACAGTATGAACACACGAAACCTAGTATACACATGCCACTAGCTTCCACATTGGCTTCCCATCATTTTTTAACTTGGAACGTTCGTGGCCTGAATAATCACAGGAGGGCTAGACTAGTACATGCATACTTAGTCCGCCAGCAAGTAGACATTTGCTTCCTCCAGGAAACTCACCTCCTGCCTACAGACAACACCCGACTAGTACACAAGCAATGGGGGGCAACATACTCCTCCACCTATTCTAGTTACTCTAGTGGTGTAGCAATACTCATATGGCGTGGCATGGACTGGACGCTAATACATTCACATATTGACCCTGAGGGCAGATATGTAGTTTTAAAGGGATCCCTTAGCGGGACCACACTAGTCCTAGCCCCCATTTACGGACCCAACACAGAGAGTCCGGAATTTTTTTCAGAGGTCGGGGCTGCGGTTACGGCCATGGGATGCAATACCGTTATCTGGGGAGGGGATTTCAATGCTGTCCTCTGCGAAGAACTCGACCGAAAGGGGTCCTCCCGAACACTACACCCTAGATCAAGCCAGGCACTTAACTCGATTATGTCAGATTTTCAACTAGTAGACATATGGAGGCTTTTCAACCCACAGAAACACGAAGGCACGTACATTTCCACTCAACACAGCTCCTGGTCTCGACTAGATTGGTGGCTGTTATCTGGACATATGGCGACGTGGACAACTGACACACAAATTCCCCCAAGAACACTATCTGACCACTCCCCTTGCTCGTGCAGAGTTACATTTCCAACTTCAATAAGACGGGAGTTCACATGGAGGCTCCCTCCACATGCTCTTCTAGATTCGGCCTTTCAAGCCGAAATCAAACAAGATATTATCGAATAATTCGCTCTAAACACTGGCTCCGTCTCCTCTCCATCTACGCTGTGGGAGGCTTTCAAAGTTGTCATTAGAGGGAAATGCATCACACGCCAATCAGGCGTATTGAGGTCACTGAGAGGCACATTGAATAAACAAGAGGTCGAACTCAAGGCGCTGGAGTCGCAATACTTCAAACATAATGACCCCTCTATATTGGCAGAAATCCGTGAGAAACTCTCAAACTTTAATGATGAAGCCACCAGAGAATTTAAGTTCCTTGGGAAGCATGCCACTGCCAGGAGATACGGAGAGGGAGATCGCCCCGGGAAATCGCTTGCGAATCTGCTTAAACCATCTCACTGTTCCCCATACATCACAGAGCTTTTAGATGAAAACGACTCACTAATCAGGGGTCTCAAAGAGGTTCATGACCACCTAACCGAATTCTACTCTACATTATACACCTCCTCCACGCCGCAGGCAGAGCATGATTTCACTACCTATTTAGACTCAATAGAACTCCTATGGCTCGGTAATGCGCATAGGGAATACTTAGACGAACCCTTTAATGAGGAAGATATTGTATGGGTCAGTAGGAGTCTTCCACTCGACAAAGCTCCAGGCCTAGACGGCCTTACCACCGCGTTCTATAAAACCTACGCTACAATACTAGCACCACATCTTGCGGAGATGTATTCCGATTCTCTAGAGAATGGTACTCTTCCCCCAACGATGAGAGAGGCTGTTATCTCCGCTCTCCTCAAGCCTGGCAAACCCCCAAACAAATGTGACTCATACCAACCTCTTTCCCTCCTCAATATAGACAACAAAATCTATGCTAAACTCCTTGCAAATCGGCTCCAACCCCTGCTACCTCTGATCGCCCGGCCAGATCAATCCGGTTTCATACCAGGGCGCTCCACTTCCCACAATCTGCGAACTTTTTTCTCTCTCCTACATCATCTATACCCACATACCCCTGCTCTTGCCGCCTTCTTAGATGCCACCAAGGCATTCGATTCACTCGAATGGCCCTATCTCTTTACCATTTTGACCAGGCTTGGTCTAAGTCCTCTCTTCATCAAGCAGATCAAACTACTGTATTCTCAACTGACTGCGAGACTCCGCGCCAATGGATTGATCTCGGCTCCATTTGAAATTACACGCAGCACTAGACAGGGGTGCCCTCTGTCGCCCCTGTTATTTGCCATCTCCATGGAACCCTTGGCGGCTAGAATCAGACAGCATCATAAAACACGAGGCCTCGATTTCCCCATGAGAGATATTATAATATCGCAATATGCAGATGATATCACCCTGTACATTTGAGACCCTATAGATAATCTCAACCCAGTTCTCCGCGAACTCACTAGATTTGGGGGTCTTTCTGGGGTGAATATAAACTGGTCCAAGTCCACCCTGCTGCTGCTCACTCTCAACTTCTATACTTTTGAACCTGATTATCCCATTCAATGGGCAGAGGGCCCGGTTAGATATTTGGGAATCTGGCTCAGTACTGACACACAGGAACTTTGGGACATGAACTTCGGCCGAGTGATGACCTGGCTCGAAGGGAAGATAGAGGTCTGGTCCAAGCTCCCCATTTCCCTAGCCAGACGCATAGCTATAGCCAAAATGATTGTGCTTCCTAAACTCTTATATCTTTTTATCAATCTTCCCTTGCAGCTCACACAATCATTCCTGAAAACTTTAAGGCCCTCCATGATCTCTCTAGTCTGGGCCGGAAAACAGCCACGCATTACATGGGAGGTCCTTACATTACCACTAGCACAGGGTGGACTCGGAGCTCCAGCTCTGGCACTATATGCTTATTGCGCACGAGCGCAATTCCTACACTACTGGATATTTCCCACCCCCTTTCAACCCCACGTCGCAGTGGAGACTGAGATTGTTGCCCCATTGCCGCTGTCGGTGGCCCTGTATCAATCTTTCAAACGACATCGGACCACGATACACACACCAGACACACTGCGATGGGCCTGGGATCAACTCCGAAATCGAGCACATCAGTCAGTTCTCTATGCCCCATCAATCACACTTGCACATAATCCACAGTTGCCTGCACTGGAGGATAGGGGTGGCTCTGCACGTGTGCATGCTTTAGGATGGGAAACACTTGCAGATCTCTACCCCGGAGACTCTTTCTTGACCCCGCCTATATCTTCACCAGGCATCACCACTAACTTCTCCGACTTACTATTATATTAATCGCTCAGGGGCACATGTCACGCCATACATGACACATTTCCTACTCATCCCCCCCTCTCCCAGCTCTGGAATTGATATTGACAACTGCATCCCCCGACTAGCTGATTACCAAAATCTACAGAAAAATGCAGCGCACCTTCCCAATTACACATCCACTGGCCTTTGCCAAATGGAACGAAGAGCTTGCCGACCCCCTGACGGAAGCCCAATGGCAGTTTTGCTGCAGACAATTGGAGATGCTATCTCCTAATTATAGGCTACGCCTTATACACTTTAAATATCTGCATCGCATCTACAGAACGCCTGTACAGCTTAAGCGAATGGGTCTGCACCCAGAGGCGAATTGTTGGAGGTGTGCGGCGCCGGACACCTCCTTTTTACATATGGCCTGGGGCTGCCCTGGGATAGAACGCTTCTGGGATGAAATCCTCAAACTCATTAACGAGATTTTAGAAATACAATTATCTCCTTCCCCTAAACTATGCCTCTTGGGTTACGTTGGAGAGGTGGTGCCGGGACGTCGCAGGCTTCTGGCCATGCTGCTCCTCTTAGCTAAACGCCGGGTCGCAATCCACTGGGGCAAACTCAATCCGCCTCCCACCAACCTTTGGGTACTGGATGTCACATTCTGTCAAGAACAGCTAAATACGTACTGGGAACTCATGCCACAGGCATCTAGGCCTAAATACATTTGGAGCCCCTTCCTTACCTGGTTATCTTCTCACAATGCGGATAATACACAAACCCCAGACGTCTCCACCACAACACACTAAATGCCTCTCCCCGCATATGATTCTGTTCGTCCTATACCAAATACTGTTCAAAGATGTACTATTATTTCATAACTAACCTTCCTGATCGCAGACTTTTGCTCTGTATACAACCGATAACTGTCCTGATGCTTTGTGCTTCTTTGTTTTTAGCAATTGTACACTTGATAAGATGACTCTGTTTTGGATAGTTGGTTTATTTAAACGCAAATATCTATATTATGCTATTATGTAAATTCTGATATACACTGTATACTGCATATTTCAGATACCAATAAACAAATTAAAAAAAAAAATTAAGAAAGCATTGTTATGTCATATCATGTAATTTGTATTTGTATAGCACACAAGTCACCTGAGAGGGTATCCTGGAGCTTAAGCAAGAGCTGCATGTGCAGAGCCAGGGTCGGTATTAGGTGAAAATCCAGGTCTTCAGTTTCTTGCGGAATTCAAGAACTGAGGAGGTGGCTCGATGTGCAGGGGCAGGTCGTTCCAAGCTTTAAAAGTGAGGTAGGAGAGGGTGTGACTGCTGGATATGGTTCTGCATATGCAGGGTGGTGTTAGAGTAAGAGTCCAGGTGAGTGGTGGTGCCTGGTAGGTTTGTTGAGGCTTATGCAGTACAGGTATGTGGACCCAATGTTGTGTAAGGCTTCGTATGTGTGCGTGAGGAGTTTGAAAAGTGCTTATTTGTGGGTTGGGAGCCAATGGTGCTCTTTAAGTTGAAGAGTAATGTGAGTTTGGGGGATAGGTTGAGGATGAGCCTAGCTGCTGAGTTTTGGGTGGGTGAGCATCTAAAATGGAGTTAAAATGCAGCCTGATAGGCTTACATTAGAAGTTGCGAAAACAAGTTGTTTCCTCTTTAAAGTTCCAGAATTTTCTCCTACCCATGTTGCACTCTACTAGCAGTTGCCTCATAAAGCCAGTTTTTTTTCTGGCTCATGCGAGAAAGATCTCAGTGCACAGGCGGCAGATTTTCACCCTTTTTTTGCAACTAAGAACCTGTAATTCAGTCTCGAAGTTGTCACATGGACACCAACACCCTGTGTTTGTAATTCTTTGAACAAATACATCTCTTAGAAGTCCTCCGTGGTACCTGCAGACAGCTAGGAATTATTACAATGTTAAAGACTATCAAAGAAGATACTACGATGCAAAAGAGAAAAGTTAAACATTTTCATGAGGGAGGAAATAATGGCATTCATAGCATGTTTCAAATGGAAACATGAGAAGGATTCAGACAGGAAGCAGAAGTGAGGGAGTTCAAGGTTTTTCAGTCAGTTTGAATTTATGCACACTGGTTGCAACCTTTGAGGAAGTCTGGAAGAGGTTACACCTAGCAAAGATGGAAGGCCTCTCTCCACAACTTTATAGAGGAGTGATTCCAACAGGGATGTCTGAATGACTCCTGTTTTAGGTACATTTGCTTCTCAAGTATTACTGAGCCTACAATAACAAAGCTTCTCATTGGTCAGATACACAAGACCCAAGGAACGCAAGGAGTTACAGCACTGCAGTTTAGACCATGAGGCCTCAGTTCAGGCATGCATCCCTAGAAACAAACCAAGTTTTAAATGACAAGAGCAGTCAATGGTTGGTCAAGAATAGAGTATATCATGTTGATGGCCCAGTGATAATGGACAAGAAGCAACACAGAACAAAATGTTCTACTGGTTCATAAAATCTTACATAGCGGGCATAGGCATTGTGGCCATACAAAGCCAATGAATGCAGGGTATTAGGGCTATAACATCTCTTCCAAGAGAGCTGGAACCTTCTGCCAGCTGGAAGCTCCAGCAAGCATGGTGTATACAACTGCTACTCGAGTCAAGAAGAGCCTATCTGCCTCTGGGAACCGCAGCCCTGCCATTGAACATCATCAGATGTATGTCCAAGGAATGTATGTAACCCTCATGTCTATGACCAGCCTTCTGCTTCTCTAGGGCCACGATGAATGCATCCCTCTTCATAGGGTACTTCTATTGGCAGGAATCACCATCTGCCATTCTCCAAAGCTAGAACTTTTAATGAACATTTTTCACCAGCTGACAACAAAGGAATACATTTTGCAATCATCTTGGACCTCAGGAGCTGACTCCAGCTTTATGGGAAGGGGGTGGTGCAGGAACTCACAGCTGACGTTCCAGGCCAGTGTGAGGACTTATGGTGAGCATATCTAGAAGTGCTGCACTTTTCCTGTAAAGCCTTCAGTACTGAGGCCCTTTTGTCTCAGATAACGTGCCTGTGTGAAGGATGGTATAAAGCTGCACAGTGAAGCCCTATTTGCCACTTAATGAGTACTTTGGCAGTGTTAATATGAGCATTCCACATACCTAGGTAACCTAATTATCTTTAAGTAAAGAGCACACAACCAGCCTCCTCATTGGCAGAAGAAAATGGAATTCTTGGACTATTCTGTCTTGTGGATTGTTACCTGCCTTGTTATGTTGGCCTAGGCCTGGCTGCCATGCTGCTTTTCTTTGCGCACGTTACACTGAGCCGGGTCTCCTCGCCCTTTGCTCGTGCCAAGTTCTTTTGCACTGTCTGCATTTTCTGTTGTTCACCTTTTGGGCTCAGTCTGCACAAACATGTAGAAGGTCGCATAACAATGTATTTTGGTTCTTCCTGATATGGCCAGTTTCAGCACCCAGACATAACATTAGGTGCAATTGCCATGAAGAATTTGGTGTGCTTTTAATACTGTGGTTTACTAGCGCTTAACACACACTTGGAGAAATCCCTTTCAGTGAGAAGAGCTATGATGTCCTGCTGATGTAATTCTGCATCTAGAGACTGAGGTATGGGGGTTCGCTAGTCAAAGCCCAGAGGTCTTCTATTATTATTATTATAATAAACTATCTTACTGCAAGGGGAGGGTGGTAATGTTATTTATACGTTTATCCACTGAGCTCTGAGATGCTTTCCCCGTTTGTATTCTATGGAATTGTAACCATGCTGCTTATATTAGTCATATGTATTATGCTATTAGTACTGACACGTGTACTGTACATTAGAGCACGTAAGTTGGAATAAACATTTTAACCTATCCAGTGTCTCTTCCTACGCACCTTGTGGACAAGTACGAGTGAGTGACGAAAGAGTGTTCTTGCTTCTGCGAGTCCTGAGATAAAGATACCGTGTTCTGGGTTGTCCAATCATTGGTACTTGGGTGCTAATGGGATGCTAAGCTAGTTGGGTTGGGGTTTTTGGGTGCTACGGTATATGGTAGGCAAACCTCTATATACCGGGGTCCCATTATCCTGTGCATAGCTCTGTGTATGTGCAGAAACCTTATGACATGGCGCGACCACCGTGGGGCTGCTTAACTGCGAGACGCTTGAGTAGTACTTGTGCTTGTCCACAAACCCTCGCGTACGCTTCCGGAGGCGTATGTGACGATGATACCTCCTATATTGAATGTTTTATAGGTTCTTTCAAGCTTGATGTTATTAAAAAGGTTAGTTAATAGACCCATTTTAGTGCTCCCTGTTAGGTTGTCGAATATAACTGTTTAGTCATGGCTGGTGTGGCGATTGCTGCACATAGTCGAGGAGCACTCCGAGACCACTTACGGGTGTATGGAGTGCCTGATACAGGGATCGATTTGGTCTTTGTGGTTCAAGCCGATCCGGCTTACCACTTTGAGGTGTTTTACACTTGGATCACTTTTGAAGCGGTGGAGGCAGATGATAATCTGTTTCATGAATATAAACCCACCGCTATTCCTGCTGCCTATCGACCCTATACTAATCTTGAAGTACCTCTCACGGCTTGGCAGCACCATGTTTGGTTTAATGGCGCCCTACCACAACCAACTACCGCAGTTCGTTTAGGCTCCTTATCAATTCAGGGGGCCACTTGGCCTGTATTGGCCGGGTATACCCCGCATCCAAATTATCTGGCATTACCGCTTGCGGAACTGCGCACTATGCATACCGAATTGGTACGAGTGCATCGAGCCCTAGTGACATACGTTACAGGTAGCCTACATGGAGCTGCTCCTGTAGTCGCAGGCCAACCAGCTATAGCCGCTGGAGTGACCATAAGTCCTGTCATGGTAAATTCTGTGATGGGCAAACGTCCACAAAATAAGGACGACTATCCTTACTGGCTTGCAGAAAAGTTCGATCAAATAGAAGCGGTGTTTCCACATACGTCCCCAGTGGATAAACATCGCATCCTTACGATAAGTTTGCCAAAAGACATAATCCCCGATTTGACATCATGTGAAAACTGGGGTAAGGTATTCGCAGCAGTTTATTCAAAATGTTTTGGAACTCCTTCCATGACGGTTCTCCCCTCTGTAATTAAAAAGTACAGGATGAACATGGCCCTGAAGCGGCTGTGGAATTAGGGATGAGACTAGTGGGAGTGTTTGATGTAGTAGCTGAGCTGATCCTTGGAAATGTCAAGGGCGATGCTATGAACTTTCAAGTAGCGAATGCTTTGGCTTTGGTCCCAGAGTTGGACAGGCCCCGCGAATTACCGAAAATTATTGCCCGGGCTTATAAAACAATTGGAAGAAATAGCCTGGGCAACAAGCCTTTGTAAAAATGCAAACTCAATCGCAAACACAAGTTACACAAACAAAAAGTGCATCTGAGAAAGATGATAAACCGGTCTTCACTAAAAGAGTTGGAGACAGAAAAAACAGGGTAAGCAACAAAAGAAGCCGGGGTCGAGAGGCGCTTCCCCAGTTTCGGTTTCTTCTGAACGTACTTATGATTTACGTGATAGGTCAAGGATTAAATCACCAGAAAGGTTTCAGAGCTCTGATACGCGTTCTCCTCGTTCTTCACAGGCCCAGACGTCGTCACAGGCTGGTGGAGGAGGACGGCAAGATAGAGGAAGGGGCCGAGAGGCTCCCAGGAGCGAGACCAACCTCGACAACAAGTCAGAGGGAAAGCAGAAGACTTTCATCTTCCTCGACCGCAATTTCAGAAGAAAAAGTTGCCGCTGTCACAGCGAAATATGCCTCAGACCGTGAGAACGAGACTCCAGAATTGGACGTGGGCAGTGACCCTCCTAGACAGCGCCGCGGAAGTTACCATAGTGCGGGAGGCGCTACGTCCTCATATGGAGGCGACAGCAACTGAAACATTCGTTACTGTAGAGACAGCTGACACGAGAGTGGCACCCCTGACAGACTTTACAACATAGTCATACAAATTGAAGGTGACATACCGCGTGAAATAAAAGGGATTTTTGGGAAAATCTAACCTCTTCATATGACATTTTGTTAGCAGAGGTGGATTGGCCACCCCCATTCGTTTTAGCTGCACATAAAGGAGAGGAGGTAATCCTTCCAAGCTTCTCACGGCATGTCCCAAAAGACAAAGCTGAAGCACTTGCAGCTGAGTGGGCTGTGTACCTGGCACCAGCGTTATACCGCAACCATGTGGGATGGGATGAAGAATCACCTCCTCATGCAATACCTTTGCGGTCACTACCGCAGCCACAACCCCAATATCCCATCAAACGGCAGGCAAAAGGCCCCGTCTCCGAAATTCTGACACAGTTGGAATATCAGGGAGTAATTGAACCATGCGTATCACCTATGAACAATCCCCTTTCGTGGTTTCTAAACCCGATGGATCGTACCGCTTAGTTTTGGATTACCGGCATTTAAATTCCCATTGTCGGAACTTTGCGGTACAGAATACACACAGTTCTGCGCTTGTAGACAGTCTTGTTCGTAAAAAATACAAAACAACACTTGACCTTTCAAACGGTTTCTACACGCACAACCTAGCCCCGGAGAGTGGTCAATGGACCGCATTCACTTCCGGTGGTAAATTATTCCAGTTCCGGCGTTTACCCATGGGCTATAAAAATAGTCCGGGTATATTCGCCGCCCGTGTTGTTTCTTTGTTAAATGACATTGATCAAGACGCATGTTCGTACGTAGATGACATCTATCTGACAGACGACGAGTTATATCAGCATCTGTCCCGTGTGGACCGCATTATTCTTGAATTTGCGGAGCAGGGTTACAAATTTAACTTTGCTAAGTCACACATTGCTGAATTTACCGTTCTGTTCTTGGGCTATGAGCTCAACAACGAAGGTAAGGGCTTAGCCCCCCATTTCTTGGAAAAATGTGCACATTTGTGCCCCCAAATACTCTGAAAAAACTTCAGTCTTTGCTGGGTTTCCTGAATTTCGGGCGTACTTACATTCCCGAATATGCCCAGCGTATCAAGCCTTTGTATGCTTTGATACAACCTACTTATTCAAGGTCTTGCTGGCTGCCTGAGCATACCTCAATTCTGCAGTCTTTGCAGACAGACCTATTGGAGTCTAAATATCTTTTGACTCGTGATAACCACACAAACCTGGTGATTAGAATAATTCCGGGGCGGTGGGATTCACATACTTAACCTTTAATGAAGGTGATACAGTACCCATCGCATACAAGTCACATCTGTACACTTCCGCTGAATTGCGCTTTACATCTGTCGAAAAAGTTCTAACTGCAGTGCAAATGGCGATTCTAAAAGAACGCGCACTGGCACAGGGAAAGCGGATTCTAGTGGTAACACCCTGTCCTGCCTTAGAGGCAGTAACAAAGGCAAGTGTACCGAACTCAAAAGCAATGCATCCCCGTTGGATACAATGGGCTACATCCTTGACGTCTTCGGACGTCACTTTTGTTTTTGATTCTTCTCTTCAGACTCAGGAGTTTTTGCAGTATGAATTCGTTCATCCTCCTCCTTTGTTTTTACTACCGCTTGAGGATTACAAATGTGTGATCTACACCGATGGTTCGGCGCAACCGGCCACTGGGTCCAAGCACGCTTATTCAGCTGCATGTGCTATTGTTGCGGGTTCCTTTGTAGATGGAAAGTTCAAATCCTCTGTAGTGCATACTCGCACACTTGGAGATAGTACCGCACAATTGGCCGAGCTGCATGCATTGCTACTTGCGCTTGAGTTCGCTTCTCAGGATGAGACCACTCTTATTGTATGTGATTCTTTTTACTGTGTACAATCTTACAATGACAATCTGTTTTTCTGGTCGAAAAACGACTACAAGGACGCAAAAGGGAGCACAATTAAGCATAAAATGCTTTGGGTTCGAGTGGCAGAATTGCAACAACGTCTGCCCCTCACACAGGTGGTTCACACCTTAGGCCATCAGCGGGTGGGCGCACACGCTATTGGTAACGATCTGGCAGATGAAGCTGCCCGTTCAGCAGTAGTCACGTGTTCAGTAGCAGCGGTTACCAGGTCCATGTCTAAAATAGACCCTGTTATATTAGCAGCTATTGCTGCAACCAAGGAAGGTAATAATTACCCTACACGTTTCCCTTCCAAGTATTCTTACACATTAAGTCCCGATCAGGTTCCTTATGTAACTATACCTGACGTTGGAGATCGGCTGATCCCCAACGCGGACCGCAGGAGTGCCTTGATATCAGCTGCACACGAAGGCATGGCTTCTGCTCATGCAGGTGTGTCAGCTACGGTTTCCATCTTGCAGCAGCGTTATTGGTGGCGTGGGTTATATAAAGACACTCGTGCTTTTGTGCTTTCTTGCGACGTTTGTCAACAGATTAAGCCTTCCACAGTAACACGTCCACCACAAACACCGCTCTGCATTGCTAACAGACCCTTTGGGTGTGTTTACTTGGATCACTGCGGTCCATTCTCATCAGACACTGCCTATAAATACATCTTAGTGGCAGTGGACTCGTGCACACGGTTTCTCTGGGTCTGGCCACAACGGAGTGCTGACGCCCGAAATGTAATCAGGGATTTGCGTGTCTTTGTGGGAATTTTCGCATGCGGCACCTTCCATTCGGACCAAGGTCCAGCGTTTGCCTCTAGGGCTTACAAGGATGCAATGGCTTCGCTTGGGGTGCGGGTGAAATTTTCGTCTCCGTATAGGCCTGAGGGCAACTCTATCGTTGAACGAATGAACCGTGACTTAAAGCAATCCTTAACAGCTAGGGTTATAGGTACTGGCAGGAACTGGCTGGCCCATTTGTATACCGTTCAGCGTGCACTTAATAATCTCCCTAGAAGACCTCTGGGTGGGCGGACCCCATACGAAATGCTCTTTGGCATAAGAATGTTTGTGCCTGACCTTGAGGGTCCAGACATCGCGGCGCAATCCGCCAAGTTTGATGTAGATAACCATTCTGCTATGTTACAGGACTTACAAGAAGCCCGAGACAAACTTGCAACTACACATTTGCCTTCAGCCACAGATCCTGCGTTGCAGATTCCGGTAGCCGGCTGGCTTCCGAAAGTTGGAGAACTGGTTCGAGAGAAGGTTGAAAACAAAAAGAATTCGGCCCCTCTTTTCGTGCACCGGTTCCAGTTCTTGGCCTGAAGGGAACACGTACAGTCATTTTACCACCGCTTCCTGGTCGCAAAGAGAACAGATACATCTCAGTTGAAAATGTCAAGCTACAGCGCCTGGCCGATCCTGAATAGTGTCACACCAGCGGTCTCTTGTCCTGCCATTTATCGGACATATGTTCATAGTCCATCTGCGCGAACGATCGCTGATGCTGTAATTGAGATGGTTGATTTGCCTGAATCCTCTACTTTGCCTGAAACTATAATTGATCCCCAACTCTCCACCAACATCGACGAGGACGAGTATACTTATCCTGCATCTGAATCGGTGGCACATCAACCAATATCGCCACTAAGCCCGACTCGTTATTCCTTTGATTCGGATTCCACATCTTCAAAAGTTCCATCCAAGTTCAGTATTTTTATATCCTGGTTTAGAGACAATTTTTTGATTCCCCCTGGACATACATCTGGTTGGTACTTTTCTTGATTTTTTGTTCATGTCCATTGGCTTTGTCACAGTGTTTTTTCTACTAATTAATGGTCACTATTTACCTGAACGCTCTGCTGTAGACTATGTTTCTGGAACTTTGGCTCCTCATTCCTCGTCTCACATCATGAAGCGTGACCACACATTTGTGAACATTTCAGCTTTCCCAGTTGCTGATGGCATCGTATGGGATGCAGTGAACTATCAAATCCATGGTCCGACGGAAATTATTAATGTACCTAATGTCCTTCGTGTTTCAATGGGTGATGTAGTACAAAATAATATTCATTCTGATGATTGGGATGTGCATGCCGTTGAAGCATTGTTTGCCGATTTAAAATATTATGCATCTTTTAATGCTGAAGATCTATATATGAATTCTGCTAATTATGCCGATTTGTATTGTTACCAACATTGGGGTACTCATTTTCTCCATAAGCCCAGTGCACTGCGTAGTTCTGTTAACTATACCCAATGGGAACATTGTCCAAACCCCCTTGCCAGGTAGCTCTCAAACTTTACGAAATAAGTTTAATTATTTTACTGATTTTAATCGGTCGAACCCTGCATCCTATTATTTTAGACTTAATAACACATCAACTCAGAAAATTATGTTAACACACACCAAATTGCTTTATTCAGGTTCCTTTCTAAGTTCCCTAGCTGTGGGTGGTTATGAGTACTGGGATAATACAGTGGATTTAAAATCTATTTGGGGCTCCAAGCCATGGCAGGTACAGGGAACCGAGGCATTACACCGTGCTTGCCTCATCCCTACACAAATTATGTTCCTCAATGTCTCCATCTATCAGACTACATGTTGGGGCTTAGCAACCACTAAACAATTGAATACTCCATCAATACCATCCCTGTCGAGTTTTCCCAATGAAAGCTCACGATTCAATATGTCCCTCGTGTCCCTGCAGGCTCTGTTACAGAATAATTTGTTTAATGTTTCTGAGCTAGTTCAGTCACCCTGGTTGGTATGGCCTACATCATCAAATGCATGTCAAATGCGTTTTCACGAGCTTTCAGGAGCTAGTTACACACAGGATAGGCCTGATCCGAGATTTACTGATTCCCGTACTGTCACTACATATTCTGTTGGTAAATTATGCAAACAATGGCTGCAACACTCGTCCCTTGATTCTGTTAAACAACATTTGTCCCTCCTTACAGGCAATATTGATCTGTCCGACTTTGTTTTGGGACCTCGTGGTCCCCGACCTAAAAGATTCATTTATGAGACATATAATGAACTCTGGAAGCTATCACAAATGGAAGCTGCTTCCCGTCTTCGGGAAATAGATCAAGCAAATTTGGAAAAGGTGCTTGCTGTTGTTGACAATAGTATTAATACCCTGTCTTCTCGCATTTATACTTTAGAGAATATTGTGTCCTCTGTTGTCGATATTGTACAAGATGATGTTTCTGTGTTATATCATGGTCAGAATCAATTGCGCTCAGTTATGCAGTTTGCATGGACTTTACAAACGCTTAAGTTAGGTAAAGTGCCTTGGCATTTTTGAACACCTCTGCCTTGTTTCTACCTTTTAACTTAACTGACAAACAGCAATTTATGTCCATGAAAGATGCAACTTACACTCTATTACATATCGAAAAGATGGATCCTTTGCCGTTCTCTGTTGCAGAACTCGATTCTGCTGTATGGCTAGTCCATGGGGTTATCGCTTTACCTTTTTCCTTGTTTGAATTTAACTCGTGCATGAAACATTATCCTGTGGGCCGTTACCGGCCATTGGGCAGTGCTTTCCTGCATGAACTCTGGTCCTTGCCTTTCATGTATAAATGCCTTCGGGACGGCAAGGAAGTCTTTCTCACGGGGGAGTACTGCGACTCGACTATGGGTCATTCGCTTATTTGTAAACACATTAAATTGCATGGCTCATGTAGCGTTTCCTCTCCTAATCTTGCTTGTGTGCTGAAAGGTATTCCTGCTCCTGTTATTTCACCTACTTTTACTCTCCTTTCCAATGGTAGTTATTTACTTTTAAATAACGAAAACTGTTGTGGCCTGCAGGCTGGCATTCCTTACATTGTAACAGTTTCGCACAGGGTTGTCTGCTGCAAAAATGTGCTTTTTCCTCCCCCTCATGGCAAGGTTGATATCTCTATTTGGCCTTCCATCCCTACCATGGAAGCAGATTTCAATAGACTGAGCAGAATAAAGGCACTATTATTAAACGAGGAAGTTATGCTCACGTCCGCCCGGGAGACATTCATTCTCCAGGTGGCGAGTACCCACAGTGAAATACAGGCCCTTTTAAACACTAATCTCCCCCAACATTTTGGGGAGTTAATACATCGTATTTTTAACGCATCTAACACTGAAGGCCTAGTACACTTTTTTAAGGTCGTGGGGTCGGGCTTGGTGTCCTCCTTCCAAACTATTTTTGGTGTCATCCCGGCTTTCATACATTCTATTTTTTCCAGTGTCTTTGGCGGTTTCCCATTGATCCTCGCTTTAGCGGCTGGTGTCTTGCTCTTAATTTGCTTTCTGCGCAATGGCTGCTCCCCGATGGGACCTGCTCGATCCAGAACGCCTCCAGCTGCTCCGTGAGCGCCTTTTGGCCGGTTTTGGTGTCTTGCCATTGGCGACACTGAGTGTGTCATATACTCTTTCATTTCGCTTTGCGTATTTCACTTGCGTGCAACCTGTGATGACTTGTATCCGCTGTCCTTTCACCTGGACTCTGGATTATTGCCTCTCCAATTCGTCATTGTCTGTTCCGGATTTTGTTCAGTTGATGGGTCCCTTAGAGGCCCATGAGCAGGACTGTTCCATTGCTGGCTGTATGGCGCGTGCGGCTGCACTGGGGATTTTGGCGCAATGGGATATCTGGGCGGCTGCCCAGGATCTCCTACAACGAAGCTGTTTCAATTATCACGCAAGCTGTCCCGCATTGCTTCTGGATGCTCCCTTTGCTGAGGAGCATTCCTGCTCTTTTGATCTCATGGATTGGATGGCATCTATGTTTTTTGACAATTCCAATGATGAACTCTTGGAGGGTATGGCTTTTCTCTGCACTTACACTTTCATGGATTGACCTGCCCTTCGCCGTTTGGGCGCTCCCTGTGCTCCAACGGCTGTGTTTTTCCTCTGATGGGCCTCTGTCCTGGCCGCTGGACTGACCAGGGGAGGGTGTCTTGTGGATTGTTACCTGCCTTGTTATGTTGGCCTAGGCCTGGCTGCCATGCTGCTTTTCTTTGCGCACGTTACACTGAGCCGGGTCTCCCTCGCCCTTTGCTCGTGCCAAGTTCTTTTGCACTGTCTGCATTTTCTGTTGTTCACCTTTTGGGCTCAGTCTGCACAAACATGTACAAGGTCGCATAACAATGTATTTTGGTTCTTCCTGATATGGCCAGTCTTGCGCACCCAGACATAACATTAGGTGCAATTGCCATGAAGAATTTGGTGTGCTTTTAATACTGTGGTTTACTAGCGCTTAACACACACTTGGAGAAATCCCTTTCAGTGAGAAGAGCTATGATGTCCTGCTGATGTAATTCTGCATCTAGAGACTGAGGTATGGGGGTTCGCTAGTCAAAGCCCAGAGGTCTTCTATTATTATTATTATAATAAACTATCTTACTGCAAGGGAGGGTGGTAATGTTATTTATACGTTTATCCACTGAGCTCTGAGATGCTTTCCCCGTTTGTATTCTATGGAATTGTAACCATGCTGCTTATATTAGTCATATGTATTATGCTATTAGTACTGACACGTGTACTGTACATTAGAGCACGTAAGTTGGAATAAACATTTTAACCTATCCAGTGTCTCTTCCTACGCACCTTGTGGACAAGTACGAGTGAGTGACGAAGGATTAGTTACTTACCTGTAATCCTAGTTCTCATCCAGGGGTATACTCATCATAGTCATAATCTATGAATAATCCCCGCCCACGTGCGGGATCCCGGAGTATATAGAAATATATATATATATATATATAAATATATATATACACATATGTGAAACATATAAATGCAGCCTAAAAGTTTCCAACATGGCAGAACTGCCGAAATTACATAGGTTTGCATTGTAAAACAAATACTCTCCTAACCCATAAGGAAAAGAGTACATTCACAGCATAATTGTGATATACCAATGCTTTATTGCCACAAGGAAAAACTTGTAATTGCAGGCATTCGCCTGTAGGCTGCATTGCAGAGTAATAATGAAACAAGACAAAAGAAAAACTGGCACCTTGCCTTTAAGGCTTCCAAGGGTTAGGGTACCGTGCCTTTAAGGCCTGCCAGAGACCCTCTGCTCCCATCATGCACCACAGGTGACAGTTAGGTCAGTTCTTTTGACGGTGTATAATGTAGAGACACCTGAGTAGAGGATGCAATAACATAGAAGAACTCCAGTGATGCTCGTCCGGGAGGAGGGAGGGTCGCTTATGACTATGATGAGTATACCCCTGGATGAGAACTAGGATTACAGGTAAGTAACTAATCCTTCTCATCCAGGGGATACTCATCAATAGTCATAATCTATGAATAGAGTAGCAAGCCCATACCCAGTACCTTGCGGACGAGCAACGGAGTATACAGAACATTACATTCAAATTGCAATCATGCAAACAAATTCCTCAAAGAGGCCTGCCCCACCTGGGCATCGGCCTGTGCATCAGAATCTAGACAGTAATGACGTGTGAAGGTATGAACCGACCGCCATGTGGCTGCCTTACAGATTTCAGACATTGGCACATTGCGAAGGAGAGCTGTGGTAGAGGCTTTCCCTCTGGTAGAGTGCGCTTTAGGTCTGCCTGGTAAGGTCTTGTTAGCTAACTGGTAGGATAAAGCTATACAAGAGACAATCCATCGAGAGATGGATCTTTTAGATGCAGCTAGACCGGTGTTAGTAGAACCGTAGTTAATAAAAAGCCGGTCAGACTTCCTAAGTGTGTGAGTTTTATCAAGGTAAAACTTCAGCACTCTCCGGAGATCTAAAGAGTGTAATGATCTCTCGGGGGAGTTGAAGGTTTAGGAAAGAAGGTGGGCAGCGTAATAACCTGATTGATGTGAAAATCCGAGACCACCTTCGGGAGGAAGCTCGGATGTGTACGTAGCACCACCCTATTGGCATGAAAAACAGTATAAGGTGCCTTACAGCACAGGGCCTGAATCTCACTCACCCTGCGTGCAGAAGTGATGGCTACCAAAAAGCAGCCTTCCAGGTCAAATGCTGCAACGATGCCTTATGAATAGGCTCGAAAGGAGCACCCATAAGTTTCGTAAGCACAATGTTAAGTTCCCAGGGAGGAGAGGGAGATCTCACTGGGGGTAAACCTTCCTGAGACCCTCTAGAAAATCCTTTACCACTGGCATCTGAAAGAATGAACCCTGGGTCGGGGACTTCCTGTAAGCTGTTATAGCAGCTAGGTGAACCCTGATGGAGGGATATTGTAGGCCTGACTTTGCCAAGTATAACAAGTAGGGAAGAATCACTTGCTCCTGACCTTTAGTCGGATCAAACTGGTTGTCCTTGCACCACAGGTAGAATCTCTTCCACTTGAAAGCATAAGATTTCCTAGTGGAGGGTCTCTTTGCTTCCTTGAGAATAGACATACAATCAGCAGGAAGGTCTAAATGTCCATACTGTATGACTTCAGGAGCCATGCAGTCAAACGCAGAGACGAGAGGTTGGGATAAAATACTCTCCCCTCGTTCTTGGTCAACAGGTCCGGTTGACAGGAAGCCTCCGGTGTGGGACTTCGGACAGCTGCAGGAGATCCGGATACCACCACTGGCGCGGCCACTCTGGTGCTATCAGGATCATTCTGGCATTGGTCCTGTAAAACTTCTGTATGACCGCAGGGATCAGAGGGAGAGGTGGAAAAGCGTACAGCAATGTCTGCGACCATCCTATCAAAAGTGCATTCCCCGTGATCCTTGTTGTGGGAATCTGGACGCGAAGACGGGGCATTTTGTATTTGCCGCGTCTGCGAACAGGTCGATGTCTGGCACTCCCCATTGCCGAAAAATGTCCTGAGCGACTTCTTCGTTTAACACCCAGTCGTGTGCTTCTACGAAGTCTCTGCTGAGAACATCTGCCTGCACGTTCAAGGTTCCTGGAAGGTGAACGGCTACGATCGTGAGACTCCTCGCCAGAAGCCACTTCCATATGGTCTGTGACTCCAGAGACAGGACCCGTGACCTGGTGCCTCCCTGCTTGTTCAGATAGTACATTGTTGTTGTGTTGTCTGTCTGAATCTGAATGGAGCTGGACTGTAGGGACGGGTACAGCGACTTGAGAGCCAGATGGACTGCCCTTAGCTCCAAAAAGTTGATGTGATAACTTTTCTCTGTCTCGGACCAGAGACCTTGTACCTGAAGCTGGCCCATGTGCGCTCCCCAACCCTGCAGTGAGGCATCTGTAACTACAGTCTGTGTCGGAGGTACTTGGTGAAAGGGGACCCCTTGCAGAAGGTGAGAACGTTTCATCCACCATTTGATGGAGTCCCTGGCCGCCTGAGGAAGAGAGACACGATCTTCCCAACGGCCTGAGTGCTGAGTCCATTGATCTTCGAGGGACTGCTGTAGAGGCCGCATGTAAAGCCTGGCATTTGGCACAATGAAGATGCATGAGGCCATCGATCCCAGCAGTGATGACACCTGCCTTGCTGTAGGATGTATAGTGCTGAGAAGTGCGCGGCACTTGATCAACATTGAGGACAACCTCTCCTCCGAAGGACACACGCTGGCCGTTGCGGTGTCTAGGGATGCGCCCAGATAATGTATTTTCTGCGTGGGGTTGAGAACTGACTTCTTGTAGTTGACTTGCAACCCCAGTGAGTGAAGCAGGTTGAGACAGTAAGTGAGATGGCAATGGAGTAGAGAAGGTGTTGAACTCTTCAGGAGCCAGTCGTCTAGGTAGGGGTAGACGAAGATTTTCCTCTTGCGGAGGAAAGCGGCTACCACCGCCATGCACTTGGAGAACGTCCGGGGAGCGGATTTGAGACCGAATGGAAGTACTCGGTACTGATAGTGCTGACGAGACACCTGGAACCTGAGGAACTTGCGATGTTTCACTGAAACAGGAATGTGAAAGTAGGCGTCCTGCAGGTCGATGGCACACATCCAGTCTCCCAGATGAAGATGTGGGAAAATCTGGTGCAGGGCTAGCATCCGAAATCTTTCTTTTCTTATAAACCTGTTCAGCAGGCGCAGGTCGAGGATGGGCCTGTACTCTTTGGCTACTCCTCGTTTTTGGACCAGAAAGTACCGTGAGTATACCCCTTGATTTTGCTGGTGAGGTGGGACCTCTTCTACAGCCTTTTGGAGAGGAGGGTACACACTTCGCCCTGTAACAATACATTGTGTTGAGGAAGGCACGTCAAATGAGGGGCAACTTGCGGAGGAGGGGTCTTGAACCTCAGCAAGTAGCCATGCTGTACAATATTTAGCACCCATCTGTCTTTTGTTATTGTTTCCCACTCTTCCAGGTGAAAAACGATACTCCCTCCTACCGGAGTGGCAAACGGGTGCGGAGGAAGCAATGTCTCACTGTTTAGGAGGCTGCTTGGAGGAGGACTGCTGTTGCTTATTGTTCCCTCTGCCCCTGCCAGGACGCTTGTTCTGGTATTGGAACTTTTGTTGGTTTTGGGAGGACCATTGAGGGGTTTGAACCCTCTGTTGGAAGGGCCGCTTGTCGTTCTGACGGAAGCGTTTCGAAACTCCTTCCGCTTCTCCAGTCCAACTGCTTTGACTGTGTCTAGCTCGGCCTTCATCTTTGTCATCTCCTCATCAGCATGAGAACCGAATAAGGAGGAGCCGTTGAAAGGAAGGTTTAGGATCTTCTTCTGGGCGTCCGGTTTTAGACCTGTGAGGCGCAACCACGCTGAGCGCCGTGAACAGATGCCCTGTGAGTAGCCGTGTGCGGCGAGATCTGAGGCGTCAGCCGCCGCGCTGATGATTTGATTGGCTACTAAGCCGCCCTCTTGCAAGATTTCATGAAAGTCTTGTCTATCTTCTTTGGGAAGCTTGTCGGTAAACCTAGACAGGGAGTCCCAAAGAGACCTATCATAGCGCCCAAGAAGGGCTGAAGCACTTGCAATCTTCATCGATGATGCCGAAGTATTGCACATCTTCCTGCCATAAGAGTCCATTTGTTTACTGTCCTTTTCTGGAGGAACAGAAGCGGATGAGGCTGCGGAGTGCGCTTTCCTGGCGGCTGCCACAATGATTGAATCCGCCGGAGGATCAGACCTAAGGAACAAGGGATCCTGGTCTGGAGCTTTGTATTTTTTGCAATCCTCGACGGAACTGATCCCACTGTGGCTGGAGTAAGGAACGTGGTCATGGCTGGTTCTAAAAACCTGGCACCAGAGGTAGCAGCGGTCTGGGAGCTGTACGATGGTGCAATGTCTCGAAAATGACCGATGTAGGGATCACAGGAGTACATAAACTGATGTTTAGTTTATTAGCTCCTCTGCCCAGTACGTCAGAGAAAGTCCCAATGTCATCAATAGGAGACACCCTTGAAGGTGGTGTAGATGAGAAAGTTGGCGAGTAGTGCCGAATGGAAGACGAAGAACAGGTAGAAGATGCTCTGCGCCTCCTCTTATGTCGATGATCGTGCGAGCTGTGACGACCTCCTGACCGAGATCGGCGTGTAGAAGGCGACCTTGGTCTTCTGGAAGGCGACTTAGAAAGTCTTGTTGCGTAGTCGTCCGAGCCCGGACCTCTGCGGGCACCTGTTCCGACCCCCTGCAGCCAGCGAGGGACAGGCCGCAAAGATTCTTTTCAGCAACTGTAGGAGATTTCTCTGGTGAAATCTGTACAATATTCAGCCCTGGAGATGACTGCCTTGACGTCGAACGGGATGTCGACAAGGTCTGCGTCACCCTCGTCGTCGATCTGCGCTCTGATCTTGATCTCGACGTCGACCGCCCACGGCGATGGGGGACTTTGACGTCGACTGTCGGCGTCGACGGGGAGACTTCGACGTCGCCCTTGACGCTGCCGCCGATCTCCTCGACGGCGAATGATCAGTAACAGGTCTCGACGTCGACCGCCCACGTCGATGGGGGGCCCTGATGTAGCCTGACGGCGCCGATGGGGGATCTCGACGTCGACCTCCTCGATGTCATCGACCTCCTCGACGTCGAATGATGGGACCTCGACGATGCTCTCGACGTCGGTACGTCCCCTCGCGTCATGGCCTTCGACGGTGACTCTCTCAACGTCGACCCCCTTGAGGGTGGCGGAGAATGCCTCGACGTCGGTATGTCCCCTCGCGGCATGGTCTTCGCCGGCGAGTCTCTCAACGCCGATCCCCTCGAGGTTGGCGGAGTGTGCCTCGACGTCGACGGAAGCCTCGACGTCGACGGAGTTTTGGACAGTCTCTCAGTACCCACAGCCTTCGAGCCTGAAGTGCTGAGCGCCGACTTACTTGGCTTGTCCCTTGACGTTGAAGAATGTCTCGGCCTCTTCGACGGCGATCTCGACGTCGACGGCGAACATTCAGGCACCTGCTTCTTCCTGGACTCAGGAGAGGTGGAGCGATGCCGTTTTCGGTGTTTACTTGAAGAGGGAGCTCTATCTCTATCCCTCTCCAGTAGGGCATGAAGCTTGATGCGTTCTCTGTCGCGCTGGGTCCTCTTCGAAAACTTCTGGCAATGATAACACTGGTCAGGATTGTGTGACGATGGAAGGCACACAATACACACCGAGTGTGGATCTGACAGTGCCATCTTCTTGCCACAGGAAGGACATTTCCGAAATAAAGCAGGCATTCTGACTGGAAAGATTTTTGGAACAAAAAAATGCCAAAAGCCAGCCAAATATACCTCTAGGTATCAGAAACTGTCAAAATTTCCAAGGTTTAATATCAAAAAATTATCTTTCAGTCAAAAACTGAAGAGCAAAAACTCCAGGATCCTCACAGAAGGAGCCGGAAAAAGAACTGACCTAACTGTCACCTGTGGTGCATGATGGGAGCAGAGGGTCTCTGGCAGGCCTTAAAGGCACGGTACCCTAACCCTTGGAAGCCTTAAAGGCAAGGTGCCAGTTTTTCTTTTTGTCTTGTTTCATTATTACTCTGCAATGCAGCCTACAGGCGAATGCCTGCAATTACAAGTTTTTCCTTGTGGCAATAAAGCATTGGTATATCACAATTATGCTGTGAATGTACTCTTTTCCTTATGGGTTAGGAGAGTATTTGTTTTACAATGCAAACCTATGTAATTTCGGCAGTTCTGCCATGTTGGAAACTTTTTAGGCTGCATTTATATGTTTCACATATGTGTATATATATATTTATATATATATATATATATATATTTCTATATACTCCGGGATCCCGTACGTGGGCGAGGATTATTCATAGATTATGACTATTGATGAGTATCCCCTGGATGAGAAAGAGTGTTCTTGCTTCTGCGAGTCCTGAGATAAAGATACCGTGTTCTGGGTTGTCCAATCATTGGTACTTGGGTGCTAATGGGATGCTAAGCTAGTTGGGTTGGGGTTTTTGGGTGCTACGGTATATGGTAGGCAAACCTCTATATACCGGGGTCCCATTATCCTGTGCATAGCTCTGTGTATGTGCAGAAACCTTATGACAATTCCTTTTGTCAAAAATTTATTTAGATTTCTTCACTCTAAAATGGGTGTCAGCTTGAAATCAGCTTGACTACTGTATGGAAGCCTTGGATTGCCAGCGGGAATCATGTGACGCACATGGTGGACACCCCACTCCTGCTTGAACCACCTGCCTGCATCATGGGATTCAGTATCTGTGGTACATGCAGTGGATGACCAACTCCGGTTTAAAGCACCCACCCGCATCATGGGATACAGCGTCTGGGGAACAGTGAAGTGGGCAGTTCACTCCGGCTCGAACGTCCCAAATACATCATGGAATATAGCATCTGTGGAACACTGGGTGGATGCCTCATTCCTGCTCAGACTACCTTCCCAAACCCTGGGATAGAGTATCTGTGGTACAATGCAGTAGATGACTCTTTCCTGCTCAGACTACCTTCCCAAACCAAGGGATAGAGCATCTGTGGAACACTGGGTGGATGACTCATTCCCGCTCAGACTAACTTCCCAAACCATGGGATAGACCATCTGTGGAAGACTCGGTGGATGACTCATTCCTCCTCAGACTACCTTCCCAAACCATGGGATAGAGCAGCTGTGGTACAATGCAGTGAATGGCCCATTCCTGCTCAGACTACCTTCCCAAACCATGGGATAGAGCATCTGTGGAACACTGGGTGGATGACTCATTCCTGCTCAGACTACCTTCCCAAACCACGGGATAGAGCATCTGTGGTACAATACAGTGGATGACTCATTCCTGCTCAGACTACCTTCCCAAACCATGGGATAGAGCATCTGTGGTACAATGCAGTGGATGACTCATTCCTGCTCAGACTACCTTCCCAAACCATGGGATAGAGCAGCTGTGGTACAATGCAGTGAATGGCCCATTCCTGCTCAGACTACCTTCCCAAACCATGGGATAGAGCATCTGTGGAACACTGGGTGGATGACTCATTCCTGCTCAGACTACCTTCCCAAACCACGGGATAGAGCATCTGTGGTACAATACAGTGGATGACCCATTCCTGCTCAGACTACCTTCCCAAACCATGGGATAGAGCATCTGTGGTACAATGCAGTGGATGACTCTATCCTGCTCAGACTACCTTCCCAAACCATGGGATAGAGCATCCGTGGAACACTGGGTGGATGACTTATTCCTGCTCAGACTACCTTCCCAAACCATGGGATAGAGCATCTGTGGTACAATGCAGTGGATGACTCATTCCTGCTCAGACTACCTTCCCAAACCATGGGATAGAGCATCTGTGGAACACTGGGTGGATGACTTATTCCTGCTCAGACTACCTTCCCAAACCAAGGGATAGCGCATCTGTGGAAGACTCGGTGGATGACTCATTCCTCCTCAGACTACCTTCCCAAACCATGGGATAGAGCATCTGTGGTACAATGCAGTGAATGGCCCATTCCTGCTCAGACTACCTTCCCAAACCATGGGATAGAGCATCTGTGGAACACTGGGTGGATGACTCATTCCTGCTCAGACTACCTTCCCAAACCACGGGATAGAGCATCAATCAATCAATCACGGCATTTATAGAGCGCGCTACTCACCCGGGAGGGTCTCAAGGCGCTGGGGGAGGGGGTAAGTTACTGCTCGAACAGCCAGGTCTTGAGCTGTTTCCTGAAGGAGAGATGGTCCTGGGTTCGCCGAAGGTGAGTGGGGAGGAGTTCCAGGTCTTGGCTGCCAGGTAGGAGAAGGATCTTCCTCCGGCGGTGGCTCTGCGGATGCGTGGTACGGTGGCGAGGGCGTGGCTGGTTGATCGTAGCTGGCGGGTGGGCGTGTAGAAGGTCATGCGGTCGTTGAGGTACTTTGGGCCCAGGTCGTGGAGGGCCTTGTGTGCGTGGGTGAGGAGTCTGAACGTGATTCTCTTGCTGACGGGGAGCCAGTGCAGGTCTTTCAGGTGTCCGGTGATGTGGCTGTGTCGGGGATGTCCAGGATGAGTCGTGCGGAGGCGTTCTGGATGCGCTGGAGTCTTTTTGAAGTTTGGCTGTGGTTCCGGCGTAGAGGGTGTTCCCATAGTCCAGTCGGCTGGTGACGAGTGCCTGGGTGACGGTTTTCCTGGTTTCAGTGGGGATCCATCTGAAGATCTTGCGGAGCATGCGCAGGGTGTTGAAGCACGAAGATGAGACGGCGTTGACTTGTCTGGTCATCGACAGGGAGGAGTCCAGGATGAAGCCCAGGTTGCGTGCGTGGTCCGTTGGCTTGGGCGCGGTGCCCAGGGCCGGGGGCCACCAAGAGTCGTCCCAGGCGGAGGGTGATGAGCCCAGGATGAGGACTTCCGTCTTGTCTGAGTTCAGTTTAAGGCGGCTGTTCCTCATCCAGTCGGCGACGTCTCTCATCCCGTCGTGTAGGTTGGCTCTGGCGGTGGTGGGGTCGTTGGTGAGGGAGAGGATCAGCTGGGTGTCGTCGGCGTAGGAGATGATGTTGAGGTTGTGTTGGCGTGCGATGGCTGCGAGGGGGCTCATGTAGACGTTGAAGAGGGTTGGACTGAGTGAAGATCCTTGTGGAACGCCGCAGATGACTTCGGTGGCCTTGGATCTGAACGGGGGAGGCGGACTCTCTGGGTTCTTCCGGCGAGGAACGAGATGATCCATTCCAGTGCTTTCTCTCGGATTCCGATGTTGCTGAGGCGCTTCACTAGGGTGCGGTGGCAGACGGTGTCGAACGCCGCGGAGAGGTCCAAGAGGATGAGGGCTGCTGTTTCCCCGTTGTCGGTTAGGGTTCTGATGTCGTCGGTGGCTGCAATAAGGGCGGTCTCGGTGCTGTGGTTGGCCCGAAACCCGGACTGCGAGGGGTCGAGGGATCCATTCGTCTCGAGGAAGGCGGCAAGCTGTCTGTTGACGGTCTTCTCGATGACTTTGGCCGGAAACGGAAGGAGCGAGATGGGACGGTAGTTCTTGAGGTCGGTGGGGTCCGCCGTTGGTTTCTTCAGGAGGGCGGTAAGCTCGGCGTGCTTCCAGCTCTCCGGGAAGGTGGCGGTGTGGAAGGAGGAGTTGATGATGTCCCGGAGATGGGGTGCGATGGTGGCGTCGGCTTTGTTGAAGACGTGGTGTGGGCAGGGGTCGGTAGGTGATCCGGAGTGGATGGAGTTCATCGTGCGGGGGTGTCTTCGGTGCTGATCGGGGTCCAGTTGCAGAGGGTGGTGGTGGCGGGCGTTGGTTCGGCGGTAGGGTGCGTGGTTTGTGCGTCGAAGCTGTTATGTATGTCGGTGATCTTGCGGTGGAAGAACGCGGCGAGTGAGTTGCAGAGGTCTTGCGAGGGGGTGATGTCGTTGTTTCCGGCGCTGGGGTTGGAGAACTCTTTGACGATGCTGAAAAGTTCCTTGCTGTCGTGGGCGTTGTTGTCCAGTCGTTCTTTGAGTGCCGACTTCTTGGTGGCACGGATCAGCTGGTGGTGTTTGCGGGTGGCGTGCTTGAGGGCGGTCCTGTTGTCTGTGGTACAATACAGTGGATGACTCATTCCTGCTCAGACTACCTTCCCAAACCATGGGACAGAGCATCTGTGGTACAATGCAGTGGATGACTCTATCCTGCTCAGACTACCTTCCCAAACCATGGGATAGAGCATCTGTGGAACACTGGGTGGATGACTTATTCCTGCTCAGACTACCTTCCCAAACCATGGGATAGAGCATCTGTGGTACAATGCAGTGAATGACTCATTCCTGCTCAGACTACCTTCCCAAACCATGGGATAGAGCATCTGTGGAACACTGGGTGGATGACTTATTCCTGCTCAGACTACCTTCCCAAACCATGGGATAGAACATCAACGGTACAATGCAGTGGATAGCCCACTCCTGCTCAGACTACCTTCCCAAACCATGGGATAGAGCATCTGTGGAACACTGGGTGGATGACTCCTTCCTGCTCAGACTACCTTCCCAAATCATGGGATAAAGCATCTGTGGAATACTGGGTGGATGCCTCATTCCTGCGCAGACTACCTTCCCAAACCATGGGATAGAGCATCTGTGGTACAATGCAGTGGATGGCCCATTCCTGCTCAGACTACCTTCCCGAACCCTGGGATAGAGTATCTGTGGTACAATGCAGTAGATGACTCTTTCCTGCTCAGACTACCTTCCCAAACCAAGGGATAGAGCATCTGTGGAACACTGGGTGGATGACTCATTCCCGCTCAGACTTACTTCCCAAACCATGGGATAGACCATCTGTGGAAGACTCGGTGGATGACTCATTCCTCCTCAGACTACCTTCCCAAACCATGGGATAGAGCATCTGTGGTACAATGCAGTGGATGACTCATTCCTGCTCAGACTACCTTCCCAAACCATGGGATAGAGCATCTGTGGTACAATGCAGTGAATGGCCCATTCCTGCTCAGACTACCTTCCCAAACCATGGGATAGAGCATCTGTGGAACACTGGGTGGATGACTCATTCCTGCTCAGACTACCTTCCCAAACCACGGGATAGAGCATCTGTGGTGCAATACAGTGGATGACTCATTCCTGCTCAGACTACCTTCCCACACCACTGGATAGAGCATCTGTGGTACAATACAGTGGATGACTCATTCCTGCTCAGACTACCTTCCCAAACCATGGGATAGAGCATCTGTGGTACAATGCAGTGGATGACTCTATCCTGCTCAGAATACCTTCCCAAACCATGGGATAGAGCATCTGTGGAACACTGGGTGGATGACTCATTCCTGCTCAGACTACCTTCCCAAACCATGGGATAGAGCATCTGTGGTACAATGCAGTGGATGACTCATTCCTGCTCAGACTACCTTCCCACACCACTGGATAGAGCATCTGTGGTACAATACAGTGGATGACTCATTCCTGCTCAGACTACCTTCCCAAACCATGGGATAGAGCATCTGTGGTACAATGCAGTGGATGACTCTATCCTGCTCAGAATACCTTCCCAAACCATGGGATAGAGCATCTGTGGAACACTGGGTGGATGACTCATTCCTGCTCAGACTACCTTCCCAAACCATGGGATAGAGCATCTGTGGTACAATGCAGTGGATGACTCATTCCTGCTCAGACTACCTTCCCAAACCATGGGATAGAACATCAACGGTACAATGCAGTGGATGGCCCACTCTTGCTCAGACTACCTTCCCAAACCATGGGATAGAGCATCTGCGGAACACTGGGTGGATGACTCCTTCCTGCTCAGACTACCTTCCCAAATCATGGGTTAGAGCATCTGTGGTACAATGCAGTGGATGACTCATTCCTGCTCAGACTACCTTCCCAAACCATGGGATAAAGCATCTGTGGAATACTGGGTGGATGCCTCATTCCTGCGCAGACTACCTTCCCAAACCATGGGATAGAGCATCTGTGGTACAATGCAGTGGCTGGCCCATTCCTGCTCAGACTACCTTCCCAAACCATGCTATAGAGCATCTGTGGAACACTGGGTGGATGACTCATTCCTGCTCAGGCTACCTTCCCAAACCATGGGATAGAGCATCTGTGGAACACTGGGTGGATGACTCATTCCTGCTCAGACTACCTTCCCAAACCATGAGATAGAGCATCTGGGGTACAATGCAGCGGATGACTCATTCCTGCTCAGACTACCTTCCCAAACCATGGGATAGAGCATCTGTGGAACATTGGGTGGATGACTCATTCCTGCTCAGACTACCTTCCCAAACCATGGGATAAAGCATCTGTTGCACAATGCAGTGGATGACTCATTCCTGCTCAGACTACCTTCCCAAACCATGGGATAGAGCATCTGTGGCACAATGCAGTGGATGACTCATTCCTGCTCAGACTACCTTCCCAAATCATGGGATAGAGTATCTGTGGCACAATGCAGTGGATGACTCATTACTGCTCAGACTACCTTCGCAAACCATGGGATAGAGCATCTGTGGCCCAATGCAGAGGATGACTCATTCCTGCTCAGACTACCTTCCCAAACCAAAGGATAGAGCATCTGTGGTACAATGCAGTCCATGACTCATTCTTTCTCAGACTACCTTCCCAAACCATGGGATAGAGCATCTGTGGTACATACAAAGCAGTGGATGACTCATTCCTGCTCGAACCACCCACCCACATCATGGAATATAGCATCTGTGGAACACTGGGTGGATGCCTCATTCCTGCTCAGACTACCTTCCCAAACCATGGGATAGAGCATCTGTGGTACAATGCAGTGGATGACTCATTCCTGCTCAGACTACCTTCCCAAACCATGGGATAGAGCATCTGTGGTACAATGCAGTGGATGGCCCATTCCTGCTCAGACTACCTTCCCAAACCATGGGATAGAGCATCTGTGGAACACTGGGTGGATGACTCATTCCTGCTCAGACTACCGACCCAAACCATGGGATAGAGCATCTGTGGTACAATGCAGTGGATGGCCCATTCCTGCTCAGACTACCATCCCAAACCGTGGGATAGAGTATCTGTGGTACAATGCAGTGGATGACTCATTCCTGCTCAGACTACCTTCCCAAACCGTGGGATAGAGCATATGTGGCACAATGCAGTGGATGACTCATTCCTGCTCAGACTACCTTCCCAAACCATGGGATAGAGCATCTGTGGTACAATGCAGTGGATGACCCATTCCTGCTTGAACCACTGCCCACATCATGGGATACAACATCTGTGGAACACTGAAGTGGAAAACCTACCACCCGATCACTGATGTGCTGGCTATCTGCCCAACTCCCAGGGTGATAGTCCTCTTTTAAAACGTTCAAACAAGACTCTGACTCACAATATCGTCTTTTGAACATGACATATTCAACCAGTTCAAGATTCTTTGGGGTGAAAATTCCCCCAAATTACCACACTTTCATTGTTTACTTGCTTGTTAGGGCACTACATTGATATGCCTGGCACTGTACAAGACACATAGATAAAGAAATACTCTTGCCATACTAATGGTACTTATAGAAATAAATAATATTTCCACCACTGCTTGGTTTCCCTCTTTGCATTTGAAAGGGGTGCAGTGCTTAGAGTGACATTTATTTAGCTTCAATGTGGATCCGGAGAAGCGGTTACCTTTGGCCGTTTTTTGGCCAGCTTCAACGTTTCAGTGTGACTTTTTTTATGCCCTCGGGTTTCCTTGTGTTACTGCAGATCCTTGATTTTATTGGCCTCATCCGTAGAATAAAAGGAACTCCAGGGGGGATGCCGCACAGGATCCTTGCTCTTCAGAATGACTTTAAAAGGCAGGACTGAACATAGGCGAACATTTCTAACAAACTTAGGATATTTCACAGATAGGGGAGGCTTTAAGTGAGTCATTGATAATGGCCTCAGAGTCTGACAGGTGAGTTTGTATTACTCCTTGCGGGATTCAACAGCGCCTGTCAGGGGGGCAGGATGTGACAGAAGAGGGCAGCTTTAGCCTGTCTTTGACAAAGGTCCCAGTTCTTGATACAAGAATTCTCAACGTAACCCAGTACTTCCTCTCAGCCCTCATGCGGGTGGCTAATTTGTCAAAAACTGTTTTATGTGAAGTGGGGCTAGATTTTTATTGTAACTTAAAAATACACAAACATCTAGGATGCACCAAGGAAAATGTGTGTCTTTTTTCTAAAGTTTATTGTGGTACAGAACTGAAGACCTGGAACTCAGGAGCTTTAGACTCTGGGGCCCATATTTATCAAGAGTTTGTGACGCCGTTGCACACGTAAGGCGTGGGGCAAGCGCATAACAAAACCTAAATGAGGTTTATCAACCCACGCAAGGCCACCTTACATGGCCCTGAGTGGGTAGATAATTCTGGAGTTACGCAAGGCAGTGCAAATCACTACCTTGAGTTACTCTACAGCGGGGAAGCGTTCCATTGGGGGAGAGAGGGTGTTCCCACGCATCCACCCATGGATTCCGACACATTCCCAGATTTTCCAACACTAGTATACCTGGGAATGCGTCAGAACTGAACGCCTCCCCATGAGAGGTGCTACGAGGAGGAATATCTTTATTTCTCCTCACTGTTTCCTCCTTCTAAGTGTGCTGCATTCTGCAGTACACATAGAAAGAGAAAAATGCTTCTAAGGATTGCTTTTTTGCAGAAAGGTGCTCCTTCCTGAACAAAACATCCTGCCTGCAACACAGGCAACCTTGCAACATGACGCAAGGGGGCCTGCGTTGGCGCTAAGCAGCCAAAAGTGCACCAGCACTAAGAAAGGACAGGAATGCCCCGTATAATGTTAAATACAGCGCCTTCTTGCCTTTCACGCAGGGCAGCAAGGGGGCTTGCTGCATTGCATTGCATGACATTTTGATAAATATGGGCCTCTGTGACTGGACTGACTTTTGGGTGAGCACTAGGGTACACTTTTGTATTTGTACTTGAGTAGCATCCTAGGTCTCATGCACTGATACTCACATTATCACTGACAGGTTCATCTTCAGTGGCTGCTTGGATGCCATAGGCCAGAAAGCAGAGGACCGCACCGATCCACAGGAGCATGGAGAAGCCACCGAACAGCTGCCGGCAGAACTTCACCCACTCTGGGGTGGTGGGTGGTGGCATCAGAGTGTTGGGTCCATCCCGGGTCAGGATTTCTGCAGCGCGACTTGTTGTCAAACCCTAAACCAAATGGACATTAAGGTCAGCAAGAAACTGAAAATGGAAAAAGCAAACCACCATGTATTGCCTGCAGCTCAAGTGACAATGATGGAGAGGGACACAATGAGGTGAAACAAGAGGACAAAAAGAGTTGTAACACAATCTTCCAATCAGCAAGTCCCACCTGAGCTTAGAGAAGAAAATACGTTACTTACCTGTAACTGTAGTTCTCCAGTATTGGTATCTTCCATATATTCACATGCTTGAATCATTCCCCGTCGTCGAAGTGGGAGTCTCACGGTATTGAATCAAAGCAATCATATTAGTAGCATAGGCTACAATGGCACCAGGCCATAAATTTAATAGCTTATCTATGACATTTGTAAAAAAAGGACCAAACTTGGTCTACAACCAATCAGGCGACATCACCCTCTAGAACCTTCCCCACAGAGGCTAGTTGTCCCTCAGATTTTCAAGCACAAGTGGGAATAAATATAATCCCAACTACTAAAGGCGAGCCTCTAGGGGAGGAGGGTGGGTTGCATGTGAATCTATGAAAGATACCAATACTGGAGAACTACAGTTACAGGTAAGTAACTTATTTTCTTCTCCAGTATTGGATCTTTCATAGATTCACATGCTTGAATCAGAATAGTTAGCAGTAAACATGAATACATATTAGCATACTATAAAAATGCAAATATAGTCAATAGTCATAACAAGCAAGTATAATGAAAGCAATAAACATAACAAAAGTGGATGGTGGGAAAAGAAATTCATAAAAGGAAAGAGGCTCACCTTACTGAAATAGATGGCGTAACACAGCTTGTCCCACTGCCGCATCAGCTTTGTCTGTAGCATCCTGACAATAATGCTGGGTAAATGTATGCCTGGTGGACCATGTGGCTGCTCTGCAGATTTGCTGGATAGGCACACCAGCAAATAAAGCCGTGGACGTAGAAACAGCTCTTGTTGAATGAGCCTTGACTCGAGTAGTTAAGGGTCATCCTGCAGCGTTATGGCAGAATTGAATGGCTGTTGCAATCCACCTTGCAATGGAAGAAGTTGAGACTGGTAGTCCTTTATTCAAATAGCCGTAGGCGAAGAATAATTGATCAGATTTACGGCACTGTCATGTTCTTTGTAAATAAAACTTAATGCACCTTTGAACATCCAAAGTATTCAGAGATCTCTCAGCAATAGTTTGTGGGTTTGGGAAAAAACGCCTTTAGTACAATAGGTATGTTGAGATGGAAATCCAAAGGTACTTTTGGTATGAATTTAGGGTTAGTCCTTAAAATTACTTTGTCTTTTTGAAATGCATGAACGGTTGTTTTCTAGTGAATGCTTGTAAATCACTAGCTCTTCTTGCTGTTGTTAGTGCTAATAGCAGAGCCGTCTTCCAGGACAGATATTTCAACTGTGTTTTGAGGATTGGTTCAAACGGGCTTTTCATTAACTGACTTAATACCACGTTGAGAAGCCAAGAAGGAGGAGGCTCTTTTACCGGTGGAAAAGCTCTTAATGATCCCTTGAGGAACTGTTTAATTATTCACGCAAACCAGAGTTCCCTGATCTCCTAAAGCGAGAGGTTGCCGCTAAGTACACTTTTATTGATGAATATGCAAGGCCAGACTTGGCTAACTGAAGAAGATAAGGTAAGATCTGCACAGGTGTTGTGAGAAATGGATGTAACTTTTTTTCTTGAGACCATATACAGAAACGTTTCCACTTCAATCGATATGACTTAATAGTAGCATGTGCTCACACTTTAGAGAGTATTTCTCTGTAGTCTCTGGGGATATCTAATGGTCCGAGCTCATAGTCGTCAGGATCCAGGCCGACAAATCAAGAGAAGTCGGGTTGGGATGAAGTACTTGGCCCTTGTTCATGGATAGTAATGTCGGAGTAGTTGTCAGAAGAATGTGATGTTGTTCAGAGAGGAGAAGTTCCGTGTACCAGAACTGCCAGAGCCATTTTGGAGCAATGAGAATTAATCTGCATGGTTCTCTCTTCATTTTCCTGAGCACCCTAGGTAACAAAGGAATTGGGGGAAAAGCGTAAGCAAATATTTTCAACCATCCGCTCAAAAAGGCATTTTCCCATGATCCTTTCTGGGGATGCCAGCTTGCATAGTATTGGCATTTCTTGTTTGTCTTGGTCGCAAAAAGATCGAGTTGCGGCATACCCCACCGAAGGAAAATGTCCTGTAGAACAAGAGGATCCCGCCAGCACATTGGATACTCCTGGAACGTGTTCTGCCCTCAGTGTTACATTGTGTTGCAAGGCCCAATTCCAAATTTTTGCGCCTGTTGAGATAGAGCAACTCATCTTGTCCCTCCTAGTTTGTTTAGGTAATGCATGCTGGTGGTATTGTCTGTAAGGATAAGTACCAACGAGCCTGCAATTCTGTGGAGGAATGATAACAGAGCCAGAGCTATGGCCTTCAGTTCTAGAAGATTTAGAGGCATCCTTTTTTCAGAGGTTGTCCATTTGCCTCTGACTGAGAGCTCTTGAAGGTGAGCGCCCCATTCCTCCAGGGAAGCATCCGTGGTGCTGACGAGATCTGTTGCCCGAGAAAAAAAAGTAATCCCTTGAGAAATATTGGCTGACACTGTCGACCATCGCATAGTTTTTATCATTGTTGAGGTTATGAGTATTACATCGTCGAATGAGCACAGAACTTGTAGCCACTGTTTGTCTAGCTGCTCTAGTAGGGGATGCATATGAAGTCTGCAGTTTGGTATCAGAGGAATGAAGGAGGAGCACATTCCTAGAAACAACTTGTGCAATCGGACAGAAACTGAGGGCCATATTATCAACAACCTCGCAAACATTATCGCAGCTTTAACGGCAGGAAACTGCCGCTAAAACGGCGATAAGGGGCTTGATAATATGCCCTAGAGAATTCCAATAGAAGCCCAGGTTTGATGTCCTTGACACCAGAACCTGGGCTTCTATTGGAATTCTCTAGGGCATATTATCAAGCCCCTTATCGCCGCTTTAGCAACAGTTTCCTGCTGCTAAAGCGGCGATAATGTTTGCGAGGTTCTTGATAATATGGCCCTGAGTTTCTTTTACTAAGCCTTCGTGCCAGAAGCCTGATCTTGTCCTGTCGTTCTGGAGAGGCAAAAGCTGTGTCTGACTGGGTGTCTAAGACTGCTCCTAGAAACATTAATGTTGTTCTCAGGTTGAGAGTGGATTTTTGTAGATTTGGTACGAGACCCAATTTTTTGAATAACGAAAGGCTTTGTGCAGTGTCCGCTGTGGCTTGTTGGTATGTTGGAGCTTTTATTAGCCAATCATCTAAATACGGGATGACTTGAATTCCGTCTAGCCTTAGACGGGCTGCCACCGGGGCCATGCATGTGGGGAATTTAGGATTTAGAAAATTCAGCCTGGTCTAAAGTGGAGTTCAGGACACATGCAGAGATGATGGGAATCTCTGTCAGTGCATTTGCTGTCACTAGGGCTCAGGCCAAACAGCTAAGCACTGAGGCAGCACTAGATCCTGAACAAATGGACCAGCTGGCTTCTAAGAGAAGGAGCAGGAAGGGTAAGGAATTATCCTCCTCCCAAACTCCCAGTGAGAGTCAGTCTCCTGAGGAGATGACCTCAGTCCCTGTGAAGGAACTGCCCCGGAGGAACTTTGGCCTGACCAGACAGAGTTCTTGGGGGCACGGGGCTCTTACCAGACAGACTTAAGTTAAGAGCAGAAATCCTGCCCCTCTCTTGAACAGCTCAGACAGCAAGCTGCTGCTGAGGAGGCAGGGAGTGTCAGTGGGTCCCATAGTATCTATTGGGAAGATGGTCTCCTGTTCTCTAAGTGTAGAGACCCCAAGCCTGGTGCCACTAGGAGGTTGGTAATACCGCAGACGTTCAGGGGTTTTCTTATATCCCTAGCACATGACATTCCCCTTGCCGGATATCTTGGGCAAAGTAAGACTTGGGACAGACTTGTTGCTCATTTTCACTGGCCACACATGTCTGAAGACACCAATCAGTTTTGTCACTCCTGTGTCACTTGCCAAGTCAGGTGGCACCACAAACGTCCCCTTAATTCCACTCCCAGTGGTTGGGGTTCCATTTGAGAGGGTAGGTATAGACATTGTTGGTCCCTTAAACCCTCCAACAGCATCTGGACACAGTTACATCCTAGTGGTGGTGGACCATGCCACTTGGTATCCAGAGGCTATTCCCCTTAGGACCACTACAGCTCCTGTAGTGGCTGGGGCCCTTCTGGGAGTCTTTTCCAGAGTGGAGTTCCCTAAAGAGGCCATAACAGACAGAGGTAGAAACTTCATGTCTAGTTACATTATTGCCACGTGGAAAGAGTGTGGTGTAAACTACACGTTTACCACACCCTGTCGTGTGGTTCCTATAAGACCTATATAGGATCTGCGCGTTTAGACAACATACACTGCGGGACTGGTGTCCAGACTGATTCCAGACACCCCCACCGAGTATGTTGGCCTGTGTACCAGATAGCTCGCGATGCCACTATCACTTCCCCTTACCAAGGAGAGAATAGTTCTTGGCAACTATCGAACATGACAACCCTGATCCCTCAGGACCGTAGAAACAGTAACTTACTTTTCGCTCAGTCACTCATGCTCACTTGTTCTCAGAGAGATACACAGAATAAACGGTTGGGACGTTTTCAATAAGTATTTATTGAACGGTCGTTATTCTAGCGTAAAATAAGTGCACTGAAATCACCAGAAGACAGTAGCATAAATAAATTAGTAGAAGCACTAAGAAAGTAAACAGATGGTAGGTTTCTACCATTTTGATTAAATCATAAATACAGGCAAGTATATAAAATACATGGCAATAAAATGCGTACTCCTACTATGCACCCTAACTAGATGTGCCTAAGTGTACCTAGTATGTGAGTAGGTGTAAAGCCAAGAATACCTCTAGGATAAAGCCAACCCCATTACCTGATGTGAGACTGCGGGACTCCGTTCTGGTCTCGAACTGAACACCCCGCAAGGGATGTCAGACCACTGCGAGCTGGAGTATCTGCATGCAGGAACCTCAGCGTCTTGGTCAGTGTGTCGGACGGGAAGTCCTGATCTCCCCTGACTATCTCAGCAAGATGTGGTGTTTATATACCCTAAGGTATCCCCAGGGGTTCTACCTTGCTGTGCCAGTGTCGGACTTAGGATGACGTCGGGAATAAACTTTATACACAGTTATTATGCAGGAGATGATGGTCCTGCTGTGATTCCAAGAAACTAAGAATCCTCATGCATAATTTATGATGCCAGTGTCCAGGGAAAAACCCTACGTACTTGTGTGTAGTATTGTAACTGGGTAAAAGGTCAGTCCTTCAAATCCGTTATGTATGTAGTATAGGAGAGAATGTAGGTGAAGGGTTATGATGTTACCTAGACCTATATCGGGGTACCTATATGAAATATAACACCCACTCCTCATCCGACTGGATGACATTACTAAAATCTAGCGTACTACCAAGGCGTGTAGAGGTTTGTACGCAACTAATATTAAAACCTCGTAAGAGAAGTTTAAAAGCGTAAAAAACTCTTTTAAAAGTTTTCTTTAAAAAATCATTCAAGTATTGGCTCCAAAGTGTCCGTTTATATAGTCCGAACAACTACAAGCATCTGAAAGCCAAGCAGGTCAAAAGGTCTAAATTTGGAATTTCGTTAAAAGGTAAAAGGCCAAGTTTTCCCAGCATGCCACGTGCCAAATGTTTATGTGTCCTTGCTGGTAGACGCAACAATGCTGCTGCCTGCATACGCAGCTGACGATCCCTGTAGCACCTCGCAAAGAATGTCAATTGAGCAAAGATGATCTTACGTACTGCCTGCAGTAGATGCCGGGGCAGCCTGTGCGATATCCGAGGACTGAGTGTTGGGGGAGGAGCCGGTATCCATACCAACAGGAGCAGAGACTACCTGTGGTGGCTCTAAGAACGCTGCCAACAACATAGGAATATGCTGAGGACACTGCAGAACATGGGCCGATATCGGGTCCAGTAAAGCATCACCGTCCGGTGGCGCAGCCGATGGAAGTGTCAGACAGAGGTCCAACATGCATTCTTCTCCGCAGAACAGGCATCGGAGAACAAGTAGGACACAGTCCATCCAGACTGGTCTAAATGACAGGAACCAAGAGGCGCTCAGTTCCCGTAGGCGAGGTGTGCCCAGATGTTGTACCATGCGATCACGGTATTTGCTCTCCAGGAGTACTGTCGCCATTTCTTTGGTGGCTGGGACGTCCATTGCGTAGCAGAAAAGTAATAATCAGAATACCTGCTATTAGGAACAGGATCAGCGGAAGCCCTCCAAAAATGCTTCCAAAGGCGGAGTGTATAAAATTTGGTATAACTCCGAGGACCGTCTGAAAGGTGCTTAACAGTCCGGAACCTATGGTCTTAAATAGGTGTACAATACCCGTCATATCAGACATGTTAAAGATACGACTTACCATTTCTGTGAAATAGATTGGGCAGTTTGTAGGTATAAGTGCCTGTATCTCAGCTGAGAACCTTGCGATCTGGAGATCAAAAGTCTCCCGGGCGGAGGTTAAGGGCACGGTTCGTTGTAAAAGCATGGCTTTCATTCTGCTCAGAGTATCAAACCGTATAAAGGAATCATTTAGCGAAGGCCATAACGTCGCCTACCTGACTGTATGTGTTGGTGGAAAATATACTTGCATACAGCAAGTAACCCTGGAGCTCACAGTGACTAGATATGCGATGCCCGGAAGAATCCCACAAGAACCTTGATCATTCAGCATCAAGTAACTCCCATTCGAGAGAAGCCTGAATACCGGATTAATCACAGCTGCCGGGGTACCCCTCAAATGACAGGACAAGTTCGCCACAGACCCATTACAAGCCCCGTGTAGCATAATATCCTGGCATATGAGAGATCCACTTAAAGCGTTCTCGCAGTTAGTTCCGCTTAAAAACACTTCCAGATCCCCACTCCTGCATCGAAATCTGTATGGTAAATCCCAGGATTCCTTGATGAATTCCTTACCCATGTTTTTCATATCTGCCTGCCTGGTGCTGTTCTAGGCAATACTGAAACTGGAAAGTTGCGACCGGTAATGTTATATGGCCGTGGATTAACCACTCTGTGGACGGTGACTCTGCCACAGTAAAAGGTAACCTATCCAGTTTTTCAATACGCAGCATTGTATATTTTGCTCCCCTCTGTGCCGTTTTCATCTGTTTTTCTGTTAGAGTGTATGCAGAAAATAATGACGTAATGTTGATAAAACGCCAAGGCGCATAACTGGCACGCAATGACTGTAGCGTCCAGCTTAATAAAATAATAGAACGTAACTGTGTCTTTCCGTGTTGCAATATGGACAAATCCTGTTCTATTACATCGATAGCAGAAGATACAATGTTGCCCAGTGAATATATCCTGGATGTTAATGTAGTCATGCCATTGTCATCTACGGCTAACGCCTTTTGTAGGTTAACTCTATCTATTTCTCTTAATCTCTCTGCAGCTTCTTGTTGGGAGATTTTCCAGATTTCGTTATAGACAGCATACAAAAAACGCTTCTGACGTGGTTTTCTGGGACCTAATAAAAAAGACCGTAGATCCACATCCTCTGTGAGTAGAGACAAGTGTTGTTTCGCCTGGGGTAGTGTTGAGGTCTTTAGCCAATCAAGGCACAACTTCCCAACACTGTATGATGTCACTACCCCCGGATGTTCTTGTTGTACATAACGTGGGTCTGGCCTATGGATACTAAACCCTTCGGTGGTACCCCTGAATCTTTCCTGACATCTGTTTGTGTCAGTGGGCCAAACCACCCATCCCTTCCAATTTGGGTCTGATCTATTGTATTGCAATATGTTATCCAACTTAGCCCCTCTTTCTGACGTAAAATTCCCCTCAGTGTTTAAAGGTGTTGGAATTTGAGGCGTGTTCAAGTCCTTATTCTTGGCTATTCCAAGACAGGAAGTCTGTTGCACAGTGTCATTCAGAAAAATCATCTGCTGTGGAATGAAGCATACTCTAAATAGTGCTTCTGTTCCCTGGACTTGCCAGTCCCTAGAACCCCAGATTGATTTCAAGTCTACAGTGTCCATCCATAAGTCAAAACCCTGTTCAGACAATTGGGTAATAAAGAAAGCAGAGTAAATCTGTTTGGTGTTTGTTAACATATTTTTCTGTGCAGATATAGGTGTAACCTTATAATAGTACGAGGTTGGGTCAGAAGTGTTAAACCCTGAAAAATATAAGAATTTCTGTGCAAATGTTTTTGAACTACCTTTCGGTGGTGTAGGGCAATGTTCCCACTGGTGGTATGTGAAAACATTTCTAGGTTTGCTAGATTTATGCAAGAAATGATGACCATAATGTTGGTAACAATACATTTTGTCAAAATTTGATGTGTCCTCTAACATTTCAGTGCTAGAAAATGCGGCAGATTGTTCCAAATCAAACAATAAGTTATTAACAGTTTCAAAATCCCATTCATCAGAAAATGTACTGGAGGTAATGATATCGTTCAATGAAATTTTAAACAAATGTGGAATCTTTAAAAGCTCGGTCGGTCCAAATATATCATAATTCACTTTGTCCCTCACTATACCATCCGGTATAGGAACTGCTGAAATGTTCACGAAGGACAAGTCTCTTTGTTCACGATGAAATGAAACATGAGGTTTTAAAATTAAGTTTACTTCTGACGTTGCAGAGCTCTGTTGAAGATAAGTTCCATTGATGAGCAAGTGGAAAGTGATTACTAATCCTAACCAAAAAAGAAAAAATAATATACCGGTGATTATCCAAAGTTCTAGCCAAGGTGATACTAAATAAGTCCTTCTAAGAAAGTTTAAAAAGTCTTTGATCCGTTGTTTGCGAGAAAAGTGGGTTGGCATCGTTTCAGGTTCACTTGGATCCAATGAAAAGGTATTGAAGTCGATGAAATAGCCAGATGCAGTTCGATTTATTTTTGGTAGCTCAGCAGGTTTTGTTGAACTTGTAGATTGCTCTTGAAGAGGCATGTTGACGTAGACATCCTTATTAGGTTAAATTGAAATTTGTCTTTCATTTTGATTTGGAAAGTTTGTGTCAAGGGGAACTAGTTCCATTGCATTGTTATCGATTCCATTGTTTTGTAAAGGTGACTCTTCAAATGTTATCAGTCTTTCAGTTTGAACTTCCTGTATTGTAGCGAGAGGACGACGTCGGCTACTCAGGAGCCCACGAGGCCTACTATTTAGTATCGGCCACATAGTGTGGTTTGTTCAGATCGATTGAGACAAATCTCTTCTCTTTTCCAGCAAGAGGCGGTAGAAGTATAGTTCTTGATCCTTCAACGGCCAGGACAGGTACAGGCATTCGATAGGATGGCCCGAATTCATTATTGTCCACAATCCTTTCTCTGACCAGATCCCCAACTTTAGGAATCCAGGAAGGTCTTGCCGTGGCTGACTTGACTTCCCCAGTGGCGGTTCTTTTTGTCTCGACGTTACTTAAGAAGGCTCTGGATTCATTGAGATCCTGTAAAACAGCCAAAAGTTTATTGATGTTAAGCGGTTTTTCATCCGCCACTGTGCCTTCACAATCGAGATCAGGTACCCACATTCTTGTCCCAAACAGGACCTCATAAGGAGTGGCACCCTCTAGAGAGCTTCTTGGCTGGTTATTAAGGGCTCGCTGGACCCCATATACATGATTGACCCAACTACCACCTGAGCCTAATACCCTAGCTGTTAAAGATTGCTTTAAGTACCGGTTTTTCCTCTCCACAACCGAATTTCCCTCAGGATAGTACGGAGAAGAGTACCGCAATGCTACACCCAAACTTCCCATGGCTTCCTTGTACGCCCTAGAGCTGAATGCGGGGCCACGGTCAGAATGTAATATGCCAACTGCGTATGTCCCTATGAAGACTCGCAAATCTTTTATAACAGTTCGGGCGTCAGCCGAGCGCTGGGGCCATACCCATAAGAATCTTGAACAGGAATCCACTGCCACCATGATATACTTGTAAGCCCCATCAGATTGTAAGGGGCCGCAGTGGTCCAGGTAAATGAACGCGAGCGGTCTGTCTGATATTAACAATGGTGTCTGCGCTGGGCGAGCTACGGTGAACCCTTTTATCTGTTGACAGATATCGCACTTTAAGACAAAGTCTTTGGTCTGCTTTGTTAACCATGGCCACCAATAGCGTTGTTTCAGTAAAGAAACTGTTGCCGTAACTCCTGTATGAGCAGAACCCAGACCCTTGTGTGCAGCCAAGATTAAACCTAACCTGCGATCCATGTTTGGTATTAACCTATCCCCCACTGCAGGAATCTGAGCAAATGGAACGTTGTTTGCATCTAACTTGTAGGAGTACTTGGGTGGAAAACCTTTAGGTAGTGCTTTGCTGTTATTGCGCGAAGCAACCACAGCTACCATTATGCTACCGTCTACCCTCGTTTTTGAACGGGTGATTGCAGCTATGGACGCAGTGCGTACTGCCCCCTTCGCTGCTTTATCAGCCAATGAATTCCCTTCAACGTTAACGCCATCACGTTGATGACTCATTGTGTGTATCACGTGAGCTCTTGGTAGTTTGTTTTTAACTCTCCTACCTGTTCCCATAGTTTTCTATGTTTAATTGTGCCACCTTTTGAATCTCTGAACCCATTTTGTCTCCAATAGTGGAGGTATTTGTTGTACTTTCTAATCACATGGGGGAGGAAAAAGCTCGGATCCATTCAGCTTCCATTTATTTATCAAGTAATCAGGGGGGAATGGATCACTTGTCCTGTTTTTACCAGGGTCTGGGGTTCTTGCCATCTTAAAAAACCCTCATTCACGTATTACTCGTAATAGCGGTATATCTTGGTTGTCCGCTTTTATTTCTTACGTGAAAAGCATCATCATTGGGTCTTATCTGTGCTTTCCTCCACCTGGAGGGAGACCAACTGGTTATTCGCAGTAGTGATCAGGAATGGTGATCAGGAATAGTGAGGGTGAAAGTGGAGTGAACTTAAAATTGCCTCCTTGCCACTGGTTCGAATTTATTTAGTCAGGGGTGGGGCAAGATTAAAAAGGAATGCAGTGCGTGAATAGAAAGGCTAATGATCTATCGCACCTGTGTCAGAAAGTGGGTGGTCGAACGGTCGACATGTTTCAGCCCTATAGGTGCCCGGTCGGGTCGGAGGGCTTTCTGCAGGACCGGATGGGCAAGTCACTTTTGCGTGTCTTGTGTAGGTAAGTAATTGCACTTACCCATTCTTCTTGGGGCGTCAAGTAGTGCGCTGTATTGTTATGGGTCAATTGTACCTATAACTCTTAATTTTGGGGCTCGGTGGCTCCCTCGGAAGACGTGCGGAGCAGGTGCACTTCTACGGTGAGAAGTCCTCCGTGCTGCTCAAATGATCTCCGTCTGACGTGCGCCGTCCTGCATTCTACCTTTTACAATAGCGCATGCTGCACTGCATTGTTGCTTACTCCCTATGGCCGGTTGAGCAGATCAGTCAGTATAAATAATGTATTCATACCGATCTAGAGGCATTATTTCATTTGGTAGAGGATATTCTTGTTCATATTGCAGGAATGCTTGCGTTTTTAGACTAGGGTCATGTCTGTATTCTACATCTGTTGCAGTTAGAGAATTAGCCCATTGTATTCTTTGTGGCAGCCTCTAAGGCCGGTACCGGGGTAACGACAATTATTCGTTTCCCCTGAGCCAGTGCTCTTTCTCTCACTACAGCAGTCTGTACTGCTGTCAGAATTTTTTCTGTGAGTGCAAAACGCATTTCAGCGTTAGTGTACAAATGCGATTTATATGCAATTGGTACCGTTTCACCTTCATTGAAGGTTAAGTAAGTGTACCCTGATTGACCTGCGACTTTGCGGATCACCAGGTTGCGTACGTTTCGCGTGTCTGTAAGTGTTTTGATGATATCATATCAGCTTGTAGGGAACGAAGGATATTTGTGTGTTCCTGTGTACATTGTCTAACTGAAAAGTCAGGTCTTATTAGGTCGTAGAAAGGTTTTACTCTCTCTGCGTAATCCAGAATGTATGTTCTGCCAAAATTAAAAAATCCCAGTATGGACTGTAATTTTTTTAATGATTTTGGAGGTTGTAGCAATGTGCACTTTTCTAAAAAGTGGGCTGCCCTGCTTTTGCCTTCACTTGAAAGCTCATATCCCAAAAATAGGACATTGAGGTGGGCTATTTTCGATTTTTTTAAATTAAATTTGTAGCCCTCAGAGGCGAAACCCAAAATTATGGCGCTCACCCTGGTCAAGTGTTCCTCTAAGTCATCATCCGTTAGATAAATATCATCTACATAGGATAATGCTTCCTCATCCAAATTCTGTAGTAACTCTGTTACCCTCCTTGAGAATAACCCCGGGCTATTCTTATACCCTTGGGAAAGTTGACAAAATTGACGCTGGGACCCTAGCGCTGAGAAGGCTGTCAAATATCTGCTTTCAGGCGCTATGTTTTGGCAGAAAAATCTATTTGAGATATCTAATGTTGTTTTGTATATTTTCCGCACAATGTTATTCATTAATGCGGCACTGTGTGCATTCTGAACTGCAAATGTCTTTGTACATGCGTTCAGGTGTCTATAGTCTAAAACTAGACAATATGAATTGTCGGGTTTCATTACGGGAAAAAAAGGATTATTCATTGAGGAGGTGCATGGTTCAATTACACCTTGGTATTCAAGTTGATCTAAGATCTCCCTGACCTGTTTTTTAGCTTCCTGTTTTATGGGATACTGTCTTTGTGGAGTTTGGTTTGTTTTTATTGGAATTACGTGGTGGGGTGACTCTTCATCCCACCCTACGTGGTTGCGGTATAATGCTGGAGCAAGGGCTACCACACACTCCTGCGCATATGTATGTCTTAGGTCTGCGGAGAAAGCTGGAAAAATTACAGTTTCCCCCTTGGGCATTCCATAACAATAGTAGGCAGCCAACCTCTTTCTGCTAATAGGATGTCGTAGCCAGAAGTCAGGTTCTCCCAAAAGAGACCCTTAACTTGTCTGGGCTTGTCCCCCTCCATTTGGAGTGTTATTTCATGTAACTTGTGTGGGACACTCACCCTAGTATCAGGTGTTTCCACCGTGATATACTTACTCAACTCCGCTGTCACCAGAAATTCCATCAGGTTCCGGCGAGCTATTGTTACTTCTGCTGCGCTGTCTAGCATCATCAGAGCCCATTCCCCGTTCAGTAGTTGAGTCCTCAGAATTCTGGGCATGTCTAACTTTGAGACCTGCCACCTTCTTGTTTTTAAATTGAGGTTTTGCTTTGGGATTTTCTTCTTTCTTTGAAGCGTAGTCCGAAGTGCGTTGCCTGTCTCTGGGCTTTGTACGCTCTTCTTGTCTCTGTTCTGACCGTCCTTCCCTCTCTAAGTTTTTTGATGAATCCTGAAAGGAACGAGAGGAACGTGTATCAGTGTCCTGATACCTGTCAGGTAGTTTAATGTTATCTCTATTCCTAAGATTATATCTCCTTTCTGGGGGCTCCTGTTGAGGAGACCTTCCCCTGGAGTGAGATCTGTTCTTTTGCTGTTTATTATTGTCCCATTTCTTTTTTGAACAAACCGGTGTTTGCTTTGCCTGTTCTTTATCTGTACCTCCCACTAGTTGAGGTTTTACAGGTCTAGCTCCCAGACTGTCTCTACCTAATTCGGCATAAGCAGTTTCAATTTATTTTAGGTAGCTCTGTCTTCTGTTGTAATGGAGTGAAATCTCTCAGGCATTGGCGTATTGCCACTGATGCTGCTTCCCCTTTAATATTTGCTAATATTATCGCAGATACCTGGGCAAAGTTATTTAACAACTTCATCCCTAAGTTTAGAGCAGGTTCTGCTCCTTACTCGTTCTGTATTTGTCTTAATACATCTGGTATTACCGCTAAAGAAGGGATACCATGAGTCCTGGTATATATTGCAGCAAAAACTGTACCCCAAGAAGTACAATCTTCTATAGAGGGAGCTATCCCCATTGGCAAGCAAATCGTCAGTATTCTATGCTTTTCCTTAGGACCATTGTGTGGAAACACTGCCTCCAGCTGTGTTATTTTTTGTGCTATCCAGAAGGGCATTTGTTCACGTTTAGTGGGCATTTTACCCATCACTGCATGCAGTGTTTGTGGTGTAATTTTGGTTGTATTATTTTGGACTGGTCCTGGTTGTGTAGCCGGTGTTGGCTGAAGTGTGAGTGTTCTCATCACAAACTATGTCATGTTTCTGTAAAGTCTTATTAATTCTTTATGCTGTACGAGTAAGTCTCTTCCTGGCATTGTGTCAATGTCAGGATGTGGTGTGTAGGCTGCTAAAACTGGCCAAGTTGCTCCATTTCTTCCGAGCGGGCTGAGTCTTACTCTATTTCTTGTATGGGGAGGGCGCCTTTAAACCAGCAAAAATTTACGTGGTCAGTTAGTGGAATTTCAATGTCCTCATATGGACTATATGCGTCTGGTATGTCATCTTCGACATAGTAGTGAAATGTTTTTGTCAAAGCATTTGCCTGCTGGAATCTAATCCATGAATAGAATACCTCTGTTCTATATGATTTGTGTGCCTCAATCACGAAGGTCACTTGCCCACCCCTAATTGTAACACCATATGCTACTAGTTTTAGGGTGACAGCATTTCTAACATTTTCTGCAATATATATTGCATCTGCATCATTTTCTTCTGTTGTGAAGTTTAGTGCATTCCCTTCATCTACGTCTCCCTGCTCAGTCATTATTTTTAGAAAGGAGAGTGTTTCAAGGGAACTGAGATAAGGTGTCATGCACAATTAGGAACACTGTATCCTTCAAGCTTGATTAAACCAACAGCCAATACATAGGAATTTTCCTACTCAGCTGCGGTGGATTTTGTTCCCTCCCATTCCAGACGTCTCTGGGGAAATTGTGAGTAGGGGTCTCTGAGAATAGCACGACTGAACTACGCAGATTTGACTGTTAAATAAGTGCCAACATCAACGTTGGTGGCGCCATATCGTGGAGTTCCTATAAGACCTATATAGGATCTGCGCGTTTAGACAACGTACACTGCGGTACTGGAGTCCAGACTGATTCTCAACACCCCCACCGGGTATGTTGGCCTGTGTACCAGCTAGCTCGCGATGCCACTATCACTTCCTCTTACCAAGGAGAGAATAGTTCTTGGCAACTATGGAACATGACAACCCTGATCCCTCAGCACCGTGGAAACAGTAACTTACTTTTCGCTCAGTCACTCGTGCTCACTTGTTCTCAGAGAGATACACAGAATAAACGGTTGGGACGTTTTCAATAAGTATTTATTGAACAGTAGTTATTCTAGCGTAAAATAAGTGCACTGAAATCACCAGTAGACAGTAGCATAAATAAAGGAGTAGAAGCACTAAGAAAGTAAACAGATGGTAGGTTTCTACCATTTTGATAAAATCATAAATACAGGCAAGTATATAAAATACATGGCAATAAAATGCGTACTCCTACTACGCACCCTAACTAGATGTGCCTAAGTGTACCTAGTATGTGAGTAGGTGTAAAGCCAAGAATACCTCTAGGATAAAGCCAACCCCATTACCTGATGTGAGACTGCGGGACTCCGTTCTGGTCTCGAACTGAACACCCCGCAAGGGATGTCAGACCACTGCGAGCTGGAGTATCTGCATGCAGGAACCTCAGCGTCTTGGTCAGTGTGTCGGACGGGAAGTCCTGATCTCCCCTGACTATCTCAGCAAGATGTGGTGTTTATATACCCTAAGGTATCCCCAGGGGTTCTACCTTGCTGTGCCAGTGTCGGACTTAGGATGACGTCGGGAATGAACTTTATACACAGTTATTATGCAGGAGATGATGGTCCTGCTGTGATTCCAAGAAACTAAGAATCCTCATACATAATTTATGAGGCCAGTGTCCAAGGAAAAACCCTACGTACTTGTGTGTAGTATTGTAACTGGGTAAAAGGTCAGTCCTTCAAATCCGTTAAGTATGTAGTACAGGAGAGAATGTAGGTGGAGGGTTATGATGTTACCTAGACCTATATCGGGATACCTATATGAAATATAACAACCCTACCATCCACAATGCAATGGGCTTGTTGAAAGGTTCAACAAGACCATCAAGGGTATGATCATGGGACTCCCAAAATAGCTCAGGCGAAAATGGGATGTCTTACTACCCTGCCTTCTCTTTGCCTACAGGGAGGTTCCTCAGAAGGGGGTAGGTACAGTCCATTTGAACTTGTTTTTGGATATCCAGTTCGGGGTCCATTGTGTCTGGTTAAGGAGGGCTGGGAGCAGCCTCTCAAACCTCCTAAACGGGATATTGTCGACTATGTCCTTGGCCTGCGTTCACATATGGTTGAGTACATGAAAAAGGCCAGCAAAAACCTTGAGGCCAGCCAAAGAGCTTCAGAAAGCTTGGCATGATCAACAGGCTGTACTGACTGTTTACCAGCCAGGACAGAAGGTGTGGGTGTTGGAGCCTGAGGCCCCAGCAGCTCTCCGTGACAAGTGGAGTGGACCCCACACCATTCTTGAGAAAAAAGGTGAGGTCACCTATTTGGTTGACCTAGGTACTCCTAGAAGTCCCCACAGGGTACTTCATGTGAACCGCCTAACGCCTTTTGTTGGCAGTGCTGACATGAGCTTGCTCATGGCCACTGATGAGGGACAGGAGGAAGAGAGTGACCCTCTTGATGATCTCCTCTCCTAGGACCCTGTTGATGGGTCAGCTGATGGAGTAGACTTGGCAGGCAGTTTCACTGACCAGTAGTAAGCTGATTGCAGGAAAGTCCTTAGTTTGCCCACTTGTTTTCTCTGACTCCCAGTCAAACCTTGCATAAAAACTGAGGTCCAAAAGATGCTGGAGTAGAGGGTCATTGAGCTTTCAGATAGCCCTTGGGCTAGTCCAGTAGTCCTTGTGCCAAAACCTCACACCCAAGATGGTAGGAGAGATGATGTTTCGTGTAGACTACAGAGGCCTCAATGCAGTCATTAGGACTGATGCCCATCCAATTCCTAGGACAGATGAGCTAACTGATACTCTGGCCTCAGCCAAGTATCTTAGTACATTTGACCTGATTGCTGGCTACTGGCAAATCAGACTCTCTGAGGAAGGTAAGCCAAAAATAGCATTTTCAACCCCTAGTGGGCATTATGAATGTATTGTACTGCCTTTTGGTTTGAAAAATTCACCTGCCACATTTCAGAGGTTGGTGAACAAAGTTTTCACAGGCCCGGAAGGCTATAGTGCAGCATATCTAGATGACATTGCTGTCTTTAGTTCCACCTGGGAAGATCACTTGGTAAACCTCAGAAATGTTCTGGAGGCCCTGAAAAAGGCAGGCCTCACTATCAAGGACACAAAGTGCCAGATAGGACAGAGCAAGGATGTCTACTTGGGTCATCTGGTAGGTGGAGGCCAGGTTCAACCATTGGAGAGAAAAATTCAGACCATAATGGACTGGGTTGCTCCCATTACCCGGACTCAGAGCTTTCTTAGGCCTGACTGGGTGCTACAGGAGGATTGTTAAGGGATATGGGTCCATTGTGACTCCCCTTAATGATCTCACCTCCAAAGGGATGCCTAAGAAAATTCAGTGGACAGTTAGCTGTCAGAAGGCATTTGATGACCTGAAGCAGGCCATGTGCACTGCTCCCATTCTGCAAAGTCCTGAACTCCAAAACCTTCATTGTCCAGACAGATGCTTCTGAGATAGGGGTAGAAGCTGTTTTGTGACAACTTAATGCAGAGGGCCAGGACCAACCAGTACCTTTATAAGCAGAAGGTTGACCCCCCGGGAGAAACATTGGTCAGCTATTAAGAGGTAGGCCTTTGCTGTGGTCTGGGTCTTGACAAAGTTGAGGTCATGCCTGTTTGGTACTCACTTCATTGTTCAGACAGACCATAAGCCCCTCTTATGGCTTCAACGGATGAAGGGTGAAAATCCCAAACTTTTGAGGTGGACCATTTCCCTACAGGGGATGGACTTTTCTGTGGAACATAGACCTGGGAGTAACCATGCCAACGCAGATGGGCTCTCCAGATATTTCACTTAGAAAATGGAGACTCAACTGGGCATGGTTAGTCTTATCCACTTTCGTTTGTGGGGGGGGGTTGTGTAGGAAAGTAGGATCTGCTTTCACGGTTACCCCCACTTTTTGCTGGTGTTATTCTGTTTTCTGACTAGTCTGTCTGGGATCCTGTAATCAGGACCCCAGTCACTGTGCTCTCTCCCTAAATTTCACTATGGTAAGTACTTTGGTACCTTCCCAATTGGCTACTGGGGTACCTTTCTAAGTCCCTAGTATATGGTACTAAGGTCCCTAGGGCATAGGTACACCAGGGGTCTCCCATGGGCTGCAGCATGGATTATGCAACCCATGGGAGACCACTCAAACTGTGACTACAGGCCTGCCATTGCAGTCTGTGTGAACCGTGCTAGCACCACTCACAACAGTTATAAGCTTCCTTATATCTGAGGTCATTGAAACTTAAAACCTTTAAGTCACCCCTAAGGCAGGCCTTTCAATCCTGAAGGCAGGGTGCTAGGTTATTAGTGTGGGGGTGCCCTGCATGAGCAGGACACCCCCCACAAACCACAGAGTCGATTTTTCAGGCTTTGTAAGTGCGGTCAGTCATTTAATACATACAGTGGACATCAAGTAAATTACGAGATGTCTAACTGTATATTGGGTGCACTGTAACTGGTCATGTTTGGTGTCAAACATGTTGGAATTGTACCCGAACACCGATTCCAGTACTGGATGTAGGATCCCATGTACTGGGGGGGCTTCCCTAGGGAGCCCCCTTGTTTTCCCGGTACCAGCCTTCCAAGATCTAACTGCAAGCTAGTGCTGCTGCCTACCACAGGCACACTTCTGCCCTCCTGCTGCTGATCTGAGCTCGAGCAGAGGAAGGTAGAACAATAGGTTTCCTGTCACAGGGAGGTGTTACCACCTCCCAGACAGGACTTAGTGTTTTAGGCTGGGGTGGGGGAGCTAGCCAACACCACCAGACTGCTTTGAAGGGCACATTTGGTGCCCTCCTTGCATACTCCAGTTGGAACCAGTTCAGGGAGCCGTTGGCTCCCACTCTGGCGCAAAGCTGGGCAAAGGACATGGGAGTGTCCTCCCCTCTGTCCAGCCCCTCCTCTGGGAGGGATACCTGAATCGTCCCAACCCTTTCCCTAGGGTACTTTAGGGCTTACCTGTGGGTGGCTCTTCAGATTCGTCGTGGGACAAGATTCAGATCCGAAACCACTTAAACTTCAACCATCTGGGCACCTTGGACTTCGTTGGACTTCGTCTGGAACCAAGACTGCATCAAGGAAGACTCCTTCTGCTCCTGGTCTCGTTGTCCTGCCAGTCTTCTGCGCCATCTGTGCCTGTGCTTCATCCAGGTTCTTCTACAGGCATGTGGGCCTCAAAGACACCCAAAGTAATCTCCCTTGGAGTGAAGAAGTCACTCCCCTGCATCTGCAGGCACCGCAACAAAGCTGACCGGTCTGCTGCTCCTGCAGTCCCCTGGACTCCGAAAGGCTCAGCAACACAGGTCATGGTTCTGCAACTCCCACGAGGCCTGCACTGTCTTCTCAGCAAGTTTGAGGCCAATATCCCTCGTCGGAACCACTGGAAGAGAACCCCTGTGCACCGCGTCGACTTGCTGTTGCCAAGACTTGTTGACTGTGTTCTCCAGAGATCTTCGGGCTACAAGAAGCTCTAGCCTCCAGCATCTCTTTCTGCCAAGATCTTCGTCCTCACCACATCCTCTGAAACGTGGGTTGGCATCTTTGGTGAGCTGCTTGAGGTCCTCATGCGACTCCTGTGCCTTCGGCCTGTGGGTCCTCTTGAGGGTCTTCTTTGGCTTCAGTGGACTCCCCTGCGTGGTCGGGCCTGCTCTGACTCTCCTGCACTTGGTGAGTCCCTCAGACCTTGCTGGTCCCAACGATGCACCTTTTTTGTTTTTCACATCTGTTGCTGCTGCCAAGGCTTGTTGGTGCTCCCGCCAGACACCGGCCCCTGGTTCTTAACTTCCAACAAGGGGCAGCTCCTGAACGGTTCCTGGTCTTACACAGCGTCGCCTGATCCTCACTGCTGCAGTGACTATTCTCTATCATCACTCCTGCATCTTCCGTCATCGGTGCATCCAGGACACTTCTGAGTGGCATAGACTCTGTCCCCTATGCTTGCAGATACCTCTCTTCAATAATCCATCCTTGGATTCCACCGGACTCTTTAACCTTCTTCGTCAGCGGCATCTTTTCTGAAGTCCTCCATTGTGGTCTATGGCGGTTTCCGATGTCACTTCATACCTATGTACCCGGCTTCCCTGGTATAGGTGTCCTGGTTCTTTGGGTATCCACGGGTGGAGTGACTCTCCAACCTTCCGTCTTCCACAGGGTTTCTTCAGGATCCACTGGGAAGGGTCCTTCTTCTTAAAAACTGCAACTGCGACTTTCCCATTGACTTGCATTGAGTATGTGGGTGTGTTTCCACTTTGCACACAGCCTCCGTGGGGTTCCTGGGTACTTACATTGGGTGGTTCCTTGGGTCCCAGCTCTTCTGAGTCTTCTGGTCCAAGTCTCGACTTCGGTCGCAGTTTGCATTCCACTTCTTTAGTATATGGTTTGGTCTCCCCCTGGAGACCACTGTGTATTTGTGCTTACTTATTTGTTTCCATTTGAAATATTGTGCGTATTGTGTTGCTATCTCCGGGTAGGAGAAATACCAATGTGTTAGTGAGTGTGTATAATAAATATAACTATTTTTATAACTACACTGTGTGGATCTTTTTAGTTTAACCTACCCTATGTGATTAGTTCTGGTAAAACAAGCTGCTTGACACTCCTTCTGGAGTAAGCCTGAAGGCTGCTCTCCACAGCTACCACTTAGAGAACTTTCTATGGTTGTCTAAGACCCCTGAAATCACCATAAGAGTTGTCTCGATTAGTGCAAGGTGCTTCACTTAAATAAGTGTGCACCATATGTTAAGCAAGCCTCCTACAATGCGTCTTGAAGGTCCAGAGCTGTCATGTAGTCCCCATGATTGAGAAGGTGTAAAATGTCTTGTAGGGTGACCATCCGAAATGACAGTTTTTTCAGGTATTTGTTAAACTATCAAAGAACCAAGACGGGGTGCCAATCTCCTGATTTTTTCCTGATAAGGAATAAACAGGATTAGAAGCCCTGCCCCGCTGAGACTTCGGGGCCTTCTCTATTGCCCCTTTCTGCAACATGATAGCAGCTTCCTTTAATAGTTGTTCCAGATGGGGAGCAAACGTCCATTTTGGAGGCACATTTGGTGGTTTGCTGACGAATTAAAGGGTATGTCCTTGAGCTATGATGTCTAGGACCCACATGTCTTATGTTATCCTGGACCATTGGTAAATATAATGATAAATACGTCCTCCTAGTTGTTTCTTGGATTTGGGGAAGGTACCTGGCTGAAAGGAAAGATCATTGTTTTCTATTGACATCTTGTCCCCTGGTGGGCTGTTTTCTTCTAGATGGTTGCTGCAGGTGGCGGTCTGTACTGCTTCGCATATTGTGGCTTGTATTGCCCTTGGTAAGGCTGATATTGTTGCCTATAATTCTGGAATCCACTCCTGTAAGAGTAGGAACATTTTCCTCTGACTCCTGGAAAGGGTCGTTTGCGAAACTGCAATGATCCCAGGGACTTGGCGGTGTCAGTATCCACCTTAATGGTTTACAGAGCCTCACCAATGTGTTTTCAGAACAATGCTTCCCCGTCATAGGGCATGTCCAGGATCTTCGTCTGGACTTCTGGTCTGAATGTTGACACTTTTAGCCAGCCCTGTCTGCGAAGGACAGCTGCTCCAGTCTGTTGTCGGAAACCTGTTAAAGATATATCGACGGCACAGTCAATTATCTCTGAAGAAGCTCGTTCACCTTCTAGGAGAAACTTCCTGGCGTCAAGTTTAGCATCCTCTGGCAGTAGATCAATATATTGCACCGTATCTGACCACATTTGCCTGTCAAATCTCCGTAGAATTGCTAGAGAATTTGATGCTCTGACTGTTATTGCCACCATGCTGGAAAAACGTTTCACAATCGTGTCTAGGCGACGCCCTTCCCTATCTGGTGGTGTTGTGATAAGGGTAGCAGGATTTCTGGAGCGTCTCTGGGCTGCTTGACTGATGACAGAATCTGGTCTTGGTTATCCGATAAGGCATGCAGGCGCATCATCCGGTGCCTTGTATTTCTTATCTAACCTGGGCATAACCGCGGTCACTGTGGCTGGGTACTTCATTATATGCACTCCTTCCTGCATATAAAATCTATAATGGGAATAGCCCTTATCGATTTTTTAATTGGTTCTTTGAAATCGTAAAGAAAACAGTCTGTGTAGGAGGCTGGCTTAGTATATGGTTCATGTAGGAAAGTGGGTTTCTGTTGAAGTAACCCCCCCCCCCACACACTTTTTGCCAGATTTCGGATGCACTTTGACTTGATGTGCCCTGGGTCCCGGCCAATCAGGTTCCCAGGGCCTGTGTTCTTTCCCAAAACTGTACAATTGTACCCACAATTGGCACCCCTCTGGCTACATGTAAATCCCTTGTAAAAGGTACCATGGGTACCAAAGGCACTGTGACCAGAGGCGGCCTGTAAGGGCTGCAGCACATATTGTGCCAGCCTTGGAGGTCCTGTACCTTAACACACACACGCTGCCATTGCAGGCTGCGTGTTTTGGTGCAAACAAAAGAGAAGTGTCAACATGGCACACAAACCTGTGTGCCATGCCTGCAACCCACTGCCTATTGGATATTTAAGATATTTCTCTAGCTGGGGGCACTATACCACTGGTTGCATGAGCACTGTACCACTACAGTGTCTAAGTCCATTCTTAGACATTGTAAGTGCAGTAAAGCCATAAAGAGTATATGGTCTGGGAGTTTGTCATTACGAACTCCACAGCACCATAATGGCTTTACTGATTTCTGGGAAGTTTGGTAGCAAACTTCTCAGAACAATAAACCCACACTGATGCCAGTGTGGGATTTATTATACAATGCACTTGGAGGGCATCTTAGAGATGCTCCCTGAAAAACAACCAGCATCTGGTGGGTTCCCTAATTGGTAAACACCAGCCTGCTACCACGAGACAAGTTTCTTGACCCCTGCGGTGGGAGCCTTTGCTCCCTGATCCCAGAAACAAAGCCTTTCCTGGGCACAGGTGTTCACACCTCCTCTAGGTCAGGAAGAGACATCTGTGGCAGGGAAGCTTTAAAGGCCTTGCCGCCTTTGCAAAGCGACCCCCAGCCTCTTCTGCTATCAGGAACAGGCCCCCTTCCAGTCTCAGACCCTTATCGGCAGGAAGACAGGCGGTATAAATTAGAACATCCCAGAAGGTGTGCCATACCTCTGCCAACCCCACCCCTCAGGCGGGAGAGGTGAGGTAAAGCCCACTTTTCAGTGCCAGCCATCTTGCAGATGGCAGGCAGTCTCCAATTAAGATTAGGGATTGTGCCCACTCACCCACGTGGGGTGAGCACACCAAGAGTGTAGTCACCCTAAGGTCAGTAGCCCATTGGCTACTAACCCAAGACCCTTAAAACACCTCCTAAATACAGTATTTAGGGGGCAAATCTGAACCCAGAAGGCAGACAAGCAACAAGAAGAAGAGAGACCGAAGAGCCTTGCTGAAGGAAGAAGAGGAGGACACCAACTGCTTTGGCCCCAGCCCTACCGGCCTGTCCCGACCTCGACCTGCTCCAGTGGAAACCCCAGCATGTCCAACAGTCCCCCAGAACCTGGAGGACCTGCCCTGCCTTCCCTGCAAAGACTCTGTCTCCCGTGAGCACCGGACTTGCTCAAGAAATAGACTCTGGCCCGTCCGAATCCGTGAGTCTGTGCCATTCTGCACCAGATGCCCACGGCCCACGTTCAAGTGGCCCAACACCACAAGGAGGTCCCCCAGGCAAACCTGACCTGGGATCCAGTGATCCCCAATCTACCTCAAGCCTCCTGACGACGCCTGCAGCCTCTACCTGAAGGGTCCCCCCGACCGCGACCAGAGCTTGTGAGGAAACCCGAAGTCTCAAGACACCCATGCACCCGACAGCCCACAGCCTTGGGTGGCCCAATCGACAGTGTCCAGGCATCCCCTTGCATCCTAACTTACCTCTCCAGCCGGTGGTCGCCTCTAGGAAGCCTCCCTACCAGAGCCTGCAGTCTTTGTTCCGACCGGAGATCTCCCATTGAAAACAACGGGGCACCCGACGCCAACTCAGCACCCTGCCGCCCCTGTGCCACTGTGGTTGCACCTTGTATGCTAACTAGGATCCCCTTTGCCCTGAGCTTAACCCTAGGAGCTTTGCTCCCACAACCCTGTGGCTTGCTCAAGAGCAGCCCCCAACCGAAGCCCCCCCTAGCCCCATTGGCTAACATTGGGCCTCAGCACTCTGCACCCGGCTGCCCTAGTGCCGCTGAGGGTGTTCTTGGAGTGCATCCTTGATGCTGGGGGAACCCTTGTTCTAACCCCAGAAACTCAACTCAACTCTCAAAACCGATTGCTTACCTGCAAACCGATAACCACATTTTCTCCCATAGGATTGCATTGACTGTTTTTCCTCTGAAAACGATTTTAAGTGTTGAGTTGTGTTTGTACGAAAACCCAAGCAACTGTGTTTTAGTGCAAAAGTGGTTTACTTACCTTTGTCTAGGAAATGTCCTAGTGTGATATCTAGGCATACCACACTGAGTAGAAAAAGTAATCCCAAAGTGGTCTCAAAGTAATCACAAAGTAATCACAACATAATGTCAACTGTCTTTAAATGTTTTACAAACCTGTAACAAAGCCAATTTCATCCAGCTTGCATATTCTTATCAACCTGTTTGGGAAAGTACAACTTTACTTACCTGTACCAAGTCCTGCTTGGTTCTAAAAATAAAATACAACTAAAGATATATTTTTATATAAACAATTGGTCTGAGTTCAGTCTCGAGTGTGTGACATCATTCTAGTGTGTACAATAAATGCTTAACACGACCCTCTGATAAAGCCTTACTGCTTGCCCACACTGCCACCAATAGAGAGAAAGGTGATATCTACTTTTACCTATGTAAGCCTTTGGGATCCATTGGACTCTGTGCACACTATACCTTAATTCGGGATAGTATATACAGAGACAGCTTCCTACATTGGTGGATCAGCGGTGGGGTCCACAACTTTGCACTTGTTGGACTGACTTGGTCAACACCTGATCACACAACAGAACCCCTAAATTGTCTTTAGAATTCTGAATTTTTTGAATTGACAATTTTTCCAAAACTCTAAAAATCTTGTTAGGGCCTTGTGTTAATTCCCTGTAGCATTTTGTAGAAAAATAAAAGTCATTGAAGTTAGGGGGGAGTATCTATAGCTGTTAGTGTAGGTCTTCCAAAAGGAACCCCACTTTAGAAAAATAAACAATCCAGGGAATATGGCTAAGGGGCTCGACCTCACCCCTTACTCCAACCTACAGGTTAGAGATTTAAGGCTTCTCTGTAAGGCTAAGCAAATATGAACTGAGTCCAACCCTACCAGAATACAACTCCAGGAGTTTCTGGCAAAGTATGAAAAGGACCACACATCCCCTGAAGAGGAAAACTCACAGGGAGATGGGGAAGGTAGTGAGGTGGATGAGGTCTTTAACCCTCCACCTCAACTACTTAGGGAGGGAGGGAACTTAGAGCTCCCCACCTCCAACCCAGGGATTAGAGGGTCAAAAACCTACAGTACCTACAGGGCTAGACTCAGTACAAAACAGTGAGGACAACTTCACTGAAAAGGACAACCTTTTAGCAAGGTTGGCCAAAAGACTAGAGCTAGAGACTAGGCTCCTGGCTCTAGAAAAAGAGAGAGCAGAGATGGGCCTAGGAACCGAATCACTGACAAAATATCGACAACAGAAATATCGACGACAAAAATATCGGAGCCGAAATATCGATGTCCACAAATTCAAAGTCCTATCTACATTATGTACAAAAATATCCCCCCAAAAATATTGTTGTCAAAAATATCGTTGTTAAAAATATCGTTTTTTTTAATGTTAAAAAAATAATGTAAAATAAAGTAAATAATACATATAATTAAAAGAAACATAGTTAAAACTATTTGAAAATGTTTAAAATTATAACTAATACATATAATGTAAAAATAAATTAAACATATATACGTATAAAATATAATATATATACTTACTTAATAATATTTATAAATAATTATTTTAATAACTTATAAATTGTTAAAAAACATTTTAAAAATCATAAATACACATATACAAAAAAACAATAACATAAATAAAAAAATAAAAAATATATATAACAAATTAAAAAATTACAATATTTAATCTTTTTAAAATAAATTATACACTACATTAACTAAAACAGTAGAGAAAATATTGGATAGCGGAGGGGATAAAATTACTATTCCCACTCCAGAGAGTGTAACAGTAGGGAAAGTGTTGGATAGCGTAGGGGTAAAAATTACTATTCCCACTCCACTAAGTGCAACAGTAGGGAAAGTATTGGATAGTGAAGGGGTAAAAATTACTATTCCTACTCCAGTGAGTGCAACAGTAGGGAAAGTGTTGGTTAGCGTAGGGGTTAAAATTACTATTCCCACTCCAGAGAGTGCAACAGTAGGGAAAGTGCTGGATAGCGTAGGGGTAAAAATTACTATTCCCACTCCAATAAGTGCAACAGTAGGGAAAGTGTTGGATAGCATAGGGGTAAAAATTACTATTCCCACTCCAGAGAGTGCAACAGTAGGGAAAGTGTTGGATAGCGAAGGGGTTAAAATTACTATTCCAACTCCAGAGAGTGCAACAGTAGGAAAAGTGTTGGGCTATATAGCGTAGGGGTAAAAATTACTAATCCCACTCCAGAGAGTGCAACAGTTTTCCGCCGGTTGCCATCCGCACTCCTGCCCTGCGGATGGAGAAGGACCGGGATAATGGTGGCGGTGCAGGGCAGGATCCGCCGGCAAGATTATGATGCCGGCGGTAGCCAGCCTTTCCTCAGCGGTTAGACCGGCATGGAAAGGCATGCGGTGATAGTCTTCCGGGGGCCCGTTGCGGACCCCCAATGTTTTGTGGGGGGTGTGGGTGCACTGGGGGGGTACCCACGGTCCCCCCCTACATGTCCCTGTACCAGGTGGCAGGCACTGTGACGTGCCTGCCACGCAGTGCAGGGAAATGCAGGACATGCTCATTTGGACATCGCTGCAGTGCTGCGGGCAGCAGCAACCGCCGCAATGTTAATGCCCGCGATCCGACCGTCGCGGTCGGATTTCGAGCAAGGAACATCCTAATGCGACCGGCGGTTATGTCACGGGCCTTGCGGGCGGTCTTTTTCCCGTTACCATGGCGGTCGGGGAGGTTTTCCGACCGCCATCGTAATAGGCCCCTTAATACATATATTTAAAAAGAAATACAATACAAAAAAATATAGAATACATACATATAAAATACATACTAAAATACATAACACTAATATAAACATCGATATTATTGACAACGATAATTTTGCAAACGATAATACTGACTTCGATATTAACAAAAACGATATTTCTTACCTTCAGGTCGATATTCTGGTCACCGATATTCTTGATATCGATATTCTCTCCCTTCGATATTTCCAACTCGATATTTCTGTAGTTCGAAATAAAAAACTCGATATTATGTCTGTGTACCCTAGGAACCATCAATGGTGGCAGCAATTTAAAAAATCTAGAAAAGGAAAGATCCTATGATTCTAAAATCCTCAAAGGGAATGTCCCTAAATTTGAGGATGGTGATGAAATCACCAAGTGGTTCACAGCCTTTGAGGGGGCTTGTGAAGCCAGAAAAGTGAGGGAGTCTCACTGGGGAGCACTTCTTTGGGAACTGTTCTCTGGTAAGTGCAGAGACAGACTTCTGACCCTTAGTGGGGCAGAAGCAGAGTCCTATTAACTCATGAAGGACACCCTGATTGAGGGATTTGGACTCAGCTGAGGATTATAGAATTATATTCAGGGGGGCGCAGGAAACCCAGAGTCATCCCTGGGTGGAATTTGTAGACTACTCAATAAAAAGATTAGGTGGCTGGTTGACTGGAAGTAAAGTGCAAGATTGTAAGGGTCTTTATAATTTGTTTATGAAAGAACACATATTAATAATTGCATTGATGAAAAGTTGCATCAGTATCTGGTAGACCTTGGTCCAATTTCTCCCCAAGAATTTGGAAAGGAGGCAGACCACTGGGTCAAGTCAAGGGTGACCAAGACGTCCACTGGGGGTGACCAAAAGAAAGGGGTTCCAAAACTTCCCCAGGTGGAAGAGGGTGATCATCCTAAAGATAAAAGTAAGAGTCCCAGGTAGCCCCCCAAAACTTGTCCAGGAGTGTGAGCCCAAAGACACCTCACAACCTAAAACTGGGTACCAAGTAAGCCCATTCATAATACTCCGCTCCATTCACGGAGTTTGCGGAATTCGGCAACTCTGCGTTCCGTGGAGAACGTGGAGTTGCCGTTAAACTCTGCACTTTGCAAAGGAGCTGAGTTTTTTGGGGGGCCCATGCGCTCGAAATGTGGGCACTCGCGATCGCCCATGAGATTTTTAGGGCCGTTCGCGGTCGCCACGAGAGTTGCTAGCTGGCCGCATGTTCCAGCGAGATTTTGCGGTCCCCAAAACATCATTCAGGCACACCAACGACTTCCGACAGATGTTTTCTGCTGTACATTATCCCGAACGAGCAGAATCTACTGCCGCTGCAATCTGGGAAAGATTCGCTCTTCGAGAAGCATCAAAATCTTCCCGAACAGAGGATTTGGAGTTAAAAACCTCCTCGAATTGACATTTGGCAGTGGGTTTTTTGAGCGATTAGTCTTTTTTCTGTTTTTTACTTTTTTAAACCTGGAAGTGCCCCAGAGTCTCCAACTCCTTGTTCCTGTCCAGCAGGCTCCTCCCAGTGCTTTGTCTATCTCCTGGTCACTTTTCATTTGGATTTGGAGCTGGAAGGATCACTCTTTGTGTCTGCTGCTGCATGTCCCATTGTTTTTAAGGACTTTTGTATTTGAGATTTCACAAGTAAGTTGAAAAACTGGTGTTGTTTGTTTGATTGGGGCCATGCACATGGATTTATTATTTATACTGTTAATAGATTAAAAAATGTATTGCGATGGGTGGGTTGTTGTTTCAGTAGGGGCCTAGTGATCACTGATTTCTTTGCATTTTATTTTTCTTCTTTTGTTTCACAGTTTGCTAAATCCTCTCCATGTTTATTAATACATTTGCAATATTGATTGAATTCACTATGTCTGCCAATTGGCCTTCCAGCCAGCAGGCCCAGTGCTAGTCATGGGTGCATGAAACAACTGTTTTTGTAATGTGTACAGTATTTAGGCCATGGATTTCTTTGGATTGAATTACAAAATGTGCTTTTTTTGTGGTATTTCGTGTTTTTTTTCATCCAAATATTGCATAACACTAGCTGGGGTAATGCCTTCGAAGGATGTGTGTTGTTGTCAACATTTGTTTTTAGCCCAATAATTTTTGTTTCTGGCATTGTTGAATTAATGATGTTTTCTTTGTTTTACCATGCCTCCTTTGTCTGGCCAGTGTGTGTGTTTGCCATATGCCACCATTTGCCTTTGTTCCACATGCCATGTGGCCAGTGGCCAAGGGCCATTTTTTATAGTCCGTGAACTGTCCCTAGGCCTGCATGTGCTGTTTGTTTTACAGGCCTCCTGCCTCTTGTTGTTGTGACTTGTGAGTGACCATGTGGCTGGTGTCCATTTTGTGTAGGCAGCCAGTGTGCTTTTGCCATAGGCCTGCATGCATTCTTTGTTCCAGGCCTCCAGCTTCTTGTGACCATGTGGCTGGCAGCCATTTTGTGTAGGCAGCCAGTGTGCTTTTGCCATAGGCCTGCATGGGTTCTTTGTTCTAGGCCTCCAGCTTCCTGTTGTGACCATGTGGCTGGTGGCCATTTTGTGTAGGCAGCCAGTGTGCTTTTGCCATAGGCCTGCAAGCATTCTTTGTTCTAGGCCTCCAGCTTTTTGTTGTAACCATGTGGCTGGCAGCCATTTTGTGTATCCTGCCAGAGTGCTTTTGCCATAGGCCTGCATCCATTCTTTGTTCTAGGCCTCCAATTTCTTGTTGTAAGCATGTGGCTGGCGGCCATTTTGTGTAGGCAGTCAGTGTGCTTTCCCTATAGGCCTGCATGTCTTCTCTTTGTTCCAAATAAATGCCTTCCTGCTCAGTGTTGTTGTTGATGACAATGTGGAACTGACCCTTAACCCCGGAACTAGTCCATGGTAGTAGTTGACCTATTCGAGAGACGACTGACCGCAAGGAGGTTTTAGAAAGAAGTTATTCCCCCGCGTTTGATCAGATAGAGGAGGTTGTACTATGACGGCCCGACCGCATTTGACAGTCACGGACACGAGGTGTCCATAATGGAATTTGCAGCCACCTCCAGTCAGGAGAAGTAGATAGTCCATATCTTACGGCTAAGTGCTTGTTGTGCTAGCTGGCCGCTAGCCCTTAACCTAGTCAGGTATCGCAAACCAGGAACTATGTTCCTCTATAGCCTATGTCCTGAAGAGGCCCAAAATTCAAGGGCCGGAACGCATCGACCTTTTTTTACTGGAGGAGTCTGACCAACAAATAAACCGGGTATATTTAACAAAGGACACCCCCTAAAAAACCTTTGAGTATAGGACATTTCCTCATGGGTGTCACCATAAAGGACTATCTCTGATATGGACTGCCAATGATATTGAGAAGTTGCAGCTATACATTTGTTTGAAAACATTTCTGGAAGAGAGACGGTTCCCATTGTTGTAAGGACATTGAATATATGTATGTTTTGTTACTTTGTATCTGTTTATCTTTGTTGTTTTTTTGCAGTTATATATATTTTTTTTAAAAAGGTATGTCTCGTTGTGTACTTTGAATAGATATTTGTTGTGTCATTGCTATATGTAGACATATTGCTTTGCGCACCCGAGTCCATGAATTTGGGGATTTGCTGTGTATAAAAATTAATAAATAATACTTTGGAAGCCTTTACCAGACCAGTGACCGATTAATAAGCTTACTGGTTAAAGTTAGATAACTATCGATTCCCACATGTGACCAATTTTTCTGTTTCATAATGTGGCACTGGCTGACAGCAATTTTGTGCGTCCAAACAAATTCGACCCTTTGCCATAGGCTGCATGGATGGTTGAGCAATGAGATAGCAGTTTAATAACAACTTATTATTATTTCTTTGAGGATAACTTCACTTATATTTAATTTTACTTTTTCCATTTTTTTAATTAATGGGTAAATTATATTTTATATTTTTTAATTTTTTAATTTTTAGTATAATTAAAAAAAATATTCTTTTTGTTCATACCATTTTCCACTACATCTGGCATCAACCACATGTCTGCTATAGGTGCACAACAGCATTCATTTTCTAGGTATTATTCCTTCCATTGTCATTTGTCAGCTGCACCTCCCTGAGTGCCACATCACACAAGAGTGACGACACATGACGTACATAAAGCAAACAGTTTAATCTGTATGTTGTTGTTTTTGCTCTCTCTTATTCTTCCTAAGTGGTCAGTCAGTCACCATGAAAGTTTATGTTGGTGTGGTTTTCCATTATACTAATAGATATACACTGTATTGTTAAAAAAGGGAGTAACCAGTGACAACACTAAATAATATTGGTTTTGTTTGTACTACTAATTGAATAGCAAAAATGCAACGTTTCACTGATGTCCTTCTTGCTTCTTTTCTTTTAGGTGCACAACAAGACACAACACATCACCCACAGTATTGCCAGAAAGAAGGCCTGTGCACAACGTGACGAGTGAGTGACCCACACATCAAACATCTCTTCAACTTGTGAAGCTAAGTGCCACTGCCCATGTCTGTCACAAAGGCAGCCAGTCTAATCACGGCAACGCCGACGAGCAGTGATGTTGACATTGACTTATCTCTATTGCAAAGTAGTACCCAATCGTTGCAGGAAACTCAGATAAGTGGACAACAACAAGAACAACAGCCACAACCACCAATAATAGTTCCTCCCGAAGTAGGAGCAGTTCAAGAGATTGAGCTTCATGCTGAGGAAGCAGAGCACTCTGCTCCAGAAGATCCATTGTCTTCCAGATCTCCAGCTAGAAAAAGGAGGGTTAGTGGTGCATCATCTTCTTCTTCAAGACCCCCTTCTGATGATCTAGACACCACTTGGATCCAGCCTCAGTCTGAGAGTGAGACACGCCATGAGATGACTCAAATGAGGCTAGGGAAAAGGAAGGTTCTAGAAAGCCTTAGAGTTATGGAGGCAGATGTAGAAGAGGGGGATGACGACTAGCCAGTCATCATGGATGTTAGCCCAGCCCCAGTGGAGACCGATATTACCCCATCCCAACTTCCTGGGGGGGATGTGGCAGTGGCACCACAGATCCAACCACCACCAGCTGCCATATTTGCAAAGTCCCGGCAGCGACCTACATCCACAACCACCTCAGTAGAAGCAGGTACTGCAGAGAATCAAAGGTCAAAACGCCCACCTACCGCCGCCAGTTCATCCGACATTGACAGTGGCACCAGCGTCAGAAAGCTGAGTTTCCCAGTTTGGGATTTCTTTTCGGTTAGCCAGAAGGAGGCGAACATTGCCATATGCTCCCTTTGAGGACCAAGTGTTAGTCGGGGTAAGCTTGGTACAAACTATGGTACCGGGGGCCAAACAACCCATTTGAGAAAGGACCATACAATCATTTGGGAGGCGTACCTTAGGGGCCAAAAAACTGCAAGTGTTGTTGGTGAAGGAGGTGAAAGCCAGCTGAGCAGGGAATCCAAATCTGATCCGATCACGGTGGAATGTGAAGAAGAGGAAGACATCTTCATTACACAAAGCAGCCCTCTCCCCAGCAGTGCAGTAGTATCGCCCACATCAGCAACATTGCAATGGTGCACGCCTCAGGTCGAGACACCAAGGCAACAGAGGACAGTGACTGCCCCGCTGAAAAGCACATTGAGCCTACCACCACCTGCTCTCAAGAAGTCACCTGCATCAGTGGCATCAGGAAAGAAAAAAATGAAGGCTACTATTCCTGCCATGTTTGGGCCAGAGGGGCAACCACCCAACGGCACGTTTGTACAACACAAAGCTGGCTAAAATGTTAGTGCTGGACATCCTCTCTTTTTCTTTTGTTGAAGGGGTGGGTTTTCTTGAATTTGTGGCAGCCATCTGCCCGAAATGGAAGGCTCCCAGCCAGTCCTATTTTGCCAGAGTTGCTGTTCCAGCGCTACATCACGATGTGCTTGAATTGCTTGGATAAGCTTTGCACCAGAGTGCTGTCCACAGTATCCACCTGACAACAGACACGTGGACCAGTTGCCAAAAGACTGTTTACTTGTGCATCACTGCACACTAGATCTCTTTTGTGTGGGCAAGAGAAAAAATATCTGCAGGTTTTGACACTGCTGAGATTTTTAATGCTGCTCAGAAGCATGCGATAGCAGCGATGTTCGCAATGGAGAAATCCCATACAGCTGCAAACATTTTGGATGACTTTAACAACAAGGTCTTTGAATGACTGCGGACAAGAGGGTTTAAGATTGGATTTGTTGCCACGGACGATGGCAGTAATATAGTTAAGGCCATGGCTGATTGTGGTTATTTCAGGATCCTGTGTTTGGCGCACTGCATCAACATAATTGTACAGGACTTTCTCAAAAAAGAAGGCTAAGTAAGCAACTTACTGTCCACCTGCAGAAGAATCTGCACTCATTTCAGCCATTCATTTAAAGCCCGGAAATAGCTGAGGGTCATTTAGCATGATAATAGAATGATAGTTAAAGCACTGCTTAGAGTCAGCACAGAGCCATCACAGCAACATCGTTAACTGCCCCCTACCCCCAACGGACGAAGGGAAGAGCACTGGAAGCTTGACAGGAGCTCGACAGGAGCTTGATATTCTAGAGGACAACAAACTACAATAAACAACAAACAATAAACCAACAAAAAACAATTTACATTTCTTTTTTTTTAACTCAAAAACTTCATCAAAACCGTCCATTACGGAAAAGTAGACCTGGAAAACTTAAGGACAACTTAAGGACAATTACCAGAAGCCCAAGTAAAGCACAATCCTAAAGCGCAACTCAAGTAACTGCCAACTCAAGCAACTCCCAAACACCAACTTAAGGAAACATAAGGAGAGGAGCATAAGGAATTAAGCGATCAGCCGCCAGAGGAGCTTAACATAGGCGTCCCCAGATAACAAATAACATATATGTTAGACCTGGCACCATTGGCGTGGGTCTCCCTTCCATCTTTCGCTTTTGTCTCCTCTGTGTTTGCTGGTGTTAGATGCTCTGGGCGCTGTGCTACTGCCATTCAGTGCTACAGCGCGAATGCTCCCTATTGTAAATTGACTGGATGAATTGGTATTCCCATAATTTACTCATTTGATTTACCTGTTAGTCCCTAGTATAGTGCACCGTGCGTGCCCAGGGCTGGTAGACCGAATGCTGCTGGTGGGCCTGCAGCGCTGATTGCGCCACCCACAGAAGCAGCTTGTAAAGTGTGTCTCAGACCTGCCATCGCAGAGTCTGTGCGCAGTCCAGAACTGCCATTTTTGACTGTGAAGTAAACCCACTTCCCAGTCCCTCAACCTTCCCTTGGCATCATGTAAGTCACCCCTATGGCAAGGTGCATTGTATGTGAAAGGTAGGACCTGCCTTGGTCTGTGTGGCATGTCCTGATAGTGAATTACACTCCATTTCGTTTTTCACTATTGCAAGGCTATCTGTTCCCTTAGGCCAGAATGGGCAGTTTGATTATTACATCCTGTAATACTAGCTGACCCAAGGAACATGTTTGGAAAGTCGAATTTAGTATGCCTGAGCTCAGAATATTAAAGTACATCTTTTAGTGAGGATTATTTTTATATTCTGTGTTCGAAAATACCACTTTTAGAAAGTAGGTATTTTTTTGCCTCAGTCTTCCAGTGTGCTCTGCTGTTATGTGTATTGGCTGTCTGGTCTTGGAGGGACAGGGCAGGCTGAGCCTGACCTGGATTGAATAGAGAGATCTGCAGTTGGATTATGGGGAGGGGTGACCCTTTGATCTGAGCAGGGCTGTGCCTGGCAAGGTGAATGATGGCTCCACCTCCCACTGTGCGTCTGATGGCAGACCCCCTCTTCCTCAAAGGCAGGATGCAGCCTTGTAAACAAAGTGCTCCACGACCACATCGAACTGGTTCTGGCTGGGTTCAGTGACTTGTGACTTTTGAGAACAAAGACCTGTGGGGTATAAATATCTGGGCCAAAACCCCTACAGGGTGTGTTACTTCTAGATGTTAAGACGAACCTCTGTCCGTGTAACTAGAGGGAAAGGACTTTGAAACTTTCATCCATCTTGCTGAAGCAACTACCCAAGGGCCTGATTTGAGCTTGCCTCCTGCTGAAGTCTCAGGGACATTAGACTTCACCCATCAGCCTTCTGAATTCCTATTGAGGGGGTTCTACTCGCAGGTGAGGCTTCTGTCGAGAATTCCAGAGCCTCTGGGTCTACTGCGGGGAACGCGGGCTGAGAATCATCGCTATCGCTATTGTGGGCCGCTGCAGCCGAGGAGCTGTTGCCGCTGAGAGCCTGCATCTGTCTGTGCTACGAGAATCATCGCTATCGCTATTGTGGGCCGCTGCAGCTGAGGAGCTGTTGCCGCTGAGAGCCCGCATTTGTCTGTGCTACGAGAATCATCGCTATCGCTGTTGTGGGCCGCTGCAGCTGAGGAGCTGTTGCCGCTGAGAGCCCGCATTGGCCTGTGCTACGAGAATCATCGCTATCGCTATTGTGGGCCGCTGCAGCTGAGGAGCTGTTGCCGTTGAGAGCCCGCATTTGCCTGTGCTACGAGAATCATCGCTATCGCTATTGTGGGCCGCTGCAGCTGAGGAGCTGTTGCCGCTGAGAGCCCACATTTGTCTGTGCTACGAGAATCATCGCTATCGCTGTTGTGGGCCGCTGCAGCTGAGGAGCTGTCGCCGCTGAGAGCCCGCATTTGCCTGTGCTACGAGAATCATCGCTATCGCTATTGTGGCCCGCTGCAGCTGAGGAGCTGTTGCCGCTGAGAGCCCGCATTTGTCTGTGCTACGAGGATCATCGCTATCGCTGTTGTGGGCCGCTGCAGCTGAGGAGCTGTCGCCGCTCAGAGCCCGCATTTGCCTGTACTACGAGAATCATCGCTATCGCTATTGTGGCCCGCTGCAGCTGAGGAGCTGTTGCCGCTGAGAGCCCGCCTTTAATCACCGTCTCAGGATCATTGTGAGTGCACACCACGGACCGCTGCAGCTGGGAGCTGTGGCCGCCGCGAGTCTGCCTGTCATCATCGCGGCTTCCTCCCGAAGCTGCGTGCCGTGCCCCTTTAACCCTCAGGTACATTGTGCATCACCGGGTCGAGTAGACCCCGGCCTCGAACTAAGTTCGTTTCACACACTTTTGAGTGTTTTTATTGCCTTTTAAGTGAGTCGATATTTACGTGCATGGTTGCTTCTTCATCGTCTTTGAGACTTGTGTTAAGCTTATATAAAGATACTCATTTTTCTAGAGCTACTTGTGTGGTGGTGTCCCTTTGTGGTGTCTTCACTGCGTTATTGTGTATGGTCATAAATGCTTCACACACTGCCTCTGAGATAGGCCTGTCTGCTCGTGCTACGTTACCACAGGGTTGAGCAGGGGTTATCAAAGGGTGTAGCCCCCTTACTCTGACTTAGGAAGAAGGGTCCCTACTTGGACATTGGCGCCAGCCACTGCCAACTAGAGATCCCCATTTCTAACAATATAACATATAATAGCAGGGGAAGGTGCGAAAACAAGTAAATCATACACGAGATACCAGAGAAGGAGACAGCACCCCAAGCTCCTCAAACATATAAGCAGCAATCAAAAGACGAACAATAAACACCACTTAAATACCCAAAAAATTAAAGCACGCAAGGAAGGGAAAATCAGCCAAAGTAATCAAAGCTCTAACCAAAGCACTAACCAAAGCATAAATTAAAGCACTAACCAAAGGGGACAGTATCAGGCCGGCATCCGATCAACTCGGTACCCACCTGGTCAGTTATGAGGTCGAGCAGAGTAAGAATGTCTATTATAAAGCCAACACCTAAACGGAATAGAAGCAAGGTTGCATTAAAAGACTGCGGAAATATGGCAGCTACAAATAACGACATCATCGAAACTAATGAGATCAAGGACAGTAAAAGCATTAGTAAAGATATTAGTTTCTGTTCGACAGTTGGCATAGAAGCTAGCAACGATGGTAGCTCAGGAGCCATAAAAGAACCAAAAAAACGTAAATCAATCAATCATTGCAATAACAAGCATTTGCAATGCAATCGGTCTCGCCTTTGGGACCTTATAAGTATTTACCTATGCTGGATATTATCGCACATTACTGCGTATTCTCTTTCGTGTGCAGCGACCACTGATAAGAGGTCTTAGCCTTCTAGGGGAGTTCACATTGCAGCCATAAAAACCACTAACATCCGCACAGAAGTCCAACACAGAAATTGTACACCAAGTTTATATTTTGGTGATTTGCGTAGATTTACCGAAAAGCGGTAACCCCCAAAAGCAAAGTAACGAAAGGCATATTAACAGTAACACAAACTATACCACTTTGCTACTTATGAAGGAAACATGCTCTATAATACATTTCTTCAGGGATGTCAGTTACACTTACCTGCTCTGCTTTCAGCTGTTTTACTGCACGCTGGTCGAGAGATGCACACACTCCTTCCTCTGTTCTGCACGCTCTGTCACCTTCCTGTTCTACTGACTCAGTCCTTAAGGCTTTAATTGCGTGGCAGACTCCCCGAGGAATCTGACACCTGAAGACATGAACGAAGGACTAAAACGGCATGGCGCGATAGTGTATCAATCTCAGACATGGAATAGGCTACACAAAACCGTGTCGAGAATACATGTGACAGTGAATGCGTTCTAGTGTAATGTAACTGGTGCTCATGTAAAGAGCTCCATTACCTTCAGTTTGTGTTCACGCCATCTAAAACTGCAAAAATGTACACGTCACGGTGACACCCCTCCGCTCCCTGATGTCAGGACTACCTGTGAGGTGTGGCTCTAAAAGTACGCACGCGCTGGGGATCGAGATGCGAGCATATCCTCAAGCCTGTCTTTAACAAGCATTGGCTCTGCTCCCTGATGTCAGGGCTACCTGTGGGCTGTGGCTCCAAAACTACGCACGCGCACTGGGGATCGAGACGCGAGCATATCCTCACGCCTGACTTTAATTGAATACTTATACAACCAGCGCTTGCACGCGCACCGGGGAGAGGGAAGGAGCGAAGGAGGGCAGGGCAGGCTACCAAAGGAAGGGAGAGCGGTGAGAGAACAAGCATTAGTGCTCACAATTTTTAAAAAAAAGCATTTGCATGCTTGTATTGCGCCTGTGTTCTGGAGACTGCCATCTTTTGGTCAGGCAAAATAAGCCGTCAGCAGCACTTGACACAAGAAAAGAGTGCAAATTCACCCAGCCAATCCCACCACAAACAAGCATTTGCAATACAATAGGACTCGTATTTACGCGAGACCTATTACATTAAAAAGGGAGTGCGGGCGTTGAAGAAGGCACGAACGGGAGTGAGGAGGGGCAAAAAGTCACGGACTGCGGGAGGGGGTGGGGGGGAGGACACCAGGGAAGAAAATAGTTTTGGAGTAAAGGGGCCAATAGTCAGGGAGGGATACAAATAACAACATGCCCGTCAGGAGGAGGGACTAACAAGCCTAAAACCAATCAGAAGGCAGCATTTAGGATCTAAGCCAATCAGAAAGATGGGCGGAGAGTGGGCGGAGCTTATACGAAGCTTCCCCGCTATAGTATATACTACATGCCTCGCAAAGCGCGCAGCGCATGCGCTGCAACGCTAGGCGAGACCTAAAAAGGGACAAGAAAGACAAAACAGAAGAGCTCATAAATATTGAGGGGGCACCTCAAAGAAAGAACCCATGCACCTACCAGCCAAAAATTTACACTAAATTCACATTTTTAAAAGATCCTAGCAAAGTAATCTATACAAAAAATGAGGACATAGAGGGCTTGCAATCTCCTCTGCAACCTGGGAGATTAGAACATCCCTTAATCCAACCACTTGGAATTACAAAGGTCATAGCTGCGGACATACACATGGATAAAAAGGCACAGAGCGCTCAGCACAAGCTGGCTGAGAAGCCCACCGGGGAATGGATCTCAAGGAGGACAAACTACTGAGGGGGCCGTGGGGGCCAGTAATACAAAAGACAGTCCATCAACAAGTCCACAGGACCAGAAAATAAAGCTCAGTGGGATCAAGAATGAGAGGGTTATAGAACCCGCAAGCACCCCAGTACATCAGGGACCCAACGACCCGAGGTGCCTGAGGGACCACTCAGCTCCCTCTCCCGAGCGGAAATTAGAGAAAGGACATGATGCCAGGATTACAATATCCAAGCCAAAAAACAGCTCTCCATTAAAGCCAACGAGCACCCTGACGGCTTCAAACCAGCAGAAGGAAATCGATCAAGCCGACTCCCCCCTACATTTGTCTCACGAGGACTCGCGCATTACAGACAGCGATATGACTTTCCTCGCGTCACAAGAATGGGAAGATCTAGTGGCCTCATATAATCTAAAACCCATCGCAAACGGTCCTGCAGAGGAATCGACGAGTGCGCACAGAGAAGGGAGCAATGCCCCGTCAGAAACATTCTGGGCAACTTTACTAAACACTATCCAGCTATCAGCAACAGCACTGCAATATCAATCCGACAAATTAGGCTTGTAGTTAACGGTTCTTCATACATTAGCAGAATTCATCTCCGGGATAGAGAGGAAACTTGCAGATCTTAATGGCCTCATCAAAAGGGGACAAGAAGCTGCACAAGCCACCCAAATTTTACAAACCGACTGTATCTGTGCCCCAATTATTGATAAATTATTAACGCTACCGACAATGCTAGGGAACCTCTTGGTTGACCTAAATTTAAACAAAACATTGCATAATACAACTGAAGCCAACGCAGGAAGTACCGGCCCGAAAGAACGATCAATTGGAACCGACAATATGCAGCCCAGACATCAAAAAGTAGGGAACTCATTCCCTAACCCAAAACAAACTCCAGAAAATTCCATTTTATCTAACACAAACTAAGAAAGAGCCAGCACAGAAGCATTCAGGAATGCACGAGCCCGCCGTAAACAAAAAAGGAAGGGTAAGAATAGGAAAAGAATTGCGGTGAGTCACACCGAGGAGGATCAGCCAGCAGGAACCCCGGGGGAAAAAGAGCAAACAAGGAATTCCCCGACTTTTACTCTGGCCAAGGAGACATCACCCTTAAACAAGAGATTGAAAGCCACAAGGAATCCAAATATGTCGGAACTTCCAAAACCAACGAAACTACTTGAGATAAGATGCGAACAGTCAAGCTGAAGGAAATTAGCACTGCAACGCGCACGCAACAATGGGAACGAACTGAGCTGGAAAGTAACACACAGAGTAGTGTAAGGGGACCGGCAGAAAACCTGCCAAGGGAAGACATACAAAGCATGAACATGCCGGCTACTGAGCAAGTATCAGAGGAATCTCATCGAGCCAGCATCGCTGTCCTCGACATCACAAATGACAACCAATACTCACACAGGTCTAACCACCACAAAATAACTTCACTCCAGGACATCCGGGCCTTTGCATCAAAAGAGACAGACATTATCCTATTCGTTCCAGAATATAAATCCAGAGGAAGAGTGGATACCCAAAATAGGGGAAACATATTGAGACTCCTCCACTCAATCAAAGGCCTGGAAAACATTAGCACAACAGACCTGCTTGCAATTAAATTCCAACCGACATCAAATCAACAATGCCCAGAAGCAACAAAGACAACATGGAAATCAAACGAGATAGTCGACCTAATCTTGGTGGAAACTAACAAATTCTCTCAGTGGGGGATAAGGTTATAACTAGGAACAAAACTAGCCTATCCCACGCCCCTCTTAGAAGAAAGTAACAAGGAAACACTGCATATAGTCACATCAATTCTAAAAGGAGCACGCAGCCAATCTCCAGGGTCCCACTGGAGTCTCTTAAACACCAAAAGCCCAACAACACAGTAATCTGTTCCCAGTTGGGCAAGAATACGGCAAACAGTAACGATGGTGGGTACCCAGTGACAAGGGGCACCCGGCTCAACCTCAACACAAGCCGACCCAACAAAAACCACAATATTTATTTGGAACATTAACGGTCTGGCGAACAAGCTGGAGGATCCTGAAATACTAAATTATTTAAGGTCATTTGACCTGATACTATTTCAAGAAACCTGGGAAGAGCATGAGATAGCTCTACAAGGATACACAAGGATACACGTCACAAATTGTCCCAGCTATCAAAGGGTCAACCTTCGGCCATCGTTCAGGTGGCCTGATGACATATGCCTCAATACTTACAATAAGAACAACAGAGGAGATCAAGGCTAAAATTGCAGCCCCAAGTGCCATACAGGCAACAGCCATAACAATTAAAATCAACAAGGAAGATCGGTCACTTATCATAATTAACACGTACATACATCCAAAGCACAGGCTCAAAGGGGCTAAAGAATTGGTTACCGAACTGGCAAGAATCATAGAAGACGAGCTAGCACAGGAACCTACACCCCTACACCTTCAAATAAACAAACAAGATGTTCAATTCAATTACTTAGAGAACTGGAACAATTAAATCTGAGGGCGCTGAATGGCCGATTTAAAGAGGACAACCCGCCAGCACCAACTTACCACTCCGCAACCATTTCCTCTTACTTAAATTTCACTTTAGTAACTCTTCCCCTGTTCGACACCATAGACTCTTTTAGACTGGGCGAAAATGGACAAAGTGACCACCTTCCGCAAGAAGTGACACTAAGAGTAACCAGAGGGAACAACATGGAAGCAAGGATAAGCGCTGGCACCGAATACACCTCGGATTTCAAGCGAATAAGGTGTAAGCCTGATAAGATCGAAGAGCTATCCATTAATGCGAAGACACTTATCCACCGAGAAAACAACCTGACAGCGAACTTAATAGAGGCTTGGGAGGTCTTCACAAAGGATCTTGGGACAAAGTTTGCCGCAAAGCCGAGGACCTTGACAGGGAAGCCACTAGGTCCTTTACCAGGAAAGGCCATCTCACCCGAGATAAGAAATCTCAAATGGAAAATAAATCAAGCCTTAAGACAGCTATGCAAATGATCACAAAACCTAGCCCTGAAAAGCGAGCTACGGAACCTAAAGGCAGAGTTAAAAAAGATGAACTGGGAAAAGAAAAGGCAAGCGAATGAAGAACTCTGGGCAAAGATACTGCACGACTCGAAACTTAAAAACAGCGCCAGGTTCTGGCGGACAATCAATAGCCTCCAGCGGGCAGCCCATCAAGGAATAAACTCACATATAACAGAAGCCGATTGGGCACACCATCTGTACAACCACTTTAACAACAAGAATCAAGAGGGGAACTCAGCTGAAGAAAAAATGTGTACCACCGAAAGGAATATGAGTGATAACAACACAAATAGTACTAGACAAAGGATAAGCGAGGGCATCAAACACGATGAGATTCCAAGTAAACAAAAGGACCTCGGGACGGAAGGCATAACGGGCTCCAAACCATCATCAAACAGTAAAGAATTTAGTAATGAAATAACAGCAGCCCGGATCAAGACACAAATATCAAAAGGGAAGCTGGAAGGAGCCCCAGGCCCAAATGGAATACCCCCAATATTGTATAAGCATGATGCAGAATTTTGGAGCAAAATACTGGTACCAGTCTTCAAGGGCATACAGGAAACAGAAATAAGCCCAGCATCTTGGAAAGGATCGATTATCAGCCCAATTTACAAGCAGGGCGACAAGAGCATCCCTAACAACTATCGACTCGTCGCCCTAATAGATATAGAGGCAAAGTATTACGCGGGGCTAGTCCTGGAGGAATTAACATCTTGGGCATTGTCAAAAGGCATCATCCCTGCAAACCAAACAGAGTTCTGCAGAGGACAGGGTACCACGACTGACATCTTGGTGCTAACCCTGCTGATAGACGCGGCCAAAGCAGCAAAGAGCTCGCTATTCTTATGTTTCATAGACTACAGCGCAGCATTTGACCAAGTAGATCGAGCCAAACTATGGCAGAAGTTGGAAACGTGGGGGATACCTAAGCCTCTCCTAAAACAGCTAATCCTATTACACACTGATACTTGGGTCAAGATCAAGCTGGGAGCTGGGACGCACCTCTCAAGGCAAATTAACACCATCAAAGGCCTGAAACAAGGGTGCGTTCTAGCCCCCATGCTGTTCAACCTCTTTTTAGCAGACCTTCCAGGGGAACTGGACAACAGTACATCGCACGCCCCACATTTGGGAAATATCTCGTTGTCCAACCTCCTATATGCGGATGACTTGGTTTTAATAAGCCGGACCCCAATCGGCCTGCAACACCTGCTGGACACCACTAACAAATTCTCGAAACGCAACGCATTATGCATCAACTTAAAGAAAACAAAAATTATGACAGTGAATTACAACAAGATTAAGAAAATCACGTGGTGCCTGGATGGGCACAGCCTAGACCGGGTAACCAACTACAAGTACCTCGGAGTCTTACTTGATAGCAGAGGCTCGTGTAAACCCCAATTGGAGGCCCTGCGTCGGAGGGGCACAACGAGTTACCATGCAATGAGGCCCCTGAAGAAAGTTCTACCAGACCAAACACTAGATCCCCTATTACAGGTGATTCGATCACGATTGCAGCCAATGCTCACATATGGGAGCGAACCAACGCATGGGAAAGATGCGATAGTCCTAGATAAAATAATTAATAGCACATATAGAGCAATTTTTCAGCTACCAAACTATGTGTCACCTGCCCAAATTCGCCTGGAATTCGGTCTTCGAAAGCAAACAGTAGAAAGAAGGGGTGCGTATATAAAAAGCTGGCATAAGATCAGAGGCGCAGAGCAAGGATCCCTAAATGCGCATCTTTGGACAGAGCTGTCACATCGAGAGAAATCACCTGCCAGAGAGTACTTGGTCGAATCACTGGAAAGGCTTGAATTGACCAACCTCTGGGAATCCTCCATAGATCATAAGAGCTTTAAAAAGGTTGTAACCAAAGTGACAAAACTGATATCCATAACAGAAGACAAGGAAACATTGGCCAAGAGGGCTCACGGATGGATAGTACTTAATGACTATAAAGCTCTTACGCCACAATCCTATTTGAAAATGGGAGTTAAACAGAAGATAAAAGAAATTTTTTTAAATCTGCGCTTTGGCATTTTACCAATCCTTCCTCATCTACCCACCTTGGAAAAGGAGACCAGAAGACCAGTCCTGTCGCCTTTGCGGAACAGGAAATGAGGAACTAATACATATCATTTGCATCTGCCCAAACTTGAAGGACATAAGGCATGCCTTACTTCGACCAACACTGAATCAGAAGGGCATCAGGACCTGTAGGCAGGCTGTAAAATTGTGTTTTAATCCAGAAGAGATTCAGCTAAACTGCAGACTTACAAAGTACTTTGATATAGTGACTGAAAGACTCAAGACTTATTGAGCACTTTAACGCCCAACCTTCATGTGGGCCCGCTTCGATGAACCCATGTTTGTACCTTGAAGCACAAGCACTTTATCCAAGTTTTTACCTGCCACATAGGAGGTCTCCGCACACGATCGTGGCGGCCCGGAGATACTCGTTTACCCAGCTCTATCAGATTCAATCAACCTCGCCTCCTCCTCATTCACGGAAATAACACCTGTTGCCGTCGCAGTGGATCGGGGACCCGACCCTGCACCTTGCCTTTCGATTCCCTCGTTGAGGTTCCAGTGGACTGCCCGCACCGGTTCCTTCTTCACACGCAGACGTTCATCTACGCTGCCCCACATACTATGACCTGATTCTAGACGTCTTGATCCATTCTTGAATTTTCCAGTCCACCTCTTCTCATGATCTACAGCACCCCCAAATTGGCTACCCGGTCCTGAAGATGATCCTGATTTACTAGGATCGAAACGCCGTCGACCAGTTTACCAGTGCAACTTATGGCGCACACTCAACTTTGGTTCACAGAATTGCTTTAAACCCTTATCAATGATCTAAAATATTCCTTGTGGTGAACCAATCATTTTGTACATATGCTATACCACTTTATCACTTCGCGCCCACCGCTGTGTTTTCTCACTTGTCACTTGCGCCGTCACCTTTGTCACTAGCACAACGTGCACCAAGTTCCTTAGGGTTGCCTCTGCATTTATGCCTACTGTGCTGATATAACTGTTGTGTATAATTTGTGTTTTTAATATATGATGCCATGAGCACATTCAAACAAACTACTTGGAGTCTCCCTTTTTTGTTTCCTTTTTGTAATGTCTTGTACATACATGTATATTAGTTTTCATTAAATCCGGTTGAGATATTGTTGCTAGCTTTCACATAGGAATGAACAGGCACCCTGAAGCACAAGCACTTTGTCCATGCTTTTATTCGCCTTAAAAAGGTTCGAATATATAACAAAACTGAGCCTCGATATGAACTCCACGTATAGCATAACATCAATAAGCTAAGTAGGCAGACTGTATTTTAAAAATGTCAATGTACAAACAAGGATTGTTTATGCACTTTTAATGTCTTGATGGTTTTAAATTGTGAGTTTTAAATTGTGAGTTTTAATTAACTGTACAATAAAATTACTACTATTACTACTATTACTATGCCCTGGGTACCTTAGTAGCATATACTAAGGACTTACAAGGGTATCCCAGTAACCAATCTGGAGTGTACCTAAGTACTCACCATGTCCAATTTAGGGGAGAAGCACAAAGACTGGGGTCCTGATTAGCAGGATCCCAGTCAGACTAGTCAGTAAAACATAATGACACCAGCAAAAAGTGGGGGTGACCATAAAAGCAGATCCTACTTTCCTACAATGCTCATACTGTAGAAAGTTTTGTGTTTGCATAGAAGGGTCAAAGACAAAGTCCACATTAACAGCTGTTAAGGATGTAGCCCACTGTATCCATCTAGGATGGAGGGCTTTAGAGTTTGGAACACTGGCTTTCGTGACAGCCTCTAAGGCTGGTATGGGAGTAACAAAAATGATGCGTTTCCCTTGAACAAGAGGCCGTTTTTTAAGGATGGCCATCTGCACGGCAGTCAGTATTTTCTCAAGGGGTAGCAAAACGCATTACCGCTCTGAAATATAAATGCGATTTATATGCTAAAGGCACTGTTTCGCCTTCGTTAAAGGTGAAGTAAGTAAATCAATTGCATAGTCAGGTATGTAAGTCCTGCCAAAATTCAGAAAACCCAGGAGGGACCGTACTTTTTTCAACTTGTTTGGAGGTTGCAATTGTGCACATTTCTCCCAAAAAGAGGGGCAAGACTCTTTTTTTCACATATAAGTTCATAGCCTAAGAAAAGGACACTCAAAAAAGCTATATTAGTTTTTTGAAGTTTAACTTGTAACCAAGCTCAGCAAATCCCAATATAATGTGATCTACTCTAGCAAGGTGGTGTTTCAATTGATCGCTCGTCAAGTAGATATCATCTACGTAGGACAGTGCGTCAGGGTCAATATTATGAAGAATTGACATAATACGTGTTGCAAAAACACCTGGGCTACTCTTATATCCCATAGGAATTCGAGCGTAGCGCATTTGAAATCCAAGGTCGCTAAAAGAGGACCAATCTCGGCTTTCATGGGCCAAACTGTGACTGAAAAAAAACATTTTAAATGTCCAAAGTGGTTTTGTATTTCTGATGGAATACGTTATTAATGAGTGCCGTACTGTGTGTATTTTACACCGCAAATATACGTGTATGACTGTTTAAATGTCTATAGTCTAAGACAATGCGATAGGAATGATCCAGTTTTAAGATAGGAAAAAGAGGATTATTCACCTGAGAGACTCAGGGTTCAATTACTCCATGGTACTCCAATTGGGAGAGAATTTCCTTAACAGGCGCTTTAGGGTCTGTCTTAATGGGATATTGTGGCTGCACTTGTGGGCTGGATCTTATGGGTATGACATGATGAAGAGAATCCTTATCACAGCCAACATGATTGCAATAAAGAGCTGCGGCTAGTGCAAGAGCCCACTCAGCATCATAAGCATGTTTTACTTCTTCAGGAACAAGAGCAGAAAAGGAAGGAATAATCACATCCTCTCCATGGGTGGATGCGAGTACAAATGGTGGGGGCAAATCGACCTCCGCCAACAGGATGTCATAAGACAAGGTTACATTTTCCCAGAATATTGCTTTAATGGTGCGTTTAACGTCACCTTCTATTTGAATATCTAAGTGATACAGACTATCTATCGGGAGGGGCCAAGCATGTCTCCGTGGTCTTAATTGAAACAGAGGTGTCAGTTGGTTTCGCTATCAGAAACTCCTGGAAATTTCTGAGTACTATGGTGATTTCTGCCGCACTGTCGAGGAGAGTCACCGCCCAGCTCCTGTTCAGGAGGAGGGTTCTCACAATCTGTGGCATATTTAGCAGTCAAAGCTGCAACGTTCTATTTCTGAAAAGGGGGTCTGTATTGAGGAGTCTTATCCTCCTTCTTTATCTTCTAGACAGAAGAGCGCTGTGTTTCCTTCTTCGGTTTCACGTACTCTTCTTGTCTGCGCTCATATTGCTCTCCTCTGTTGTACTGCGGATCAGAAAATTCCTGAAAGAAACAAGAAGAATGTGTATCAGGAACCTGATACCTGTCTGGAGTCTTCATTTTAGTGCGATCACGAAAATCATATCGCCTCTCAGAGAACTCGAGGTGAGGAGAACCTTCGCGGGGTTACCTTTCTGTTGCTGTTTAGATTCATCCCATGGTTTTCTAACAACTTCATGGGCTGGTCTGGCATCCTTGTCAGTGCTAGGCGTGCCACAAGGTGGTACTGAAGGTCTGGTTCCCAAATTATTGCATCCTAAAGATGTGTACACATTTGCAATAATTATTGGCAACTTGCGTTCGCGGTCGGCTACTGTCACCACAGTAAGTGTCTGGTGTATAGCCAGGGATGCTGCTTCACCTTTAACTTTAGAAAGAATCATTTCAGAGACTATGGGAAAATGACCCATTAGTTGTATCCCCAATTCTAGGGCAGGACCTGCCCCAAGTTTATTCTGTATCTGTTTGAGAACGTTTGGTAAAACGGTCATCGAAGGAGTGCCATGACAGATAGTATAGACTGTGGCAAAAATTGTCCCCTAGTTGTTACAGTCTCCAAGAGTGGGAGCCATAGCAGTGGGTAAGCAGATAGGCAAAATTCTGTGCGTGTCTTGTGGTCTCATAAGGGGAAACACAGCTTCAAGTTGTTCGATTTTTTGGGTGGTCCAAAATGGCATTTCTCCACGATTAGTGAGTCTTTTGCCCATAACTGAATGAACAAATACAGGACTAATAACCAGCATTGCTTGCAACTGGGCTTGCACTTGCAGGCCAATTCTAGCTGGACCAGCTAACAATGTACGGGAAATTAACTGAGTCAGGTGCTTGTATAAGATGCATAGAACATTGTATAAACCTCGTGTCAGCACAAGATTTAAATGACCTAAATCAGGCTAAGGTGTATATCCAGCTAATGCTGGCCAATTAGCCCCCTCATTACTGAGGGGGCCCATACAAACGTGTCCAGAGACTTGGGAAAGGGTGCCATTAACCCCTTTGATGCTCGTGACGAGCTCAGCTCGTCATGCTGCGCGGTAGCTGCTGTGCACATGACGAGCTGAGCTCGTCACGACCACACCCGCGATCGGAATGTCCAGCATACGAGCGGAATTCCGATCGCGATCAAGGGGTTAAACCAAGTCTGGTGTTCCCAGATGGTTAGAGAAAATTCAACAAGAGCATAAGGTCTATATGCAGCAGGTGCCTGTGCGACACTGTATTCATGGAAAGTATTAGTGTTGGCATCCAAAGCTGAAAATGTGACCCAAGAATAAAAAACTTCAAAGCGGTGTGCAGCGTCCGCTTCTACTACAAAAAATAGAGGAGCTCCCGCATTATGGACTCCATGTTCAGCTAAATGTGCATAGACCACCTGTCTGCAGTTGGCCGCCACATTTACAGGTTGCGCCAATAAAATAACAGAGATAGATTCAAAGTGTAACACAAACTGGGATTAAACCTTTTATTATTCAAGCTTGAAAAATCAACAGAAGTAGGTGATCCCTAAACACAGTGGAGGATGTGTCCCAAACACCACGGACGACGCTGGTAAAAGGTGCAAGGGTATTGCGGACAAGCACAAGCACTTCTCAGGGTTCCCGCAAATAAGTACCTGACAAACGTTGGGGGCGTCATGTTGCAGGGATTCTGCTCAGGAACAGAACTATGCTTGGGACCACAGACCTTCAGTCTGTAGTGGACTGAGTCACCATACTACATCACTATCTATGAGCCAGAGTCCGACTAGCTATAGTGCCTCACATGTTCTCCTAACCAGTGGGACTAGAAAGGATGCACAGCTTACTGGTGAATTTCAAGGCTGGGAAGAATCCCTAGGGGGCCCTAGGGGGAAGCAGCAGCTGTTGTGCAATCTGCTAAATTTGCATGGTTTTAAAGCAGTGGTGGAGTAGTGGTGGGGCAGATATTGTGGATGTGGAGCTGATGGCTGCAGGAAGAAGTGGAGAACCTAATTAGCGTATCAAAAGAGCAAACCCTGAGATGCCAGCAGAGGAGTGAAGAGGATAAGTGGACGGCAATAAAACAGCTCATGAAGTTTGTGTGGGGGTAGTAGGCAAGGAAGGGGGGAAGCTTTGGGTGAGGTCAGGAAAAGAAGGTAGAAGCCAAAGGAGAAGGAGAAAGCACACTGAGAATGGGAAAACAGCAGAGGAGGAGAACATGGGCAGAACACCCATGGGCTAGGACAAGAGCCTGAGGAACATCGGGCCACTCATGAGAAGCTTTCAGACAGGTTGGAGGATATCCATAAGAGGGCAATGCCAGGAGTAGGTTGCAACTGAGGGCTTCAGTAGAGGGCAGGTGGCTGTGGTGCCCTGTGGTCAAGGACACAGACACATAGTAAAAGACGTCTTGTGGAGTTCCTTCTCATGAAGCCTGATGGCGGGGATGAGCATAGGTTACTGGTGCTGCTGCAGGAAGAAAGTCAGTTAAGGATGAGCTTTTAAATGGTTTTACAGAAGTAGAGAGCAAGGGAGAGGGAAAGCAGAAGGAGTTAATCATGCCTACTTTACTAAGGCAGATTGTCTACTTCTAATCTAACTTGAGGTTTATCAACGCAATGTCACAGTGTCTAACTAGCATCACTGGCAACTTTGAGCTCTCTGGCCATTTGGCAGAATGCAACAGACCTGACAGATCTGAAGTGGGCATTCTAACCCCTGAGTATATGGATACGGTATGACTTAGGATGAGATGATTTCGGATTCCCTATTTAACTGTAAGAAAAGATCCCTGCAGGAGCAGTGAGAGAGTCACCCTAGGGCAGTGCAACAGCACAGCTTGAGTATCACAGATTAAAGCTAGTGCACCAGTTCAGCTCCTACTACCTCTAGTAAACAATAGTGTGAATTGTGCAGCCCAATCCCAGGTGAACTGAATTCTGTAAAAGACGTTTCTACTCACACGTGTCAGGTTTGTTCCAAATTTCCTCTGAAGCGCTTCCAAGGTCATCTTGTGTTCATCCTAAAGGTGAGAAAGAGACAGGAACAGGTTAGGGAAAGAGAAGCTTCAGACTGTAGGTGGCAAATGTAAATTGAACCTGAACGTTAAACCAATAGGACATGGAGGTGCCCTCTGCTGTGTTCTGCTGCCGCCTCATTGAGAAGGCTTCATAATGTAGCAGAATCACTGGGCACATGGAAGGCTGACTTAAAGTTCAAGACAGGGACCTCTGTAGACAGTGGCGACCCCGGCTCTCCAAAAGGTATCTAAACCACAGCCGAACAACTGGTCCTTCACCTGTTTCAATCACAGAACAGACAGTGATCCAAACGAGTACCAGAGACTTATCCAGGGCACTTAATTATAGTGCTAAGACAACCAGGATTTTCCTTGGCAAGATTGAAATAAGGGACTGTCCTCGCTGTCCTACAATTCACTCAGATGTGGGCACCTGTGTAGGGTATGGAATACCAACCCATCACCCATTAATGAATAACACATACACTGCTTTTTCATGCAAATTTTAATTTAAGGCAACCTCAATCATCTAAAGGATTTCAAGACATGCTGGCTCCTTTTTTTTTTTTACAGTTTCTGTATAGGGCTGAATGTGCCATTGACTGGGAGCATCATAACACCTTTAGTTGGAACATGTTGTAAGGCAGAAAGGAATACATATGTAAAAGAGAGTGCATGTAGGTGCTAGGTGTATGTGGTCAGGGTTGTAGGAAAGTAGGATCTTCCTGTCATAGTTACCCCCACTTTTTGCCTGGTGTCAGTGTGTTTTGACTAGTTCACTGGGATCCTGCTAACCAGGACCCCAGTGGCAGTTCTCTCTTCTCTAAATTTGCTGGTAAGTACTTTGTACACCCCACAATTGCCATACTGGGGTACCACTGTGAGTCCCTAGTACATGGTACTGAAGTACCCAGGGCAATGGGGCACTAGGGGTCTGCCATGGGCTGCAGCATGTATTATGTCACCGTGGGAGTCCATGTAAACTGTGTCTGCAGAGAAGCTACCGCAGTCTGGGTGAAATGGTGCATGCACCTTTCACTTTAAATAGAAGGCTTTCCTTTTATCCCAGTCTCTGCACTTTAAGTGACCACTAAGGTAGGCCCTTCAGTCTAAGGGCAGGGTGCATGGTTCTAAGTGTATGGGTACTCCTACAAACCCCAGACTCCATTCTTTGGGTTTTGTAAGTGCGGGACAGCCATTTTAAGGTATGTAGTGGACACTGGCAAGTCGAGATGTCCAACTACATATTGGCTGCCCCTACCCTGGTCATGTTTGATGTCAAACATGTTGGAATCATGCAACTATGCCGATTCCAGTGTTAGTTGGATGATACTATGTACTGGGGGCTCCTTAAAGGACCCACCGATACCTACCTGTGTAGCCTTACAGGGTCTGCTTGCCAGCCCGAGCTGCTGCGGACCCTAGACAGTATTCTGCCCCCCAGCTTAACTCGGGCAAGGGAAGCTGAACAAAGGATTTCCTGGGAAGGAGAGGTGTGACCACCTTTCCTTCAGAATTAGGTAGGGTTGGGGGTGCTTCTGAGCATCACCAGACTGCATTGAAGGGCCCATTTGGTGCCCTCCTTGCATAAACCAGTTTGGCCCAGTTCAGGAGCCCTTGGCTCCCGCTCTGGCCCAAAACTACACAAAGGACATTGAAGTGTCCACCTCCCTGTCCAGCTCCTCCCTAGGTGCCAAGAGCTCCTCCAGGTGGCCACTTGAATCTGCCATGTTGAATCTTGGCCCATGGGAGCATATGACTGGCTAGGCCAGCTGAGTAGCGTCCCTGACCTCCCTGATAGATGGATCACCGCAGAAGATGTCCTTCCCCCTTATAGGGTTACTTAAGGGCTCCCCTGAGGGCGGGTCCTTATATTCATCCTGGACTTCGTCAAGACCTGCCTGAAGACTCTTCTGCTGTTGGACACTGGAACGCTGCTGCAGGATCAAGCCAGGACCAAAGACAAGACTGATGTTGGTGGGAAGATTCCTGCTTCACTTCCGTGCTCTTCTAAGTTTCCGCAGCTTTGTGGTCGTGCATCCTCCGAATCAGCAAGGACTCTGCATGCATCCAAGCAAGAAGGAATCTCCCTTGGAGTGAAGGAGTCACTTTCTTGCATCCGCAGGCCCCTCTACGTCGACAACTGGTTTGCTGATCATGTTGTCCCACGGACATCTTCCGGCTCTGCAACACAGGTGGTGTTTTGTTGGGTCCCCAGAGCACTGACAAGTCTTTCCTGCAACTTGGACGACTGTAATCCCGCTCCAGCTGACCTGGACCGCCTCCCTGTGAACCGCATCTGTCTGCCATTGCCAAGGCTTGTTGGCTCTCTTCACAAAAGATTTTCAAGCTCCAAGTAGCCCAGGCCTCCAGCATCACCCAGCTCCAAGAACGACATCCTGCCTGCAGTCTCTGCATCGTGGGCCTCCATCTTCAATGGGCTGCTAAGGCTTCCCTGCAACTCCCTTTGAGTGCTGCCAGAGGGTCCTCGAGGGGGATCTAACGATTCCTGCTGGCTCTCCTGCATGCTGAGGGATGGCCCTGATTTACCCTTGCTGGGTTAGTCCCACAGACCTTTCTGGGTTAGTCCCACAGACCTTTCTGGTCTGCATCCAAGCATCTTTTCTTGTTTCCCCAACTGCTGGTGTTGTCAAGGCTTGTTGGCAGTCCTGCTGGCCACTGACCTTCCTGCATTCTTCCCCTGCTAAGGGAAAGCTCATGGACGGCTCCTGTGCTTCTGCATTGTCGCCTGGGCTCTACAGCTGCTTCATCAAGACCATCGTGCTACAGCAAGTACCTCTGACAAGGGGTGGCATTGTGCTTCTGCTCCTCCTGGACTCCTCTGGGTGGTCTGAACTCTGTCCCCTCTGCTTTCAGAAACTTCTCATCCAGAATCCACATTTGGGTTCCACCATCCTGGTCCATGAGTCACTGCAGCCGCTGGACTTCCCAGATCCTCCATTGCTTCCTACGGACGGTTCCAACACCACTTCGCACCTATGTACTCGGGGTCCATGATGTAGGTAGCAAACACAACAAGATGATGGACGGAGCGCTGAAACTTTTCAGACACTCACCCCCAGTCACAGATCTGGGTTGAATCTATCATCGTTCTTTAGCTCACTTCGCCACCCCAGTTCAGACCCAGCTAAATGCAAATCAGTCTTGACCCTGTGCCTCATGGGAACAGTCCAGCCCGAACTGCCAAGCCAGGTCTTCACTGGACCGGAAACAAACATCCTGGAACCGATTTTGGGGTAACACCCCTCATCAGTCAGGCTAGATTGAATCCAGTGGCAAAGTGAGCACAGGTCCCACGTCTGGGCATACCCTGCCAACTTAGGGTGAACAAAGCAAACACAAGGAGATGAAGGACGGAGCGCTGAAACTTTTTGGACACTCACCCTCAGTCACAGATCTGGGTTGAATTCATCATCGTTCTTTAGCTCACTTTGCCACCCCAGTTCAGACCCAGCTATATGCAAATCAGTCTTAACACTGTGCCTCATGGGAACAGTCCAACCCGAACTGCCAAGCCAGGTCTTAACTGGACCGGAATAAGCATCCTGGGACCGGTTTCGAGGTAACACCCCTCATCAGCCAGGCTAGATTAAATCCAGTGGCAAAGTGAGCAAGGGACCCACGTCTGGGCATACCCTGCCAACTAAGGGCTAACAAAGCAAACACAAGGAGATTATGGACGGAGCGCTGAAACTTTTCAGACACTCACCTCCAGTCACAGATGTGGGTTGAATCCATCATCGTTCTTTAGCTCACTTCGCCACCCCAGTTCAGACCCAGCTATATGCAAATCAGTCTTGACCCTGTGCGTCATGGGAACAGTCCAGCCCGAACTGCCAAGCCAGGTCTTCACTGGACCAGAAACAAGCATCTTGGGACCGGTTTCGGGGTAACACCCCTCATCAGCCAGGCTAGATTGAATCCAGTGGCAAAGTGAGCACAGGACCCACGTCTGGGCATACCCTGCCAACTTAGGGTGAACAAAGCAAACACAAGGAGATGAAGGAAGGAGCGCTGAAACTTTTCAGACACTCACCCCCAGTCACAGATCTGGGTTGAATCCATCATCGTTCTTTAGTTCACTTCGCCACCCCAGTTCAGACCCAGCTATATGCAAATCAGTCTTGACCCTGTGCGTCATGGGAACAGTCCAGCCCGAACTGCCAAGCCAGGTCTTCACTGGACCAGAAACAAGCATCTTGGGACCGGTTTCGGGGTAACACCCCTCATCAGCCAGGCTAGCTTGAATCCAGTGGCAAAGTGAGCAAGGAACCCACGTCTGGGCATACCTTACCAACTTAGGACGAACAAAGCAAACACAAGGAGATGTAGGTATCCTGGTTCCCTGGGTATTCACGGGTGCGGTGGCTCTTCAACCTCCCTTGATCCAATTTGTGTCTTCGAGGTCCTTTGGGAAGGGTCCTGCAACAAGAAAATACAAACCGCGACTTACCCTGTGTTATCCTATGGACGTTTGACCCAGTGTAACCACTCTGCCCCCGGGCGCCTTGAGGTCCCTAGCTACTCACCTTTGGTGGTTCCTTTCTTCCCCTGGGCTTCTCCATCCTTGGATATCAGTTTTGGTTTGGTACTTACCTCTTATACCACTTTCTTAGTATATGGTTTGCACCCCCTGTAGGTCCCCATATGTTTTTCTATGCTACTTACCTGTTATTGAAGTATTTCTGAGGTGTATTTGATATCTCCGGGTAGGAGATATACCAAGTTAGTTATAAGTACTGTGTTAATAAATACTACTGTATTTATATAAACACTTGTGTGGTTCTTTCTTGTGTGAAAGTTGCTGACTGGCTATGTGGTAAATGTACATGCTTTACACTCTCCTGCATAAGCCTTAGCTGCTCTCCACAGCTCCCTCTTGAAAGCTTTGGTTATCAGGGACCTAAACACTATCACTAAGGGTTGCCATTAGAGATACAAAATAATTTACTATGGAGCTATATAAGTCCAAGGAGAATGATCTGCTAACAGGGAATTCAGGAAGAGCCCACTATAACTGGTGAACTCCAGTAAAGATTGATTACAGGCTGTTAATGGGATTTCTTAACAGGCTACCCCAAGGCTGGCATGACTGGGCCTGAGTAAGTCTTCAGACTTGTGAATGATTGCACCCCAGGTCTACAGGTCCATACCCGTCAGCTCATTAACATTTGGAGGGTGCCACTCTTTAATTGCTTCTATTCACCCACCTGTAAAATAAAATCCCCACATAGACTTTATTGGGTCTCCCACTATTCAAATCCATATCACGCTCCAAAAATAGTCTTCGTTCTCCATTCACCTTAATAGGATCACCCTCTTAAAGGCCTGACTTCATCTGCCTTTGTGAGTCAAAATTTTGACAGGTTTGTGTGCTGGTGTCCTGACTTCTCCAGGACCAATCCTGCTTTGGCCGCGGTCTTAGAGGTAGGGGTGGGCAAAGAATTCCGCTCCATCAGAGGAGTTAGCAGAGTTTTGCCCACTCTGTGCTCCACGTGGAGTGCGGAGTTCCAAAAAACTCTGCGAAGTGACACGGAGTGGAGTTTATTCTTTCAAGCAGCTTGCCATCGGTAAGTTGGTTCGCGTTTGCGAGAAAAAATCATGCTCTAGACCTCCTCCCAGTGAGATTTCTCATCGCGGGTGGTTGCGGCAAGTCGCGACCGCTCACATTGAGAAATCTGCCATTCGCTTTGAGGAAGCTGTTGCTCGAGTAGAATGTATACTCGAGCTGGCAGAAAGCAGCAGCGTCCTCTGGTGCGACGACCAGTGCCATTCGTGCTGATTTTAAAGCACGGTACAAACTCCCGGCGCTAAAAATCAGTGGAAGCAGCACAACTTAACAGACTCCGCGGGCTGGCGGAACGCAGCAGAGCGCGGCAGAGTTTTTCTGGCACTTCGCGGAGCAAAACTCCATGAACTCCGCCCAGGCTTACTTAGAGGGGTCTGAGGAGGTGGTGGCGGCCATCTTAGGAGAACCTTGGTGGGGTATGAGGTGGTGGTGGCCATCTTAGGGGAACCTTGAGGCTTGAGGTTATTCCATGGCACCAACTGTGTGTAACACACAACCATGATGACACCAGCTGCCCACTGCACAACACCTTACCATTGAGACTTCCTTCTTCAGCTCGTCCATGCCTCGCTCCTTCGCCACCTTTTTCACCTTCTTCTTTGCGAGGTCAATTTCCGCTGTGGCAACCGGCTTATAGTTGTCTTGTTCAGCCTGCGATGAAACAACATAAAAATGAATATTCTGATAAATTTAAAGGGTGAGAAACGTAAACATTCAGCATAATGTTACATCTTAAGGGGCATATTAACAATGCGGCCGAAAAGCGGCGATAATTATATCGCCTTATCAGCAAAGACACGCTATCGCGTGTTTTGCTGATTTTGCTCCGTTTCAGCACGCCTAACTTCGCATCGCTAATGAGATGCAAAGTAGGCGTGTCTGTGGAAACAACATGGGTAAATATCGCGAAGGCAGCTTCGCGATATTTACAATGCGGGGAAGCGATTATTTTAATCGCGTTAGTATGCTTTAACGCAGGAATTTAACGTCTGTTAAATTCCTGACTAAGGCATACTTAACATGGGAGGTGGATTCATGTGATACGACCACAGGGTCGTATCATCAAGTATATCGTCGTTTTACATGGAACATCGCTGGAAAACCAGCGATGTTCCATGGAAAGAGCGCTATCGCTGGAATATACATCGCCATGGCGCTAAGCGTTGTTAATACAACGCTAGCCTGGCGAAATATTCCAGCGATAGAAAAAAATGAGGTCAGCGATAATTATCGCTGCCTGTTGCAAATATGCCCCTACATATTTTGTATTTTATTTTTATCATTGAACTATAGGCTCCTAGATGCCACCGTGCGCCGCACCGAGGAATGGGATAGTAAAAGAAGTTGCCAAATGTGCACTCGGGGCTAAATTACAGCGCAAAAACCCTTAACTGCATGACATTATAATAAGAAGGATTTTCAGTGAGATCCGATATCCACCAGAGGTGAAAGAGAACGGCTCTTGCCCCCTTGTGTGCTGCAGCTTCTGATGCCGCTGCAGGTGTTTTGGTGCTCACTGGGCCATGCGAAGAAATACAAAGGGCCTTATTACGAGTCCACCCAAAACCGTTGCAGAATCGGGACCGACGACCTCTGGTCGGCGGTCCTAACCGCAGTGTTACAACTCCCATTTCTCTATGGGAGCTTGTGCTGCGCCCGTAAACCGGCTGTAGCACAAGCTCTCATAGGGAAATGGGAGAATCTGTTCATCTCAAGGTGCCTGCCACACGTTGCAGGGATCAACAGCGGGGCACCCCTCAGCCCCCAACCAGAGGCCGCAGGGAGAAGGGACCCTGCTAGGGGCCCCCAAAGTCTCTTTCCGACAGGCTTTCCATGTCGGAAAGCCTGACATGGAAAGCCTGTCAGAAACCTAGATCATAATCCTGAAGGCGGAAACGTCATCCATAGGGATTAAGGTGAGGCCTCCGACTGGCCGATGGGCTCCTTGAGCCCATCGGAATCCAGCCAGAATGACAGGCCGATTTCACTTTTGACCGCCTGCATTGTAATGCAGTGGTTGAAAGTGAAACCGACGATGTGACTCAGAAAGCCTCCGACCACAGGCCGGAGGCTTTCCGAGTCACATCGTAATGAGGCCCAAAATGTCTGCCTGGGATGGGGCTCCGTCCGCCTGAGTGGCAGTGGTTGCTGTGTGCGGCAAGGAGGGATGCCGGTGTCAGACCCCTCCAGTCCCTACCTGGCCCGCTGCGGGGTTAGTTTAAACATCTCTATGTTATTTAGGCAACTGGCCTCGTGCATCCTCAGAGACTGTAGGATTGTCCTTGAGGCAGTGGCACAGGAGGGATAGCTGCCTGCAGAGGGCTCCTGGAATACATGTGTGCCTCTGAGACACTATGGCTATATACAGGACTGAGGTTTGAGGCTGAATCTGTTATTTCCGCACTCTTGAAGCTAAAGGGAGCCTGTGGTATAATCCTGGCATTGCAGAATTCACTCCCCCACACCAGGCCTTCATAATGAGGTCCACAATGACAAAGATGTTTCAAAACATAAACTAACATCCTGAAGCTGTGCAATAGTCAACCACACACCTCAGCAGATCCTTCAACACACTCATTCATGTAGACAGTACCCCACACACCAGGAGGAAATTGTGCATGATAAACAGAGTGCATCACACTTTTCTTGAAACTACTGATTTTAAATTTGGGACACACAAAGTTTGTACCTGATTTGAAATGTAAAGCACCACTTAAAATGAGCCTACGTTTTCTAGAAGACAGCGTTCTAGTATTTAAAGGAAAATAGCAGGCATTGCTGAGCACCTGACCGGCATTCAAATAGTTCCATGGTGTTGGCCTGGTTTCTTTTTCTAGGATAGCTCAGTGGACTGAATGCCTGCCTTAAATTAGGAAACAAGTTGCAGTGTTTGAAAAAGCTAGATTATGCTCTTGTGAGTACAGCTGTCTGGTTTCAAGCACCATTTCATTTTGTTTCAAATGCCTGTTGCATTCTGCAGGGGGGGGCACATTCTTGCAACTCAGGGCATACGTCAGGCACAAATTCTCCTTTGTTAAAACATGACTCGTCCTTGCATTCCTTTACATCCCTAGGAAGTAACTCAGAAGAGGCAGGTGCGTAGAGGCTTTGCCTGGCCCCCTGAGACGCTAACATTGACAGGGATGGTTATGTCTGATTTGGAAACAAACTGACAGGCACTACTAGATATGTGTGTAATCTCTCTGTCGCTGTTCTTCGCAGGGCTGCACTTCCCTGCATGGAAAGCATTTGGTTTGCAATGTGATTTGAAGACATGAGGCTCCCCCTCCTAGCACTCATTTTTTAATTGGTTCAGATGCCCCGGATGATATGCAGTATACACTATGATGCATGTGGAGAACCGAATAATTAAGTTTATTTAAGATCTCAACAGAAAAAATTGTAATATTGTTTTCAGACAATCTTTCTGCAGGTAAGTGCCTCTTTTGGACATGGTTTGGCCCCACTTTTTGCCTGGAAAATGATGTAACTTCGACTGGAAGTGCACGTGGTCCCTGCCAACCAGGTCCCCTGTGCCAGAGCTCTTTCCCTAAACCGTACCTTTTGGTTCCCAATTGGCTGCTTGCCACTGCAAAAGATTTTGCTTTTATGAGACACTCGTCTAGGTAGGGGAAGATTTGAATCCCTGCCTGTCTTAGATGGGCCGCCTCCGGTGCTAGGACCTTGGTGAACACTGGAGGTGCCGAACGAAGAACAAATAGAAGAACCCCAGAACTGATAGTCCATGCTAGCCACTCTGAAGTGTAAGAATTTCCTGTGCTTGGGGAGAATGGGGATATGAAAATAGGCGTCTGGAAGGTCTAAGGTAGTCATGTAATCTCCTTGATTCACTAATTGAAGCACCTCCTGAAGAGATAACATCCGAAAGGTTTGTTTTTTCAGGAATTTGTTGAGGCAACGTAGGTCCAAGATGGGGCGCCATTCTCCTGATTTGTTTCTTATGAGGAAAAATCTTGAATAAAATCCTGTTCCTTTCTGTGCGTCTGGTACCACTTCGATCGCTCCCGTGTGCAACATTACCCTTATCTGAGATAGTAATTCCTTTAGATGAGAAGGCGGAGGACCTCGGGGTGGGCAATTTGGAGGGATCTTCTGAAATTCCAGAGTGTGACCGTTGGAAACTATATCTAAAACCCATCTGTCTGTTGTTATTGTAGACCATTTGGGGAGGAAACAGGAAATCCTTCCACCAATTTTGCGAGGATTGGTGGGGATTGTGGCCGGCACTGGGCATTTGTCACTGTTTCTTGGTGCTCTCTCTTCCTCTGAAGGCTGTCTTTCCTCTATTGTGCTTGTAGGAAGGGGCAGGAGGTTGCTTTTACGACTGTTGATGTTGTGTTGATGAATATCAGGATTGCCCGAAAGGAGGACGAGCCACGTCCTCTGGCTCCATGAAAAGGCTGCTTCTTAAACTGCAGGGTGCCTAGCGCCTTCACAGAATCTGTATTTTTCTTAATCATTTGCAGCGCTTCATCAATGTGATGGCCAAATAGGATTCGCCATTGTAAGGCACTTCGATGATCTTTGTCTGTACTTCTTGGCAGAAAGAAGTAGCTCTTAACTAGCCCTGTTGTTTTAGGACTGCCGCACCAGCCAAATGTCTGAAACCTGTTGACGACACATCTACAGCGCAGTCAATAATCTCCGCCGAGATCCTCTCTCCCTCCTGAAGAATTCTACTTGCTTCTGCCTTCGAGTCCTCAGGCAACATTTCAGTAAATGGCAAAATGTCCGACCACATTTGGCAGTCGTACCTACCCAGAATGGCAAGAGAGTTGGCCGCTCTAACAGTGGTTCCTGCCATAGTGGAGAATTGTTTACCAATAGAGTCAAGATGTCTTCGTCTCTATCAGGAGGGGCAGACAGGGGTGAAGCAGGATTTCTGGCACAACGATGAGCCGCCTGAGAAATCACCAAATCCCGCTTAGGTTGTCCTATAAGATAAGCAGGCAGGCAGGTGAGTTGTCCGGTGCCTTATACTTCTTCTCCAACTTAGGCAAGACTGCTGGAATTGAAGCTGGTGTTCTCATTACCTTTAGGGCTTCCTCCCATATAAAATTCACTATGGGGATTGAACAAATCTGTCTTTTAGTCTGTTCCTTAAAATCGTAAAGGAAACAATCAGCTTGTTTGGTGACCATGGGAAGCTGAAATCTCTTTGCCGCTCTTTCCATAAGGGTATGAAAACCCCCTATATCATCGGGTGGCGAATCCACCAGAGGTGGGGTGTAAGGAGATGGTGCTTGTATTTGATAGTCGTCCCACTCGTTAGGTAGTGACACCTCATCCAGCTCACCCTACGCTCTCTCATTATCAGTAGAATGATGCTCCTGACCCTATGGTTGCGGTGCTACAGGTGGTGGAGAAAAAAGGTGGGGAGATCTTATCATCAAGGAAGGCTGCGCAGTAGGAATTTGAGGAACTGAAGAAGCTGGTTTTGAAGGAGGGAATCTGCTGTAGTAATCTTCCACCATATGCCATAGATTTGATACTAGGGAAACAGGCATTTGGATGATTTGTTCCCTTTGCGTATCCTTGTTGGGGTCCTGAGGATAGTAGACATACTCATCATCATCCTCCTGGCATTTTATTAGAAGGTCTGAAGGACTGTGAGCCACACTAAACATGCCTTCGTCATCTGAATCTTCATCTTCGTCTCCATAATCAAACATTTCTTCTGGAGGACAGGGAGATACCTTACTAGGATAGGTGTGGATAGGTAAAATCACTTCTTGTGAGGCTCTTCTTTTAGATTGGGGAACTGTAACTGACAAAACAGTGTCCAGGGCAATTTGCCTCTTCATAGACTCAATATCGGAACCATTATCCTGAGTTGCGGGCGAAATCGTCGACGGGGCTAACTACGACGACGATGTCAAACAAACCGTCGACGAGGATGTAGACGACAAAGTTTTCGTCGACGGTTCTTCCGTCAACAGTTTTGCCGTTGACGAAGATCGTCGACGCAGGTCAGTGTTGATGAGGCTATCGTCGACGAGGCTACTGTCGACGACGCTACCGTCGACGAGAGATTCTTGTTTTTTAGAGCCGCCGACAGCCGCAGCGGCGATGACTGATCTGTCGATGATTCTTTTAATGTTTAATGAAAGTCCTTTTTTCGTTGTCGACGTTAAAGACAATGCTGTCGTCGACGTAGAAGGCCTCACTCTTACCGAAACTATGGTCAACGGAGAAGTAGACGACCACATAATAAGTTTCATTTGAGGTGAAGAGAAGGTTGATGTCGTCGTCGTAGTTGTGGCGATGGAAGCTTTCGTCAACGAGGGAGTCGTCAACAGCTTCGTTGACAGAGTGTCTTTCTAAGGTGACGAAACCATCTCTGGACGTTGATTTTACTTTGGATGAAGCTGTAGATGGAGTAGAGGGCACAGAATGACCCTTGTGAGAGGCAGACTCCTTTTTAGATGAGGATTGCTGGTCATCAGATTTTAAAGAATGGTGCTGTTTCTTCAGCACCTTAACAGCCTTAGGAGACACCAACTCCACCTGACTTTCCCTCTTTTTAGAAGCAGTAGTTTTAAGGGAGGAATCACTCTCCTCATCAGACAGAGGATTGTCCTTATTTTTCAACTTCTGTAGCCACAGAAGGAGACGTCCCTCTCTATCTCTCAAAGTTTTTTGAGAGAAAGTTCTGCAGATCTTACAGTCTCTCACCTGATGATCAGGGTGAAGGCAGTAGATACACTTCTTGTGGGGATCATCCAAGTGAAGTCTGAGTTTCCCACAGGAGTCACAATGCCTGAAAAGAGACCTCTTTGTAGAAGACATGCTGATCTGAAGAAGAAAAAATGTTCAGTAGGCCAAAAAAGAAAGTACTGAGTAGAGCTCAGGGAGACTCCCTTCACACGACGTGCAGTAGAAAATTTGAGAGCCTGGAGCCTCTGTGGAGATGGTTCTAGAGGGTGCTGTAGCCTGATTGGCTGGAATTTGGACCATTCCTAATGACTAGGCGAGATATTAAAGTGAATGTTTTTTCTCTATTAACTTTAATGTTAAAGTCATTACTAACTGCTTTTAATGAACTGTGGGACTCCCACTTCGACAAAGGGGAATGATTCAAGCATTTGAATCTATGAAAGATACCCCAATACTGGAGAACTCAACAAGAGAGGTACTATCTCCCTACAGCCGCAGGCCTCCAAAACAGCAAAGTCCAGTCCAGCGTCGTCCAGTTCTCCAGCCCAACCGACATCTCCGAGTGCCAAAGGTACACTTGCTCTGGAGGGTCAGCTTGGCCTGTGCACTAAGTCTTTAGGCCCCAGAACCCACCGTAGCTGAAAGGCACCAATACCTGAGGTACCGGACCCCTTGCTGCAAAATCCTACACAAACAAGTCTAGGTGGATTCCAACTCTACAGCGAGCCAGCACCTGACAAGGGACACCAGGGCTCCAGAGACCCACCTCAGCAGCCTCACAATTATCACTCCAAGGTGCCAGCCCCTGACCGCGAGCTGCTTCTTTGTGCACCATTGCCCAGCTGCACATCTTCACTGCACACAGCCCACCCGTCCAGGGCATCTTCAAACAAGCTGTGCTCCTACTGCCCCAGAGACCTTGCAACCTCTACTCTCCCTTGAGAGCCCTCGGACTTGCCTGCAAGGCCACCTATGCTTTGCTTTTGTAGCTGGCCTCCTATCTACGTAGTGCACCAGCTACAAAGTCCTCTTTTTCTTTGCTTCCAGTGAAATCCAGGAAGCTTCAGAGAACTTGGACATGGAACTTTAGACCTTGGCCCCAGAACCTTCAGATTCTAAAAGGGGACCCACTAAAGTTACTGCATTGCATTGATTTTCCAATTGCCTTTTTCCTTCCATAGGAAATGTATTATGCGTAATTGCCTAACTGTGATAAGTGCATTTTTGTGATTTTTTCGCATTGTGATATGTATTAACCTTGTACCCAAAGTTCTTGGTCTAAATATTTAGATAAAAAGAAGTACTATTTTTCTAATTTGGTCTTGACATTCATTGAGTGTGTGTATCATTTATTGCTCAGCCAGTACAACAAATGCTAAGCATTACCCTCTAATGAGCCTAACTGCTCGCCCACACTACCACAAAATAAATCGTTAGCATTATCTACTTTTGCCTCTGTAAACTAATAAGGGTCTCTTCAACCTCTCTGCAAAATGTACCCCATTCTGGTACACTATATAGAGAGGTGGGTTTCCTACATTGGTGGATCAGCGGTGGGGTCTACGACTTTGCATTTGCTGAACCACTCTGACAAAAAAAGTGATCACACAAGTAAAGTCACAAATTGCCTCTAGCTAAATTGAATTTTGCAAATTGACTATTTTTCGAAATTTTTAAATAATTGTTAGGGCCCTGGTTAGGTCCCATTTAGTACAACTACTAATCCAATTACTGTAGTTTGCAAACCAATGTTATTAGGCTTTTTATTCTCTCCAAAAAGGTTCCCAACTTAGTAAAACATAATGTGTACTAAAAGAAATGCTTCAGAGGAGCTGGTACAGCGCCTTGAGACCCTCACGGGTGAGTAGCGCGCTTACAATTCCCTTATTGATTGATTGACCTCCACTTGTACCCAGCTCAAGGAGCTTTTGGCAGAGAATGACAAAGAACATCCAGAGGATGACACTGATCTTGCAGAAGATCAGAATACCGAAAATGGGAGTGATGGTTCAACACCCCAAGATAGACGAGCACTTCCAGATGAACAGCTTGCTCTGGAAATACTAGCCAGGAGTGCAGCAATAGAAGCTCAACTCCTAGCTATACAGAAAGAAAAGAATTGGGCCTCTTACCCATCTCTGGTGGCAGTACAATAATAACTAGGGAGAAAGAGAATTCTTTAGACCCCCAAAACCCCAAAGGGATTGTCTCAAAATTATTTAAGGGTGATGACATCACCAAGTGATTCATTGCTTTTGAGACGGGCTACCTTAGCAGGCAGGTCAACAGGAATCTGTGGAGTGCTATCCTGTGGGAAATGATCTCAGGAAAGTGCAGGGATAGACTCCTGACAATAAATGAGGAAGAGGCTGAATCCTATGATCTCATGAAGGGTACCGTGATTCAAGCCTTTGGATTCACCACTGAAGGGTATAGAATCCGGTTCAGGGAGGCTCAAAAATCTCAGAGTCAGACCTGGGTAGATTGTGTAGACTAATCAGTGAAATCACTAGGAGGTTGGTTAGCTGGTAACAATCTGCATGACTTTGAAGAACACCTTTTAAGTAATTATTTCCAATAGAAGTTTCATCAATTTCTTGTAGACCTAGGTCCACTTTCTCCTGATGAATTGGAGAAGAAGGCAGGCACTGGGTCAAGACAAGGGTGACCAAGAATACCACTGGTGGGGGAGACCAAAAGAAAGAGGCCTAAAAGTCCCCCCCCCCCAAGGGAAAGAGGGTAACCCTAAAAACAAATAATCTTCTCCAGGCCTCCAAAACATGTTCAGGAAGGTAAAAAAAAAAAAAATGTAAAATCCGTATTTGTAAAGCGCGAACTACTCACCCTTACGGGTCTCAAGGCGCTGGGGGCCGTCGTGGAAATTAAGTGAGCTATTGCCCAGAGTCACATGGTGCTGAGCTGAGCTGCCGCCGGAGCCGGTGATCGAACTGTGAGCCCTGTGCTCCGAAGTCAGCTGCCCTGGCCGCTGCACCACACCTCTCCACAAGGTGGGCCTGAGACTCTTCACAGCCAAAGGGTGGGTATGAGGGAAAGAACTGGGATCCTAAGAAGGCTTTGTGCCGTGACTGTAGAACCACAGTGCACAAAACTGGAGACTCTACCTGTAAAAACAAGAAAAATGCCTCTAGTCCACCTGCAGTAAATGCAGATGCTAATCTGATGTAGCCACCTTAGCTGTCTGGCCCACTATTTTGCAAAAATACAGACAGCATCCTGTTATTAATAGGGTTAGGATGGAGGCATTGAGAGACACTGGTGCTAGTGTCACCATGGTGGCTGAGCAACTAGTGTCCTCTGAACAGTATCTGCCTACAAGGACCTATCCAGCCACTAATGCCGACAGTGTAACAAAACTCCATCCCATTGCTATGGTGTCCTTTGACTAGGGAGAGGTTGCTGGCCAAAGAGAGTTAGAAGTGTCTTCATCAATCCCAGTCGACTGTTTGCATGGTAATGATTTGGAGTCCTCAGCCTGGGCTGAGGCAGAAGGAAGAGTTTCTTAACTGTAACTCCAGTTCTCTAGTAGGGGTATTTCCATTATAGTAATAAGCACAGAATAGTCCCGCCCACGTGCGGGGACCCCAGAGCACTTCAATATATCTTCTTAAGTGTAAACTCTTGCCCTTCTTGAAGATGGCCTGCAAAGACACTTAAGACAGAGACAGATTATGCAGCCTATATACCTAGGCTACAATGGCCAGATTCCTCATCATGAAGACAAAAAAGGGCCAATATAAAGTAAATAAGGACAATTTGAGATGATCTGCCATCAGCATAAATCTCCCTCACAAACCCTTTTTTATGATAGAGTCCCATTGGACTTATTACAGGGCCAGATGGAATCCCATTGGACTTATTCAAGGAAGACCCAGTATTCTGGACCCCGGTGCTCACTGCAGTTTTTAATTCAGTCTGTAGTGAGGGAGTGCCAAAGTCGTGGCGGTCATCTGTTATAGTGCCTGTTTTTAAAAAAGGAAACATACACGATCCTAAATGCTATCGCCCGATATCCCTTTTGGACTCCTCCGTTAAAGTAATTGGGAAAGTTGTGCTAGACCGTCTATTGGACTGGATTAATGCCAATCACATCTTGGCTCCCAGTCAGTATGAGTTTAGGAAGGGGCTAGGCACAATCGAACAGTGCCTTAATCTCCACCTTATTCTGGCTAAATAAAAATATGCGAAGGGCGCTTCCACTCATCTGGCATTTATGGACCTGACTAGTGCGTTTGACTACGTCTCACGCTCTAAGTTGTGGGACATCTTAGTAAACATGGGAGTCGACGCGGGCCTGGTCTCTTTTTTGAGGCTTCTCCATCATGATCTTTCCGCTTCAGTGAGGTATGGTAATGCTGGAGAATGCTCAGAGCCGTTTAGCATGAAGCGCGGGGTGCGGCAAGGTTGCGTCCTTGCCCCAAACCTATTTCTCCTTTATACCAACGATTTGGAGAACACTTTAGTCTCGGTTGGGGCTGACGTCCCGCAAGTGGAGAAAAAGGCTGTGCCAGCGCTACTCTATGCAGACGACGCAGTCCTTTTGGCAATGGCCTAAAAAAACTCATTGCCAGCTATGTTAGTTTTATGAAGGACCTGGGATTGGAGCCAAACTACAAGAAAACGTTTACAATGATATGTGGCCCCAAAAATACTAATTCCCGCTGTCTGAACGTAGAGGGCAAAAAGTTGGAGAGGGTTAGTTCCTTCCCTTATCTAGGCTTGGAATTCGATGAAGGTTGCACGTGGCACACTTGCATAAAAAATAGAATAACACGATACACGCGAGCTGTTGGGACCACTTTCTCCCTTGCAATAACCATAGGTAAAAAGCCCATTGCCCAATTTTAGAGGTTTATAATCGTAAATGTATACCAATTTTAACATATGGCATGGCTATTTAGGGATATAGGGATGTCCTTGCTATGCAGATTGAGGAGAATAGATTTTGTCATAGAGTTTTAGGAGTACCCCCCTCATCGCCGCACTTTTCCCTCCATTTGGAGCTAGGTCTTGATTATGTCCAAGACACTATAAATGCAGCCCCATTAGCCACCTGGTGTTCTATTTGGGCAAACGAAGAAGCTGATTTTAATCGGGCTATCATTAGAGACTGTTTAAGTTATGCCCAAGGTCTTTCTATTCCTTGGCTTCAATACATTAAAACCTGCCTCACGGAACTTAGTTGTGCTTCACTGTTCGAGCACCCAGAATCAATTGGCAAAGGGGACCGACAGAGGGTTATGGATAGCTTTCGGAAGCACAAAGAATCCTCAAGGGAACTGTCTCAAGTGTCCAAACCCACTGTCAGAGATTACTGCCTTATTCAAGTACCTCCCTCAATTGCTCCGTATCTTTTATATGTAACTAATGTTTACTAAAGGAATTTGCTGACTAGATTTAGGCTGGGGTCATTTCGCTGGTTGATATGTTTTCCTTTGGGCCAGTATTCTCCTGAAACTATCACCACTTGCCCTTGTGATGAGCATTCGAGCCAAACTATTTTACATTTTGTCTTTTTTCTGTCAATTTTATCTTCCATTTACTAGGAATTTTTTACTACTGCTTTTGCGCAGAAATAATTTGCTAAATGCAAAGTGGCCCTGTATTTTTTCATGCAACTTAATGACTGTGATGTTTGCTTTCGCGAATTTTCTGAAGTGCACTTTAGCAAAGAGAAGGAGCATGTTGTTTTAATACCAATGCACTTTAGTAGCTCCTGAATGTATTGTATTTGTATTGCTGCTAAAATGCTTATTGTTGCTGCTAACTTTTTATTACTCTCTATAAGACTGATTTTAATATTTAATGTCATTGGCTAATATTGTCTGCTATATATGGATTCTGCTCATGTGCACTCCCACTTTAGCTACGATCAAATTATTGTCTTTGCCTGCGGTGTTATTTATTTTAAATGGAAAATGTGATTATAATTTCCTTAATGAGTTTGATTTTAATGTTGTTTGCTATCATGTGTATCTTTTATGACCTCTCTTCGGAAGGTCGAATAAAGAAAGAATTGAATTGAATTGGATAGAGATGAGGGAGAGCAGGATAGAGTAGCCTCGTAGGCTGTCATTATCTGGCTAAAAAAGGGAACTGTACCTTTAATAACCCAGAGACCACCAGTATCCCATCATGCTCAGCAGATGGCAGTTGCTTCAGTTCTTTTTGAAGGGAATGTGAGAGCATATGTAAATTGCATAAATACCTCTGTCCATTCCACCGGGGAGGAGGGAGGTTGCTTATGACTGTAATGGAAATACCCCTACGAGAGAACTGGAGTTACAGGTAAGAAACTATTTCTTCTCTAGTAGGGGATTTCCATTTATAGTCATAAGCACTGAATATAATAGCAAGCCCATCCCCACTGAGAGCGGTGGAGGGGTCAGAGGATGAACCAGGATGTTCAAGCAATGAGATTTCTGAGGGAAGCTTTCTCTACTTGAACATCTGCTCTAGCATCAGAGTCTAGGCAGTAATGCTTTGTGAACGTTAGAACTGATTTCGTAGAGGTTGCTTTATAAATTTCTATAATAGGCATGTTCCGCCATAAAGCAGCAGCAGCCACATCCCCCCTAGTGGAGTGTGCTTTAGGGTTATGTGAGATTGTTTGTTAGCTTTTTGATAGCACAATAGGATACAAGAAATTATTCATGAGAAATGGATTGCTTGTAGGTGGCTAAACCTGCACAGACCGGATCATAGTTGAAAAACAATTGGTTCGATCTGTGGATATTCCGTGTTTTCTCCTCACATCCAGGGAATGAAGAGTTCTTTCCGCTGGAGTAGAGGGAGTCTGAAAGAATATAGGAAATGAGATAGCTGGTAGACATGAAAGTCTGAAATACCCTTAGGGAGGAATTATAGGTGAGTTCTCAGATCCACTTTGCTAGAGTGAAAAACAGTGTATGGTTTATGAGAGCATTGAGTTTGGCTCTCGTTAACCCTGCAGACAGATGTGATCGGCACAAGGAAATTAGTTTCCCAAGATAGATGTTGGAGAGATGCTTTATGCATGGGATCAAAAGGGTCCTGCGTAAGGCGTACAAGGACTACAGTAAGTTCCCCTGGAGGGGGAAGGGCACCTAATGGGAAGGAAAAACTTTCTACAACCCCTTTAGGAAATCCTTGATGATGGGAAGCCTGGAAAAAAAAGGGTTTTAAAGGACGTTTTCTGTAGGCAATAAAAGCTACTAGGCGAACCTTTCTAGAAGAGAATTGTAAGCCAGCTTGACCCAACTGGATTAAGTATGGGGAAATGACATTTTTCATGGCAAGGTGTAGAGTCCACGCTCTTAGATGAATATCATATGCAAAATCTCATCCATTTCAAGGCATATGGCCCGCCTGTGGAAGGCCACTTAGCCTCTTCAAGAATGTCCATGCAGACTTGCGGCCAAACTAATTGTCCGTACTGCACTAGCTAAGAAGCCATGCTGTCTAATATAAGAGGAGAGATCGGGGTGTCCCATCTGGCCACTGAATTTCGTTAGAAGGTCTGGTCTGCATGGTAGTTTGAGATGTGGACGGACCGGAGAAGGAAGCCCATGAACCATCACTGAGGTGGCCACTCCTGAGGTATGAGGATCATCTTGAGTCTTGATTGGGACAATTCTATGAGGGCTGTTGGGATCAGGTGAATCGTCAGAAAATCGAAAAGAAATTTGCCGCACAAGTAGACCCATAGGGAATTTCCTAGTGTGCTTGGTGGGAAGTACCTCGAGGAGAAGCTTCTGTATTTTCTGTTGTCCGTAGTGACTAACAGGTCGATGGCCGGAGTTCCCCACCTTAGGAAGGTGATTTGGACGATGTCGTCATTTAAGACCCACTCTTGGTTCTCTTGCAAGAGTCTGTTGCGAGAGCCTGCTTGAGCATTTTGTACACCTGGAAGGTGAGCTGCCAGCACCTACGGACCCTACATTAGCTCCCCGTCGAGAAGAGAATCACCTTCAAGCTCCTCACCCACACACACAAGGCCCTCCACAACACCAGACCCGCCAACCTGAATAATCGCCTCGTGTTCCACGCTCCTAGGCGCTCTCTCTGCTCGGCCCAGCTCTCCCTCGCAGCGGTATCTCGGATCAAGAAAAGTAGAAGATGAGGGTGCTCCTTCTCCCGCCTTGCGGCCAAGGTTTGGAACTCCCTCCCTCTACACCTCCGACAGATGGCTTTGCTTCCCAAGTTACTAAAGGAACTCAAGACCTGGCTCTTCGATGGAACTCAGTGAACCTCCCGGATCTGCGGACCCCCCACCTCTGCCCCTTGCTGACCCCCCCACTCAGTGCCTTGAGACCAGCTACGGCTGAGTAGCTAGCGCTTTACAAACCCCTGATTGATTGATTGATTGAGCTGCTGTGATCATGAAGTCCTCTGGCTAGAAGCCATTTCCAGATTGTCTGGGACTTAGATGACAAGAGCCTGGACCTCATTCCCTCCCTGCTTTTTGAGGTAGTACATGGTTGTTGTATTGCCCGTCTGAAGCAGCAGGGAGTGGATCTGAAGGATGGATTAAATGCCTTCAGCGCTAGATGGACTGCGCGCAGCTCGAGGATGTATGTCGATTCCCTCTGTGCCCATTTGCCTTGGATTTGGAGGTGATCTATGTGGGCTCCCCATTCCAGTAGTGAGGTATCCGTGACTATCGTATGAGGAAGGACCCTCCGATGGAATGGCGTACTTCGAAGTAGGTTGGTTGGAAAGCCACACCATTTGAGGGAAAGCTTAGCATGAGGGGACAGCTGTATTCTGTCTTCTCAATTGCTTGCAGTTGGACCCACTGGTCCACTAGACATTCCTGCAGAGGGCGCCTGTGGAAACTGGCATTCAGAGCGAGAAAGATGTTGGAAGCTATTGAGCCGAGGGGCAAGAATACTGTTCTCACCGTTGGATGAGAGGCTTTCATGAGAGCCCGACACTTCCTAAGGATCTAATACCATCTCTCCTCCGAAGGAAACATTCTTGACTGTATAGCGTCGATGGAGACACCCAAATAGTGTAGAGTCTGGACCGGGAGAGGAGTTGAATTGTTGTGGTTGACCTGAAGGCCCAACCTTTGGAGGAGACAGCAAGTCCCGTTCAAATGAAGCTGAGCTTCTTGAGGGGTGGACGCTTTGATCAGCTAATCATCTAATTAAGGTTAGACATATATTTTGTGTCTCCGAAGGGCAGCAGCTACTGCCATGTACTTGGAGAATGTCTTGATTGATGTCTTCAGGCCAAATGGAAGTACGTGATACTATTAATGGTCTTGCCGAATTTTAGGAGCGACCTCAACTATATGCTTTGCAGCTGGCTTGCTGTAGAAGTAGGAGCCTTAAGACGAGGAATTAGTTGCTGTATTGATGTCCTTATTAAGCGCAATGAAGCCTGTATTAACTATTTGAAGAAAGACATCTCTTTGGACCCTGCGAAGATCATTCGCCAACTTCTCAATAGATTCCCAGAGTGCTGTCTCATAACAGCCTCTTGTACTGGTATCTTTCATGGTGCTTGCGGCCGTGGTTGATGGTCAATACGATATGTGAGACAGAAGATTCAGAGCAGAGGACAAGATCTTGCTCAGGAGAAATTGATATAGCAGAGTAACACAATTCCTGTGCTAGCTTAAGAGCACCGGTACTAAAGGACATAATAGCCACGACGCTGACCGTGGTATGTTAAGTGGTGCGGCACCTTTTTCCAGAACCGTCTGGAAGGAGAAGCTCCTCAAACTATTACTGAAGCCAAAGACAATGGGAATATTGTGATATTATGTTGAAAATCTTCATAGAGATGCTGCCTAGAAGGCAGAGTCTTGCTCTCCCAGGCAGGTCATTTAGACAAATAAAAAAGAGCATTTTATTTGACAAAAAAACACAATGTTCTGTCAGAAAAAGGCAGAAACTGCAAGGGAGACATGAAACACGTCGAATGAAGTTGTTGAAATCAAAAGAAAACAATGGGGGTGATTACGATGGCGGACGGACTTAAGTCGGTCCGCCATCGTCCTGGGGATTGGGACCGCCCGCCTATATGGCTGTGGTCCCGCAGCTCAAATTACACTGCAGCCGCCACCACGGCGGCCGTAAAAGGCAGTTTTAACATTGGATGGGGTGCTGCTGGCTGCAGCACCCACCGCAATGTTAAAAATGCAGATTTTGCTTTTCCCTGCACTACGTGGCAGGCACCACGAGGTGCCTGCCACATGGTGCAGGGAAATGTAGGGGGGCACTGCCCCCCAAGTGCAAAACGAAAGTGCCCCTGCACAGGGGGGGCCCGCAACGGGCCCCCAAAGTCAATCCCCACCAGCCTGTCCATGGTGGGGGAACCGCCATGGAAAGGCTGGCGGGATGCAGCATCCTAATGTGGCGGACGGTGCCTGCTAGGCACCGCCACCTTTCTAGGGATGTGGGCAGGTCCAACAGGCAATCGTAACGATTGCCTCTGTCGGACCCGTGGCGGACGGGCTCTCCGCCCGCCAGCACACCGCCCGCCGTCCTTATCTGGCAGGCGGCGAATGGCCTTATGATGGCGGTGAACCCGCCACCGGCAGGCTGCCGGTGGCGGATTCACCGCCATCGTAATCAGGCCCAATGTTTTTTGAGAGAAAAAGTCTAAAAATGCTGAGCTCAGTGCTCCAGGATCTTGTCAGCAGGAGCTGGAAAAAAGAACTGAAGCAACTGCCATCTGCTGAGCATGATGGGATACTGGTGGTCTTTGAGTTCTTAAAGGTACCGTTCCTTTTTTAGCCAGATAATGACAGCCTACGAGGCTAATCTGTCCTGCTCTCCTTCATCTCTATCATATATCATAAAAAAGGGTTTGTGAGGGAGATTTATGCTGTTGACAAATCATATCAAATTGTCCTTATTTACTTTATATTGGCCCTTTTTTTTCTTCATGATGAAGAATCTGGCAATTGTAGCCTAGGTTTACAGGCTGCATAATCTGTCTCTGTCTTAAGTGTCTTTGCAGGCCTTCCTGAAGAAGGGCAAGAGTTTACACTTAAGAAGATATATTGAAGTCCTCTGGGGTCCCCGCACGTGGGCGGGACTATTCAGTGCTTATGACTATAAATGGAAATCCCCTATGAGAGAACTGAGAAGCCATGCAGAAATGCTTTGAATCCCACACTGGGTGTGTGTGAAAACCAGAGCACAGAGCAGAGTCCAGAGTGAAAAAGAGGTGCTGGAAACTGAAATAATGGCCCAACCCTCCAAGAAATAAGACAGGAAGACTGGGGGACCAGCTTCCAATCAGACACCAGAACCTTTCCTCAGGAGGAAGAAGAGTCATCCCCAATGTTTCCTCAAATGTGTTTCCTCTGTGTGCAGCAGAGTAAGGTCTCTGTGCACTGCAGCCAAGGCTATGTGTGCCAAGAACTCGACTGCACGTGTTGTCGTGTAGTTCCTATAAACCTATATAGGATCTGCACGTTTCGACAACATACACTATGGGATTGGTGTCAGACTGATTCTAGACACCCCTACCGGGTATGTTAGCCTGTATACCAGCTAGCTCACAGTGCCACTAGAAACCCCTCTTACAAAGGAGAGAATAGTTCTTGGCAACTATTGAACAATGCAACCCTGATCCCTCAGAATCGTGGAAACAGTGTACTACTTTTCGCTCAGTCACTCGTGCTCACTTCGTCTCAGAGAGATACACAGAATAAACGGTGGGGAGGTTTTCCAATAAGCATTTATTGAACCATCCTCATTCTAGTGTAAAATAGGTGTGCTGAAATAACCATTAGATAGTAACAGATATAAATGATTATAAGCACTAACAGAGTAAAAGGATGGTAGATTTCTACCATCGTGCTAAAACAATGAATATAGGCAAGTATATAAAATACATGACAGTAAAATGCGTACTCCTACAATGCAACCATAACTAGATGTACCTAAGTGTACCTAGCATGTATGTGGGTGTAAAAGCCAAGAAACTCTCTAGGATAAAGTCAACCCCATTACCTGAAGTGAGAGACTGTGGGGCCCCGTCTTGGTCTCGAGATGGACACCCCGCAAGGGATATCAGACCACTGCGAGCTGGAGTGTCTGAGTGCAGGAACCCAGCGTCTCGCAGAGGTGTATCAGCATGGAAGTCCCTTTCTGCCCTGACTACCTCAGCAAGATATGGTGTATATATACCCAAAGTGGTACCCCCCGGGGATATACCTTGCTGTGTCATGTCGGACTAGGATGACGGAAGGAATGACCCTCATACATAGTTATTATGCAGGAGATGGTAGGCCTGTTGTCCTGCTGTGATTCCAAGAATCCTCATGCATAATGAATGAGGTTTAAGCTTTTTGGAGAAAACCCCATGTCATCTCTGGACATTACCGTAACTAGGTAAAAGGTCAGTACTAAGAACCGTTATGTAGTGTAACATCAGGGGAATATAGGTGAAAGGCGTATTCACTACCTGAGCCGATATTTGGGTACCTATATGGAACATAACAGTGTGGGTACAGCGACAAATATCAGTGCAAATATCACTCCAAACTTTTGCTCAACAAAGTGAAAAGACAGTATATTTGCACACATACAGCGCAGCGTGAAGGGTCTCAAGGCAGGTTTGCAATTTAGATACACTTCGGGTTTAGAAAAGCACAGGACTCCAACGGTGGTACCATTATAAGATTTTAATAAAGATTCTCAATTGGAGCACTGTTCATAGGGTGGGGAAATGTTGGGAGCCTATACAAGATCACATATACATAATAAGTTACGCAATTACATAACATATTTACATTTTCATGTGCAAGCTACCGACTAATGTCTGGATATCCAGTCTGAGAGATAGTGAAATATGTGGCATCCAGGTAAATATGGACTATGAGAGAGGGCGGTTCAGGCAAGCCAAGTGCCATCACTATATGGGTGACATGGTTGCTTCTCACGTCGATCCTTGCCATTTTTCCAGTGCTGATAAACTCTATTGACGTAAATTTTCCCATTCAGGCGGTAGGCCTTTGTCCTCATCAGTATATCGAAATGCTTCTCCTCTAGTCTATTTCTCAATCTACTCTTGATAGTGTTCATGAGGCTGAATCCTCGTTCACAATCTGCGCTAGATGCTTGAAATGTTAAGCAGACATCAGCAAGCTAAGACACCACATTATACTGTGCAGCATTGCGTATAGTGAAATTCACCATGTCTTGAAAGGTGCTAAATAACCCACCCTTTACATGTTCTGCCACCACATATTTATATTCTCTATGTTGTCGAACAACATTTTCTGGTGTTTCACAATCACCCACATTTTTCTATACTTTTCAACAAGTCTTTGTACATTCTCAGTCCCAAAATCAAAATGTGATTGTGTTGCTATTGTTTAACCACAAAAAGCTGCTCCTAACTGAATGGCCACTATGAGGTTTGAGATGTATTTGTGAGTGAAGACATCTCACAAAATGTGACGGACTGGTCTCACACACCACCTGGTGTCATGCTTCATCATTGACCAGTCCTCGCCCTCTAAAACCTTGGTTTGATAGAGGGCGGGCATACACCTGACGACAGGGATGCACTTCTAAACTAAGTGGGGGCCCATAAATAAGTGAGTGTAGTTAAAAATCATTATAGTTATCTTTGTCGTATTTTTAATGTGAAAGGTAACTATATGATATTAAAATCAAATGACGGTATATGGGGGAATTAATGTCCCCTAACCGTTATGTGAGAGGTCAACACGTTTCTGCCTTGATGGCCCAATTGGGTCCAGGGCATTCATCAGGACCTAAAAAGAACATGAAGGGCTCCGTTCTTACCAGCTGGTGGCAAGAGTAAACCACTGTGTGGGCGTGAACACTGCCACTCTCCACAGTTTGATGGCTTCTAATTTCAAGCCCTAAATACCAAAGCTACTTGCCCCATGGAAGGAGGGGAGGGGAAACCCCTGTTGTCACTCCTGCTTCAAGGGATGTACATCAGGGAGGAACGGGAGAAGTCGCCTAGGAACCACATGGGAAATTTCCCTTGAAGCATGTGTGACAACAGGGGTTTCCCTCCCCTCCTTCCATGGGGCAAGTAGCTTTGGTATTTAGGGCTTGAAATTAGAAGCCATCAAACTGTGGAGAGTGGCAGTGTTCACGCCCACACAGTGGTTTACTCTTGCCACCAGCTGGTAAGAACGGAGCCCTTCATGTTCTTTTAGGTCCTGATGAATGCCCTGGACCAAATTGGGCCATCAAGGCAGAAACATGTTGACCTCTCACATAACGGTTAGGGACATTAATTCCCCATATACCGTCATTTGATTTTAATATCATATAGTTACCTTTCACATTAAAAATACGACAAAGATAACTATAATGATTTTTAACTACACTCACTTATTTATGGGCCCCCACTTAGTTTAGAAGTGCATCCCTAGTCGTCAGGTGTATGCCCGCCCTCTATCAAACCAAGGTTTTAGAGGGCGAGGACTGGTCAATGATGAAGCATGACACCAGGTGGTGTGTGAGACCAGTCCGTCACATTTTGTGAGATGTCTTCACTCACAAATACATCTCAAACCTCATAGTGGCCATTCAGTTAGGAGCAGCTTTTGCGGTTAAACATTTATTGTTGGAGGCTGCTAGCTCCTAAGACCCCGCGCCTCTTGTTCCCTTCTCCACACAACGTGGAGTTTTTGTGGTTCTGTGATTGTGTTGCTATTGCCTAGAATTCAAAACTTGCCCATTCTTTCAGTTCATCTTCAGGGAACTCTTTTTGCATGTGCTCACAAAGAAGGGAAACAATAGACAAAATAGGCCCACTGTCAAACTCTTGTCCTTCCCTGTACAACAGCATCATATCTCTTACTGTGCTGCTCCAAAAGAGAGTGTCCCCCAAGTGCTGTTCCTAAATGTAACCAATCTTTGCTCTTGCATACTGTACAGCTTCAACAGCAGTCAGAGAACTTTTTTGGAACATTTTGCACAAAGATGCAAATTCACCCTGAATGTCATTAAGTACTACAAGAGAAATATGGCAGTTTGAGTCTGATAACTTTTTGTAACAATATTTAGCAACTGGATCATACTCCTCAACTTTCTCATGCTCAAAGTACTTAAGAACAACCTCGTAATTACGAATTAGTGCACCAACTGTAAAATGCCTTGAAAGCCATCTAACTTAACTCAATGGCCTAATGGATACCACTTCACTTTCAGTGACTGATGTTATTTCATCCAGCTTGGACGTCCTTGCAGGAGATCTGGAGAGCATAGTGTAGACAGCCCTCAATAATGTCTCCATCTCTTTAATCATTGGAACCCTCTTTCAGGCATCATCAACTCCCAAATCTTCTCGATGGGTGACACAATGCTGCTCAACTAGATGAGGAATGGATTGTTTAAGGCGAGTAGCAAACCATTATTCTTGCCCAGCATCACAGACGCACCATTGGATGTCAACATGAGCATTTTCATAAGGCCCAGTTCATTAGCACCGTAGAATTCTTTCACAGCAGTTGTGATAGCCTCAGCATTACAACTAGTCAGCTTCACTATGCCCCAAAACAGTGTTTTGTGCTCTGTTGACGTCACAGGTCGGAACTTGAAGTTCAGGATGAGCATTTTTGTAACAGAAATATCTGTGCTCTCATCAATTATCAATGTGGGATACAAAGTGTTGCGAAATTCTGCCATAGCTTCACAGTGTATTACGCTATTGATGGCCTCAAGGAACTCAAAGGCATAGTTCTTGCTCCCTCAGCTGTCTGGTATCTTCAGATACAAAGCTAAGTGGTCATGGATGTCTTGGACAGACAACACTGAATATTCATCTTGACCACCAGCAACAAGTTGTTGAGAATCTTTATATCCTCAGGCAGGGATCTTTGTCCTTCAACCACTTCTATTCTGTTTGCTTTGTCAGTGGCAGTTTCTGTCAGCATTGCCCGCACTCCATAACCAAACCTGGCAGCAACACTTTAGTTTCTCAGTATCACCAAAGCATACTTGTGAACTTTACTAGTTAGATGGCGTTTCATGCAATCCAGTTTCCAGCCATCACTCCATTTCTTCCCTGTAGAAAAGTCCCCAACAATCTTGGCTTCGGCACATGCTGTGCAAATCAAGCCCACGTCTGGACCTTATTGAAACAGTTCCCCGAGTTGCACGCAAACCTTGCGTCATGATTTCTGTGTCTCAGCCTCCATAATTTCTTTCATCTACTCTTCCATGAATACAAGGCAACATTTATTCCTCTGAGGTGAAGCACTGCACTCTGCAGAAGTTACAGCTTTACACTTGAACCTTTTTGGGCTAACAGGTTTTAGCCTGCTATGCCACAAAGCCTGTAAAATAAAGGAACATGAATAAAGTTGGTGCGTATGAGAAAGCATGGGTAAAGTATGTTGTTATACTACAATGTAAAATAAAGTTTAACTCTACCAAACAATTACCTATTTGTACTCCCGTATGCCTGCTCAAATATGTGTGTGGTACTGTCAGCGAAACCTGCAACAGAAGAAAGCATGGGTAAAGTATGTTGCTATACTAAAATGTGCACCACAGTTTAACTCTACCAAACAATTACATGTTTGTTCTGCTTCTACTCACGTATGCCTCTTCAAATGTGAGGGCTACTGTCTGCCAAACTTGCAACAGAAAAAATCATGGATAAGGTATGTTGTTATACTACAATGTACAAGATGCACCACAATTTAACCCTACCAAACAATTACCTGCTTGTTCTGTCTGTGCTCACATCTGCCTGTGCAGTTGTATCCGTAGTATGGTCTCTCAAACCTGCAAAAGGAAAAGGGTGCATATTGTGAATCTATTTATCCAGCAACCCCCTAATCCAACCAGGAACGTAAACAGAATTACCTTGTCTTTGTGGGTACTCACGCCTGACCATTCAAATCCAAATACCTTACAGACTGCAAACCTGCAATTGAAGACAAGGGGGCACATGCATCAAGGTAGGCTTTTGCGATTCCTTAATTGCGAATATTAAGGAATCGCAATTAAGGAATCGCAAAAGCCTATGTATGTAGGAATCGCTAAAAAAATAGCGATTCCTAAACATTCCTTAATTGCGACTCGCAAAGTGCGAGTCGCAATTAAGGAATGGCATACAGGTCCATAGGAATGAATGGGAATTGCATGCGCAATTTGCGAGTACCCAATAGGTACTTGCAAATTGCGCATGCAATTTCAAGTGCAAGGGTGCCAAAGGGACACCCTGTTGCACCCCTGAAATTACAATTTTGCCACATGTTGCGCACACACATGCCCCAAGGGCATGTGTGTGTGTAACATGGGACTTTGAAAAATTCATTTTGGTGCATTTTTCAAAGAAATCGCAAATTACCATCATCTTTCAAATGACGCTAATTTGCGATTCTTACTTGCGAAATCGCAATTTTTTTTTCTTTAATGCATTGCATTTAAGGATTCACAATTTGCGATCCCTTAAATGCAATAGCAATTAAAGTAATCGCAAATTTTGCGATTTCTTATATAGCGATTTTTGCATTTGGGATGATGCATCCCAAATGCAAAAATACCGGTCGCAAAGGGGCAGATTCTGCGAATCTGCCCGTTTGCGACCGGTATTTCGTTTAATGCATGTGGGGGAAGATCCTTATCAAAGGCTCTAAGAGTTACAAACAATGTATGTGACTGTTCCAGAGACTCCAATAGGAAAAGCGACCAAATAGTTACCTGGGATTCCAGTTTAAGCCAAACAGGCACGTGCCCATGTGCTTCATTATTAGCATCCATTGCGCTAAACTGGTCTATAAATCTGCATTGTGTGTTCCACCTTCTGTGATGCAGCTTTTCCCTGGCATTCAAACTGTGCAAGTGGTTGAGTTGGGTGAACCAGGAAATTTACAAGGAAGACTGAGCCGCACACAAGCCTTCAAAAGATCCCACATGGACATGATGCAGCAAGTGGCGTACAAAAATATGATAAAGACTTTCTAATTAAAGATAAGCTACTTCTCTAACACTTCTCTTTTCTTGTATCACCTTCACTACACTAATCCCCCCACACAATACACCCACTCACCTGCATTTTGTTTACCTTTTGCCATGTCAATATTTTAACAGCTGTGCGTCTCATTCACACACGTTTATTTGTAATCGCAATTACAATAGACCATGGGTACTCGCAAATATTTTCCCAGGGGCCAAAAATGTTTGGACACTGTGTATCCGAAGGGCTCTCACTGATGCCGGCATGGTGGTGGTCAGGGATATGGGAGGTGTTGTTAAGGTGGATGGAGGGGCAGGGCAGCATGTACATTTAGTGGCTGAATTAAATTGCACATTGTGGTACCAGATAACATGGGATCTATACTGGCTTCCCCGCTTGACCAAACTGTGTGATCCTAAGCAATTGTTTTATATCACTTTCGCTCTTGCATATCCCATTGTTGCCCATTGTGTGTTAAGTATCACATGCGCAGGACATAAATAGTGGGAGAAGAATCATTTCCAAACCCACTCAAAGCATGTTGTATTTACAAAAAATCTGGTTGCTAGATGTGAGTTTTTTTTATTTTAAAAATCCTCTAAATTCCTAAAATGTTTGGTAATTGCTTTACCTCAAATTCAAAGACAGAAAAAAACAAATCTTCCTCCCCCTTTCTGAAGTCCTATACAAAAGAGCTTCACGTATTACTTCTTCCTTAAATTTAGAGCAACTATGGCATAACATCACATCAAAGGGGGTGAAAACAGGCTTCAGTAAAATCTTTTTGGAGTTTTAATAAACGCAAATGGAATTTAGACGCACTTAACAGAGCTTACCACAAACTGAACATGATTGAAAAAAATAATGCAGCTCTAGATAAGGTTATTCAGATACTGCAGGCGACAGATGGTTGTATAAATCCTCAAACAAGAACCAGAATGTGTTGAGAGCTCAACTATTTAAGACAGGTGGCTTTTGCTGCTCTTACAAAATTCACTTCACTTCTATGCCTACTTCTAAGCACTTTTAGTTCTAATCATTGTAAGGTGGCTGAATGGAGAAGGATAAGTTACTTACCTGTAATCCTAGTTCTCTTCCAGGGGTATCCTCATCAAAGTCATAAGCACTGAATATTCCCGCCCATGTGCGGGGACCCCGGAAATAATAAAAATTATATATGAAAAACATATATATATACAGCTCTATATATATAAAAACATATATCATTTTTTCTAGTATCAATGCAGCTCTCGTATAGGAGGCTAAACAATGTAATAAAAACACAAAATTGCTTTTGCAAATATACATAATACATGTATAAAAACACATGAGGGCAAGATGCACTTGAACTCTGTTTTTAATGAGTAAATCTCATGAGTAAACTGCAAAAGAAAACACAGGCATTGTTAGCCTACAGGAAGCATTGTAAACCAACATAGAAAATGAAAGCAGTCTTTCATAAAAACTGGCACTGTGCCTTTAAGGCAGCCATGACCCCTAGCTTCCCATCATGCCTCAGGGGTCACAGTTAGGTCAGTTGTTCTTTGCGTAACCCTGAAGATCAGGGCACAAAGATAATATTTAACAATGAAATAATCTCATTTGCCTGGGGAGGTGGGCAGGTTGGTTATGATTTTGATGAGGATACCCCTGGAAGAGAACTAGGATTACAGGTAAGTAACTTATCCTTCTCTTCCAGGGGATCCTCATCAATAGTCATAAGCACTGAATAGAATAGCAAGCCCACATCCACCTGCAGGCAAATGAGAAACGCAGTGACCTTGTTAACAACAACCGAAAAAAAATCAGCTGTTGAACAGATTCCTCAAGGAGGCTTGACCTACTTGAGTGTCCGCTCTAGTATCTGAGTCAAGACAGTAATGTCTTGTAAATGTATGCACTGATCTCCAAGTAGCTGCTTTGCAGATCTCAGAGAGCGGTACATTATGGAGGAAAGCAGTCGTAGCTGCTTTTCCTCTAGTGGAATGAGCTTTGGGAGCGGACCAAAGAGGCTTCTCTGCTAACTGGTAAGTCAATTTGATGCATGAGACTATCCATCTGGAGATGGACCGCTTTGATGCTGGGAAACCTGTTCTGATCGATCCATAATTAACAAATAGTTGATCAGACTTCCTTAATGGCTTCGACCTGTCCAGATAAAACTTCAAAACCCTTTTAAGGTCTAATGAATGTAGAGCCCTCTCAGCTGGAGTGGAGGGATTGGGAAAAAAGGTCGGAAGAGAAATAGATTGATTTACATAAAAATCAGAGACCACCTTCGGAAGGAAGGAAGGATGAGTCCTGAGGACTACCCTATTGAGATGAAAAACCAAGTAGGGCTCTTTAGAACATAGGGCCTGTATCTCACTCACCCTACGAGCTGAGGTGATAGCTACCAAGAAAGCTACCTTCCACGTAAGGTGTTGTAATGTTGCTTTGTGGATAGGCTCAAAGGGTGGACCCATCAATTTTGACAGAACCAAGTTCAACTCCCAAGGAGGTGAAGGAGGTAGGACCGGAGGAAAGACCTTCTTGAGACCCTGCAGGAAATCCTTCACCACCTGTAGTTGAAAAAACGAGGGCTGAGAAGGAGAACGCCTGTACGCCGTAATGGCAGCTAGGTGTACCTTAATGGATGAGAATTTCAAACCTGCTCTGGCTAGGTGAAGTAGATAAGGCAAAACTACCTCCTCCTGCCCCTTGGTAGGACTACAATTATTTTGCATACACCAAATGTAAAAACGTTTCCATTTGCAGGCATAAGAATGCCTTGTAGAAGGTCTCCTTGCCTCCTTCAATATGGTCATGCAGTCCTGTGGCAGACCTAAATACCCATACTGGAGGACCTCAGGAGCCATGCTGTTAAGTTCAGTGACGGAAGGTTGGGGTGATAAATCCTCCCGTTCATCTTGGATAACAGGTCCGGTCTGCACGGCAGTCTCTTGTGTGGGCAGACTGACAGATGAAGAAGGTCCGGATACCACCACTGCCTCGGCCAGTCCAGAGCAATTCATTGTGGTGTCTGAGTGTGATAGCTTGGTCACCACCTTCGGGATGAGAGGCAGGGGTGGAAAGGCGTACACAAATGCCCCTGACCAGCTGATCAAAAGGGCATTCCCCTTCGATCCTGGTCGGAAGTACCTGGAGGCGAAGTCTCGGCATTTTGTGTTTTCTTCGTCCGCGAACATGTCTATGCTCGGACGGCCCCAAGCTCGAAAGATGTCGTCGACCACCTCGTCGTTGAGGACCCAGTCCTGCTGTTCCTCGAAGTGACGGCTGAGGGCATCTGCCTGAGAATTCTGCTCTCCCGGCAGGTGAACCGCTGTGATGGATAGATTCCTCGCCAGAAGCCAGTGCCAAAGGGTCTGTGCCTCCAAAGAGAGGGTCCTCGAGCGAGTTCCTCCCTGTTTGTTCAGGTAGTACATGGTGGTGGTATTGTCCGTCTGTACTAGGATGGAACTCGCCTGAATCGAAGGGAGGAAAGCCTTGAGAGCCAGATGAACAGCCCTTAGTTCCAGCATGTTTATGTGGTACAACTGCTCTTTTGATGACCATAGGCCTTGCGTCTGGAGAGACCCCATGTGGGCTCCCCATCCTTGCAGGGAGGCGTCTGTGATCAGAGTTTGAGAAGGAGGAGCTTGATGGAACGGTACTTCTACCCTCAGATTGTCTTTCTTCATCCACCACGGGATGGATGCTCTGGCTGTGCGTGATAGACAAATTTTGTCTTCCCAGCGAGAAGACCGTTGATCCCATTTGTCTTCTAGATCTTGTTGTAGAGGACGCATTTTCAATCTGGCATTGGGCACCAGAAAAATGCAGGATGCCATCGATCCTAGCAGGGAGGCGATCTGACGCACTGAAGACAGTCTGTTGTGTAAAATCTGTCTGCCTTTCTGAATGATGGATAATTGTCTCTCCTCCGAAGGAAACACTTTTCCTCGCTCGGAGTCTATCAGCGCCCCCAGGTAGTGGATTGCTTGAGTGGGTTGCTGCGTCGATTTTTCGAAGTTCACATGTAGGCCCAGTTTTTGACAAAAACCTAGGCACTGCTGGAAGTGGTTCATCACACTTTGTGGAGAGGGACCTTTTAGCAACCAATCGTCCAGATAAGGGTAGACAAAGATGCATCTGCGTCGCAGAGCAGCCGCCACTACTGCCATGCATTTCGTGAACACCCGAGGAGCTGACTTCAGTCCGAAGGGCAGCACTTTGAACTGATAGTGGGATGTTCCGACTATGAATCTTAGATATTGCCGGTGATGCTGATTTATCGGTATATGAAAATAAGCATCTTGTAGATCCATCGAACACATCCAATCCCCTTTGCGGAGGTGAGGATATATTTGGTGGAGAGCCAACATGCGACATTTTTCTCGTTTGATGGACTTGTTGAGTGTTTGCAGATCCAGAATGGGCCTGTATTCCGACTTTCGACCTCTTTTCTTTACCAGGAAGTATCTGGAATAAACTCCTCGACCTCTTTGTGACCGTGGAACCTTCTCTATGGCTGATTTTTGGAGAAGTATTTCCACTTCCCTCTGCAGCATGTTGATCTGGCCGCACGATGATGGTACTGGAGAGATCGAGGGAGGACGACGTCGGAAACGTAGAGAGTATCCATTCTGCAGCGTAGCCAACACCCACTGATCCTTGGTGATGTCTCGCCACTCTTGCAGATGATTCGCAACACTTCCTCCTACTGGAGCGGTGAACTGTTCTGGAGGAAGCGGGCACTCATTGCTTGGCTGGAGCTTTGGTTGAAGTAGAGGACTGACGGTTCCCTCCTCTTCCCCTGTTGGATCGCCGGCTTTGAAATTGCGATTTCTGCTGACCCTGTTGGCTTTGGTTCTTTTGCCAATGAGGGGTTTGAACCCTCTGTTGGAAGGAACGGCGATCAGTATTGCGGTAGCGGCGATGAAACTCTTTTTTCTTTTCCAGCCCCACCGCCTTCAGGGTATCTAGCTCGGTCTTCATCCGTGCCATCTCTTCATCGGTATGCGAGCCAAACAACAATGACCCGGAAAATGGCAGGTTGAGGATACGTGACTGTGCCTCTGGATTCAATGCTGTTAGGCGAAGCCATGAAGATCTTCTGGCACAAATTCCGTGGGCGTAGGAGTGTGCTGAAAGCGTAGCTCCATCAGCTGCAGCACTAATTACCTGGTTCGCTACCAGGCTGCCCTCCTGTACAATTTCTTCGAAGTCCTTACGGTCTTCCTTGGGCAGTTTGTCTGTTAAACGCTGTAGCGAATCCCATAAAGCTCTATCGTAACGCCCTAATAGAGCTGACGCACTGGAGACTTTAAGCATGGATGCAGAAGTGCCACATACTTTTCTCCCCCATGAGTCTTGTGTCTTGCTCTCCTTGTCCGGTGGGACTGTGGACGAGGAGGCCACCGAATGGGTTTTTCTGGCAGCAGCCACTATTACAGAGTCCGGTTTAGGATCTGACTTTAAGAAAGATGGATCTTCCTCCGGAGGACGATACTTTTTCAGAATTCTCGCTGGTGCCGTTTTGAGAGTGGCCGGCGTAAGAAAAATGTCCATAACCGGTTTCAGAAGCCCAGGTACCAGTGGGAGTAACGGGCGAGAGGAAGCCTTCTGCTTCAAGGTTTCGAAAATAACCGAAGAAGTACTTTGCTGAACAGGCATAGGAATGTTCAGTTTGGCCGCCCCTCTGGAAAGCACCTCCTGAAATGTGCTTACATCGTCCACCGGAGAGATCCTCGACGGTGGACTGTCAGTAATGGTGGGCGAGTAGTCTCTTTTTGAGGAGTACGTTGAGGAGGTGGCAGGTGTTGGAGACCTGCGTCTTCTCCTCCTGCTGCGTGATCTTGAACTCCTTCTGGATGTTGGTGCAGGAGAGCGAGTACGAGCTCTTCCTCTTGGTGGAGAAAGATCCGCATCTTGTGCCAGGTGAGCCAGAGGGGACCTGCGAGCAGGACTGGGATCCCGTCTAACACCTGCCTGTGTATGATCCGCCCAGTGGTGTAATGGACGATTCCATCTGGGCGAGAGATGAATGGACGGAGACTTCTCCGCTGTCACAGGAGAACGACGTGGAGACTTCCGTCCTTCCTGCTGAGCCTTTTCCACTGGACGTTGATGACCAGAGGGAGAGTCCTGGCTACTTGAAGATGAAATAATCACCTCTGGAGAACCAGACCTGGCTATAGAATGGTAGGAGCCTGCTCTCGACGTCGATGAAGGGGATGGAGAGAGACTTACAGGGACTGACACCGACGGAGACCTCTGTCTCGACGTCGATCTTCTTGATCCCGGCGAAGACATGCGCCTCGACGCCGACTGCCTCGACGTCGAACTTCTTTGCTTTGACGGAGTACGCTGCTGAGACGCCGAGCGCCTCGCCGACGGAGATGTGCGTCTCGACGTCGATCTTCTTCGCTTCGGCGGAGGGCTACGCCGAGCGCCGCTTCGACGGAGAGTCGTGCCTCGACGTCGATCGTCCTCGCTTTGACGGGGTATCCATCCTCAACGTCGAGTGCCTTTCCTTCTACGGAGGACTGCGCCTCGACGTCGGCTGTGAACGCGACGGAGACTGCTGTCTCGACGTCGACAGTGTTGCTGGCGTCGACGGAGGCTTCGGCCTCGACGTCGACGACTGGACATCTGACAACCTCTGCTTCGACGCTGATCTGCGCTGAGACGGCAACGGCGACATCGGCCTCAACGTCGAAGATTACTTACGTTTCGGTGTCGATGATCTGTGTCTTGACGTTGATCGTCAAGTCGACGGCGGAGGATCTTGTCTCGACGCCGGACGCTGTTCCATCGACTTAGCTTTTGAAGAATGGCGCTCCTGCACCAAGGTCCTTGACGACGACTCCGCCGCCGGTACCTTCGACGTTGAGCCCGACACCGAAGGGGAACATATCGGGACCTTGCTCGACGTCGAACGCGCCCTCTTCTTTGTTCTAACAGGAGACCTACCTCTTTCTGAGAGGCCATAAAGACGGATTCTCTCTCTGTCCTTGATGGTTCTATTAGATAACTTCCTGAAGTGTTGACAGGAGGCAGGAGAGTGAGAGTCCGGTAGACAGAGGATGCACACATCATGTGTGTCTGACTTGGCCTTCTTTTTGCCACAGGCAGGGCAAGGATCGAACAAAGAAGGCATTTTTTGACCGAAAATATCACTTTCTGCCACAAAAAAATGGTTTAATCCTCACACTAGTATCAAAAGACGTCAAGTGAGGTAGAAAAACCCACAAAAAAACTAGGTATTTTTGACAGAAAAGTCATAAAAGAGAGAGCTGAGATTCCAGGGTCCTGACAGAAGGAGCCGGAAAGAACAACTGACCTAACTGTCACCCCTGAGGCATGATGGGAAGCTAGGAGTCATGGCTGCCTTAAAGGCACGGTGCCAGTTTTTATGAAAGATTGCTTTCATTTTCTATGTTGGTTTACAATGCAGCCTGTAGGCTAACAATGCCTGTGTTTTCTTTTGCAGTTTACTCATGAGATTTACTCATTAAAAACAGAGTTCAAGTGCATCTTGCCCTCATGTGTTTTTATACATGTATTATGTATATTTGCAAAAGCAATTTTGTGTTTTTATTACATTGTTTAGCCTCCTATACGAGAGCTGCATTGATACTAGAAAAAATGATATATGTTTTTATATATATAGAGCTGTATATATATATGTTTTTCATATATAATTTTTATTATTTCCGGGGTCCCGTACATGGGCGGGAATATTCAGTGCTTATGACTATTGATGAGGATCCCCTGGAAGAGAAACGCAGGTTACACATCTACAGCAGATGGACTGACACAGAACCTGCATCCCCAAGGGCATATTTTATGGAGCTATGTAATTGTGATTTTTATATAAAGCGTCATGCCTTGTAACTGAGATGTTTTAAGGCATGGACAAAGAGGGCTCTTGACCAGGGCCCCAGCCCCCTGATACAGCCAGCTATGTTATGTAGAGAGTCTTGCCTAGATGACCTTGAATAATTTCTAAACAGACTGTAGTAAATAGTGTTTTTCCATCTTTTATTGTTAATGTGTGAGAGACTATTACAGACATTTTGCAGACAAAAAGTGTTTTTGTTTCATGCAACTATCATATAAAAAATTTCTTTTAGACCAATACAGGACCTCACATATGAGAAATAGGAGGGTGTCACAGAGATTATTTGCAGTTATATCAGTGAGCTGCTGCTGTGTTACAATTCTGAAAACACACATCACTATCCTTGAATATCAGATGAAAACACATTTAGAATTTGACCAAAGAGGGCATGAAAGAGCTGAAATTGGATCAAAAAATCAAAGCTGTTCCGAACAGGGCCCCCCAAAATACATTTTGCCCAGGGGCCTGCCGTGGTTCTGAACTGGTTGCATTCCTTTTGCTAAAAGGAGCATGGCTGTGGGGCAGATTGTGTGCCTTTTTGAAAGTACTCATGTTAATCGCAGCGCCCGTCATGCTTCTACACGGCGCTGCACATGAATATTTTCAAAAAGGCACAAAATCTGCCCAGCAGCAGCGCTCCGATTAACTACAGGCATGCAGTAAATCTAGAAGCACGACATGTGCTTTCATATGATTCCATCTTTTATCCAAGGCTTATCCGGAAAACATTATCCCTCACCCCAGAAGCTTCATCCTGCCCTGCAGAGGATAGTGAATGTATCAAGTGAGCAAGACATTTGTCAGCACAGCTTTACCCTAAGGATCTTGGTACAAGAACTGCACGAAAAAGATGGCAATTGAATCTCCTAACAGAACAGGTGGTCCTTGACGGCTTTATGAAAAAATCTGTGGTGTACAATAAAAGGACCTCTAAAGGACCTCTGATGACACGGATGTTTATAAAAAAAAATGCATGTGACAAAATTAAATCTTTATTGATAGTGAATTTCATGTATCCTGGTGTACCTATGCCCTGGCTATCTTAGTACCATATACTAGGGACATATAATGGTACATCAGTAGCCAATCTGGGGTATACCTAAGTACTCACCATGTCCAATTTAGGGAAGAAGCACAGAGACTGAGGTCCTAATTAGCAGGATCCCAGTCAGACTAGTCAGTAAAACAAAATGACACCAGCAAAAACTAGGGGTGATCATGAAAGCAGATCCTACTTTCCTACACAACCCCCCCCCCCAAAGGTAAGGAGATGAGACTAACCTTGCCCAGTTGAGTCTTCATTTTCTGAGAGGAAATATCTGGAGAATCGATCTGCGTTGGCATGGTTCCTCCCAGGCCTATGTTCCACTGAAAAGTCCATCCCCTGTAGGGAAATTGACCAACTCAAAAGTTTGCTATTTTCACCCTTCATTTATTTAAGTCATCAGAGGGGCTTATGGTCTGTCTGAACAAGGAAGTGAGTACCAAACAGGTATGGCCTCAAGTTCTTCAAGGCCCAGACCACAGCAAAGGCCTCCCTCTCTATAGCTGACCAACGTTTCTCCCTGGGGGTCAAACTTCTGCTTATAAAAGCTACTGGTTGGTTCTGGTTCTCTGCATTAGGTTGTCACAAAACAGATCCTACCCCTATCTCAGAAGCATCTGTCTGGACAATGAAGGTTTTGGAGTAATCATGACTTTGCAGAATGGGAGCAGTGCACATGGCTTGCTTTAGGTCATTAAATGACCTTTGACAGCTAACTGTCCACTGAACTTTCTTAGGCATTCTCTTGGAGGTGAGATCGTTAAGGGGAGGCAAAAATGACCCATATCCCTTAACAAACCTCCTGTAGTACCCAGTCAGACCCAAGAAAGCTCTGACCTGAGTCTGGGTAGTGGGAGCAACCCAGTCCATGATGGTCTAGGTTTTGCTCTCCAATGGCTGAACGTGGCCTCCAAATACCAGGTGACCCAAGTATACAACCTTGCTCTGCCCTATCTGGCACTTGATGGCCCTGATAGTGAGGCCTTCCTTTTGCAGGGCCTCCAGAACATTTCTAAGGTGAACCAGTTGATCCTCCCAGGGGGAGATAAAGACTGCAATATCATCTAGATATGCTGCACTATAGGCTTCCAGACCTGTTAAGACTTTGCTCACCAGTCTCTGAAATGTGACAGGTGCATTTTTCAGACCAAAGGACATAACAATAAATTGATAATGCCAACTAGGGGTTGAAAATGCTGATTTTGGCTTGGCATCCTCAGCTAGTCTGATTTGCCAGTAGCCAGCATTCAGGTCAAATGTACTCAGATATTATATTTGGCTGAGGCCAAAGTATCTATGAGCTCATCTGTCCTAGGAATAGGATGGGCATCAGTCCTAGTGACTGCATTGAGGCCTCTGTAGTCCACACAAAACCTCATCTCTCTTTTTCCACCCTTGGTGTGAGGTTTTGGTACAAGGACTACTGGACTAGCAACAGAGCTATCTGAAGGCTCAATGACCCCCATTTCCAGCATCTTTTGGACCTCTATCCTGATACAGTCTCTGACATAGTCAGGCTGTCTGCAAATGTTGTTCTTTACAGGCACACTGTCACCTGTGTCCACTTCCTTGGTACACCAGGTGGTATGACTGGGTGTAAGAAAGAACATGTGTTGGTACTGATTGAGGACCTTCCTGCAATCAGCTTGCTGCTGGTCAGTGAGGCTGCCTTCCAAGGCTACTCCTTCAACTGACCCATCAACAGGGTTCTGAGAGAGGAAACCAGGGAGAGGATCACTGACTTCCTCCTGTCCCTCATCAGTGGACATAAGCAAGCTCTTGTCAGCCATATCTACACATGGTTTCAAGCTATTCACGTGAAGTACCCTGTGGCGACTTCTGGGAGTACCTAGGTCTACCAAGTAGGTGACCTCACCTTCCTTTTCAAAGATTGTGTGGGGGGCAACTCCACTTATCTTCGAGAGCTGCTGGGGCCACATGCTCCAAACCCCACACTTTCTGTCCTGGCTGGTAAACAGTCAGTACAGCCTTTTGGTCAAGCCAATCTTTCTGAAGCTCCTGGCTGGCCTCATGGTTTTTGCGTGTCTTCTTAATATAGTCAGCCATACGTGAACGCAGGCCAAGGACATAGTCTACAATATCCTGCTTAGGGGGTTTGAGAGGTTCTCCCAGCCCTCCTTAACTAGACACAATGGACCCCTAACTGGATGTCCAAACGGAAGTTCAAATGGGCTGTAGCCAATACCCTTCTGTGGAACCTCTCTGTAGGCAAAGAGAAGGCAGGGTAGTAAAACATCCCATTTTCGCCTGAGCTTTTCTGGAAGTCCCATGATCATACCCTTTAGGGTCTTATTGAATCTTTCAACAAGCCCATTGCACTGTGGGTGGTAGGGTGTGGTAAACTTATAGTTTACTCCACACTCTTTCCACATTGCAGTGATATAACTAGACATGAAGTTGATACCTCTGTCTGTTAAGACCTCCTCAGGGTAGCCCACTCAGGAAAAGATTCCCAGGAGGGCCATGGCCACTACACGAGCTGTAGTGGTTCTAAGGGTAATAGGGTGTGCAGACAAAATATCGAGTTGGAAATTTCGAACTACAGAAACATCGACTCCTAAATATCGTCACTGAGAAATAACGACAGCAAGAATATTATGGTCAAGAATATCGATTTGAAGGTAAGAAATATTGTTTTTAAAGGTATAGAAGTCGATATTATCGTTTGCAAAAATATAGTTGTTTAAAATTTCGATTTTTTAATTAGTGTTACGTATTTTAGTATATATTTTAAATGTATATGATGTATTTTTTGTATAAGTATTGTTTATGTTTGTTAATATATGTGTTACATTTTTAGTAGTTATCAATTTTATTTTAATTAACTTTTGTGTCTTTTAGTTCCGTAGCGGGTTGTGGGTTTATAGGGGAATAGGGTAGGAAGTAATTTAATTATAATAAATTAATTATATTTTATTATTTAAAAATATTTAATTGAGATTCTACAGTGTTAATTGTGGGAAGTAATTTATTTTTAATTAATTATTAATTTGTTGGTAATTATTATTAATTAATTAATTGAAAATTAAATATGGAAATTGTATAATTAATTTTAGGTGTTGGTTGAGGGGTTTATAGGGGTAAAGGGTGGGAAGTAATTTATTTTTAATTAATTAATAATTTGTTGTTAATTAATTAATTGAAAATTAAATATGGAAATTGTTTAATTTTAGTTGTGGTTTGTGGGGTTTATAAGGGGTAAAGATTGGGAAGTAATTTAATTTTAATTATTTAATAATTAGTTGTTAATTAATATTATTCATTTCATTAATTGAAAATTAAATATTGGAATTGTGTAATTAATTTTAGGTGTGGGTTGTGGAGTTTATAGGGGTAAAAGGTGGGAAGTGAATTAATTTTTATGTGTTTTAATTTGTTTTTTACTTAATAATATTTATTTAATTGATAATTAATTATGGTAATTATGGAAGTACATTTATGTTTAATTTAGATGTGGGTTGTGAATTGTGTGGTGTTATAGGGTAGGATATAAAAAAAAAATGTATGTAATAATGTTTTTGTTTATAAATAAATTCTAACTAAAAATATTTGTTTGAAACATATTTTTATATTTTATTTAATATAATATTTGTAGGTATTTGTGATATATATTTTACATTATAATATATATATATATTTTTTTAATTTATAATATTAAATATATTTGTATTTTAATTTTTAACATATTTATATATTTTTTTAATTTATTTTGTCTTTCAAATATTTTTTGTTGTTGATATTTTGTTTGTTTTTAATTTCGAATTAACTGTAGTGGGAATAGTAATTTTTATCCCTCCGCAATCCAACACTTTCCCTACTGTTACACTCACTGGAGTGGGAATAGTAATTTTTACCCCTCCGTTATCCAACACTTTCCCTACTGTTGCACTGACTGGAGTGGGAATAGTAATTTTTACACCTCCGCTATCGAACACTTTCTCTACTGTTGCACTCATTGAAGTGGGAATAGTAATTTTGACCCCTCCGCTATCCAATACTTTCCCTACCACTCGCTGGAGTGGAAATAGTCATTTTTACCTTTCCGCTATCCAACACTTTCCCTACTGTTGCACTCATTGGAGTGGGAATAGTAATTTTTATCCCTCCGCTATCCAACACTTTCCCTACTGTTGCACTCATTGGAGTGGGAATAGTAATTTTTACCCCTCCGCTATCCAACACTTTCCCTACTGTTGCACTCACTGGAGTGGGAATAGTCATTTTTATCCCTCCGCTATCCAACACTTTCCCTACTGTTGCACTCATTGGAGTGGGAATAGTAATTTTTATCCCTCTGCTATCGAACACTTTCCCTACTGTTGCACTGACTGGAGTGGGAATAGTAAATTTTGAGCCCTCCGCTATCCAACACTTTCCCTACTGTTGCACTCATTGGAGTGGGAATAGTAATTTTTATCCCTCCGCTATCCAACACTTTCCCTACTGTTGCACTCATTGGAGTGGGAATAGTAATTTTTACCCCTCCGCTATCCAACACTTTCCCTACTGTTGCACTCACTGGAGTGGGAATAGTCATTTTTATCCCTCCGCTATCCAACACTTTCCCTACTGTTGCACTCATTGGAGTGGGAATAGTAATTTTTATCCCTCTGCTATCGAACACTTTCCCTACTGTTGTACTGACTGGAGAGGGAATAGTAATTTTTACCTCTCCACTATCCAACACTTTCCCTACTGTTGCACTGACTGGAGTGGGAATAGTTATTTTTACCCCTCCGCTATCCAACACTTTCCCTACTGTTGCACTGACTGCAGTGGGAATAGTAAATTTTATCCCTCCGCTATCCAACACTTTCCCTACTGTAGCACTCACTGGAGTGGGAGTAGTAATTTTTACCCCTCCGCTATCCAACACTTTCTCTACTGTTGCATTGACTGGAGTGAGATATTTAATTTTAATTAATAATAGAATGTTTTTTTAACATACATTTTATGTTATTGGTATATGTATATATATATTTATTTGTTACACTTTTATATATTTCTAAAATTATAAAATAAATTTAAAATAATAGTTTATTATTTGTTTTACAGTAAATATACATATTAATTATTATATATGTGTGTTTAACTTTTTTAAGTTAAGTTTAATTGTTATTTTTGTTAAAATGTATATTAAATGTATTTTTTTTATTATGTTTATTATTTAATATATTTAATATGTATTATTTTATTTTATATATATATATATATATATATATATGAGAACACAGTCCCAACTTCACAATAGATGAAGAAACGCAGGTACAGACCACAACGTGCTGCTAGTAGATATTTAAGTGCAACTTTATTCCGTGCAAATCGGCATGACGCGTTTCGGCCGTGTCACCACGACCTTGATCACATATATAATATATATATATAAAAAACAATATTTTTTACATCTATATTTATGTCATCGATATTTTCCCCCCGATATTTTTGTACTTACCTTTATATACATGGGATGTCGATATTTTTAACATCTATATTTATGACTATATTGTGGTATGGGGATGTTTTCGGGTGTCTATATTTTGTCAGTGAACCGGGGAATAGCCTCTGGATAACTAATGGCATGGTCCACCACCACTTGGATGTAACTGTGTCCAGATGCAGTTGGAGGGTTCAAGGGACCAACAATGTCAATCCGTACCCTCTCAAAGGGAACCGCAACCACTGGGAGTGAAATTAAGGGGGCCTTTGTAATGCCACCTGCCTTACCACTGGCTTGGCACGTGACACAGGAGCAACAAAACTCCTTGGTGTCTTCTGATATATGGGGCCAGTGAAAATGAGCGACAAGATGTCCTGCAAGGGGAATGTCATGTGCCAGAGAGAAAATAAAACCTCTGAATTTCTGGGGTATTACCAACCTCCTGGTAGCACCAGGCTTGGAGTCTCTACCTTCAGAAAACATGAGCCCATCTTCCCAATAGATCCTATGGGACCCACTGACATTCCCCGCCTCCTCAGCAGCAGCTTTCTGTCTGAGCTGTTCAAGAGAGGGGCAGGATTCCTGCTCCAAACTCAAATCTGCCCTGGAAGAGTACCCTGCCCCCAAGAACTCAGCCTGTTCAGGCCCAAGTTCCTCTGGGACAGTTCCTTCACAGGGACTGAGATCATCTCCCTCAGGAGACTGATCCTCACTGGGAGTTTGGAAGGAGGATAATTCCTTACCCTTCCTGCTCCTTCTCTTAGGAGCAATCTGGGCCATTCTTTCAGGGTCCAGTGCTCCCTCAGTGTTGAGCTGTTTGGCCTGATCCCTAGTTACAACAAATGCACTGGCAGAGATGCCCATCATCTCTGCATATGTCCTGAACTCCACTTCAGACCAGGCTGAAGTTTCTAGATCATTGCCCAACAGACAATCTACAGGCAGGTCTGGAGATACCACAACTCTCCTCCGTCCAGTTACCCCTCCCCAGCTGAGATTCACAACTGCCAAGAAATGATCAGTCCTGACATTGCTAGCGTTGGTTACTTGGTACATCTTTCCAAATATGATCTGTTAAGGGGACACAAGTTTTCTGTCACCATTGTGACACTGGCCGTGTGTCCCTGTAAACCATGGCTTCCTTTCCATTTATTAAAGGCTGTTGTCTGTACTAGCCCAAATTAGTGGGACTTACTAGTAAGGTGGCAAGATCAATGCCACCATCACAGACTAGAACAGCCTGAGTTGGAGTACTGACTAGGCCAGAACCCAAGGTTAACCCTACTAATCCCTTAGCTGCTGTCCTACCACTTGTACTGGTGCTAGGGAGAGCAATTGCCTCAGGGGCAGTGGTAAATGTAAATGTAGTAGTATTTGTATAGCGCCCGAATCGACCCCCGAAGGGTTATCTCAGGCGCTTGTACGCATACCGCTGTGGAACCCTTCCTGGCCTTTCCCTGTGAGATGCCCACTCCTGGGCACCCCCAAGGTGAAGCCAGGCATCCTAGCGTTGTGGGGGCCGTTGTGGAGATTAAGCAAGCTATTGCCCAGAGTTGCAGAGTGGGACCCATGATCAGAATAGGCACCGAGGCGAGAATTATCAGGTCCGAGGAAATTGAGCCCAAGACCCGCCGAGGCGGGAATTGAACCCTGGTCCCGGGCTAGACCTCTGCATCAGGGTCTGCCGCTCTAACCATTGAGCCACACTTCACAAGTAGGTTCCTTGGCCTTTGGACGATCGGCATCTCTTGTCCAATGCGTCTTTACTTTACATAAATAACACCAAGGTTTCTTTTTACCCTTCTTGGAGTTTTGGGATTCACCCCCAGTTGCAGGTTTTTGTAGACATTGAGAAGACTCCTTGTTGTCTTTGTCCTTCTCCCCACACTTCTCCTGGGATTTAGAAGAATCTTGCTTCTTCTGGTCACCTCCAGTACCATGGTTTTTCTGCTTAACCCTGGTGCAGACCCACTCTGCAAGTTTTTAAGGTGGGTGGTTGGGGGCCCACTTAGCAGGGAGGCAGGGAGGGGGAGGCGGATTGGGGGGGTGGGATGGGGTTGATGGGAAGTTCAAGTTTAGCTCATGTCAACATATTTATCTCAATGCTGTTGTATTGTGGGGGCACTACGCAGTGGCAGGTTGGGAATCCGTTGAGGTCGTGGACTCAAAGTGGGGATGGGGGATCAGGCTAAGATCAAAATATGGACATGGAATGTCAATGGGATGGGCAACAAGATCAAGAGAACTTTGGTATTGCAGCACTTGAAACGCCATTCCCCAGACGTGGTGCTCTTGCAGGAAACCCACCTCCGGGGTAATAATTGCAGGGCCTTGGATAGGTTCGGGTACAAGATGGTAGCACACTCAGGATTCACGTCCGGCTCGAGGGGTGTGGGAATATTGGTCCGTAGGAGTCTGCCAGTGACCGTATCGGATTCCTGGACAGAGGACTCTGGGTGCTTCGCGGCGGTGGCGGTGAGATGGGAAGGACGTACGGTGATCCTATGCTCATGTTATATCCCGCCCGGCCTGCATGCCACACTCTACAAGAAACTGGGGACACACTTGGCGAACCTCCCCAACGGCACTCTGGTCCTGGGGGGTGACACTAACGCGGTAATGAACGTCGAATTGGATCGGTCAGGGGACAGACGGGCTAGCGGAGGGGAGATGGGCCTGCGGGGCTTCACGGACGCAATGGGCCTTAGCGATATATGGCGAACATGGGTCCCAGCCCGTAGACTCTACACCTTCTATTCGGCCAGACATGGTTCCTTCTCGAGGTTGGACCATATTTTCACGCGGGGGATCAGTTGGGAGATTTTGTAGACCCGTGCATCATGGCGCGGGGTATATCGGACCACTCTCCGGTGGGTGTTCTCCTTAGGGGGACGGCGGTAGACAGGGCCGCATTCCCGCGAATAGATCCGTGGCGGTTAAAAGACAATTCGATTACTGATAAGCTTCGGGAGGGTTCCGAACATTATTTCTCCGACAATCAGGGGTCGGTTACCTCCCAGCTAACGTTGTGGGAGGCATACAAGGCGGTCCTGAGGGGACAGACCCAGGCTTTGATCGGCGCCCAGAAGAAAGAGGAATCGCTGCAGATTCAACAGTTGGAGCGCGAAATCGAGTCTCTGGAGCGAGAGGCCAGTGCGTCGCCCTCGCCGGAGCGCAACCATGCCCTGGCAATGAAACATAAGGAACTTCGCTCGTTAGCGGAGGGTGAGGCACGCGCCTACTCCCTCGCCACGCAACATCGGATATACGACGCAGGGGACAAGAGTATGAAGCTTCTCGCGTGGCTGGAGCGTCGTGACAGGGAGCGTTCCTGGGTTACGGAGGTGCGGGATGGTTCTGGGGCCCTAGCTTCCACGAGCGCGGCCATAGCGGAGGCTTTTGCATCCTACTATGAAGGAGTATATACCCCAGTGTGCACTAGAACTGAGAGAGACTGCGAGGAATTCTTGCGAGACTTTGCGTTGCCTATGCTATCCCAGGAGCAAACTGAGCGTCTGGATGCAGACCTCACAAGAGCGGAGCTGGGAGAAGCCCTTAATGCCCTCCAGGCCGGCAAGGCGCAGGGACCCAATGGACTCCCGGTTGAAATTTTTAAGAAACAGGCAAGTGTGGTTCTGGAGCCCATTCCGCCCGACCAGAGAGAGGCCACAATTGTGGTTATTCATAAGGCCGGGAAACCGGCGGACTGCTGCTCTTCCTATCGGCCTATCTCCCTCCTGAACGTGGAGGCGAAGGTATTGGCCAAGGCCTTAGCGACAAGACTGCTATCCGTACTTCCCGACCTTGTGCATGTGGACCAGTCGGGTTTTATGCCCCACAGGAGCACTCGGCACAACCTGCGGAGGCTCTATGGTATTCTGCACATGACTAAGGACGTGGGCAATGCGCAGACGGCATTGATGGCGCTGGACGCCTCAATGGCCTTCGATAGCATCGAATGGCCATACCTCTTTATGGTGCTGAATAGACTGGGCCTGGGCCCGGTGTTCGGTAGCTGGGTGAGACTCCTATACACGCAACCGATGGCAAGGGTGAGGGTCAATGGGGTGATGTCCCGGGCCTTTTCCTTGTACAGGGGCACTAGGCAGGGCTGTCCCCTGTCACCACTCCTGTTTGCCCTGGCCCTGGAGCCGCTCGCTCATTGGATCAGAAGAGATAGGGCCTTTTGGGGCCTGGCACTCACGGATGAATGGGAGGAGCGTATATCTTTATACGCAGACGATATTGTCCTTTATATGGCCAGACCCTACCACTCGATGGCGCGGGCTCTCCACCTCTTCGCTCTTTTTGGTAGCTATTCTGGCTACTCGATCAATTGGGCCAAGTCGGTGGTTTATCCTCTGTCGGGTCCACCTCCTCGGATCCCGAGGGACTGCCCAGCATCGCTGGAGACCGCTGGATTCCGGTACCTGGGAGTGTACGTCACCAGAGACAGAGAGGAGTTTTTCGCCCGTAATCTGGAGCCTCAACTGACGAGGCTGGGGGTGGACATTGGACACTGGAGGTCTCTGCCCCTGTCCTTGATGGGGCGCGTGGCGCTCTTCAAAATGCTGGTGCTGCCACGACTTCTATATATCCTACAAAATACACCGTACCTGGTCCCGACGGCGACGTTCAAGCGGATCTCCCGGGAGTTGCGGACGCTACTCTGGGACGGCGGTAACCCGAGGATTGCACTGCAGAAGCTTACGCGGGGGGTGTACGACGGGGGGCTGGCCCTCCCGGACGTTCAACTCTACTACTGGGCAGCGCAGTTGCAGGTAGTCAACGACTGGGTTTATGCGCCGATCTCGGAGCCGGCTTACAGAATGGATAGGCATGCTATGATTGGGGGAACCTGTGAGCCATATCTCTACTCCCGTAGGCGGGGTCGTGACCTGCCCGCGCATACCGGGGTGGGGCTCCACTGTTGGAGGGAGGCCAACAAATTCTTGGGCTGGGCGAACACCCTAACGGGACGGACCCCGCTTTGGACGGGCGACCAGTTAAAGGAGTTGGCGGGACTATCAGGCTATAAGGGGTGGAAACTGATTGGCATTGAGTATCTTGGCGATGTGTGGAAGGGGGGGCCCCTGTCCCCTTTGCGACTCTGAAAAAAGAATACCAACTTAATGACTCCCAACAGTACCACTACCTGCGCCTTGTACATGCATTGCGCGCCCACATCCACTCTGGCACTTCCATCCCGGAGTACTCCCCTATGGAAGACAGGCTCCTTCTCGACCCCATCCTAGTGAAGCCCACGTCAACGATATACCGAAAACTCATAAATAATATGCCGGACCCCCTTGGTCCCCTACGGGCGAGATGGGAGGGAGACATTGGGACACTAGACGATGAAGACTGGCAGGACGCCCTGCAGAGCCCTCGCGAAGTTGCGATCCGGCCGCGATTCCGCCTCGTGCAGCTAAAAATACTTCACAGGGTCTATTATCCCCGCACCCACCTGTTCTCCTGGGGTAGGATTCTATCCCCCTTGTGCGTGAGGGGCTGTCAAGGGGAGGGCTCATTCTATCACATTCTATGGGATTGCCCACTCATAATTCCGTTCTGGACCAGGGTGGTGCAGACGATGGAGGGGGTGGTGAGGTCCCCGGTCCCAATGGAGCCCAAGTGGCTCTTACTCATGATTAAAGGAGCCACAGATTGGACACGGCATAATGAGATTTGGTTAGGGCTGGCAGCAGGGGTGGCGAAACGCAACATTGCCAGGTGCTGGGGTGCACAGGCGCCCCCTCGTGGGATCAGTGGCTCTGTGACTTGGATTGGTGTCAGAGGGCGGAGGAAACGGTCTATAGGTCTCGGGGTTGTGTGAACAAATGGAGGAAGGTGTGGGGTCCCTGGCAAAGGTTTCGAGCCTTACAGGATGGGTTGGGATAGGAGATTGTTGCAATTACTCATCTGTATTTCCATGCATGCAAAACCACATGACGAACTGTGATCCCTGTTTCTGTATCATGAACTGCCGCTGTGTACTGTACTTGAACATGAGCAATGTTAATAAAAAGAATTAAAAAAAAAAAGAAAAGAAACCCTGGTGCAGACCCATTTGTCTGCCTTCTTTCCCAATTCTTGGGGAGAAGTCAGATCAAAGTCTACGGGGTACTGGTGCAGTAGTTGGTTCTGACAGTTATTAAGGATGTGCTACCTCATCAACAAATTGTACAATCCCTCATAGTCTTGTACCTTGCTTCTATGAAGCCAGCCTTCCAGAACCTTAATAGCACTGTCAATAAAAAACTTACCCAGTCCTGGGTGTGTGCCTTCTGGGTGTCTCTGAACTTAATCCTGTATTGCTCAGTGGTTAAGCCAAACCCATCGATGAGTGCACTCTTCAGGACTGAATAATTGTCAGCATCCTCTTCTCTAACAGCGAGGAGCTTGTCTCTACCCTTGTTAGCAAAGGAGAGCCACAGGATAGCTGCCCACTGCCCTTCAGGGACCTTCTGAACTTTACAGGCCCTCTCCAAAGCAGTGATCCATTTATGGACATCATCCCCCTCCTGGTAAGGAGGGACCATCCTGCTCAGGTTCCTAGTGTCGAAGGATGCTTCCCTGATTCTAGGTACAATGTTGCAGCCACCATGGGACTCTAGTCCCAGTTTCCTCCTAGCTTGCTGTACATCCAGGGTCTCCTTGTCAAGGGCTAACTGATCTTGCCTGAGCCTGAGTCTCAAGTTTGATCAGGTGGTATTCCCTTTCCAAGGAGTCCTCCCTCTTGCTAGAGATGGAGATCCCTATGGAATTGTCTGAAGCATTGGATTTGGCAGAGGGGGACCTCGACCTCCTCTGCACCCTCCCAGGAGGAATAAAGGGGACACCCTCTGTGCCATCTACACAATTCCCTGGGGGATCAGAGTTTGCCAGTGTTGAGTCTCCATACTCCTCTTGGCCATACTCTGAATTGAGGTCACTAGGGGAACCCCTGGTCCCTCCACTTCTGGAGCATCCCCACACACATTGTCTTGATCTTCTACCCTATCAGGATTCTTGTCATCCTGCTGTAGTAGCTCTAAGAGGAGCTTCGTAGTTGAGTTGTTACCTGCCTTTATCCTTCTAAGGCTACACAGGGTCCTTAGTTCCTGGAACTTCAGGCTACTGTACTTAGCAGACTGGGTTACACTGGAATCCCCAACTAAAGACATGGTTACTAGGTGTAGTGTGGTGTTGTACCTACCTACCCTAGTAGAAACTATACTTCCCAAGATTGGAGAAAGGATTGTGCTAGACCCTTAACTACCAATCTAAAAGTTCAGTAGAACTTACTTTGTTTATAAAAAATATATGTGCCTAATGCTAGTGGTGTTTTTTCAATTAATCCACACCTAGATTAGCTAGGTAAAACAATGCAGGCTTGAATCCCAATCGCTGCACTCCAATGTAGAAGGCTGGCTTAGTATATGGTGCTCACTTATGTAAGTGTAGCACCCTGCACTAATCCAGACAACCCTTATGGTGATTTTATTAGTCTTAGACAACCTTAGAAAGCTCTCTAAGTGGTAGATGTGGAGAGCAGCCTTCAGGTTTAGTCCAGAAGGAGTGCAAAACTGCTTGTTTTACCAATACTTAATCTTCTGGTGTAATTTAAGTGAAAAAGAACCACACAGTGTAGTTATAAAAAGATGCATTTATTATAAACACTCACTAACACATTGCAATATCGCTTACCCGGAGATATAACCACAATACACACAACACTTTTATTATAGAACACGTAAGAAGCACAAATACACAGTGGTCTCCAGGGGGAGACCAAACTTTATACTAAAATAGTGGAATACGAAGCATGACCTAAGTCGAGACAGGACCCAGAAGATGTAGAAGAGCCGGGGACCCAAGAAACCACCCACGGTAAGTATCTAGGAACCCCACGGAGGCCGTGTGCAGAGTGGGAACATGACCGCGTGCTCAATACAAGTCAATGGGTAAGTCGCAGTTGCAGTTTTAAAGAAGAAGGACCCTTCCCACAGGATCCTGAAGAAACCCTGTGGAAGATGGAAGGTTGGAGAGTCACCCCACCCGTGGATACCCCAGGAACTAGGATACCTACACCAGGGGGAAGCAGGTGCATAGGTGCAAAGTGACGACGGAAACCGCAGTGGACCACAATGGAGGACTTCAGTAAAGATGCCGCTGGCGAAGGAGGTGTACGAGTCTGGTGGAACCCAAAGGTGCATTCAAGATGAGAGGTACCTGCAAGCAGAGGGGACAGAGTTTATGCCACTCCAGAGTGACCAGGAGGCACGGAAGTTGAATGTCCACCGATGTCGGAGCTGCAGGTGAGCCTTTGAAGTTGCAGCTGTGCGGACCAGGTGACGCTGTGGAAGATCAGGAGCGTTCATGAGCTGTCCCACGTTGGATGTCAAGAGGCAGGGGGTAAGTGTCCGGAAGGGGCACCAACAAGCCTTTGCAACGGCAACCAACGTACTAGTCGAAAAAGGTGCAGTGTCGGGACAAGCAAGGTCCAAGTGACTCACCATGAGCAGGTAAGTCAGAGCAGGCCCCGAGCAAGCAGGGGAGCCCACTGGAGCCAAAGAAGACCATCAAGAGGACCCATGGGCCGGAGGCACAGGAGTCGCAAGAGGACCTCGACCAGCTCACCAATTGATGAAGGCCCACGGTGCAGAGGAGGCAGTGCAGGCAAAGATATTGGCTGAAGGACATGCTTGAGGCTTGAGCTTCTTGGAGCCTGAATATCTCTGGTGAAGAGAGTCAAAAGCCTTTGCAACGGCAAGACGACGCGGTGCACAGGGGTACTGCTCCAGCGGTTCCGACGAAGGATACTGGCTTCAAACTTGCTGTGAAGACAGTGCAGGCCTCGAGGGAGTTGCAGAACCACCACCTGTGTTGCTGAATCTTTCGGAGTCCGTAGGAGCTAAGGAACAGCAGACCGGTCAGCTTAGTTGCAGTGCCTGCATATGCAGGGAAGTGACTCCTTCACTTCAAGGGAGATTCATTCGGGTGTCTTGGATGTTCACAGGTCTCTGGTAAAATCTGTATGGAGCACAGGCACAGACGACACAGAAGACTGGCAGGATGACGAGACCAGGACCAGCAGGAGTTTTCCCAGTTGCAGTCTCGTTTCCCAAATTGAAGTCCAGCGAAGTTCAAAGTGCCCAGACAGTTGAAGATGAAGTCGTTTCGGATCAGAATCTTGTCCCACGACAAATCTAAGGAACCACCCACAGGTAAGCCCTTAAGTACCATAAGGAAAGGGTTGGGATGATTCAGGAGTCCCTAACCCAGGAGGGGCTGGACAGTGGGGAGGATACTCCTATGTCCTTTGTCCAGTTTTGCGCCAGTGCGGGAGCCAAAGGCCATATAGTACTATATACTAGGGACTTATAACAGTAACCAGTAGCCAATTGTGGATGTACAGGAGTACTTACCATGGCTAATTTAGGGAGAAAGCACAGTGACTGGGGTCCTCCTGATTAGCAGGATCCCAGTCAGACTACTCAAAAACATACTGACACCAAGCAAAAAGTGGGGGTAACCATGAAATCAGATCCTACTTTCTTACAGGGTGGCTAAAGCATGTATTATGCCACCCATGGGAGACCACTCAAATTGTGACTCCAGGCCTGCCATTGCAGCCTGTGTAAGCTGGTGCTAGATTCCTTATATCTGAGGTCACTACACTTAAAACCTATAAGTCATCCCTAAGGCAGGCCTTTCAATCCTGAAGGCAGGGTGCTCGGTTATAAGTGTGAGGGTGTCCCTGCATGAGCAGGACACCCCTACAACCCTCAGAGTTCATTCTCCCGGGTTGTAAGTGCATCAATGATTACGATATATAGAGGGGCCATGCGTCATTACGCAATGGCTATCTCTAAACTGGCTGTAACAAACCCTGTTGTGTTTGGTATCAAACATGTTGGAGTCATACCCCAACACCGTAAACGGTACGGTGTTGGGGTATGATTCCATGCACTGTAAAGTTCCTCCAGAGGCCCTCAGTGCTCCTGGTACCAGTGTTCTAGACCCAGACAGCAAACTATGGCTGCTGCCGACCAGAGACACGATTCTACCCTCCTGCTGCTGAGCCAAGCTCGAGCAGGGGAAGGTAGGACAATAGGTTTCCTGTCGCGGGGAGGTGTGACCACCTCCCACACAGGACTTAGTGTATTGGGTTGGGGTGAGGGCACTTGTCAGCGCCACCAGACTGCTTTGAAGGGCACATTGGGTGCCCTCCTTGCATACTCCAGTTTGAGCCAGTTCAGGGAGACCTTGACTCCCGCTCTGGCGCGAAACTGGACAAAGAACATGGGAGTATCCTCTGGGAGCGACCCCTGAGTAGATCCAACCCTTTCTCTAGGGTACCTAAGGGCTTACCTGTGGGTGGTTCCTTAGATTTGTTGTGGGACAAGACACAAGCCTGAAACCACGTCACTCTTCAAACGTCTGGACACTTGGACTTTGCCTGGACCCCAGACTGCACCAACGAAGTCTCCTGCTACTCCTGGTCTCGCTGTTGTTCTGCAAGTCTTCTTCGTCATCGGTGTCAGTGCTTCTTCCAGGATCTTTAACAGACCCGTGGGCATCAAGGACACCCAAAGTAATCTCCCTTGGAGTGAAGGAGTCACTCCTCTGCATCTGCAGGCACCACAATGAAGCTAACCAGTCTGCTGCTTCTGACGTCCCACGGACTTCGAAAGGCTCAGCAACAGAGGTAGAGGTTCTGTGACTCCCGCGAGGCCTGACCTGTCCTATCTGCAATTTTGAGGCCAGTATCCCTCGTCAGAACACTGGGACCAAACCCATATGCAACACATCAACTTGACATTGCCAAGGCTTGTTGGCTCTGCACTCAAGAGATCTTCGGGCTACAAGAAGTTCCAGCCTCCAGCATCGCTTCCTGCCAAGTACAGCATCCTCAATGCATCCTCTGCACCATCGGCCTCCCTTCTTGGTTAGCTGCTCGAGGTCCTCTTGCGACTCCTGTGCCTTTGGCCTGTGGGTCCTCCTGAGTGTCTTCTCCTGCTTCAGAGGGCTCCCCTGATTTCTCAGGGCTGCTCTGACTGTCCCACTTGTGGTGATTCCCTTGGACCTTGCTGGTCCCAATGTTGCTCCTTCTTCGTTCTCCCCGCCAGTTGCGGCGACCAAGGCTTGTTGGTGCTCCTGCCGGACACTGACCACGTAGTCATCAACATCCGACATGGGACAGCTTGTGCTAGGTTCCTGGTCTTCTTCATTGTTGGCTGGTCTTCACAGCTGCAGAGACAAGGTCACCATCAACTCATCTGAACCGTCCAACAGCGGTGGGCATTGCTCCTCCGTGCCTCCAGGTCACTCCTGAGTGGCATAGATTCTGTCCCCTCTGCTTGCAGGTTCTTCACTTCCAGAATCCACCCTTGGATTCCACCGGACTTGTTCACCTTATCCTCCAGAGGCACTTATGCTCAAGGCTTCCATTGTCGTCTACGGAGGTTTCTGACCTCTCTTCACCCCTATGCACCTGGCTTCCCTGGTGTGGGTAACCTGGTCTCCAGGGCATTTACGGTGGCTCTCCAACCTTCCCTCCTCCAAGGGAATTCTTCGGGGTCCTGTGAGAATGGTTCATCTTCTGCAAAACTGCAACCGCGACTTCTCTATTGACTTCCATTGGGCATGTGGCTGTGTTACCACTCTGCACACAGCCTCCTTGGGGTTCCTGGGTACTTACCTTGGGTGGTTCCTTGTGTCCCTGGCTCCTCGGGGTCTCCTAGTCCAAGTCCCATCCTCTCCTGCAGTTCAAATTCCCCTTTCTTAATATATGGTTTTGGTCTCCCCCTGGAGACCACCGTATTTTGTGCTACTTACCTAGTTTTATTGTGTACTTGCGTCGATATCTCTGGGTAGGAGATATACTAATGTGTTAGTGAGTGTTGTGTAATAAATAGAAGTATTTTTATATAAACACTGTGTTTTTTTTTCATTTAACATACACTACATGATTAAACTAGTAAAACATGCTGATTTACACTCCTTCAAGATAAGCCTGAAGGCTGATCTTTACAGCTACCACTTTGAGAGCTGTCTATGGTTATCAAAGACCACTAAAATCATCATTAGGGATTAGTGCAAGGTGCATCACTTAAATAAGTGTGCATCACATACTAAGCCAGCCTCCTGTACACCCTCACTGCCCAACAGAAGACTGATTGCAGGCAAGTCCTAAATCAGTTTGCTGAGCTCTTCTCTTTGACCACTGGTCAGAATAGCTGGTGTACCCATGATGTGGACACAGGTGAAAGCCTACCTGTCAAGAATAAAATATACAGGCAGTCTGATCATGTGAAAGAGAGCATCAAAGCTGAAGTAAGCAAGATGCTGGAATTGGGAGTAATAGAGCCATCTGAGAGCCCCTGGGCAGCCCAGTTGTTTTAGTTCCCAAACCTCATACCCAGGGTGGTAAAAAAGAGATAAGGTTTGTGTGAACTATAGGGGCGTCAATAGTGTGACCAAAACCGATGCACACCCAATTCCTAGGGCACATGAACTGATTGACAAGTTGGGAGCATCCAAGTATTTGAGTACCTGTGATATTACATCAGCGTACTGGCAGATAGGTTTGATTCCATGAGCAAAAGAAAGATCTCCATTTTCAACCCCAGATGGGCATTATCGGTTCATTGTAATGGCCATTGGTTTGAAAAATGCACCTGCCACTTTTCAAAGGTTTGTGAACAAAGTCCTTGCTAGATTAGAATCATTTAGTGCAGCTTATCTGGATGATATTGCTGTCTTTAGCTCCAACTGGCAGGATCACGTGATCCACCTTGAAAAAGTACTTGAGACCCTGAGAAACGCAGGCCTCACTATTAAGGCAAGTAAGTGCCAGATAGGGCAGGGAAAGTTTGCATCCTTGGGCCACTTTGTTGGTGAATGCCAGGTTCAACCCTTACAGCACAAGATCCAGACCATTCTGAACTGGGTGGCTCCAACAACCCAGACTCAAGTCAGGGCCTTCCCTGGCTTGACTGGGTACTACAGGAGGTTTGTGAAGAATTATGGCACCATTGTGACACCTCTCACAGAACTGACCTCCAAAAGAATGCCCAAAAAGGTGAACTGGACAGTGAGCTGTTAAAAGGCTTTTGTACACTCTGAAGGAAGCAATGTGCTCTGCATCTGTTCTGAAAACTCCAGAATATGCCAAACAATTCATTGTGCAGACAGATGCCTCTGAATATGGGATAGAAGCGGTCCTATCCCAAATAAATGACCAAGGTCAAGACCAGCCAGTTGCTTTCATCAGTAGAAGGCTACTCTCCAGGGAACAGCATTGAAGTGTCATTGAGAGGGAAGCCTTTGCTTCTGGTCCCTGAAGATGCTGAGGCCATACATGTTTGGCTCTCACTTCCTTGTTCAAAACGACCACAGGCCTCTCAGGAGGTTAAAGCAAATGAAAGACGAAAATCCCAAACTGCTAAGGTGGTCCATCTCTTTATAGGGAATGGACTTTGAAGTGGAACACAGACCTGGGACTGCCAATGCAGATGGCCTTTCCATGTTCTTCCACTTAGACGATGAAGACTCTCTGGGGGAGGTTAGTCTCATCTTCTTTCAATGTGGTGGGTCATGTAGGAAAGTGCCTCTTTTAGACACGGTTAGCCCCCACTTTTTGCCTGGAAAATGATGTAATTTTGATTGGAAGTGCACAGCGTCCCTGCCAACCAGGTCCCCTGTGCCAGGACTTTTCCTAAACTGCACCTTTTGTTTCCCAATTGGCACAACTTCAGTACCCCTTGTAAGTCCTTAGTAAATGGTACCCCTGGTACCAAGGACATTGGCACTGAAGAGGGATCCCAAGGGTAGCAACACAAATTGTGCCAATCCTAGGGTCCCCTCACCAAGGCCATGCACACTGCCTTCGCAGACTGCATGCCTTGGTGCAGACAAAACCGAAGAATCGACATGACACACATCGATGTGTTCTATGCCGACAGACACCGCATTGGATATAGGTAAGACACACTTCTGGCAGGCCTTTTAGCCCTAAGGCAGGGTGCACTATATCTCCTGTGAGGACAAATCTGCCTGAGTAGATATGCCCCTACAATAACCATGTCGATTCCTGGATATTGTAAGTGAACAGGGAAGCCATAAGGAGTGCATGGACTGGACACTCGTCATTACGAGTTCCTCAGCTCCATAATGGCCTCACTGTATTATGGGATGTTTGATACCAAACATCTTGTCTTAATGACCCTGCACTGATTCCAGCATCATATTTATTAATTACTGCACACAGAGCATCCCTTAGAGAGGTCCCTTGAAACTAACCAACCCTTAGTGTGGTCACCTAAGCCAGCCTGCCATCACTAGGTAAAGTTCTGACCTCATGGGGTGAGCGCCAGCACGCTCAGAGGTCGAGAACAAAGCCTGTCCTGGACGGAGGTATTCACACCTTCTCTTAGACCTCTCTGCACAGTGTACCCCATTATGGTGCACTATATTGCAAGGTGGGTTTCCTACAATTTTCTATTCAAGACATGCTGAATGTTTGTTGCATTCTGGGTATTTGAGTCCATAACAGTAAAACTACTAATTCAGGAATGTAACGTGAGGAATAAGCGCAGACATTTGCAAAAAGTTGAGAGAAATAAATTAGAGAATTAACTTAATATAATTAAGGTCATGTTAGGAGTAACACAAATAAAAAAAAAGGTAATTTAGAGGCTGTGGCGTTACGGTCAGAGCTGCTGATTTTGGAATGGGGGAATCTGGTTCGAGTCTCGGCATCGGCTGAACATCAGTGGCGGCTCCTCCGGTGGACGAGCGTCGCCCCACTTCTTTCAAGTAGTGCAAGACGAGGAAACATAACATAATAATAACTTTCAGTTATTGGTACATGGGGGAACATGGCGGCGACCAGCTAAGCGGCCGCTAGTCTTCGGTCGGCGTGATGCTTAGTTGAGAGGGCCTCTCTCTCACCCCCCCCGCCTTCTACTCACCGCTGCCTCGAAGTGACTCCTTGGAGCTTCTTTTCTTTCCTTCCTCTCCTCTCAGCGCGGGGAGCGCGGGCAGGCTGCTGCACCTCCCCCCATGGTGCCAGAGTCGGGCAGTGTTCTTGGTTTGCCGCCGGCCTGGTCGCAAGTTCCCCGCTGGGAGGGTGCGGCTTGGGAGTCGCGCTGCCGCTGGGTTGCTGTCTTTCTCTTCCGGGCCATTAGTGGAAGAGCCAGCACCTGCCAGGATGCCTCCTGTATCCCTGTATTCTGTGGGAGGCTATTCTCTGCTCAGGGCTACGCAGGGAAGACAAGCCCCGAGGCTGATTGTGGTAAGGTCTGTCCGTTTTTGTCCTATGGGAATTTTTCTGATCAGATTGGGCCTATTAAAACTGAAGTGGTTTTCTCAATTCTCCCCTATAGGGGCTCTGTGAGTGAGACTGCAGAAGTCCAATCCAGAGCCCCGATATAGTGATCCCTACTAGCTCTCCCCCGCTGGTGGCTCAGACTGTAAGACCATCTAATGAAATGGGCCCACGAGCTGTAATCCCAACCCCAATCCCTATTTCTACATCAAATAGGTTTCAGGCTTTGGGGACCTTAGAGGCACACGAGGATGATCTCCATGATGGGACAGGAGGAGCCTTTACAACCTGTACAGTCAACTCCTGCCGTTAGTCATCCCCCTCATGCGAGCTCAGAATCACTAGTGGACATCCTTCTGGCCTTCAAGGAAGAAATGAAGAGCAGGTTTTCGGTCTCTGATCAGAATCAGGTCTCAATACAGGCTTCCTGTGCTGTTTTGGCTCAGAAACTTGAGGAAGTTTCTGTGAGAACCGAGGCCCTGGAGCAGGAAATCCCTATAATTAAGCAGGTTATAGACACGACGTCTTCAGAGGTGAGCCGGTTAGACCGTCAAAACAAGGAGATGAGAGAGGATCTGGAACGTCTTGAAAATCACACACGGAGAAACAATCTTAGACTCATCAATATCCCTGAGAACGTGGAAGATTCGGATATTAAGGCCTTTGTGATCTCACTGCTGCAGGATACGGCCTTGAAATATCGGTCAGATATCGACCTCTCTTCTGAGATCCAGCGGGTACATCGAGATCCATTTAAGAGGAACCTCGGGCGACAGAAGCCAAGAACAATTTGAATCAACTTCCTTACTTATACTACTAAGGAGGCTATTTTGTCCTCAGCTTTGAAAGAAGGCGTCTTCTCAGTAGGCTCCTATTCATTTTTGATAAGGTCAGATGTTTGCCATACTACCGCATTAAGGCAGTAGGAGCTGGGAAAAAGGATGGAGGGATTGAATAAACTTGGTGCTAAAGCCCAGCTAAAATGTCCTGCCTCTCTGTGAACAATGTGGAATAACCATATGTATATCCATCGCTCAGTGGAGGAAGCTGATATGCTGATTGAGGAAATTAGGAAGGGAGCTAGCAAATAGAGAGGTGGGGATGTGAGGTCGGGGGGGTGAGAAGGTTGGCCCGATATTTTGTATTTATTCCTTAGTCAACAATGAAGACCGCTAGGCTTTATGCCTATATTGGTTGGGAGGGTTCCCCAGGAGAGGGATGGTAGGGCACAGGGGGTGAGTGGGAGGGAGGTTAGGTGGAAGGACACGAGGTGGGGAGCAGTGGATAAAAATTAAAAAAATGTTTCCCTCTATCTCTTTAGATTGTTCTTAATCATATCACTACGTCAGCCTATGATGAGGTCCATCCTGTATATTTTAGATGAGGGCAGTGGCGGTGCGTCCATTGGGGGCGTTGGGGCGTTGCCCCACCGACCGTCACCGCCACACCACCACCAACAGCTAAGTTAAGAATTAAACAAGGTGTTGATTGACGCTCGAGTCCCGACTCGACTCGAGACGCGGACGGCACTGAAGGGGATGGGGCTTGGCAGCTTGAGTGACAGACTAGACAGCGCGGTAGTAGTGCGCATGTCCTCTTTTGGGCTGGTCATTTTTATGACTGGCCGGAACATGCGCAGCACACCACCTTCCCGCAGAGCGACTGGCGAGGGAGGGACCCAAGGGAGCTTCTACAGCAGCCCCCCGGGTCTCATATGGGCGGTGACTCACCCTGCTCTTAGCCAATCCTGGCGCTGCAAGCAGCGCCAGGATTGGCTGAAACACCACGTGGCCTGAGCGCCTGAGGGCAGGAATTATTAGTATTATTTATTATAATGGGTGCCCGCGTGGGTGGTGGCACTGCCGCAGCCGCACTTGTCTGGCCAATCACTGTGGCTATTATGTGGAAGCCATGCAGTGATTGGATGGCCATTTCATTCCTCTCAGCGCAGCAGTCACGTCACCGCGCCGCCACACGACACACACAGACCTCGTGCGCAGTGACGGTCGGTCACAGTGTCTTCTTCTTGTCCAACTGCTGCTCGTGTTGGCTGGCTCGACGTGACGACGACGACGAGTAGTCCGAGACCAGGTACCGAAGGCCCGGCTCCTTGAACAGTTGAAGTTAGTTGAATAATAAAGTGTGTGCACTGTGGTGCAGGCTGGGAGGTGTACAGGGGCACGCACGGGGTCTGCAGACGGGATTGCCTGTAGAAAGGGCCTCCTGGGCCTGGCATATTCTGTGTTCTGCATTGCAATCTGATTGCAATGCAGAACACAGAGAATATGTCAGGCCCAGCAATCTGCTTCTGTGAGAGGTGGTGGTGGTCGTTTAGGGTTACTTACGGACCGGTCCAGACGGTATCGGATACATCATACATTTCGTCACGTCGAGCCAGCCAACATGAGCAGCAGTTGTAACTTAGAGGATATCCATAATATGGATATCCTCTAAGTTACAACTGCTGCTCTGTTGGCTGGCTCGACGTGACGAAATGAGATTTACCGGCCCACACAGCATCCGGCCTGCATCTTTGGTACACAACCAGGATAAAAAAATGATTCCTGAATTCCAATTATATCGGGAGCCTGACTTTGATTTACTTTAGCGCTGGATTTAAGGTGGCCTCGTAGTCTTGCAGCTCACCCAGAGGACAGCACCGGGTGCAAGACATGAGGGCAGCTCTTCAAAACAACATACTGCAGCCATCCTGGCTCTCGGATGGCTAATAATATTGTTCATTAAAGAGGCTTCAAGAGTCTGGATTAGCACATTACCGAAGGTAAATAATTTAAATGAAAGCGATTTAAAGGATTTGATGTTTTTCCATTGCATCCTTACTCGGGTCTACCTTCCTATTGCAGCCTCAGCTAGTCTGATGGTAAAGTGCACTGCTCTATAAAACCAGTTAACTTCTTGAGTTACAACTTGATTTATTGCAACAACCAGGGCCTAATAACCAGTCCTAAATTCTACGTTGTTCTTGATACCTCAATTCGACTTTCCAGTGCTTAGTAAGCAAGTACACAGCCTTTCCATACTTTCAATGATCTAAATGTATGCATGTATCGGTAACTTCTCAAGCTATTAACTTCACCAAGCACTGGTCTGGCTATACAAGGAGTTATAACCGTGATGTTCATTAATAAGCAGCATTCTACAAACCATATGTTTCCAAAGGAGTCCCCACACACTTCTCTTCCTCACGCAATTAATGAGTCAATGAAAGTCAACCTCTGTGTACATCTACATAGGAGAAATGTTCAAGGAACAACACCAAGGGGCAGACTTTGTTTTACCCAGTGAAGCCAAAAAGCCATCAAACAGAATAAATGATTCATAGTGGAAAAGGAGCGACTTGCGGTATCACCAAACACAAATATCTTACCGTCCATGAAGCTTGTAAAAGGCCAACTGAAGAGCAAGTTGCACAAATACATCAGGATGCATTTTCTTCGGCTTGACATGTGCTTTGCCAAAAGATGTGAATGCGTAAGTAATCAGCTGCAAAACCTCGTGGACGAAGGCCAAGCCTTATGATTATACATGTGCTCACATCATTTATTATTTGTTCAGCACATGGGGCAGGTGCATTTCCTCTTACTTGCTTTATTTATTTTTCCTGGACTCGCATGCAAAATCAATATAGATTGCAAATGCATGTATTATTAATTTCCGTAGTGAACTGAGTGCCATGAGCTTATGTGAACACCGTAAGACGAATAACTTTCTCGTGTGCTGCTTTTCGCAAGACTTTTGGAAAGCGTTTATTTTTATTTAGTAAGCCTGACAGGAAATGAAATGAAAGCATGATAGATTCTTCTCGTTTTGAACGTGAAAAGTATGTATGATAGCACCGCTGAGATGATCAGTGCATGCATGTCTGAGGAAGTTAATCGTTCGCACCCCAATGGAATTTCTCCGGTTATATATTAGGGCAGAGCTTAATTTTCACGGTGCCGCCGGGACAGCTGTATCGTGTAATCTGCCATGGCATGCCATTAAAACTTCAATGCCTTCGCTGACCCAGAAGGGAAACTCCGACCGTGGAGAGGCTTTTGAAAAGAAGCGGTGATCTTTCACGATTTATGAGCGTGTCCTAAAGAAACAGACTCCACTCACTTTAAATTAATCACCCTTTTCTCGGGTGCATTGAGCGAGGGGATCCCTCTTAGTGTGGGGACCTACCTTAGGAAGGCCTTGAGAGCCATTTGTGTCTCTCTATTTTATTTATTTGCTTGACCAAAAAAAGTTAAGTAACAGGAGGAGGGTGGAATTGCACCGAGGGGAACTGGAACACAAGGGCCGGCAAACACTAGTGTAAAATTGAATTTCAACCACCCTGTGAAAGTTTCAATGGGGGACTTATTCATTTAGTCTTCTTTTGGCATTCCTGATCGTCACAGAATCGCATTAAATTAACACATGCAAACACGAGTCAAAGTTTAAACCCTCAGCAATTCTGGGCTAAACAAAGCTGGTCAAGTGGTGAGAGCATGGGGCATCTGCCGCGATAGTGTTTCTCATTTTGGAATATAAAGCTGTTTGTCAAAGTAGCTGACAAATATGTGTCAAGGAATTATATGTTATGTTAGGTGGTGCCTGTAAAAGCAAACGCCAGTCAATGGTTCTACTTTTTGGCACTAGGCATTTGTTTTTTTACTGCAAATATCAAAATATTTTTTGATCCACTCCTAATGATAGAGGGCTGATAGTTTCCCCAACAGAGAAAATATAGTCAGATTTTTATATGAGCAATATCTATTGTATCAGGCTCTGAGTGTCAGTGCTTTTTAAATGTGAGGTTTTTAAAAAAAAATCAATGCAGCTCTGTTCATATGTTGAGAACTGGAACTTCTCTGTGTTCATAAAGTAATTCTTTGGAGGAATAAATATTAGGCAAAGCTTTTATGCACATCTCCCCTGAAATCCATTGGCAGGCCTGGAATGCAGTTTGCTGTGGATCTGCAATATTTTCAGTGAAGCTATACATTCAAAAGACAAGTACTGCTTTTATTCTCTAGTGACTTTTTGGGACATTACTTGTGCTATGCTACAAGTATGGAATTGTACTGTAATCACATTTATATAATGCTTCACATGCCTGAGGGGTACCAAACAATATTAGTGGATAGATAGCATGTAGCACAGTAGGTAGTGATACTGGTCAGTAATAGACAGTCTGAGGATCTGTTGATAGTTACTTCAAGGCCCAGAGCTGATTAGATCGCATGTTTCATTGCATCGGGATCCTACCATGGAGCAGGGGTGGTGTGTGTGTGTGTTTTTCTGGGCTAGCCTTTAAACTGTCTGCCTCATTATAGCACTGAAGGAGATCATTGAAGCGGCTCAGGCTGGGATGCCTCATATGGAGAGTGAATTGAGCGCAGTTGCTTGCACTTGATTCTTTTAGGTATTGAGATTTTGATTACAAATAACTTTAGAAGAACTTCACAGAGGAGCGGAGGTGTGCAGGAAGTATTTTTCAATACTTCAGGATTGGACAATTATGGAAAAGAGGGTGAGTGTTATGAGTGTTGTGTCCTCTTTTGTCTTTCCTGGTGAGTTAGGGTCATGTCACGGTTGTGTGTGTAGAGAAGGCACGTGAATTTGGCGGGAAGCTGATTTCATATCATTTTTATTTTTTGTAATTTATGTTCTATACTATGTCTGAAGACTCTGGAACATCTCTGCATAGTAGGTTCAACTCACGAGACCACTGACACAAATCTATTAAATCTCCCACCAAAGACTCACCAAAGACTCCGGATAGTTACCCGTGATTGCTGGTCTCTTTATTAATGTAATAACTGCACTTTCACAATTGCTTTATTAACCTTCCTGCTTTCTCAAATTTGCTTGAAAATGCACCATTTGTCCACTCTTTTTTCAAAATTTTCTCGGGGAGTACCCCCCGAACTCCCCTAGGTTGTTCGGGCTCGCTCGCTACGCTCGCTCGCTGCGGTGCAGTATGCCAATAATTTTACGCCCCACCACTTTCAAATGTCACCAGCCACCACTGGATGAGGGGGGCCAATGAGTTAATAGTTCTATCTTGGAATGTCAACGGGCTCAGGTGCAAGCGTAGGCAGAGATTGGTGATGAAGTATTTAGAGGAGAGTAGTGCGCATATCTGTCTGATCCAGGAGACCCATTTAGATACCTTAGAAGGAAAAGCTGTATTTTCAAAGTATCCCTGGATAGACCGCTTCCTAGTATCAGAACAGTCTACACACTGTGGGGGGATGCCATCTTAATTAAACAAGGAGCAGGCTGTGTTATTAAAACCTCCAAATCTGATAAATCTGGGAGGTGGCTGATAGCTACCTAAGACTGTGGGGGGTAGAGTTAGCTTGTGCTGTTTTTTATGGGCCTAATATCGATGATCCCTCCCATTTATCTAACTTGGAATGGAACTTAATGGAGGTCATGGCTCCTATTGTAGTTGGGGGGAACTTTAATGTTCTACTGGACCCTGTACAAGATAGATCCAACAGAGGTTGCTATGACACCACTCCTCGTGTGCTGCGGACGTTAAAAAATATGCTGCTTGAATTGGGTCTGTTAGATGTTTGGAGATATAAGATGGGATCCAGTCAGGGCTTCACTTTCCATAGTAAAAAGCATTGCCACTTTTCTAGGTTGGACTACCTTTTTGTAGACAGGACTATCATTGAAGCAATAACGTCTATAAACATCCTCCCAGACCACATTTCGGACCATGCTGCGATGAGTCTCTCCTTAGTTGGGTATTATAGACCTCCTAAATCAAGATGGACTCTAAGGAGAGCCATTCTCGCTGATCCTGAGATGGGGGAGATATTAAAGCGGGCATGCGAGATGTTCTTTAAGGACAATCTCGTTTCTGCCTCCCTGGATATTGTGTGGGACACGTTCAAGGCTTATATTAGAGGGCAACTACAAAGCCTGTCCTCTGCCCAAAAAAAGGCTGAACGCCTAAGCTTAAAGGCTTTGGAGGATAAAGTGGGCTCATTGGAGGGTGATTTTCTTCGAGCTAGAACGAGGTCTCCCGATGTTCAGGCAAGGTTTCAGAAGCTCCTTGAAGATGCGAGGCTAGAGTACAGGGTCTATTTGGATAAAAAATGCAGAGGTCAGTGGAATGCCAGGTCTATGCAGATTTTTGAATACGGGGAAAAAGCCGGTGCTCTATTGGCCTGTAAGGCCCGGGCAGACAGGTCTAGGAATTTTATTAATAAATTGGTCGTTAATGATAGAGGGGAGACTTCGGAAAAGCAGGAGGATATGCAGGCCTGCTTAGTGTCTCTATTTTCTAGTTTATATGGGGAAGAAATTTCTACCAATTTAGAGTGTATTAAGGCCTGGTTGAGGAAGCTGCAGCTACCCAGCTTAATAGATACGAGTGGTAAGGCACTCGACGCTCCAATAACTAAGGAGGAGATTCGTTTAAATATAATTAAATGAAGGAAGGGTAAAGCCGCAGGTACCGATGCTCTACCGAACGAAGTGTATAATCTTTTAATGGAGGAGTTGATACCATTCTTAGAAGTATTGTTTAATTCAATCTATAGACGCGGTGGACAGGTTCCTAAGTCCTGGAAAGAGGCCACAATAGTCTTTATTCTGAAACCTTCCAAGGATCCTACTATAGCACATTCTTAGCAGCCAATCTCCCTGCTTAATGCAGACTATAAGTTCTTTATGAGTATTTTAGTGGGGAGATTGGCTAAGCTCGCCCCCCAGCTTATACATTCAGACCAGAAGGGTTTTATCCCGAAGAGATATATACAGGAGCAGACCCAACAGTTAATTGGCATTATAGATCTTGCCATAGAACGATCTGCTCCTCTGGCTGTAGTAGCGTTGGATGCTGATAAGGCGTTCCATCGAGTATGTTGGGTCTTTCTCTAGGAGGTTTTGAGCACAATGGGTTTTGGCCCTAAATTTCTTAATACACTTAAGATGGTCTATGAAGGAGCATCGGCTAGGATTTTCTTTAATGGCACATCAACCCACAGCTTTAATATACTAAGACGGACATGGCAGGGCTGCCCTCTATCTCCTCTTCTTTTTGATATTTACATAGAGCCTCTTGCTCAACAGCTGAGATTGGATGCTTCTGTTGTTCCATTCAGTTCTCCGCCCTACAGCTGCAATGTCGCGCTTTATGCCAACGATCTATTAATTTACACGGCTGATCCTCTAATATCGATTCCGAGGGTGGAACAATTATTGGCGGAATTTGGCTCCCTTTCTGGTTACTTAGTAAACACTGCTAAAACCGAGGTTATGTGTTGGAATATCACGGATTGGGAGGGGAAAGTGAGTTCCAATTTTAGATATTTGGGCATTACAGTAGTGAGTGTTATAGATGAAATTCCGCAGCTTAATTTGTTAAGGGTCACTAAAGAAATTGACCGCTTATTAGGTAGATGGCAAAATCTCCCATTGACAATTTTTGGACGTGTTAATTTAATAAAAATGGTCATTCTTCCCAAATCTACTTATCTTTTTAATGCTATCCCTCTCGGGTTTTCCAAACAAGGTATTGACAAAATCCAGGGGAAGGTTGAGAGCTTTATTTGGGCTCATAAAGGAGCTAGGCTGTCTTGGAAAAAACTCAGATGCAAGTTGAATAAAGGGGGATTGGCCTTACCCTATCTTAACTGGTACTGTGTCGCCTTCCAGTTTAAAAATATTCTGATGCTCCTGGTATAGGCAGATGACTCCACTTGTGGGAAACTTTTGAGGGAGATGATGAGGCAATGTAGTGTGGAGGGCTTCCTTTATAAGTTTGGTGCTCCCAGATTTTTTAAGAAAGTCCGACTAAAGGGGCGTGGCTAGCTGGCCAAGATGGCGGACGCACTCTAGCGAGGCTCCGTCCCATGATCCGCAAATCCATCAATTATCCTGCGTGTAGCAGCGCCATCGAGTCGCCTACACTAGCCCGTTGGGACGGGAGTGCAGGCGTGGGCGTGCGCAGCAAGTTTGAGTCTGCTGAGTGCCATCTTTATCGTGGAATGGCTGCCTGCGCAGAGACGGCACCGTGGAGCCGGGCTGGGATCAGAGCAGCACCAAAGGACGGGCGTCTGCTGAGGCCGAGGCCCGATTGACCTGCTCAAAGCGGGGCTGCGGCGGCCCATCGGGGTGTGCAGCGAATACTGGACACGGTGAGAGGAGCGGGGACCGGCCCTGAGCACTACGGGAGAGGGTTGCTGCTGGCCCGGCTGGGAGCTGCTGCAAGTGTCCGGGGCTGAGTGAAGTGTCCCCGGGGGACGTGTAGACCCTGGTGGGTCCCCGCTGCATAGCGGAAATTACTGAGCGCAGGCAGTCAGTTGGAATCGCTCGACGGAGGCTGCGAATGGTGGAGTGCTGTCGCCGGTTCTGAGGCGCACTGTGGACTATTACCGATCACGGCGGCAGACTGTGAAACGTGTGGAACGGCCCCCGCCTGGCGCCGGTCGGGTGCTGAGGTGGAGCGGAAGGCCGCGCCAAACTTCAGTAGACTGCTGTCTGCCACTACTTGAGGCCGCAGTGAGTGAAAATGATGCGGGCTAAGACTTTGGGGGCAAACATTGACGGGGCCTACACTCCCATCACCACGACAGCATAGATGAGCAGAGGAGGCAAGTGAGGCTCTGATTGGCGGCGTGGGCCCGAGAAGTGCTGTGCACCGCGCGAGGGAGTGCATTTGAGACGTGGGCATATTGGGCAAAAAGGTACATGCTGGCCGAGTGATCGCTGCCTGCGGGGATACGCTGGGGACCCCCTGTATAGCGCAGGCACTGGTAGGGCGTGAGGTGCGGCAGTGAGAAGCTTTGAGGCCTATACGCAGGCCAATATACTGTTGCAACCTGCGGTGGCAGGAGAGACGCCATTATAAGGTGATGCGCGCAGAGTGAAGGCGACTGGTGCACTCCCGTGGGTAGACAGGCCACACGGGTGGAGCCTCTCCGAAGTGGGGTCAAGTGAGAGGAGCACAGAAAATGACCCCGTCCCCCACGCACAACAGACATTGCACTCTCAGTAGAATGGGCAGACAGCACACGGGAGCAGCGCCCACGCGCTCAGCGTCGGGCCCAACTCAGTCAGACCAAGAATCTGAAACGTCGGGCTCCTCCAGAGCCACCAGCCTGGAATCAAAGATAGACTCTGTACTTCAGGCAGTAACACAGATCGGTGAAGCGTTGACGCAGACCCGCACATCTCTTGAAGGCCACATCGTCAAGGTCACGTCGGATTTTACGCTCCTGCATGCTGATCACAGAAAGCTGACTGGGAGGGTCCATGAGCTGGAGAAGGAGGTAGCGGAGATCGCCCCAGTGGCCATGGAGGTGACCACGGAAGTACGTAACCTCACGGCTAAATTCCATTCCCTGGAGCGCAGAATGGATGACGCAGAAGGCCGATCACAGAGAAATAATGTGCGTGTGGTAGGTCTGCCGGAAGGCACAGAAGGCGGAGACGCAGTGATGTACACTGAAGCCTGGTTGAAATCATTGATGCCTGAGGGTGTGCTCTCCCCCTTTCTTGTGGTGGAGAGGGCGCATAGGGTGCCGTTGGGCCGCCCGCCGCCGGGTGCTGGGCCGAGACCTTTCCTGATTCGCCTCATGAATTTTAAAGACAGAGACACAGTACTCCGGGAGGCCATAAAGATGAAAGCGATAAAAGTGGGCAACTCGCAAGTCCTCTTCTTCCCAGACTATGCCTTTGGTGTGCAGCGAGAACGGAGTACCTTCCTCACCGTCAAGCGTCGAATGCGGGACTTAAATCTGAAATACTCCCTCATATTTCCAGCCCGGCTGTGGGTGGTCGCAGATGGCTCCACGCATTTCCTCAGCATGGCGGAAGACGCATGGGGCTGGCTCGAAACCAAAGAACATCACACTTCGCCGAGTCAGAGACAAAGCGGCGCGGGCCCGCGGGTGGCCACTCGGAGAGGTTGCCGTGCCAGATGTGGGTTGCGAGCGGCAGAGTCATCGGTGCAATCAACAGCCGCTCCCAACCGCGAGCAGGTGCTTCGGGAAAGGAGGGACGCACTGCAGGCAGTGGCGGACTTGAGAGATCGGCGGAGCAGCAGAGATGCAGATGCCTCTTCTGAGCAGTCGCTGAGTGACGACAGCTCGCAGGCTGTGTGGCCGGTACACGAGGACTCACAGACACTTCCAGTTGTAACACCCCAGACTGCAGACGACTTAATGTAACAGCTAAATGCAGTTCATGGTCACGCAAGTATCAGGTTAGACCGCATGCCTATGGGACATTCGTGCTCCTCATGCGATTCGCGCATGGGTTGCCCTATAGCAATATTTGGAGTAGAATGTTTGGGTAGGCCAGTATAGATGTGTGCGCACCCCAGACTGCAGACCACTGGCACATGATATACGGTGCAGCATAGCACACACATTCACGCGCGTAAGGCGGGTCCAGCCTCACACATCCCGCTCACTGCCAGCTTTGCCCAACGCACCTCTTAGCAGGATCACGACGGCGAGCGTTGCGTGAGTTGCCATATGGCGTTCTTAACAGTTTGGGCGGACACACGTTGTCTATCTGCTCTACCCCAGTTGAACTATGTTAGGGTTCACCCCTCAACCCTTGTTCGAGTTAGCAAACCCCTGCACATATGGTCATTGCAGCTACATTTCATAATCGCTGGAGGTTACACATGTCATCACTACACCCCTAGCATCGCCAGCCGCCCGCGGCAAGTGTCAGTCTATCAGCATGCCCTATGCCTTCCACAAACCACAAACGTAATTACTTGGATTGTTAGGGGGCTTCACACACCAGCCCGCAGATATAGAGCATATGCGTACCTTAAGCGACATGCCGCTCATGTGGCACTCCTGCAAGAAACACACATCTCACAGCCAGAAATTAGTAGGCTACAGCAGAGGTGGAGAGGTCAAATATTAGACACAATCTACTCGGCCTACGCCAGGGGAGCCCTAATATGGATACGACCAGGTACCCAATTTGTGTCGGAAGAGATTGAAATAGATACATATGGTAGGTACGTGCTTGCAAAAGGCCGCCTAAATGGGATACACGTAGTGCTGGGATCCATCTATGCCCTGAATACAGAACAGGGGGCTTTTTGGCATACACTGACAGGCCTACTCTCACGCTGGTGCGATGTCCCCTGGCTGCTGGGAGGTGACTTTAATTCGGTCTTGGACACAACACCGGACAGGTCATTCCTGCCATTGCCACAGACGGCAGCAACAACTAATGCTAGGAATCTAGGGGAGTGGTTACATAGATGGGGTTTATCAGATGTGTGGAGGGCTCTCAACCCACAGACACTGAGGTATTCACACTACTCACACCCGCACAGGCTTCATGTACATATTGATTGTTTTGTTGCAAGTGCGCCATTATTAACGAAGTGCCTTAATGCGGACTACCTTGGCAAGACGCATTCTGACCACAACCCACATGTAATGACATTGCAAGGTGAGGATGGGGGACTCACCACTCTTCTGTGGAGGCTCCAGCCCTTGGAGTTAGAGGACCCACCGTTTAGAGAGGCAGTAAATGCAGCGATAGAAACATACTTTGAACACAATGCAGGGTCAGTTGCGAATACAGGTACTCTGTGGGACGCAGGCAAGGCAGTGGTCAGAGGGTGTTGCATGGGGTTGAGTTGGAGCATTAGGAAACAGCTAGACGAAGAAGTGAAGCACATCGAAGACACCTTGACCCAGCTTGAAGCTGAATTAGCGCAGGGCAATGAAGTGCAGCAGGACATTGACACGCAGCGTACTAAACACGCTGAGGTGATAGAGCGATTAAGCTGTCTGAACTAAGCGTCACATGGTGCACGCACACATGCGACGGCAGATAGAGCGGGCATATTGCTGGCACGCATGACCCGACAGGAACACGCGCAGGTACCTGTGCTGAGACTGCGGTTTGCGGCGGGACCAATGCTCACTACACAGCATGAAGTTCACGGTGAGTTCACCGCACATTACACCAGAGTGTACCAATCGTTAAGCTGTGCAACACCAACGGATATAGAAACCTTCCTTGCTCCCTTGCCCCTACACCAGGTCACAGCAGAGCAAAGAGACGAGCTAAGTGAACCGCTCACGCTGTCGGAAGTGCAAAATGCTATAAGCTCGTTAGCCAAGGGCAAAATGCCGGGCCCAGACGGCTACCCGGCCGAATATTACAAAGCCTATTAACAGGTCCTGGCACGGCGTCTTCTCGCAATGTATCAAAACGTGCAGGAAATGGGCATGCTCCCGGAAACGCTTTGTGAGTCCCTGGCGGTGTCCTTGCCCAAACCTCACAGGAATGTGGAACTGATGGGATCGTACCGCCCGCTGGCGCTACTTAATACAGACTATAAGGTGTTAGCTAGAATACTGGCGAATAGATTAGCCCGGTTAGTGCCACAACTGGTGCACGCGGACCAAAACGGTTTCGTGCCTGCACATAGCACATCGTTAAATTTGCGGCGTTTCTTCCGAGTGGCGCGCTACTCCAGGGATAACTGGCGCATGCTGGATGCCTAGTGCTAGACCTGGAGAAGGCGTTTGACACCCTAGAAAGGGAGTTCCTATTTGCTGCACTGCGCAAGTATGGACTGGGGGAGGTATTTCTAGGCCTCGTCAAGTTGCTCTATACGCGTCCCACAGCCAGAGTCAAGACGGGCCCATATGTGTTGGAGCGTGTTCCCATAGAACGCGGTACGAGACAAGGCTGTCCACTCTCCCCATTGCTATTCGCGCTTGCCATTGAACCATTGGCTGAGGCACTTCACAACACACAAGCTGACTGGGGAATCCCGTAGGGAGACGGCATACATGCGGTCTCATTATACGCGGATGGCCTGTTGATATATCTCAGAGATGTGGGGCAGTCGTGCGGGGCAATTGAGGTCAAGCTGCTCGAGTTCGCCTCAGTGTCAGGGCTGAAGGTGAATTGGGAAAAGTCATGGCTGTATCCATTTGTAGAATCTACCCCTGACCCGCAATTAGTCATCAACGGTAGGGCGGTGCACTGGCAGATTGAAGCATTCCGATACCTAGGGATTCTTATATATAGGGACCCACAAGATCTCCTCGAGGGCAACTTAACTCGTGCCGTCACAGCGGTGAGGGCACAGATGTCCTTTTGGACTACCTTGCCGTTAGCGGTTATGGGCAGGATTGCGTTGCAAAAATTGGTGGTCCTACCATGCCTCCTTTATTACTTTACAAACTTACCATTGCACCTTAGACCGCCGTTTTTTAAAAACTTAGAATTAGACATGCAGCAATTTATCTGGCATGGGTCGCAAAGCAGAGTATTGCTGGCTAAAATGTACCCGCAGACCACCCAGGGAGGACTCTCTCTACCCAACATGGAGCATTATTATCTAGCTGCGCAGCTTCAGCGGGTGGCACGTTGGCTAAGCGCACGCCAACTTGAAGACACAGCATTGCAGACCCCCGGGCTCACTCACTCCCAGATAGTGACACTGTTTCATCCAGGTCGGACGGGCGGCACACCTACACAGCTGTTGGTCCGGGTGGCATATCAATGCTACCAGCGCAGTCTTCGCATCACGCGCCAAGTATCGCCATATGCACCATCACTTCCTATACTGGGCACACCCAGGAGGCTTAAGGTAGTAACCAGCGCAGAACTTACGCATTGGGAAGAGGTCAGTATACAGACACTAAGCGATCTATACAATGATAGGCAGCTCATCCCGTTCGCGGACATGGTCGAGGGTTCGGGCTTACCGCAGGGACAGTTCCTGTTGCATGCCGCAGTGATACATGCACTGAGCGCGCTGTGGGGTGATATGGCACAGGAACCTGCCACCCACCTAACTATACAATACCTACACGAGTTGGGCACAGGCTGCCATCTGACCAAGTGGTTCGCTGAATCTCTCAGAACCCACATGTCACCGCAATTGCTTTCCCGCCGAGCCCACTGGGATGCGGACCAGCGGCGGCCCACCACAGACCGGGAATGGGAAAATATACTTGAGAGCCCCACACGAATCCCTCGTAATGCCAGATTTCGGCTCATTCAATATTATATAATCCACAGAGCCTATCTGACACCGGAACGTATAAACAGGTATTTTAATCGCACCAATGCCAGGTGTGCAAGATGTGAAGAGGCAGGTGCAGACTTATTGCATATGCTGTGGTCATGCACTGCTATTCAAGCATATTGGGGTGCAGTCACCAGCTGTTTAACCCAATGTACGGAACGCACCTTGGACTGGACGTGGGAACTGTGTATTTTGGGACTGTACCCAAGATCCAAAAAATACAAAGTGACTTCTAGATACATAGATTTGGGCCTCATAGTCGCCAAGCGTCTACTCACGCGCCGCTGGAAGTCCCCTGCCCCTCCAGTAGCAATAGCCTGGTATCAATCCCTATTGTGTTGGGGGCAGGCGGAAAGTGTAGCGATCCGCCGGGAGGATGCCATGGGGCTGCGAAAACAGCCAATAGCGGCGGCGTGGGACGCAATATTGTCAGACTTCCGCACGGCCTGGCGAGACCGCTCGGAGGCATCAGCAGACGAACCCGAGGATGACGACGGGTAGGCAATAGAAGATAATATATAGTACACGGACAGAAGGGAAGCGCTCAGCACTCTGCCAAGGTGGCCTGTACAGGCATATGGGTGAAACGCTAGTCCTCTCTCCCCCTCCCCCGCCACTCTTTCTTTCCACCCCCCACTCCCCTCTCCCTCCCCAACCTACTGCATTCCCCTCCCCCTCCTCTCCATGAGCCACACTCCCTCCCCCTCCCTCTTCAATTTCTTCCCTACTCACCTCCTAGGTATATATTCAGCCCCCAAACACCATAATACACCATCTGAACTGTGAACGTTGAGTATTGGAAGGTATTGGTAACTAGGTGCACACCGCACACAGTCGAGATCGATGGCTGGGTTGGCACAGTGCGATGGGGAGACCACGGATGTGATATATGTAGCGATGCGTAGACCTACTGTAAATGTTTCAGGAGGTAGGGTAAAATGTTATATGTTCTGTATTAGTAAAGATGCCTATAGTTAAAATCTGAATGTCAAGATGACACGCCAACTGCTAATATACGAGGTTTGTAACAGGTGATAGTGACTGAAATGTCTACCGCCATAATTGCATTGCTTATATAAAGCTAAGATGTAAACTGAATTTAATCACAGTTGTGTCAAGTGCAATGTAAACTGCAAATATGAAAATAATAATAATAAAAACAAAGTTAAACAAAAAAAAGAAAGTACGACTAAAAGTATTAAGATCTGCCTTAAATATATGGTATAATGTCAGGAGGAGGTGGGGCATTGGTTATTATTCAGACTTAGCCCCAGTTTGGGACTCTCCCGGAACCCCAGAATATCTGAAGGACGCCTTAAGTCTTCCACTTAGGAGGGCGGGGGTCACAACCTGGTCAGATCTGTTGTCATTGGAGGGAAGTACTAAAGGCTAAAACTGGTAATGAGCTGTCCAGATTTAAGTTTATTCAACTATCCTCTTGGTTTGTGGCATCTAAAAAGGAGATCGAGGTGACTATGAGTTGGAGTCTTCTTTTCAGGACATTAGATCTAAGAGTAAGGAGGTTGCAAGGTGGTATGAGAGACTCCTGGTGGCAGAGGAAAAGATGCCACCACCCCCTTACTCGGTGTGGAGTGGAACTCTTCTTGTGGGAGATATTAAGACAGTATGGGATAATTCTTTGAGAACTCTACTCAACTGTTAAACCAGCTAACCTGAAGAGGAACCACTTTTTCACTATTAATCATCTTTATGGGACCCCACACAAAATATCCAAGTTTTCCCCTCAACCTCCCCCTAAGTGCGTAAGGTGTGGCTGTGTAGGAGCTAACGATGCCCATATCCTTGTTGAATGCTCGTGCTTGAGCGACTTTTGGTGCGGAATAGAACTTGCACTAAAAGGTATCTTTGGTCGGGAGATCAAATTGAATGCAATGCTTGTCCTCCTAAGAGATGATGGAGTATTAACTACGGTGTTGAGGTGGTCTCACAAAAGGTTGCTCTTCTATTAGATTCTTATCGCCGGAAGAGAAATCTGTTTGAAATGGAGGGATCCCTTTGTCTCCGAGAGTGGAAAATTGGGTTAGGGCTGCTGCTAGGGTCTGCCGGTTGGATCAGGGTACGGCTAAGAGCCCTACTTCGACTATATGGACTGACTTTCTAATCTGGTGCAGCTCCTTGGGTGTTGGTTATCTGTCCCAATGATTACACCGAGTCACTGGTGATGGTCCAGTTTGGAAATGGACCTGGGCGAATGCAGTGACCGCTGGGCGGATAGTTAGACGGCGCGGTTTATTGATTATTGCAGACGCTCTTTAGAGATATGAGGGGAAAAAAAAATAACTTTCAGTTATTATCATGTTATGTTTCCTTTGCGGGCGGTAGGGTGGACGGGGCTGCTCTGCTCACTGTGCAGGGCAGGGGCGGAGTGATTTCCCCACTCAAGTGGGCCATGACTGTTTGGTCGGCCCTCTTGGACTGCCTAAATCAGTCATGCACACCTCCCTGTTCTCCATGCAGGCTGCATTACAGCCTGCATGAAGAACTTGCTCACCCCTACAGCCCCTGGCTGAGCGCTGTGTCACGGCGCTCACACCAATCACAATGCTGCACTGCAGCGTTGTGATTAGCTTAGGGGCGGGAGCCTGGCTGCCTGCTTCCTGTTCCTGGAAGCGTACTTAGAAGAGCAGGAGCACAGAAGATGCAGGACCTGGCCTCGAGGTAGGTTTTTTTTATTTTTAAACCCCGCACCCCCACCCCCCCCCCCCCGCGCGAAACACCTCCCCCCCCCCCCCCACAACCCTTTCGGCCTCCGCACCCGCGATCCATGCCGGCCGCCCCTGCTGAACATCCTGTTAGCCTGTGCAAATCACTCTTCCCCGCTTGAAAGAAATTAAACGTACCCTTGTGTAATGTAACTTGTGTTCATGAAAAGCACTGCAGTATCTTTGGGATGAATTCACGCTACATAAAAGTGCAGAAAATAAAATTTTGGTGAAAAAACTGAATTCTCTGATTTAAATTGGAACACTGGATTCCAGCTGCTCTGTCCTCTCATGTGCTCACCTGCACACGCAACAACTGGAGAAGTTGTGTCAATGAAACGCAAAAGCATTTCAAGCACGTTTCTAAAGCCCGTTTGTACGCACATCTGGTGGCGCTGGAAGTTGCGTTACCTGCTTGTGCCAGCAAAGTTTGTGGGTACACACTGGGGCAGAGGTCTTCAATTTGTGAGGCGCCAACCCCCAGGGGGGCCATGGAGTCATGCAAAGGGGGTCGCGCATTCCCCAGCCTTACTTCCGCCTGTAATCCAAAACGTTTCCTCTTCATTTTGGTTTCAAAGAGTGTGCTTCTCAGGGGCCCCACTGATTGTAGGACATCGTAAAAGAAGCCAATCATAGAGCGGCAACGTCATGAGTGACTGTCCTCAATCAGAGAGACTGCAGAATGGATATCAGGAAATGCCTGCGAACTGTGTCCATAAAGATGCATATCTGGAATACTGGCTGTACTTCCTGGGAGTTCTTCTTCATCGCTGCTGCCTTGCATTCTGTGCTCTGCTGCCTTTCATTCTGTGCCGTTATTTTCTTGGTCAGGGTCACTGCTCCTGTGTTTTCAGCGGTGTCTGCTTCATCCTCGTGGCTGCCTCTGCACTGGGAGCTCCTCGCTGTTTCCCCTCCTGGCTTCTAAGGTAACGGAAGCTTTACAGACCTGGAAGGTAAGCTTCTCTTCACCTCTTCCCCCGCTTCATCCACCATGCCCTGGCTTTTCACCTTGCAGGCACACACACCGACTATCAAACACACATCCACGCACAAACACATACATGCCACCCCTTTCGATTCAAGCTGGAGACTACCGATGTTGAGCCAGGGTCATGGTGCTACGATGAAACGACTTTGCTTTTCTAGTTACGGAGGTTGGAAAAACCTACAGAGAAAAAGAGTAAGAGCGCAGAAAACTTGCACCTTTGAAAATGTTCCACTTTCATCCCTCAGCTCTAAAGCTGATTAATTGACTGGACTTATGAAACCTGATGTATTTCAGACTTTGTTTTCATGCCGAGCATTGCCATTATGAAGCTCTCCTTGCAATTGAGATTCATGCCTCATAGCGACTAAGTGGTTTGCAGGACTGCATTCATTTTGAGTGCTATTGTAATTTATTGCAGATAAAGCATGTTCCACAATGGGCCAGCCTACATCCCACTCTGCCTTATTACGAAGACTTAACTTGCAGCGATTAATAGCCCTCCACCGTTGTCCTGAGAAGTCATCTGTTCCAAGAATGTGTGTTTGTGACTTGGAAGAACCTCAGCTCAGCTTTGCCGGGGTGGTGCCACTTGGAGGCATCGAGGAAAGACTGCCAGAGTGGCTCATCATTCTCACAAAAGACAATGTTTATGCCTGGTCCATCATCTCCGTCAATGATCTGAACTTGATTACGATTGATAACGCTCTTGCTCATTCACCTGTGACATAAGTTTCATTTACCAGACATCGGCGCGCGCGGCGATTCAAAATGGCCGCCTAACGTCGGGGCTCCGTGAAACGCCGTAGACGAGCTGCAATTAAAAGCGGATGCAGCGTTTCTTCAGGATTTAAAATGCCAGATGGCTAAATCGGAAGGTGGGCTCTTCTGAAGGCTATTTTTATTTTCCCTGAATTCCTGGTCTAAATGGGGAAAATTTTCAGGAGACTGATTGCTTCAGGTAACCGCCGCCATTTTACATCTTACCTGCTGGTTCTCCTCAGTCTTCGCCGCAGGTGATGCTCCAGGAACCGCATTTTCATTGCAAATGCCTTATTTTTGACGTCCACTACTCGTACCTGTTATTTTAAGGATGGCCAAAATTTATTTATCTATCAAGGTACCTGTTTTAATATGAACTGGCGAGTTTGGAGCACCCTGCCTATACTATCACATGACGCCTGTCTATTTGTGCACCCCTCATGTTCTATTATACCAAGAGAAATACTTTACACTTACATGACTGCCTTTTGATTGGTGGAACCTGTCTGAGAGTCTTTTCTCATATAATGTGAGAGGGGTGTTCGAAGTTGCAGGAAGCTATATATGTCTCCAGACGTCCTCTTGTGGTGCACTTGCTTGAGGATTTTCTTTCTTCTTTCCTGTTATACTCCACAGTGTTCTGTTGGAGGACATTGTACTACGTTCCTCTGGTTGGTGTTTCATGGGTAGAAGCAGGCGTCTACCGCGGCAAACTCAAAATCTGAAAGGGAACACCCCTAACACTTCTGGCATCGGTTGCGCTGTTTTTAATAGATTCTCCTACCTTTCTGAGGGCTCGTCACATAACGATTGTTCCGATACTACAGAACCATCCACAACAATGGCCTCCAAGGTACCGTTACCTTCGACTACTGGCAAGAGGCTTAAGCAAGATCCTCCTTCTCCTCCTAAGTCTACCTCCCCAGTTTCTTTGGACATGGTTCTGGAGGAGATTCGTGCTATCCGTCCGTTTGTGGAAGAAACTAATGCCCGTCTTCAATCAATGGACTCCAAATGGGCCTCGATGGATTCCCGCGTGGCTGAGGTGGAACAACAGCTTCTCGTGATACGGGATACTCCCTCAAGGGTTTCCTCCTTGGAAAAGGAAGTCTTGCAGCTTCGAAAGGCCACTGAGGATTTGGAAAACAGAAATCGTCATAATAATCTACGCGTCTATGGTCTTCCTGAGGGCCTTGAGGGGGATGACCCTGTTGCTTTCTTCACCTCCTTTCTCCCACAACTCCTGAGTCTTCCGCCTACGACCCAATTGAACTTACAACGCGCACATAGACTGGGTCCTCGTCTTTCTTCTTCAGCTGCGCCAACTAAACCTCGAGGAATGATTTTTCGATTTCTACAGTTTACCGACCTGCTGCCGGTCCTGAATGCCGCTAAAACTAAAAAGAATCTCTCATGGCAGGGTTCCAAAGTTTTTATTTCTCAAGACCTATCTTCAGCTACAGCCAAGAGACGCAAAGAGTTTTTGGATTTGCGCCCACCTCTTCGCTCCTTGGGTGCTAGATATGGCCTATTCCATCCATGCATTTTCAAGGTTACTCTTCTTAATAAAACTTCTACCTTCGAAGATCCGGCTGACCTCAGAAGATTTATTCAGACTCAATCTCATGCCTCCATGGAGACAACTCCTTCTTCTTCAGGATCGTGACTGTTGTGCTCTTTCATCTATATCTTTGCATTAATGTTATAGTTATGGCTTATTATTAACTGGGGTTATAGTAGTTTATTCTGGATTGCATGATGAATGTCGTTTAACATTTATTTCCCTTTATAGGTTTACTGATGTTTAATTCTGCTCCTTCACATGTTCCCGCTCCTGATCATATGTAGTATTTGGTGTCTTTGGCGTCTCGCGTTGCCCCCCCTGTTCGGTGTGTTGTGCCTGTTGTCCGTCACCGTCTCTACTCCTTCCTCGTTCCCCGTAAGGTATGTATTGCAGTCGTCTTTTTGACATGTACTGTCTCTTCTTGTTTCTATTCCTTTTTTCCTTTCCCACCTTTATATTCTGCCCTCTTTTCTCCTTGGACCTCTTCCCCGCTACTCTTGTTACATGGATCTCCTTTACTACCTATCTATCATCCTTCTCCCTTCTTTCATATTTTCTCTTCTTTATTAGGATTGTTGCATATACGGTTTACTATGCATTTTTGCTAGTTCTACATTCAAGGTTATCTCATGGAATGTAAAGGGTTTTATTAGTCCAATTAAGAGACAGAGAATACTCTCACACCTTGCCTCATATAATCCAGATCTGGTGCTTTTGCAGGAAACTCATCTTTCAGAAACTGAGGCGTTAAAACTGAAAAAAGGCTGGGTGGGCTCGGTTTTTATGTCACCTTCATCTAACAAGAAAAATGGTGTGATTATTTTGTGTCATAAGAGGCTAAATTGTAAAGTCGTTGCGCAAGAAAATGATACTGAGGGTAGATGGATACTGGCTAACTTATTAATCAACAATGTTTCTCTAACTATATTTAATGTATATGGTCCTACGCATCCTGATTGTGCTTTTTGGCCTTTAGTCACTCAGAAATGTATTCAGTTTAAAAATGATCTCTTTATTTTAGGAGGAGACTGCAACCAGGTCGGTGACCCATTTCTTGATCGCCAATCGTAAACACGTTTTGTCCCACATAAGACACATAAACATTTTCTAGATACCATTTCCCAAACCCAGCTGGTAGATGCATGGAGGCTTACTCACCCTGACTCTCTTGATTTTTCTTTTTTCTCTCCTCCTCACAATTCTCTTTCTCGGCTTGACTATCTTTTTCTATCTAAATCTCTATCTCAAAATTTACTGTCCTCCTCTATTGAACCTATTGTTATTTCGGATCACGCTCCAATAGTGATGGACCTTGATTTACTTCCCTCTTCCCCTAAAACTTCCCGTTGGCGTTTTAATAATTCTCTTCTTCTTGATCCTAATTTTTCCTCTTCCTTTACGAACTTTGCTGAAGAATTCTTTGACCTAAATAGTACCCCTAATATTCAGCCACATATACTATGGAACTCATTTAAGGCTACAGCGCGAGGATTTGTCATGGACTTCGTTTCCAAGAGGAAGAAACGTTTTCTCCAACAACGTAAAATTGCCCTTGCGAACATTAAATCATTAGAACACCAGTTCTATACATCATCGGCAGATTCAGTTCTGCCCGCTCTTATTCGTGCCAAGTTGGCTTTTAACAAATCCACGACGGATAATGCATCGTCCATATTGCTGCGCAGTAGCGCTAGGTACTATGGAGGCCGCAATAAAATGGGACAACTTCTAGCGAATTATCTCAAGTCCCGTAAAGAACGTACTCAGATTGATGTGGTCTGCTCCCCGGATGGCTCCCCTATTTATAAGAATGAGGACATTTTGAATGAATTTATGCTTTTTTACAAAGATCTATATACCCCTGATTCTCCTCCTTCTTCTTCCCTTATCCAATCTTATCTTGATGCGCTCCCGATTCCGTCTAATGATTATCTTAATTTTTCTAAAACTGGAATCAGATTTATCCCTTCAGGAATTATCCCATGCTTTATCCACTTTAAAGAAAGGTAAATCCCTGGCCCTGATGGTTTTTCCGTTGAATTTTACTTGCATTTTTCTAATTTACTACTTCCTAGACTTTTGTATCTATTTCAATCTTTTCTTCTTTCTGATGGGACATTGGGTACTTTCCAGGAGGCAATAATTTGTCTCATACATAAGGATGGACGCGATCCTAAATTTTGTAAAAATTATCGTCCAATTTCTTTGCTTAATGTAGATTATAAATTATTTGCCAAATTACTGGCTTTACGATTGGATCCTCTGATGCCGCACTTGGTGGGTAAGGAGCAATGTGGTTTTGTTAAAGGCAGATTGACTTCGGACAATTCTCGTCTTTTTCTAAATGTTCTGAATAAAATTCCATCTCTTTCCTCTTCTTTGGCTGCCGGCTCTGTTGATGCTGAAAAAGCATTTGATAGAGTTGACTGGTCTTTTCTACTTTCCGCCCTAAAGTGGCACGGATTCGGTCCTAAGATAATTTCGTTTATTTCCCTATTATACTTGGCTCCTCTGGCTTCTGTATTAGTTAATGGATGTACTTCTTCATATTTCCCTCTTCGACGTGGTGTTCGTCAGGGATGTCCTCTCTCCCCGCTTCTTTTCATTCTGGCTCTCGAACCCTTTTTAACCTCAATTCGTAATAATGACCTGATTTCTGGTTTCTCCTATGGTGACCGTAATTTAAAACTTTCCGCATATGCAGATGATATCCTTCTTTTATTTCCAATCCTCAGACTTCTATTCCTCCTCTATTAGATGAATTTGACTCTTTTTCCCGTGTCTCTGGTTATAAAATAAATTCAGATAAAACGGAAAGTTTACCCCTTACAAAATTTTGTCTTCCACACTCCTTCTCTTCTACGGGGTTTGCTTGGTCTCCTGTAAAAATTAAATATTTAGGTATGTCATTCGCTAATTCCATTTCCTCTTCTGTTAAGTTAAATATGACCGCGATCATCTCTCGGATTAACAATTTCCTTTCTTCTTGGAATCCTCTCTTTCCTTCCTGGTGGGGTCGGCTAGACTCCATTAAGATGATGATAACCCCAATTCTGATATATACCCTTTCCATGCTTCCAGTACACATTCCTGCTTATTATTTTTAAAAAATTGACTCCCTTCTCTCTAGATTTCTTTGGAAGGGCAAGAGGCCAAGGATGGCTTTATCTGCCCTGCGTCAGCCAAAACAAAATGGAGGGGTTAATTTCCCGGATTTTCGTACATATCACAAATCTTTTTGCTTGCGTCAAGCAGCAAAATGGCTCCTAGAAGATCAGTCGACCTATACCCCACTGTGGTATACGATTGAACGTACCCTGGCTTCTCCTTTCTCATTTCAGGAAGTGTTGGCCTTTTCCGTTAAGTCTTCCTTTTCCTCACTCCCTTTATTTAAACACACTTGTTCTATTCTAAAACCTTTATGGCATAAAAAACCTTTTTCCAGAGAATCTTTTTTGGAATCTCCAATCTGGCATAATTCTCTTATTACAATCAATGGTAGATCCATTTTTTGGAAATCTTGGAGACTTAAGGGGATAATATGGGTTAAAGATTTATTTGATGGATCCGATCCTTGTTCATTCCCCCAATTTCAACTCATTTTTCAATGTCCCGGCTCCTTTTTTCAAAGATTCTCCACCCTTATGGCGATTATTCTGGAGTCTTTCTACTCTCTTCCTTCGGTCCCTCCATCTTCGGTTCAGCATCCTCTACATAAAATTCTTCTTATTCTCCCCAAAGCTTCTCTCATTTATAGGTTCTTTCTATCTCCTAATCCTGACCGTTCTAAGTCTAGGGTGGAACTCGCGTGGGAATCTGACCTCGCATGTGATTGGACCATTATTTTCTGGGATAAGTTCTGGTCCCGATCCCTTAAAACTTCTCGTTCTGCCTCCCTTACCCAATCTATGTTTTTTCTCTTTCATAGACTCTATTTTACCCCTGTCTCTATTGCTAAATTTTCTCATTCTACTGATACGAACTGCTGGTCCTGTGGATCCCCTAATGCTGATCTTATACATCTTCTTTTTCTATGTCCTTCTGTTTCTATTTTTTGGGGGAAAGTTTGGTCTTACATTTCTCGCATGTTCAATATTCTTATTCCTTATTCTCTTCCTCTTCTTTTTGCAGGTAGCCTGTTTCAGTCCTTAGATCTTCCCCCACATAGGCACGATCTCTTTGACCTTATGATAGCTCTAGCTTTCCAACACATAACCCTTAATTGGAAAACACTTACAAAGCTTTCGATCCAACATTGGTGGAACAGTTTATGTCATTTTCATCGCCAGGATATTGCTTTTGCTTCCTCCTGTAAACCAATGATTGATAGAAAATGTTTTTGGACTCCACTTGCTACCTTCTTAGATAAATTGGCATTGGCAGATGACTCCTGTTTAAATGCAGAGAATTTTAAACCTCCGTAAATGTATTACTTTTCTCTGCCTCTTACTTCTAACTTAATCATTTTTTGTTACCCTCTATTCCATATGTTGATTATTGCTCATTGTTTAAGATTTCTAGTTAAATATGCAACTTATATACTCTATTTTAGAATGTAAGAGATCCCTTCTTCCCCCCTTCTTTCCTTCCCCTTGTTCCCCTCCACCTCCTTCCCCTCCTCCTTTTTTCCCCCTTTATAATCTTAAACAGCTTTCTTCTTTAAATTGTTGTTAGCCATTTCTTCTACTATGTATACCTTTCAATAAGTCATTTTCTGTTTTGCTGACCTTTGTATTGCTATTAATATTTAAATAAAGCTTTTCAAACATTAAAAAAATAAAATAAAAAATAAAATAAAAAAATAAGTTTCATTTACCAAATCCCAACCGCATTCGCAAGACGCCTTGTGAAATGTTCAGCGAGGAATGTCTCGGTGCACGTCTGTCCCTTCTCGGGGGTCTGTATCACTCAGCAGCTCTGTTATGAACCAGTCTGCCAGGTGTTGCTCAACATAGTCTCTGATAATGCTTTATTATCTTCCGGCATGAGAGGCAAAGGGTGCTGCAATCATGGACTGTCTGCTTTCTGCACAGTTCGCAGTAGGGATGTTCTCTTTCATCTCCTATTTATTTGCTTGCAGATGGTAAATAAAATCATCTCTTCCAGTTGCCCCTTCACTCTCTTGTTTCGCACTATTCATGCTTCTCCCTCTTACTGAAGTTGAAATGTTGGCATGTATGAAACACTCATTCTTATTTAGATACCTGATCAATTTGTTATTTAAAGAACTGGGCCAATACAACTATGCATAAAATTCTCTGCATTTATTTTTAACATAGCATTCATGCCTTTGTTTACTTTAAATAACTGTCAAGGATCATTATAGCTGCTCTAGAACACATTGGAAATACTTTCTCAAAGGTGTAGCTTCCATTGGTTCAGCAAGTGCATTGGCACCAGGTCCCACAGGCCTGAGGCACTCACTGAACCCTGATTAGAACCCTGATTATTGCTGTATTTCTCAGGTTGAACAGCAGCTAGGGTCCCCATTTGCTTCCTTGAACTAGGGCCCCTGAGTGTCTTTTTCAGCTGGCTCTCTGGAGTATCTTCCCCCTCCATGTTTCTCCCTCCTTTACACCACAGTGGTTAGGGTTGGCTTCACTAATAAGAATTCTTTTCCACCCAAACGCACCCTTTTTAGCATGTTTATATGCAGCTCTTTGTTGTCAGTTCAGGACTAGCTGTGCTACATTAGGATTTTAATTTATGAACTGCAAGTAACAAAAGGATCTCTGTGACAAAACCCACAACTCACCGAGCTATCAACATGAAATACAACTATGTGCTCTGCATGGTACACATGTTTTGCAGCAGACGCATTACCCCTCTGTGCTACTTTGGGGTGAGTCAAAACTGTAACTACATAATACTCCATCTCTCTCCAGCAGGTACATTTCTCACCAGAGTTATCCTGACGTTTTTATTATTGTCTGAATATTACTGAGCACCCAACGAACTCTGAAGAAGGCGTTTTTAATACTGTAAAAATTTAAAAATACAGCGCTCCTCAAGGTTGGCGCCAGGTGCAGTGGCACTTGTCGTGCTGCACTAAAGAAGGCCTTGATTGTCGGAGGCAGCTTGTTTAAAGCACTCTACTTGTTTCGACAGGCTAAAAATAGCATTTACTACCCGACAGATATCTGAATCTGCTCGATGAGCTGGACTGTTGTACGCATTTCTGTGCCTTATATGACAGTACACAACTTTATATTCAGTCAAAGCCATCCTATGTGAAACATCTTTATTGTAGCATGGGGCAACCCGTTTGAGACTTTCCCAATTATGCAAATCTGTCTGTAGACCCATCACAGGTGGATACAATTGTCACAGCATGACTTACATTTGTATTTTAATTTGTCTGTTTTGTTCTTCAGAAAGATGAAATGCTAAGTTGGCGGTGCATGGATTTTTGATCTTGATCTCATTAGAATGTCATCCACACATGCTACCTATAGCTACGAATGTGCGTGCGCTGAAGAAAAGGGGAACCTTGGTAATGGCTCACATGGCCAGCTTTTGTAAAGAAGCTATGGCCAGCTCCAATTTCTGTTTTACGCATATGACATTTACTTAATGTTCTGTTTGTGTTTTATGCATAGCAAACACAAAGAGATGATGGACGGAGTGCTGAAACTTTTCAAACACTCACCCCCAGTCACAGATCTGGGTTGAATCCATCATCATTCTTTAGCTCACTTTGCCACCCCAGTTCAGTTTATGCATCCCAGATAAGAAGATATTTTTAAGACCTTTAGGAAACTGCAAAGAGATATATAAAAAAAAAAAGACTGCTATACCGCATGAAGCAGCAAGTCTGTGGTATTCATTAAATTTGAACTGTGGAATTTTGTATCATAGGTCAACCACACATCTGACATGGATCGTTTCCTGCTCCCAAAAGATGGTAGGACGCTCAAATGAAAGGCTAAAACAGATGGTGAGAAAAAAGCTGCAAAAATAAGGAAGTATGATGCCTCCTACGTGGACCTTGGTTTCACCTGCGTAACCATAACTGGAGATCTTAGGCCACAGTGTGTGGCCTATGGCATAACCTTGACTAACGAAAGTCTGAAACCAAAAAAATTAAAGTGCCACTTGGAAACTAAACATGAGTCACTGGCAGGAATGAAGATATTTTTTAAACCAGAAAACTGGAAGACATCATCCACTAGAAAGACACTATGAAAAATTTGGTCTGCATGCCAACAAATGCCTTGAAAGCATCTTATCAAGTGGCATACCACATAGCCAAAAACAAAAAGCCTTTTACAGATGTAAAAAAAAGTGATTCTCCCAGCGATTCTCCACGTGGCCAGGACAATGATTGGGGAAAAAGTGGCAGAGAAGTTAAAAATGGTTCCCCTCTCAGACACAACAGTTTGCCGCCGCATCTCTGACATGTCGGAGGATATCCACAGACCACTCAAATCATGATTGAAATCGAGTTTGTTTGCTCTGCAATTGGATGAAGCTATTGACATATCAAAGGAATCCAGTTTGATTACTTATGTTCGATACTACCACAAAACTGTATCATTGGAAGATTTTTTTATTCTCTAAACCAATCAAGGGGCAGGCAACAGCATTATCCCTGTGTGATATTCTCAATGACTTCCTATGCTGCAATGGCTTAAAATGGGACAACTGTGTTCAGATATGTACAGATGGTGCTCCTTCCATATGTGGTGCCAGGGCAGGCTTAAAAGCCAAAGTGTTGGAAGTGGCTCCACGTATTCTATGATACACCAGGAAGCACTTACTGTACGAAATATGGACAGAGAACTTGGGGATGTACTGAATTCTGCAGTGAAAATTGTTAATTTCATCAAGGCTCACCCGACTAAAGCTCGTCTGTTTGCAATCTTTGTGTGCAAAAATTTGACTTGAACATGATGGCTTGCTTTTCCATACAGAAGTCCGGTGGTAATCCTGAGGGAAGGGGCTAAATCAAATTTTTGATTTGAGAAATGAAGTATGCAGCAAAGTGCCCCTTTTTGCATGGTTACCCCCCACATTTTGCCTGACATCTAATGCAACCTGACTTGATGTGCCTTGGGTCCCTGCCAATCAGGTTCCCAGGGCCTGTATTCTTTCCCAAGACTGTACCTTTGTACCCACAATTGGCTCATCTCTGGCCACAGGTATGCCCCTTGTAAATGGTATCCTGGGTACCAAGGGCACTGTGACAAGGGAAAGACTAAGGGCTGCAGCACCTATTGTGCCACACTTAGAGGCCCTGTACGCTAACACCCACACCCTGCCATTGCAGTGTGCGTGTTTTGGAGTAGAGAAAAGTGAAGAGTCGACATGGCATACATCCCTGTGTGCCATGCCTGCAACCCACTGCCTGAGGCCTATGGAAGTCACTCCTCTAGCAGGGTGCACCAGCCCTCAGGCGAGGATACAGTGGCATGAGCCCTGTACCCCTACAGTGTTTAAGTCCATTCTTAGACATTGTGAGTGTAGTAAAGCCATACAGAGTATATGGTCTGGGAGTTGATCATTACGAACTCCACAACTCCATAATGGCTTTACTAAAAACTGGTAATTCTCAGCACATTAGACCCACACTGATGTAATTGTGGGATTTAATGTAAAATGCACTCAGGGCATCTTAGAGATGCCCCTTAAAATTAACCGGCCCTGGTGTGGTTCCTGAATGGCTGCTCGCCATTTGCCGCCACCACCAGACAGGTTTCTGGACCCCTGGGTAGAGAGCCTCTGCTCTATGGGTCCTGAAACAAAGCCCATCCTGGGCAGAGGTGTCATTCCTCCTCCCCCCGGATGGGCTGGGTCCACAAAGGGGAAGCTTCAAAGGCCTACTGCCTTTGGAAGCTGTCCCTGCCTTTTGCTGTCCCCAGCAACTGGCTTTTTCACCGGTTCTGGCCCCCAGTTTGGGTGGGAGAACCAGCGGGAAAACCAAGCTAGGAAGAGAGGTGTGCCCACCTTTGCCAACCCAACCCCTCAGGTGGGGAGGGGAGATGAAGCCCACATCTCAGTCCCCTCCATCATGAAGATGAGGGGACTCAGCCAATTAGGGAGAGGCTCATGCCCCCACCCACTGGAGGGTGGCATAATAGGGGGTGTACCCACCCCAAGGAAAGGACCATTGGTCCCGACCTGCACACCCCTTTAACGCCCCTGAATTTAGTATTTAGGAGCAACCCTGAACCTTGATTCCTCAGATTCGAGGAAGAAAGAAGATGGACAAAAGAGCTGTGCTGACCCAGGATGAAGAGGACACCTACTACTTTTCCCCCAGCCCTACCGGCCTGTCAATCAATCAATCAATCATGGAATTGTGAAGCGCAGCTACTTACCCGTGAGGGTCCAAAGGCGCAGGGGAGGAGGGGGGCAGCTCCGTTGAGTGCTGGGGTCATCCGAAGAGCCAGGTTTTGAGGTCCTTCCTGAACTGGGGCAGTGTAGGCGCTTGCCGGAGGTGGAGGGGGAGGTCGTTCCAGGCCTTGGCTGCGAGGTAGGAGAAGGGCTTTCCTCCTGTTCTGGTCTTGTAGATGCGTGGTATGGAATCCAGAGAGAAGTCGGCTGATCGGAGGTGTCTCTTGAGTGCGTGGAAGGAGATGCGGTTGGTTAGGTATGCTGGTCCGATGTTGTGGAGGGCCTTGCATATGTGGGTGAAGAGCTTGAAGGTTTCTTCTGCACCACTCTGCACCCGACAACCACGGCCTGAATTTGAGTGGCCCAACACCACAAGGATGTCTCCCTGTGATCCTGACCTGGGATCTGGTGATCCCCGACCTCCCTCAAGCTCCAAGACGACGCCTGCAGCCTCAACCTGAAGGGTCCTCTCGACCGCAACCGGAGCTGGTAAGAAGAACCCAACGCCAAAAGACCCCACACCCTACGGCCTTTGGTGGCCTAACTAATGGTGTCCAGGCATCCCCCAAGATCTCCAGCTGGTGGTCGCCTTCAGGAAGTCTGCCCGCCTGAGCCTGCAGCAACTTTGCTGATCCGAAGTCTTCCATTGAGAAGCACAGAGTACCCGACGCCTACTTGGCACCCTGCCGCCCCAGTGCTGCTGGTGGTGCAGCTCCTGTGCTGGCTGTTGGTCCCTGCAGTGCTGACCTTTACCCCAGGAGATTAGTAGTAGTCCCTAACCGAAAGCCCCCTTAGCCCCATTAGCTAACATTGGGCCCCTGCACTCTGCACCCACCTGCCCCATTGCTGCTGGTGGTGCAACTTAGAGTGCCTACCTAGACCTTGAGGAACCTCGGTCCTAACCCCCACAACTCCCACTTTTAAGACGTTTACTTACCTGTGAAACCGATAACCATTTTTTCCCATAGGAACCCATGTTATGAGATTTTGGGCCTAAAAGGTTTTAAGTGTTGAACTATTGTTTTATATAAAGATAACAGAAACTATACCTCAAGCCAAGATAAGTCTTACTTATCTTGCATTGTGAGATCCATAGGTGTGGTATCTAGGCATACCACCCCCAGTACTCAAAAGTAATCTAAAAGTAACTGAAAAGTATTCTAAAAGTAATTATTGTGTAATGTAAACAGATTTTTGAATCAATACCAACCTGTAACAATTGCAAATCCCTCCTCAATTGCATTTCTGAATGAAGGTTTACAATTGCAAATGTATTCTACCTATCTGTACCAAGTCCTGATTGGTTCTAGAAATAAAATAAAAGTATACCTCTTTTATACTTACCTAATTGGTCTGGATTCAGTCTCTGAGTGTGTGCATCAGTCTTGATTGAGTGAATACAATAAGGATAAGTTACTTACCTGTAATTCTAGTTCTCTTCCAGGGTTATCCTCATTAAAAGTCATAAGCACATGAATATTCCCGCCCATGAGCGGGGACCCCGGAAAACATATAAAATATATGTGAAAAACATATATGTAGCTCTCTCTCTCTATATATATATATATACATAAAAAAATTATTTCTTTTTAAACATTTTATATAACAATCAATGCAGCCTTTCATACACCATAGGCTGAGCAATGCTGTGAAATTTTACTTTGCACACATACACAAACAAAGCAGGAAAACAATGAGCATTTGAACTGCTTTAATGCACAGTAGATACCAGAGCCCTGCAAAGAGAAAAGCAGGCATTGTCAGCTCATAGGCTGCATTGTAATTCCAATAGTAAAGAAAGCTGAAAAGCCAACCCATAGAAACACAAAGAAACTGGCACCGTGCATGATCCCTAGTTTCCCATCATGCCTCAGGGGTGACAGTTAGGTCAGTTGTTCTTTGCGGAGACCCGGAGGTCAGGGCACAAAGAGATGACAGTTTATGGATCATTTGCCCGGAGAGGCGGGAGGGTTGCTTATGACTTTGAATAGGATACCCCTGGAAGAGAACTAGGATTACAGGTAAGTAACTTATCCTTCTCTTCCAGGGGATCCTCATCAATAGTCATAAGCACATTAATCGAGTAGCAAGCCCATCCCTTCTTCCTGCGGGCAAATGAGAATTATAAAACATGCAGAACACATTCAAAAATACCAATTCCAACCAATTTTGCATTGGAATACATTTTTCAAGGAGGCTTGGCCTACTTGGGTATCTGCTCTGGAGTCAGAATGGAGACAATAGTGTCTCGTGAACGTGTGTACCGATTTCCAAGTTGCTGCTTTGCAAATCTCGGCCATCGGCACATTATGTAGGAAAGCTATCGTAGCTGCTTTTCCCCTAGTGAAATGAGCTTTAGGAGAAACCAGTAGGGGTTTGTTTGCCAATTGGTACGCCAGCTTAATGCAGGACACTATCCATCTGGAAATGGAACGCTTGGAGGCTGGGAAACCTGTCCTGATGGCACCATAGTTAAGAAACAATTGATCAGACTTTCTGATAGACTTTGTTTTATCTAAATAGAATTTGAGAACCCTTTTAAGGTCTAGGGAATGAAGAGACCTCTCTGCTGGCGTAGCAGTATTGGGGAAAAAAGAGGGTAGAGAAATTGTTTAATTGACATGGAAGTCAGACACCACCTTTGGAAGGAAAGTGGGATGAGTCCTCAAAACCACTCTGTTGTGGTGGAAAACCGTGTACGGCTCATTAGAACAGAGTGCTTGGATTTCGCTTATTCTACATGCTGACGTAATAGCCACTAAAAAAGCGACTTTCCATGTAAGGTGTTGCAGTGTGGCCTTATGAATGGGTTCAAAAGGAGGACCCATCAGTTTTGACAGAACCAGATTCAACTCCCAAGGAGGGGAAGGAGGTCGGACAGGGGGGAAAACCTTCTTCAAACCCTGAAGGAAATCCTTGACCACCTGGAGCTGAAAAAAGGAAGGTTGGTTAGGTGACTTTCTGTAGGCTGTAATGGCCGCCAAATGAACTTTTATGGAGGTATACTTTAAACCTGATTTTGCCAAATATAGAAGATAAGGCAAGATTACCTCCTCTTGCCCACTAGTAGGGTTACAACCATTACGCATACACCACAAGTAAAATCTCTTCCATTTAAAAGTGTAAGAGCTTCTTGTGGACGGTCACTTTGACTCCCTCAAAATGTTCATACAGTCCTGAGGGAGATTCAGGTGGCCGTATTGCAGGACCTCAGGAGCCATGCTGCCAAGTTCAGTGAGGGAAGGTTGGGATGAAGAATCTTCCCGTTCATTTTGGTCAGAAGGTCCGGTCTGCACGGAAGGATTAGTTACTTACCTGTAATCCTAGTTCTCTTCCAGGGGTATTCTCATCAAAGTCATAAGCACTGAATAATCCCCGCCCACGTGCGGGATCCCGGAGCATATAGAAATATATATGTGTATGTTGGGGATCACAAGTGCATAGCACTTTCGCGACATACATATATACATGTATATAAATACATAAATATGCAGCTTAACATAATTCCAATAGGGCAAAATGCCAAAATTACATAGGTTTTTCTTGTACAAAAAATAATGTCCCACATACACTCTGTAATAGAGAACATACACTGTAATAGTGTCATACAAGAAAACCTTTATTTTCAGAAAGGAAAAAACAGGTAATAGCAGGCAGTTGGCCCATAGGCTGCATAGATGAATAAACATCACAGTACACTAAAAAACTGGCACCTTGCCTTTAAGGCTTCCAAGAACTTGGACACTGTGCCTTTAAGACCTCCAGGAGCCCCTCTGCTCCCATCATGCACCACAGGTGACAGTTAGGTCAGTCCTTTTTTTACGGTGTACTAACTTGTAGCAACCTGATTATAAGATGCAATCACTACAAAAATATACTAAAAATGCTCGTCCGGGGAGGAGGGAGGGTTGCTTATGACTTTGATGAGTATACCCCTGGAAGAGAACTAGGATTACAGGTAAGTAACTAATCCTTCTCTTCCAGGGGATACTCATCAATAGTCATAAGCACTGAATAGAGTAGCAAGCCCATACCCACTACCTCGCGGACGAGCAAATAGTATTGAAAAACAGAGCATCTTAACATGACATCAAGCAAATAAATTCCTCAGTGAGGCTTGCCCAACTTGGGCATCCGCCTGTGCATCAGAATCCAAGCAGTAATGGCGGGTGAAAGTATGAACTGAGCGCCAAGTTGCTGCTTTACAAATTTCTGACATAGGAACATTTCTCAGTAAGGCCATTGCCGAAGCCTTCCCCCTGGTAGAATGTTTTTCTGGGTTTGCCCTGAAGAACCTTGTTAGCTGGTTGGTAGGACAAAGATATGCACAAAACTATCCATCTAGAGATGGATCTTTTAGAAGCTGCTGAACCGGTATTTATGACACCATAGTTAACAAACAACCGGTCCGTCTTTCTCAAGGACTTAGTTTTGTCAAGATAAAATTTCAAAACCCTCTTGAGGTCTAAAGAATGGAAGGACCTCTCCGGGGGAGTAGAGGGATTGGGGAAAAAGGTGGGAAGAGTGATCGCCTGATTTATGTGGAAATCTGAGACCACCTTCAGCAGGAAACTCGGATGGGTCCTTAAAACCACACTGTTGGCATGAAAAACAGTATAAGGTTCTCTACAACACAAAACCTGGATCTCACTAACCCTGCGGGCAAAAGGGATGGAGACTAAAAAAGGCAGTTTTCCATGATAAATGTTGCAGAGAGGCCTTGTGAATCGGCTCAAAAGGAGCACCCATAAGCTTTGTAAGGACTATGTTGAGCTCCTAAGGAGGAAATGGTGGTCTCACTGGGGGGTAAACCTTTTTTTTTTTTCTTCAAGGAAATCTTTAACCACTGGCATTTTGAAAAAAGAAATTTAAGTATCAGATTTCCTGTAAGCAGTGATAGCTGCTAGATGCACTTTAATCGAAGAGAACTGTAGACCAGACTTGGCCAAATGTAGTAGGTATGGCAACAGTACCTGCCCTTGACCGGATCATGAGTATTGCCCCAGCACCACAAGTAGAACCACTTCCACTTGAAAGCATAGGATTTTCTGGTGGAAGGTCTCTTGGCTTCCTTCAGAATAGTCATACAATCCGCTGGTAAATCTAGGTGTCCGTATTGAAGGACCTCAGGAGCCATGCTGTCAATCTGAGGGATGAGAGTGGGCTGAAACACTCTCCCCTCGTTCTTGGACAACAGATCTGGACGTCAAGGCAACCTCCGGTGTGGCACCTCGGGTAATTGCAGAAGGTCCGGGTACCACCACTGACGCGGCCTCTCCGGAGCTATCAGGATCATTCTGGTGTTGGTCCTGTAAAATTTGTTGATCACTACCGGGATCAGTGGAAGCGGTGGAAAGGCGTACAGTAATGTCTGCGACCAGTTTATCAAAAGGGCATTCCCTTGTGATCCTGGTTGGGGAAAACCTGGTCGCGAAGACGGGGCATTTGGTGTTGGCCGCATCTGCGAAGAGGTCGATGACTGGCACTCCCCATTGTCGGAAGATGTCTTGCGTGACTTCGGTGTTTAGCACCCAGTCGTGCGCTTCTACGAAGTCCCTGCTTAGTGAGTCTGCTTGGACGTTCATGGAACCCGGAAGATGAATGGCCACGATGCTGAGGCCTCTTGTGAGAAGCCATTTCCAAATAGTCTGTGCCTCCAGAGAGAGAGTTCTCGACCTGGTGCCCCCCTGCTTGTTCAGATAATACATCGTTGTGGTGTTGTCTGTCTGAACCAAGAGGGAGCTGGACTGGAGAGAAGGATACAGAGACTTGAGGGCCAGGTGAACGACTCTTAACTCGAGGAAGTTGATGTGATATCCTCGATCTGTCTCCGACCAGAGACCTTGTACTTAAAGGGACCCCATGTGCGCTCCCCAACCTTGCGGGGAAGCATCCGTGACTATAGTCTGAGTGGGAATGTCTTGATGGAATGGGACTCCCTTTAGGAGGTGTGACCGCTTCATCCACAATCTGATGGAGTCCTTGGCAGATTGAGGTAGGGTCACACGGTCTTCCCAGCGACCTGAGACTTGCATCCACTGGTCCTCCAGAGACTGCTGCAGAGAACGCATGTTCAATCTGGCATTGGGGACGATGAACACGCAAGAGGCCATGGAGCCCAACAGTGAAGAACCCTGTCTTACTGTGGGATGACTTGCACTGAGAAGTTCGCAACCTTTGCTTCTGATTGAAGACAACCTGTCTTCCGAAGGACACACGCTTGCTTTTGCGGTATCCAGCAAGGCGCCCAGGTAACCTGAGTCCGAACGGGAGTACTCGAAATTGAAAATGTTGAAGGTGCACTTGAAAACGGAGAAAACTTGCGATGCCTCCTGGACACTGGAATATGGAAGTATGCATCTTGTAAGTCTATAGCACACATCCAGTCTCCCTGATGTAGATGTGGAAAAAATCTGGTGTAGTGCCAACATCCGAAATTTTCCCTTGCGGATGAATTTGTTCAAAAACTGTAGGTCTAGAATAGGTCTGTATTCCCTTGCCGGGCCCTTTTTTTTTTTTTTTGTAGAAGACTGTACACCTCTTTCTGCAAAAGAAGACCTCAGGAAATATCCATTTTGAACAATACTCAGCACCTATTTTGTCGTTTATGGATCTCCACTCTTCCAGATGAAAAGTGACACTTCCTCCTACCGGAGTGGCTAACAGGCACGGAGGAAGCCTCTGCTCATTGTTTGGCTGGCTGATTAGCAGCTGATGACTGCTGCCTGTTGTTTCCTCTCCCTCTACCAGGTCTTCGTTGATGGAACTGAGACCTCTGCTGTTGCTGATTTTGGGATGACCACTGAGGGGTTTGAACCCTCTGTTGAGAGGAACGTCTGTCATACGGGCGGAAGCGTTTCCTGAATTCTTTACGCTTCTCTAACCCAACGGCCTTCACAGTATCCAAATCTGTCTTCATCTTGGCCATCTCATCATCCACGTGAGGACCGAACAGCGAAGACCCATTAAACGGAAGGTTGACAATTCTCCGTTGGGCATCTGGCTTCAGGCCTGTGAGACGGAGCCAAGCCGAGCGTCTGGAGCAGATACCGTGTGAATAACCGTGGGCGGCCAGATCAGAAGAGTCTGCAGCCGCACTTATCACCTGGTTCGCCACCAAGCCCCCCTCATGCAGTATCTCCTGAAAGTCCTGCTGATCTTCTTTCGGAGTTTTTCTGTGAATCTGGCAAGAGAGTCCCAGAGAGACCTATCATACCTCCCTAGGAGAGCTGAAGCGCTGGCCACCTTCATCACAGAGGCCGAGGTGTTACACATCCTCTTACCCAGAGAGTCCATATTCTTGCTATCTTTCTCTGGAGGAACTGACGAGGAAGATGCAGTAGAGTGTGCCTTTCTGGCCGCCGCCACAATGACTGATTCTGGAGGGGGGTCTGAGCGCAGGAAAAGCGGGTCTTGAGTCGGTGCCTTGTATTTCTTTGCAATACGAGATGGTACAGATCCCACTGTGGCAGGGGTTAGGAAAGATTGCATGGCAGGATCTATGAGGCCTGGGACTAAAGGCAGTAGAGGCCTGGTTGACGATCGATGGTGTAGAGTCTCGAATATAATGGATGTGGAGACAGTCGGGCCGACATACTGATGTTAAGTTTTTTGGCCCCTCTGCAGAGAACGTCATTGAAGGTTCCGATATCGTCAATCGGAGAAACTCTGGATGGCGGTGTTGCCGACAGAGTTGGGGAATAGTTCCTGATAGAAGATCTGGTGGATGTTGACCACGTTGGAGATCTTTGCCTCCTCCTTTTGGGAGAGGAAGTGTGATGCGAGCGAGATCACTCCCATGTGTGGCGGGAGGATGGGGACCTTGACCTTCTCGGGGTTCTTTTTGGAGAGACCCTCGATGATGTCGTTGCAGGAGGAGTTCTGTGACCTCTTGACGGCGAGTAGGTGCGAGAATAATCCGAATCAGGACTTCTATGATCAGCACCCCTTGTTACAGAAAGTCCAGTACCTTCCAGCCATCTTGGCGAAAGATTAAAAGGATGTGACTTTTTGGGCGGAACCGGAGAGCCCTCCGGTGAAATCTGGACGATGTTAAGGCCCGGGGATGATGAAAGTCTCTTCGACGTCGAACGTTGTGAACTCGACGTCGACCTTGTCTCCTCCCCAACCTCCATAGAGACGACTACAGGAGTTTTGTCTCTCGACGTCGACCGATGCCTGGACGACACTGTCTGTGCCGCCTTCGACGTCGACTTTCTCGGCGGCGAGACGCTGGAGGGTGCTAGTCTCCTCGATCTCGGCGTCGTCTTCAACGTCGAACGCCCTCGTGGGTGAACTGGAGATTTCGACGTCGATCGCCTCAAGCGCTTCTTCGGCATCTATTTCCTCGACGTTAAGCGCCTCGACTGCGACGGGGATCTCGACGTCGACAGTCGGTAAGCTCTCGGCAGAGTCTTCGCCGGCGAACCCCTCGACGCCGACCTCCTAGAAGGTGGCGGAGTGTTCCTCGCCGTCGACGGATGTCTCGACGTCGACGGGAGCTTGTCCGGTCTCTTGGGACCAGCATACTTCGAGCCCGAAGTATGTCTCGACGTCGACTTACTTTTGTGCGACGGAGAATGTCGTCGTCTCGATGGCGATCTATCCCTCGACGCTGATGAGTGTCCCGGTTGCTTTTTCGACGGCGATCTCGACGCCGGCGGCGAGCAGTGAGGGATCGGTCTCTTTCTGGACTCAGGAGAGGTAGATCTTTGCTGTTTTTGATGTTCCTGAAGAGAAGAAGGGCCTTGGCCGATCCCAAGGCCACTTTCACGATGACTTTTACCTCTCTCCAGCAAGGCATGGAGTCTAATCCTCTCGCTGACCCGAAGAGTTCGCTTAGACAACTGCTGACAATAATTACAAGAGTCAGGCTTGTGTGAAGACGGCAAACACACGAGTGCGGATCAGATTTAGCCATCTTTTTTCCACAAGATGGACATTTGTGGAATAATGCTGGCATTCTGACAGAAAAAAGTATGTTAAAATGTCAGAATTGATAAATAAATATCAACCAGCAGTAAAAAATGTCGATAATGAGAGAAAAAAAACAATTTCTGACTAAAGATAATCAAAAAACTGTCGAGCTCAAGCTCCAGGATCCTCACAGAAGGAGAGGAAAAAAGAACTGACCTGTCACCTGTGGTGCATGATGGGAGCAGAGGGGCTCCTGGAGGTCTTAAAGGCACGGTGTCCAAGTTCCCGGAAGCCTTAAAGGCAAGGTGCCAGTTTTTTAGTGTACTGTGATGTTTATTCATCTATGCAGCCTATGGGCCAACTGCCTGCTATTACCTGTTTTTTCCTTTCTGAAAATAAAAGTTTTCTTGTATGACACTATTACAGTGTATGTTCTCTATTACAGAGTGTATGTGGGACATTATTTTTTGTACAAGAAAAACCTATGTAATTTTGGCATTTTGCCCTATTGGAATTATGTTAAGCTGCATATTTATGTATTTATATACATGTATATATGTATGTCGCGAAAGTGCTATGCACTTGTGATCCCCAACATACACATATATATGTATATTTCTATATGCTCCGGGATCCCGCACGTGGGCGGGGATTATTCAGTGCTTATGACTATTGATGAGTATCCCCTGGAAGAGAAGCTTCCTGTGTGGACACATTGAAAGCTGCAACAGGTCCGGATACCACCATTGACGTGGCCAGTCCGGTGCTATTAGGATAATTTTCATCCTGGATCGAATGAGCTTGGTTACCACATTCGGGATGAGAGGAAGGGGCGGAAAGGCGTACCCAAATGTTCCGGACCAGTCGATCAAAAGGGCATTCCCTATCGATCCTGGTCGGTAAAATCTTGACGCGAAGGCGTGGCATTTTTTGTTTTGTTCGTCTGCAAAGAGGTCGATGGATGGATGACCCCATTGATGAAAAATGTCCGCCACCACTTCTTCGTTTAGCACCCAGTCTTGTTGCTCTTCGAAGTTTCGACTTAGAGCGTCCGCCTGCAAGTTCTGTTCTCCTGGCAGATGTGATCGATAGATGTCTGGCCCGAAGCCAGTGCCAAATCGCCTGCGATTCCAGGGACAGTGGGCGAGAGTGAGTTCCACCTTGTTTGTTTAGGTAATACATGGTGGTCGTGTTGTCCGTTTGTATTAATATTGACTTGGACTGAATTGATGGATGGAACGCTTTGAGAGCTAGACGAATTGCCCGCAGTTCCAGCATGTTTATATGATAGGTTTGTTCTTTGCTCGACCACTTGCCCTGAGTTTGAAGACAACCCATGTGTGCTCCCCATCCTTGAAGTGACGCATCCGTGACCAAGGATTGCATTGGAAGAGGTTGATGGAAGGGGACTCCCACAAGGAGATTTTTCGGATGAGTCCACCAGAGAATGGACGTTCTCGCCGATTGGGAAAGAGGAATCCGATCCTCCCAACGTCCTGAGGATTGGTCCCATTTGTCCTCCAAATCCTGCTGTAGAGGTCTCATTCTCAACCTGGAGTTGGGGATGAGAAAAATGCAAGATGCCATCGACCCCAGAAGCAATGCAACTTGTCGAACTGATGGTTGATGCACTTGAAGGAAGAGATTGCATTTCCGTTTGATTGATAACAGTCTCTCCTCCGAAGGAAACACTTTTCCTACGCTGGAGTCCAGGGTGGCCCCTAGATAATGAATTCTTTGAGTGGGCCGATGGACCGATTTCTCCATGTTTACATGAAGGCCCAGGAGACGCAGTAAGTTCAGGCAGATCTGGTAGTGGTTCTTTACCATTTGGGGAGATGAACCTTTTAGCAGCCAGTCGTCTAGATATGGATATACAAACAGGCCTTGGCGATGTAAAGCTGCGTCCACCACTGCCATGCATTTTGTGAATACTCTCGGTGCAGATTTCAGGCCGAACGGCAGGACTCTGTATTGATAATGTTTGGAGCCCACCATGAAGCGCAGGAACTTCCGGTGTCGTGGTGCAATCGGGATGTGGAAGTACGCATCTTGGAGGTCTATCGAACACATCCAATCCCCTTTCTGAAGATGTGGGTATATTTGATGAAGCGCCAACATACGAAATGTTTCCTTCTGGATGACTTTGTTCAGTGAGCGAAGATCTAGAATAGGCCTGAAACCTTGCTTTTGATCCTTTTTTGGAACTAGGAAGTGTCTGGAGTATACTCCTTTTTCCTCGTTGTGATGGAGGAACCACTTCTATGACCAATTTCTGTAGAAGGATAGAAACCTCCTGACGCAACAATTTCAGCTGGTGAGGATTCGTCTTTACTGGAGGAATGTTCTTTGGGGGTGCACGGAAACGTAGTGCATACCCATTCTTTAGTATATTTATCACCCACTGATCTTTGGTTATGTTGCGCCACTCTTCTACATGTCCGGAGATACTTCCTCCCACTGGAGTGGGCAACGGTGTCAGAGGAAGCGGAAACTAATTGTTTGCGGGTGTTTTTGGGCGTTGTAGAGGATTGTTGTGCTCCTCTACCTCTGGAGGGTCTACAACCTTGATGGGATTTGGATTGGTGGTACTGCATCTGGGACCATTGAGGGGTTTGAACTCTCTGATGGTAGGTTTTGCGATTGTAAGGCCTGTACCGACGCTTCAACTCTTTCTTCTTCTCTAAGCCCACGGCTTTAAGCGTGTCTAGCTCGGTCTTCATCCTCGCCATCTCCTTGTCGGTGTGGGAGCCGAAAAGAGAATTGCCAGAGAAAGGTAGATTCATGATGCGGTGTTGGGCTTACGGTTTTAAAGCCGTAAGACGCTACCAGGAAGATCTCCTTGCGCATATCCCATGTGAATATGAATGCGCAGCTAGAGAGGCCCCATCAGCTGCTGCGCTGATCATTTGATTGGCCACTAATGCCCCTTCTTGGAGAATCTCTGCAAAGTCTTGACGATCCTCTTTTGGAAGTTTTTCCTTAAAACGTTCTAGTGAGTCCCACAATGATCTGTCAGGGCTGCAGCACTAGACACTTTTAAAGAGGCCGCTGCAGAACTGCATGCTTTTCTACCCCAAGAATCCTGGGCTCTACTCTCCTTGTCCGGAGGAACTGACGATGAAGAGGAGACTGCATGTGTTTTCTTCGCTGCTGCGATAATCACTGAATCCGGTGGAGGGTCCGACCTTAGAAATAAGGGATCCTGTTCCGCCGGTTTGTATTTTTTCTGAATACTTGCAGGAGCTGTCTTTATAGATGCTGGGGTAAGAAAAATGTCCATGACTGGTTGAAGGAGGCCAGGCACCAGTGGTAGTAAAGGTCTAGACACAGATCTTTGGTGTAGAGTTTCAAATATAACCGATGTGGATGCCTGAGGTGTGGACATCCCTATATTAAGTTTCTGCGCTCCTCTTGAAAGGACATCATGGAAAGTATTGATGTCATCAATCGGTGACACTCTGGAGGGAGGACTGTCTGTGAGAGTAGGAGAATAATCCCTCTTGGAGGAGCGGGTGGAAGAGGATGACCAAGAAGGAGATCTTCGTCTTTTATGATGACTATGAGAAGATCTACGTGGAGGTGACTTGCTACGGCGATCTTTGGGTAGAGTGGTAGGTGACCGGTCAACAGCTTGCACCAACCGGTCCAGCGGAGATCTATGTAGAGGACTTGAATAGTCCGTAGGCCGCTGCACCTGTGCTGAAGGTTCTTTCTGCCAATGATGGACTGGAAGAAGCCACCTGGGAGAAAGGTGAACAGAAGGAGATCTATGTACTTGCGCCGGTGAAGCCGTGATCTGCAGGGATTTCTGCACCTGCCACTCTAGAGATGGGGAAGATGAGCTTCTCGATGTCAAGATCACTTGAGGACAGCCTGTAGCTGAAACTGAAGGCTCTGAGAAGTCTTTAGAAGCGGAACGGTGTCTTGAGGAACGATGTGACGTTGATGATAAATGTCTCGACGTCGAGCGGCTATGTGCTACTAGGACTGACGAGCCCTTTGAAGGAGACCTTGTTTTCGATGTCGACCGTGCAGCTTCTTTCTGTCTCGACGTCGACAGCTGCTCCGTCGACGGAGATTTACGTTTTGACGTCGGAGGATGAATTTCCCTCAGAGTACCATGACTTGGCGTCGAACGAGGAGAGAGTGACGGAGAAATCCTTCTCGACGTCGAGCCCTTCGACCTCACGGATCTCGTTCTCAACATTGAGCGTCTCGTGGACCCCAACGGAGAAGTCTGCCTCGACGTCGGAGGTCTTCTCGAAGTCGTAGGAGATCGCTGCCTCGACGTTGAGCGTCGTCTCGAATACTTCAAAGGAGGTTTCGATGATGAAGCCTTCTTCAACGTCGACGCAGATCTGGGCCTCAACGTTGACCGCCGCCTGGTTGACAGCAACGGCGACGACGGAGAATGTCCCGACGGCGACGACGGGGAGAGATGCCTCGACGTTGGGCGATCCCGCACCAACGGAGATCGACTCCTCGACGCCGATCGTCGCCAAGTTGACGACAGCGGAGGGTTAGACGATGACATACCTTTCTTCTTTGACGACGACCGATGTTCTCTCGACGGCGAGCCCACCGTCTATGGTCTTTTCATCGACGTTTCCTTCGCCTTGAAGGCATTTTCGCCGCCGAGCCCGACGCCGATGGAGAGCAGATCGGAATCTTGCTTCTGGAGGAAGATCTGGCTCTCTCCTTCCTTTGCCTCACCGGAGACCTGCCTCTAGAGGAAGATTTTCCTTTCTCAGCCAGTCCATAGAGGCGAATCCTCTCTCTCTCTTTCAGAGTCAGTCTAGATAAGGACTGACAAGTCTTAGGAACATGAGATTTAGGAAGGCAAAGAATACAGACAGGATGAGAGTCTGATTTAGCCTTCTTTCTGCCACAGGAAGGGCAAGAATCAAACAGAGAGGGCATTTCTGAGAAAGAAAAAATGCTGAACCCTCTGAAAAATAACAAAAAAGTACTCCAACAGGTAAATAATGTCGAAGTAATAAGGTTTTGATGAAAAAACAGGAGATAATTTCTGACAAAAAGTCAAAAATGTGAGAGCTGGTTAACCAGGGTCCTGACTGAAGGAGCCGGAAAGAACAACTGACCTAACTGTCACCCCTGAGGCATGATGGGAAGCTAGGGGTCATGGCTGCCTTAAAGGCACAGTGCCAGTTTATTTGTGTTTCTATGGGTTGGCTTTTCAGCTTTCTTTACTATTGGAATTACAATGCAGCCTATGAGCTGACAATGCCTGCTTTTCTCTTTGTAGGGCTATGGTTTCTACTGTGCATTAAAGCAGTTCAAATGCTCATTGTTTTCCTGCTTTGTTTGTGTATGTGTGCAAAGTAAAATTTCACAGCATTGCTCAGCCTATGGTGTATGGAAGGCTGCATTGATTGTTATATAAAAAAAAAATATATATATTTTTATGTATATGTGTATATATATATATGAATATATAGAGAGAGAGAGAGCTACATATATGTTTTTCACATATATTTTATATGTTTTCCAGGGTCCCCGCGCATGGGCGGGAATATTCATGTGCTTATGACTTTGATGAGGATCCCCTGGAAGAGAAATGCTTAACACACCCTCTGGCTAAGCCTAACTGCTCGCACACACTACCACAAAGAGAACTGTTAGTACTTACCTAATTTAGCCTCCGCTATATAGAGCTCGGCCTCACCCCTTTCTCCAACCTAAGGGTTAGGGAGCCAAGGCTTCTCTGTAAGGCTAGACAAATAAGAACAGGGTTCAACCCTACCAGAATAGAACTCTTGGAGTTTCTGGCAGAGTATGAGAAGGACCACTCATCCCCTGAGGAAGAAGGCTCACAGGGAGATGGGGAAGGTAGTGATGTGGGCTTTCATCCTCTGCCGCAACTACTTAGGGAGGGAACTTTGAGCTTCCCACATCCAAGCCACGGAGTAGAGGATCTAGGCACTACAGAGGTAGGCTAGACTCTAGACAAGACAGTGAAGACAACTTCACTGAAGAGAACAACCTTTTAGCAAGATTGAGCAAGAGACTAGAGCTAGACACTAGGCTTCTGGCACTAGAAAAAGAGAGAGCAGATATGGGCCTAGGTTCCATCAATGGTGGCAGCAATAATAAGAATCAAGAGTGAGAAGGATCATATGATCCTAAAATCCCTAAAGGGATTGTCCCTAAATTATTTGAGGATGGTGATGATATCACCAAGTGGTTCATACCCTTTGAAAGGGCTTGTGAAGCCAGAAAAATGAGGAAATCTCACTGGGGGGCACTCCTTTGGGAACTGTTATCTGGTAAGTGCAGAGACAGACTTCTGATCCTTACTGGGGCAGAAGCAGAGTCCTATGAACTCATGAAGGGCATCCTGATTGAGGGATATGGACTCACTACTGAGGAGTATAGAATTAATTTCGGGGGAGGGGAGTGGGGGGCTCAGAAATCCCAGCGTCAGTCCTGGGTGGAATTTGTAGACTACTCAGTAAAACAGTAGGAGGCTGGATCACTGGAAGTAAAGTGCAGAATTATGAAGGACTTTATAATTTGTTTAAGAAGGAACACATTTCAAGTAACTGCATTATTGAAAAGTTGCATCAGTATCTGGTAGACCTAGGTCCAATGTCTCCCCAAGAATTGGGAAAGAAGGCAGAACACTGGGTCAAGACAAGGGTAACCAAGAAAACCACTGGTGGTGACCAAAAGAAAGGGGTCACAAAGCCTCCCCAGGGGAATGATGATAAAGATAAAATACAAGAGTCTTCTAAAGGCCCCCAAAATCCTGGTCAGGGGGGTGGGCACAAGAACTCTTCCCAGCCCGCTAGTGGGTACAAGAGGAAAAATGTTGATCCTGCAAAGGCCTGGTGTTTCCACTGTAACAAGTAGGGACAACGAATTAGAGATGCTGCCTGTCCTAACAAACCAGCCCCCAGTCCCCCACCAGTTTCTACTAGTATGGCAAATCTTCAGATGGGATCAATAGTGTACCCAGAGCAAATCAGGGTTCACACTGAGGCTGTTTTAGTCTCTGAAGGGGAGGGAGGGTTAGCTACTTTGGCTGTCTGGCCCATTAATTTAAAGAAATACCTGCAGTACCCACTAGTGAATGGGACTAAGATAGAAGCCCTGAGGGATACAGGTGCCAGTACCCCTATGGAGAGAGATACACTGGTTTCTCCAGAGCAATACCTACCTGGAAAAAAGTATCCAGTTACCAATGCAGACAGTGTGAACACTAACAATGTCATGGCTATGGTGATGTTAAACTGGGGGGGGGGAGGGTTATGGCCTGAAAGAGGTAGTGGTCTCTCCAAAACTCACAGCTGGCTGTCTGCTTGGAAATGATCTGGAAACCTCCGCATGGGCTGAGATAGAGAGAAAGACACATACAGCCATGCTGCAAATCCCTGAGATAGTGTGTGTGAATACAAGAACACAGTGCCTAGCCCAGGTGAAAAAGGAGAGTTAGAGCGCTGAAATGATGGTCCAACCTCCCAAGAGGAAAGTTAGGAAGACTGGTGAAACAGCTTCCACACAGCAAAAAGATCAGAACCCCTCTCCTCAGGGAGAGGACTTGTCAGCCCCAGAGGGAACTGAGCCCATGGAGCTTGAACCTTACGATGTAGAGCTCTTGGTACCAGGGGGGCCTCTAGGGAACCGCTGTGCCTTGGGTAGCAGGTCTGCCCCACTCTTGAAGGCCTGAGGCGCAAGCTGCTGCACAGGAGCAGGGAGATGTCAGTGGCTCCCACAAGGTCTATTGGGCGGAAGGACTCCTGTACACTGAAGCCAGAGACTCCAACCCTGGTGCCCCTAGGAGAGTGGTACTGCCTCAGTTGTATAGGGAGTTTCTACTCACTCTAGCCCATGACATCCCCCTAGCTAGGCATCTGGGCCATACCAAAACTTGGGAAGGTTTGGTCACTCACTTCTATTGGCCCCAGATGTCCCCAAAAGTGGAGGAATTTGTAAGCTCTTGTGTCACCTGTCAAGCCAGTGGTAAGACAGGAGGGCACCCAAAGGCCCTGGTAATTCCACTACCAGTGGTTGAGGTACACTTTGAGAGGGTAGGAGTGGATATAGTGGGTCCACTTGAAATGCCCACAGCCTCAGGAAACAAGTTCTACCTAGTAGCATGATCCACTACTGGTAGTAGTGGATCATCCTACTAGGTATCCTGAAGTCATTCCCCTTAGGACTAATAAGAGTCCCTGTGGTAGCCAAGGCCCTCATTGGTCTCTTCACCAGGGTAGGGTTTAGTAAGAAGGTAGTATCAGACCGAGGTACCAACTTCATGTCTGCATACTTAAAACACATGTGGGAGGAGTGTGGAGGAATCTACAAGTTCACAACACCTTACCACCCACAAACCAATGGCCTTGTTGAAAGATTCAACAAGACATTGATAGCATGATATTGGGGCTCCATGAAAAACTCAAAAGGAGATCGGATGTTCTGCTTTTTGCCTACAGGGAGGTGTCTCAGAAAGGAGGGTTTTCACCCTTTGAACTTCTGTTTGGCCACCCTGTAAGGGGATCACTCTCTCATATGAGGTAAGGATGGGGGAGACCCAATCATGTACCAAAGCAAGATGTGGTGGACTATGTACTAGGCCTTTGTTCCAGGATGGCAGAGTATACGCAGAAAGCATCCAAACACCTTGAGGCCAGCCAGGAGCTCCAGAAGCTCTGGTATGACCAAAAAGCGCACTGGTGGAATTTCAACAAGGGCAACATGTGTTGGTTTTGGAGCTAGTGGCGCCAAGGGCCCTCCAGGACAAATGGAGTGGTCCTTACCCTATTCTAGAAAAAAAGAGTGAGGTCACCCACTTGGTAGACCTGGGCACTAGCAGGTCCCCGAAAAGGGAGATACATGTGAACCACCTCAATCTCTATTGTGACAGGGCTGATGTAACCATGCTGATGGTTACTGATGAGGATCAGGAGACCGCGAGTGAACCTCTCCCTGACCTCCTCTCTTACAGCCCAAAGATGGGTCAGTAGATGTAGTTGAATACTCAGACACCCTCTCTGCCCAGCAGCAAGCTGATTGCAGACAGGTTCTGCAACAGTATGCACAGCTCTTTTCCTTGACCCCTGGTCAGACACCCTCATGTACCTATGATGTGGACACTGGAGACAGCTTGTCTGTCAAAACAAAAATGTATTGCCAGTCTGACATAGTCAAGGAAAGCATCATGGGTGAAGTCAGCAAGATGCTGGAGTTGGGATCACTGAGCATTCTGAGAGTCCCTGGGCCAGCCCAGTGGTCCTAGTCCCCAAACCTCATCGACAAGGTGGATTAGAAATGAGGTTTTGTGCGGACTACAGAGGCCTCAATGCTGTCACCAAGACAGATGCACCCCATCCCCTGAGCTGATGAATTGATAGATAAATTAGGGGTTGCCAAGTACCTAAGTACCTTTGACTTAACTGCAGGGTACTGGCAGATTGGCACTGTTATGTTTCCTAACCTAGGCTTAAGCAGCAAAGCAACCTATTACCTACATTTGTCCTTCCTTGCTCTGCATAACAGTTCTAGCAATGACCTTTTACCTAGTTATGTGCTGAATAAATATCGATTGGTTTCCTTGAAACTAGCCTCATTCATTATGCATGAGGATTCTTAGCAACATATCTTAAATCCCCTGCACATGACGTACATAACAGGATTAACATACTCTGTACAAAAGTCAATGCTATCTTCATCCTCGGGCGACAGGGCTACTTTGCATAATTACAATTATTGATTTAGGCTCATCTACATAATCGTATTCACAACATATAGATTGTGGTAGAACCCCAGAGGATACCTTTTTGGTATAAAAGAACGGCACCTTCCCTAGTTAGGAAGAGGAGACAATTCTACGCTGACACTGACAAAGAGGTCCCTGCACGCTGAAGCTTTAAACACGCAGCGGTCTGACATCCCTAGCGGGATGTCCAACTCGTGACCAAGACAGGGTCCTTCATTCTCTCCCATCAGGTAATGGGGTTTGCTCTTTCCTGTGGGATTCTTGGCTTCACACCCACATACATGCTAGGTGCACTTAGGTACACTTAGGTAGGTTCCGCATCGTAGGAGTACGCAAAGATTACTGTTTTTATATATGCCTTCATATATTTTTGCTTTAGCACCATGGTGGAAATGTATCTACTGCTCACTCTTTTGGTGCTTGTAATCTCTTACGGTTGCTTCTGTCTACTGATTGTTGCAGCACATATGTTGTATACTAGAATGGCGCTGGTTCAATAAATGCTTATTGATAAACGTCCCCAACGTTTATTCTGTGTATCTCTCTGAGACTAAGTGCGCACAATTGACTGAGCGAAAAGTACTGTACTGTTTCCACGATCCCTGAAGGGTCAAGGGTTGTCATGTTCAATGGTTGCCAGAAAATATTTGCTCCTTTGTAAGGTTAGGGGCTTATGGTGCTACTGTGAGCTAGCTGGTCTATAGGCCGACATATCCTGTGGGGGTGCCCGGAACCAGTGTCGGCACTAAGCCCTTAGTTTATGTTGTCCAACAAACGTGTAGATCCTATACATTTTTAGGAACTACACGACATGGCGCAGCCAACGTTGGTTTGGTTCTTATTTAACGGTCAAATCTGAGTAGTTCAATCGTGCTTTCTCAGAAACCCTTACTCACATTTAACCAGAGACGTCTGTAGTCAGAAGGGAATCTGCCTCAGCTGAGTAGGTAAACCCTATGTATTGGCTGTAGGTTATGCAAGCTTGAAGGATTAAAATTTCCCACACTGTGCAAAACCTTATCTCTTTTCAATTACTACTTGCTCCCACAATGTCTGTCAATGAAGAGGGCATTGTGGGTACAGGGGAAGAAAAGCAGTAAGTTGCTCTGAACATTACAGAAAATTGCAGACATGCAGTTACTATGAAATTATTGCAATACGTCCTCCCGGAAACGGGTGGTGGTATTACCTTTGTGATTGAGGCACATGAGGCATTCAGAACAGAGGCATTCTATTCTTGGGTCAGATTCCTGCCTACTGATGTACGCACAAAGTTGTTTCATACTTACATTGAAGATGACACAGCTGAAGAATACTTTCCATACGTGGACATAGAAGTCCTGTTAACATACCAAGAGCCTATTAATTGGTTTAAAGGCGCCCTCCCCCACACCATAACAAATGTGGCCGGTCCTAGCTGCTTACACACCACATCCAGACATTGATAAGTTGTCAGCAGCAAACTTACATACACTTTACAGAGACGTAATAAAACTATACAGAAACCTTACACAGTTCATAATACGAACACTTACAATTCAACCTGCGCGGATTGCTCGAGCTGGTCAACCTCAATTGACTACACCAACTATCAGCCCACAAATGCTGAACACAGTTATGGGAAGAATGCCCACCAAGTTAGACCAAATTCCGTTCTGGATAGCACAGAAATAGCACAGCTTGAAGCAGTATTTCCCCATATGGGCCCGCAGGAAAAACATTGAATATTAACAATTTGCTTGCCAATGTTGATGGCTCCCCCTAAAGAGGATTGTACCACTTGGGGTACAGTTTTTGATGCTGTTTATATCAGAACTCATGGTACCCCCTCAATAGCAGTTTTACCAGATGTATTAAAACAAATACAGAATGAGTACAGGGCAGAACCTGCCTTGGACTTGGGGATAAACCTGATGGGCAATTTTGCCCGGGTATCAGCAATTATGTTTAGTAACATAAAAGGGGAGGCAAAAGAGGTGGCTATACGCCAACACCTGAGGGAATTCACTCATGCGCAACAGGAGCGAGAATTACCTAAGGTTATCGAAGAAACACATGCTTCGCTGGGTAGAGATAACTTGCGAGCCAGACCTAGGAAGATACAAGAGACGGGTAATTCTGAAAAGGATAACTCGAAGCAAGCTCCTGATTCTTCTAAAAAGAAAGGGGATAACAATTAAAAAATAATAAGCAGAATGCATCACGATCACGGGGTGGGTCTCCTCAACAGGAGCCCTCTGAAACAAGATATAATCTAAGGAACCGTGATAATATTAAAAAATCTGACAGGTATCAGGATACTACACGTTCCTCTCGTTCCTTTCAGAGTTCATCAAAAGACTTGGAGAGGGAAGGACAATCAGCACACAAATCAGGAGAGCGCATCAAGCTGAAAAGGGAGACACATCGCACCTCAGACTACACTATCAAACAAGAAGATAAACCCAAAACTAAACCTCAATTTGAAAAGAAGAAGGTAGCTGACCTTAAAATAAGAAATGCCCAGGCTACTGAGGACTATGCTTCTGAACGTGGAGTGGGCTCTGACGATGCTAGACAGCGGAGCAGAAGTAACAATAGCTCGCCAGAACCTGATGGAATTTCTGGTGAAGGCAGTGTTGAATGAACGTATCACATTGGAGACACCGGATACAAGGGTAAGCGTCCCACATTGTTTATACAAAATTACGCTCCAAATGGAGGGGGATATACCCGCGAAAGAGAAAGGTCTCTTTTGGGAGAACCTGACCTATGGATACAACATCCTTTTGGCTGAAAGATATTAGCCGCCTGAGTTTGTTATGGAGTGACCTGAGGGGGAAGATGTAATTTTACCAGCTTTCTCCGACCTCGTACCAGAGTCACTTAAAAATACGCCCAGGAGTGGGTGTTAGCGCTTGCTTGCTCCTGCACTTAACCGCAATCATGTAGGGTGGAATGCTGAGTCACCTCACCATGAAATCCCATTAAAATCTACTCCTACTCCACAGAGGCAGTACCCAATAAAACATGACACAAAGAAACAAGTTAGGGAGATGTTAGATCAACTTGAGTACCAAGGTGTGATTGAAAATTGCACCTCTTCCATGAATAATCCTTTGTTTCCCGTAATGAAACCCGATAATTCATACAGTCTAGTTTTAGACTACAGGCATTTAAACACATGCACACGAATATAAGTAGTACAAAATGCACACAGTGCAGCATTAACATTGTGCAGAAAAAATACAAAACAACACTAGATATCTCAAATGGCTTCTTCTGCCAAAATATAGTGTCTGAAGGCAGATATTTGACAGCATTCTTGGCTCTAGGCACTTAACACCAATTCAGTAGACAGCCCCAAGTATATAAGAATAGCCCTGGGTTGTTTTCAGCAAGAGTAACAGAGTTACTTCAAAATTGTGATGAGGAGGCATTGTCCTACGTAGATGATATTTATCTGACCGACGATGAGTTATTGGATCATTTGAACAGGGTGAACAACATAATTCTGGGGTTCGCCTATGTGGGCTACAAATTTAACTTTAAAAAATCAAAAATTGCCCACCTCAATGTCCTATTTTTGGGATATATGCTATCATGTGAAAGGAAAAGCCTGGCAGCTAATTTTTTTGAAAAATGTGCGCTGCTCCAACCTCCAAAGACTCTGAAAGGTTTACAATCAATTTTAGGATTCCTTAATTCCTTAACATACATTTTGGATTACGCTGAAAGGGTTAAAACCTTTCTACGACCTAATCGGAACTGGTTTTTCAGTCCAACATTGGACACAGGAACACACAGAAATCCTTTGTTCCATACAAGCTGACATGATAGCTTCCTAACACTTACACACACATGTAAATACCACTAATTTGGTGATCCGTGTAGTCGCGGGTCAATCAGGGTACATTTACATCACCTTCAATGAAAGCAAATACGGTACCCATAGCATACAAATCACATTTGTACACATACGCTGAAATGTGTTTTGCATCCACGGAAAAGATACTGACAGCAGTAGTGCTGTAGTGAGAGAAAGAGCACTAGCACAGGGGAAACGCATAATTGCTGTGACTCCAGTACCAACCTTAGAGGCTGTTACCAAAGCAAGCGTTCCAAACGCAAAAGCACTGCATCCACGTTGGATACAATGGGCTAATTCTCTCACTGCAACAGATGTAGATTACAGATATGATCCTACACTGAAGACACAAGCATTTGTGCAGTACGAATAAGAATATCCTCTCCTGAATGAAATCCTGCCCCTCGATCAGTATGAATGGATCGTTTATACTGATGGATCTGCCCAGCCAGCCATAGGAACTAAAAAGAAATACGCGTCGGCTTGCCCAATCGTTAAAGGGCGCATGCATGACAGAAAGTTCCAACCTGATAAAACGCACACGCAATCCCTAGGGGACCACACTGCACAGCTGGCAGAACTAAAAGCCCTGATACTGGAACTACAAAATACGGATCGGGAATTCCCCACACTCATAGTGTGCGATTCGTTTTATTGTGTCCAATCATATAATGAATATCTTCACTATTGGGGTCAGAATGGGTTTAGAGATTCCAAAGGTTGCACAATAAAGCACAATCTGCTTTGGGAACAAGTGGCGAAGCTGAAAGAAGGCTTGCCACAGGCTCATGTAATTCACACATTGAGTCATCAGCGAGTTGGCGTGCACGTTGAAGGGAATTAATTGGCTGATAAAGCCGCCAAGGCGACAGTGCAACTGCTGCCGTTGCGGCAATCACTCGTTCTAGCACAAGGATAGACGGAGAAATAATGATAGCTGTGCACGCTACGCGCAACAGCTCAGCCTTGCCAAAAGGTTTTCCACTCAAGCACTCCTACAAGTTAGATGCGCAAAACATTCCATATGCTCAAATTCCAGGGGTGGGGGATAGAGTAATACCAAACATGGATCACAGATTAGGATTAATTCTAGCTGCACACGAGTGTCTGGGTTCAGCACATGCAGGTATTGCTGCGACTGTTTCACTACTGAAGGAGCGTTATTGGTGGCCAGGTCTTGCTAAACAGACCAAGGGTTTTGTCCTCAAGTGCGACATCTGTCAGCAGATGAAAAGTTCCACCGTAGCATGCCCACCTCAAACACCACTACTGATATCAGACAGACCCCTCACATGTGTCTATTTGGACCGCTGCGGCCCCTTACAATCTGACTGGGCTTACAAGTACATCTTGGTGGCAGTGGATTCATGATCTATATTCCTGTGGGTTTGGCCTTAGCGCTTGGCTGATGCACGAACTGTTATAAAGGATTTGCGAGTCTTCATAGGGACATATGCAATTGGCACATTACATTCTGACCTTGGCCCTGCGTTTAGCTCACGGGCTTACAAAGAAGCCATGGGAAGTTTGGGTGTAGCATTGCAGTACTCCTACCCGTATCATCCAGAGGAAAATTAGATAGTGGAGAGGAAAAACCGGGACTTCAAGCAATCCTTAGTAGCTAGGGTATTAGGCTCGGGTGGCAGTTGGGCCAATCACCTATATGGGGTCCAGAGAGTACTCAACAACATGCCAAGAAAGTCCCTGGGGGGCCGTACTCCATATGAAGTCCTGTTCGGGATAAGAATGTGAGTACCTGACCTCGACTGTGGCAGCACAGTGGTTGATGAAAAACAATTTGACATCAATGATCGTTTCGCTGTTTTACAGGAACTCAATGAATTCCGGGCATTACAAAGCAACATTCAAGTAAAATGCACCGCCACTGGAGAAGTGAAAGCTGTTCCGGCAAGACCTGCCTCGGTCTCAAAGATTGAGGTCCTGGTCAGAGAAAAGATAGTGGCCAAAAAAGAATTTGGGCCATCTTACAGAGCGCCTATACCTGTCCTGACTGTCGAAGGAACAAGAACAGTACTTCTTCTGCCCCTTGTCGGCTGCAAAGACAAGAGATTCGTCTCAATGGATCTGGTCAAACCACACTATGTGGCTGATACTCAACAGTAGGCCACGTTGGCTCCTGGGTAGCCACTGATCTTCGCTCGCTACCAGACAGGAAGTTCAGATGGAAAGATTAATAACTTTTGAAGACTCCGCTTCGCGAAGTGAAGGAGTTACCAACAATGGAATGCAAATTGTACCCGTTAAAACTGAGCAACATCAAACTACAAATGACACACAGATCTCAATTCGGCATAATACCGACATCTATGTGAATATGTCTCAAAAGGAGGCATCTGAAAGTTCCAGAAAACCTGCTGAGCTACCAAAGATAGATCATACTGTGTCTGGCTACTTCATCGATTTTGACGATTTCTCGTTGGATCCAAGTGAACCCGAGTTACTGCCAGTGCCTGTTTTCGACTAACAACGAATTTGTGATTTCTACCTTTGGCTGAAAATGACTTACTTTGTTTATCCCTGGCTACAGCTCTGGATTGCAATTGGTCTACTGTTCCCAGTCCTTTGGATTGGTATAGTGACTGTCTTTTTCTTGCTCCTGAATGGACATTACCTCCCAGAACGCTCTGCAGTACAACATCTGAACTTAGTCCTGAAACCGCATGCATCATCACACCGTGAACAGAGGAACCTGTCCTTAGTGAACATTACAGCAGTTCCAGTTCCTGAAGGAATAGTTTGGGACAGAGTTTCCTATGAAGTGTATGGTCCTACCGAACTTTTAAGAATACCTCATTTGTTCAAAATTTCTCTTAGTGATATCATCACCTCTAGTACTCTCTCTGATGATTGGTACATTGAAACTGTGCATACTATGCTGTCTGATTTAGAACAATCCGCTGCATTCAAATGATGAATTGTATGATGATACATCTAAGTTTGGCGACATGTTTTGTTACCAACACTATGGTCACCATTTTGTGCATAATCAAGTATCCCACATAATGTTTTCACTAACCATCAATGGGAATATTGCCCACACCGCCGAAAGGTAGTACAACATCATTTGCACAGAAGTTTTCTTTTTTTTCTGGGTTTAACACTTTAGACGCGTCCTCTTATTACTATAGGCTTGCACCTACATCTGCAAAGAGGAATATGCTTACTAACACTAAGCTGATATACTCTGCTTTCTTTATTTCCCAACTGTCTTTACAGGGTTTTGACCTTTGCAGGGACATTATAGACACAAAATCTGTCTGGGGGACTAAAGGTTGGCATGTTCAGGGAATAGAGGCCCTATTTAGAGCATGCCTCATACCACATCAAATGATTTTCCTAAACAGGACTGTGCAACAGACTTCCTGTCTTGGGCAAGCCAAGATCAAGGATTTGAACACACCTCACTTACACACTTTGAGGGGTGGCAAAACTACACACTACACAGTGAGGATACATTACATGCCATGCTACACAATGGTTCTTACAATTCATCAGACTGCATTGGGAGGGATGGTTGGTTTGGCCCATCGATACAAATAGGTGTCAGTCAAAATTCCGGGGTACAGTCAAAGGGTTTAGTATCCAAAGGCCTGATCAGCGCTATGTAAAATCAGAAAAGTTGGGGTGGTGACATCTTACAGTGTTGGGAAGTTATGCCTAGAGTGGCTAAAGACCTCAACACTGTCCCAAGTGAAACAACACTTGTCCCTTCTCTCAGATGACATGGATCTTAGGTATTCTTTGTTAGGTCCCCAGAAGCTACGTAAAAAGTGCTTCTTGTATGCTATTTACAATGAGCTATGGAATATCTCCCAACAGTAAGCTGCTGACAGACTACGTGAAATAGATAGGGTTAACCTTGAAAAGGCTTTAGCTGTTGTCGACAATGGTATAGCCACGCTGTCATCCAGAATGTATTCACTGGGCAACATTGTGTTGTCTGCAATAGATATATTGGAACAGGATTTGTCTATTCTACAACATGGACAATCGCAATTGCGGTCCATTATATTATTAAGCTGGACACTACAATCATTGCGTCTTGGCCACGTGCCCTGGTGTTACACCAACAGCACAACTCTGTTCTCTGTATACAATCTGATGGAAAGACAGATGGTTATGGCATGCAGAGATGAAAAATATACCATGTTGCACATTGAAAAATTGGACCAATTACCTTTCACTGTGGCTGAGCTACCTTCCACAGAATGGTTAATTCATGGCTATATTACATTGCCAGTCATGACATTCCAATTTCAATACTGTCCCAAATACCATCAGGTAGGCAGATATGAAGCGCTAGGGGAAGGGTACATAAACGAGTACTGGGAATTACCGCACAGATTTAGATGCAGGAATGGGGGCACTTAAGTTTTTCTCAGTGGTTCTAACGGTGAAAGTGCGTTGAGTGGGTCCTTAGTTTGCAAGGACATTTCGCTTCACGGGTCTGTAATGCTTCGGTAGCAAACTTGTCCTGCTAATTGAAGGGTTCCCCAGCTGCCGTGATTCATCCGGTGTTCGAACTGCTCTCGAATGGGAGCTATTTGATACTGAATGATCAAGGCGTTTGTGGGATGGTACTGGGCATCGCATATCTGGTCAAAGTGAGTTCCAGGGTTACTTGTTGTATGCAAGTATTGCTTCCACCGGCCCACACAGTTAGGGAGGCAAACCTATGACCTTCATTAAATGTTTCCTTTATACGGTTTGATTCTCTGAGCAGACTGAAAGCCATGCTTATTCAGAAAGATGTGGCCTTAACCTCAGCCAAGGTGACGTTTAATCTCCAGGTTGCAAGGTCTTCATCTGAGATACAGGCACTAATCCATACGAACTTCCCGCTCCATTTCAGGGAAATGGTTCATTGTATCTTTAACATGTCAGATACAAGTGGGATAGTGCACCTATTTAAACATATAGGTTCTGGACTGTTGAGCACCTTTTAGACAATCTTCGGAATCTTTCCAGCATTCATACACTCCGTATTGGGAAGCGTTTTTGGAGGGCTTCCGCTGGTTCTACTACTCGTAGTACTTGCCATGGACATCCCAGTTCATTGAGAGATGGAAAAAGCACTGCTGGTGCGACGTTATCGTGAATGCATGGTGCTCCATCTGGGCACACCTCGGCTTCGGGAGCTAAGCGAGCATTGGTTCCTATTGTTCAGACCAGCCTGGTTTGACTGCATCTTGCCTGTGTTCCGCTGCTTATTCTGCAGAAACAAATGCATGTTGGACTTGTGTCTCACCCTCCCATCAGTTGCGCCACTGGACATAGACGTACTACTGGACCCCTTAAAGGCCCACGTGTATTGGAGTCCTCAGTGTATTCCCATGATGATGACGGCATTCTTAGAGCCTCCACGGGATGCTTCAGCTCCTGGGGAAACGGACAACGGCTCTACAACAGGCTCACAGGTGTTGAGTGTTTCCTCAGCGGCTGCTGTGGGAACCGGAGAAGTTCACCTTTGCTCCATTGACCCGATACAAGAGGTGTTACAGGGACCGTCGTATGTGAATGCGAGCGACAGTGATGTTGTGTCTCCCACACAGGATACATAAAGATTTAGCTCTCTGTGTGATGGGAACAATTCAGACTTTTTCCAAAACAAGCCAAATTGGAATGAGAAACATCTTTTTCTTTTATTTTTCTTCTGCTCCCACTGAGGCACCATGGCTTTCTATGTGCTCAGTCAGTCTAATCATATATTGATTCTTTAGTGGACTTGTAGAGTTTTTTTTAAGTTTAAAGCATCTTTTTTTCTGTTTTTTTACATATAACATGTTTTTAGACACTGGTTTTATGACAATGTTTTCATGCTTTTTAGCAGGCTTATTTTAGCATTAGGTGACCTTGTCAACCTTCAGAAGAGGAGTGGGTGTTATGTTTCCTAACCTAGGCCTAAGTAGCAAAGTGACCTTTTACCTACATTTGTCCTACCTTGCTCTGCTTAACGGTTCTAAGCCGCAACCCCAATATCCCATTAAACGTGAAGCCAAAGGCCCCGTTTCTGAAATTCTGACTCAGTTAGAATATCAGGGAGTAATAGAAACATGCGTATCACCCATGAATAACCCCTTTTCGCGGTTTCTAAACCCGATGGATCGTACCGCCTAGTATTGGATTACCGGCATTTGAACTCTCATTGTCGGACCTTTGCGGTGCAAAATACCCACAGTTCTGCGCTTGTAGACAGTCTTGTTCGTAAAAAATATAAAACGACACTTGACCTATCCAATGGATTTTACACGCACAACTTAGCCACGGAGTGTAGCCAATGGAGTGCTTTTACCTCCGGTGGTAAACAGTTCAAATTAAGGCAACTCCTATGGGCTACAAAAACAGTCCAGGAGTGTTCCGCAGCCCGTGTTGTCTCTTTGTTAGACGGCATAGACCCAGATGCATGTTCGATGCGTCGATGATATTTACCTGACCGACGACGAGTTATACCCGCATCTTTCCAGAGTGGACCGCATTATTCTCGAGTTTGCGGTTTTAGGTTACAAGTTTAACTTTGCCAAATCACACATTGCTGAATTAACAGTTTTGTTTTTGGGCTATGAGCTCAACAATGAAGGTAAGGGCTTAGCCCCCACTGCTTAGAAAAATGTGCACTTTTGTGCCCTCCTACTACTCTGAAAAAACTTCAGTCTTTGCTGGGTTTCTTGAACTTTGGGCGTACTTATATTCCCGAATACGCCCAGCGTATCAAGCCATTGTATGCCTTGATACAACCAAACTTTTCGAAGTCTAGTTGGCTTCCGGAGAATTCCTCCATTTTGCAGTCTTTACAGGCAGACCTTCTTGAGTCTAAATACTTGTTGACGCGTGATAACCACACGAACCTGGTGATCAGAATAATTCCGGGGGCAGTGGGTTTCACGTATTTAACCTTTAACGAGGGGGACACAGAACCCATCGCATACAAGTCACATCTGTACACGTCCGCAGAACTGCGCTTTTCATCTGTGGAGAAAGTTCTGACTGCAGTGCAAATGCCGATTCTGAAGGAGCGCGCACTGGCACAGGGAAAGAGCATTCTAGTGGTAACGCCCTATCCTGCTCTAGAAGCAGTGACAAAGGCAAGTGTACCGAACTCTAAAGCTTTGCATCCCCGTTGGATACAATGGGCAACTTCTTTGACGTCTCCGGATGTCACATTCATTTTCGATTCTTCTCTACAGACTCAGGAGTTTTTACAGTATGAATTCGTTCATCCTCCTCCTCTGTCTTTACTGCCGCTTGAGGATTACGACTGTGTGATCTACACCGATGGTTCGGCACAACCGGCCACAGGGTCCAAGCATGCTTATTCAGCCGCATGTGCTATTGTCGCAGGTACCTTCGTGAACGGAAAGTTCAAATCCACTGTAGTGCATACTCAGGCACTCGGGGACAGTACTCCACAATTGGCCGAGCTGCGCGCATTGGTGCTTGCGCTTGAGTTCGCTACTCCGGATGTGACCACTCTAATTGTATGCGATTCTTACTACTGTGTTCAATCTTACAATGACAATCTGTTCTTTTGGTCGCAAAATGACTATAGAGACGCTAAAGGTAGCACAATTAAGCATAAGGTGCTTTGGGTTCGGGTGGCAGAATTGCGACAACGACTGCCACTCACACAGGTGGTTCACACCCTTGGCCATCAGCGGGTGGGCGCACACGCTGTTGGTAACGGTTTGGCAGACGAAGCGGCCAAATCAGCAGTAGTCACGTGTTCAGTAGCAGCAGTTACTAGATCCATGTCTAAAATTGATACTGATATTTTGGCAGCTATTGCTGCAACACAGGGAAGGTGCTAATTACCCTAGGGGTTTTCCTTCCAAATATTCTTATCAGTTAGGTCCCGAACAGGCTCCCTATGTAACAATACCCAACGTTGGTGATCGGCTGATCCCCAACGCGGACCGCAGACTTTCCTTGATAACGGCAGCACACGAAGGCATGGCTTCGGCACATGCTGGAGTGTCTGCAACCGTTTCCATCTTGCAGCAGCGGTACTGGTGGCGTGGTTTATATAAAGACACCCGTACTTATGAGCTTTCTTGTGACGTGTGTTAACAGATTAAGCCTTCTACGGTTACACGACCACCACAGACCTCGCTCTACATTTCTAACAGACCCTTTGGGTGTGTTTACTTGGATCACTGCGGTCCATTTTCATCAGACACTGCCTATAAATATATCTTAGTGGCAGTGGACTCGTGCACACGTTTCATCTGGGTCTGGCCACAACGGAGTGCTGACGCTCGAAATATCATCAGGGATTTGCGTGTCTTTGTGGGAATCTTTGCATGCGGTACCTTCCATTCTGACCAAGGTCCAGCATTTGCCTCCAAGGCGTACAAGGATGCAATGGGTTCACTGGGGGTACGGATGAAGTTTTCGTCTCCATACAGACCTGAGGGTAATTCAATTGTGGAGCGAATGAACCGTGATTTAAAGCAATCCTTGACAGCTAGGGTCTTAGGTACTGGCAGGAACTGGCTGGCCCACTTGTATACCTTACAACGTGCACTTAATAATCTCCCTAGAAGATCTCTGGGTGGGCGGACCCCATACGAAATGCTCTTTGGCATACGAATGTTTGTGCCTGACCTTGATGGTCTAGACATGACGGCGCAATCCGCCATCTTTGATGTAGATAACCATTCTACTATGTTACAGGACTTACAAGAAGCCCGAGACAAACTTGCAATCACACATTTACCCTCAGCCACAGACCCTGCATTGCAGATTCCGGTTGCCGGCTGGCTTCCGAAGATTGGCGACCTGGTCCGAGAGAAGGTGGAGAACAAGAAAGAATTTGGCCCCTCTTATCGTGCACCGGTTCCAGTCCTGGGTTTGAAGGGAACACGTACAGTCATCTTACCACCGCTTCCTGGTCGCAAGGAGAACAGATACATCTCAGTGGAAAATGTCAAGCTACAACAACTGGCCGATCCTAAATAGTGTTACACCAGCGGTCTCTTGTCCTGCAATTTACCGGACTTGTGTTCGAGGCCCTCCTGCCCGAACGGTCACTGATGTTACAATTGAGATGATTGATTTGCCTGAAAGTATACTCGAACCTCCAGTTACCCCCTGCATGGACGAGAACGAGTATACCTATCCCGAAACAGAATCGGTGGCACACTTGCCAACAACGCCACTGAGCCCGACACGTTATTCCTTTGACTCGGATTCCACCTCGTCAATTGTCCCGTCCAAGTTCAGTATTTTTGTATCCTGGTTTAGAGACAATTTTTTGATTCCCCCCTGGACATACATCTGGTTGGTGCTTTTCTTGATCTTTTTGTTCATGTCCATTGGCTTTGTCACAGTGTTTTTTCTACTCATCAATGGTCACTATCTGCCGGAGCGCTCTGCTGTGAACAGTGTTGCTGGAACTTTGGCCCCACATTCCTCATCTCACATCATGAAGCGTGACCACACATTTGTGAACATTTCCAGCTTTTCCAGTTGCTGATGGCATCGTATGGGATGCGGTAAACTTTCAAATTCATGGACCGACAGAAATTATTAATGTACCCAATGTCCTTCGAGTTTCGATGGGGATATAGTAAAAGTAATATTCATTCTGACGATTGGGATGTGCATGCCGTAGAAGCATTGTTTGCTGATTTAAAATATTATGCTTCCTTTAATTCTGAGGATTTATATATGAATTCTGCGAATTATGCCGATTTGTATTGCTACCAGCATTGGGGCAACCATTTTGTTCATAAACCAAGTGCACTACGTGATTCTTTCGTGTACACCCAATGGGAACATTGTCCAAACCCTTTACCGGGTAGTTCCCGGACTCTTAGAAATAAATTTACATATTTCACTGATTTTAATAGATCGAACCCTGGTTCTTATTTTTTAAATTAAAAGCCCCATCCACTCAGAAAATCATGCTGACCCACACCAAATTGCTATAGTCGGGTTCCTTTTTGAGTGCATTAGCTGTGGGTGGTTATGAGTACTGGAAGAACACTGTAGATTTGAAATCGATCTGGGGTTCAAAATCATGGCAAGTGCAAGGCACCGAGGCTTTGCATCGTGCTTGCCTTATCCCGACCAACTTGTGTTTCTGAATGTTTCCATCTATCAGACTACATGTTGGGGCTTGGCTACTACCAAACAATTAAATGCGCCTTCCATTCCATCCCTGTCTTCCACTACAAACACTAGCGTGCACCTTAATATGTCCCTAGCCACTTTGCAAGCTTTGTTGCAGAACAATTCGTTTAATGTTTCTACGCTTGTGCAGTCACCCTGGTTGGCTTGGCCCATATCATCTAATGCGTGCCAACTGCGTTTTCACGACTCTGTCCCTGGCTACAAACAGGATAGGCCCGATCCTAGGTTTTCAGACTCCCGTACTGTCACGACATATTCTGTTGGTAAATTATGTAAACAGTGGTTGCAGCATTCTTCCCTAGAATCTGTTAAACAACATTTATCCCTCCTAACAGGCAACATTGATCTGTCCGACTTTTTATTGGGACCTCGTGTTCCACGCACCGAAGAAGGTTCATTTATGAAGCTTATAATGAACTCTGGAAGCTATCGCAAATGGAAGCTGCTTCCCGTCTACGTGAAATAGACCAAGCAAATATGGAAAAGGTGCTTGCTGTTGTTGACAATAGTATTAATACACTGTCTTCCCGCATTTACACGTTAGAGAATATTGTGTCCTCTGTTGTTGATATTGTACAAGATGATGTTTCTGTGTTGTACCATGGTCAAAATCAGTTCCGTTCCGTTATGCAGTTTGCGTGGACTTTGCAAACACTTAAGTTGGGTAAAGTTCCTTGGCATTTTCTGAACACCACTGCCTTATTTCGGCCTTTTAATTTAACTGACAAACAGCAATTCATGTCCATGAAAGATGCAGCTTACACTCTATTACATATCGAGAAAGTGGAGCCCTTACCATTCTCTGTGGCGGAGTTGGATTCTGCTGTGTGGCTAGTTCACGGTGTTATCGCTTTGCCTTTTTCCTTATTTGAATTTAGTTCATGCATGAAACATTATCCTGTCGGCCGTTTCCAGCCTTTGGGTAGTGCCTTCCTGCATGAACTCTGGTCCCTCCCTTTCATGTATAAATGCCTTAGAGACGGCAAGGAAGTTTTTCTCACGGGGGAGTCATGCGATTCAACTGTGGGTCATTCCCTTGTTTGTAAACATATTAAATTGCACGGAGCTTGTAATGTTTCAGCTCCTAATCTTGCTTGTGTGTTAAAGGGCATTCCTGCTCCTACTATTTCTCCTCCCTTTACTTTGCTTACAAATGGTAGCTATTTGCTTTTGAATAACGACAACTGCTGTGGCATGCAGGCCGGCATACCCTATATTGTTACTGTTTCGCACAGGGTTGTCTGCTGCAAGAATGTGCTTTTTCCTCCCCCTCACGACATCATAGATAATTCTATTTGGCCTTCCATTCCTACTATGGAGGCGGATTTCAATAAACTGAGCAGAATAAAGGCGCTATTATTGAACGAGGAGGTTATGCTCACTTCCGCCCGGGAGACATTTGCTCTCCAGGTGGCAAGTACCCACAGTGAAATACAGGCCCTTTTGAACACTAACCTCCCACAACATTTCGGTGAATTAATTCACCGTATTTTTAACGCATCTAACACTGAGGGTCTAGTGCATTTTTTTAAAGTGGTGGGGTCCGGCCTAGTGTCCTCTTTCCAAACTATTTTTGGTGTGATACCGGCGTTTATTCATTCTATTTTTTCCAGCGTCTTTGGTGGCTTTCCATTAATCCTGGCTTTGGCAGCTGGTGTACTGCTGTTGATCTGCTTCCTTCGCAATGGCTGCTCCCCGATGGGCCCTTCTCGACCCCGGACGCCTACTGCTGCTCCGTGAGCGCATTTTAACTGGTTTCGGAGTTCTGCCGTTGGCGACACTGAGTGTGTCCTATACCCTTTCTTTTCGCTTTGCGTGTTTCACTTGCGTGCAACCTGTGATGTCTTGCATTCGCTGCCCTTTCACCTGGGCCATGGATTATTGCCTCTCCAATACGTCGTTGTCTGTTCCGGATTTTGTTCGGTTGATGGGTCCCTTAGAGGCCCATGAGACGGGACTGTTCCGTTGCAGGCTGCATGGCCGCGTGCGGCTGCACTGGGGATTTTGGCACAATGGGATATCTGGGCGGCTGCTCAGTATCTCCTACAACAAAGCTATATTGAATATCACGCAAGCTGTCCCGCATTGCTTTTGGATGCTCCGTCCTCTGAGGAGCATTCCTGCAGCTTTGACTTGTTGGACTGGATGGCGTCTACGTTTTCTGACGATTCCAATGATGTCCTCTTGGACGGTATAGCATTTTTCTGCACTTCCACGTTTTTGGATTGATTTGCCGTTCACTGTCCATGGACTGCCTCGCTGACTGTCCTTTTTGCTTTCTTTTCCCAATCGTTGTCCTTCATTGGGACTCCTTCCACTGTGGACGCCTCTGTTCTGCTCAGGTGTTTTGAACTCTGTCTTCGTCCTTAGTCTTGACCGATGGACTGTCCAGGGGAGGGTGTCTTGTGGTTTGTGGCCTCCTGGCCTGCCTCGATACGTTGGCATAGGCCTGGCTGCCATGATGATTTTTGCGCACGTTACTTTTAGCCGTTGTTCTGTCGTACTCTGCTCCTGCCAAGTTATTTTACAACTGTCTGTATTTTCTGTTTCTCACCTTTTCTCCTGTTCCCTTTGGGCTCAGTCTGAACAACAGTTACAAGGTCGAAAAACATGTCCCTGGTTCTTGCTGATATGGCCAGTCCCTCGCACCTAGACATAACACTATGTACAGCTGCCATGGGGAAATTGGTGGGCTTTTATTATTGCGTTTTTCCCTCTTGAGAGGCACTCAAAGAAAACCTTTCCAGAGAGAAGAGCTGTGATAGTCTGCTGATGTAGTCTTTGCATCTAGAGACTGAGGTATGGGGGTTCGCTTGTCAAAGCCCAGAGGTCTTCTATTTTTATAATACAATAGCTATTAGCACGGGGAGGGTGGTAAGGTCATTCAGCCCTCTATCCACTGCTTTAGGAAATGCTTTCCCCGTTAGTATTCTATGGAGTTGTAACTATGCTGATTATATTATTCTTATGCATTATGCTGATAGTACTGTCACGTGTACTGTATCTTAGAGCACGTATGTTGAAATAAACATTTTAACCTATACAGTGTCTCTTCTTACGCCGGTTGTGGACAGGTATGAGTGAGTGACGAAAGGGTGTTCTTGCTACTGCGAGTCCTGAGAGAGAGAGATACCGTGTTCTGGGTTGTCTAATCATTGGTACATTGTTGCTAATGGGACGCTAAGGCTAGTTGGGTTGGGGTTTTAGGTGCTAAGGTTTATGTTTGGCTCACCACTATATTCCGAGGTCCTATTATCCTGTGCATAGCTCTGTGTGTGTGCAGAATCCCTATAACAGGCCTAAGTAGCAAAGTGACCTTTTACCTACATTTGTCCTACCTTGCTCTGCTTAACGGTTCTAACAATGACCTTTAACCCAGTTATGTGCTGAATAAATATTGATTGGTTTCCTTGAAACTAGCCTCATTTATTATGCATGAGAATTCTTAGCATCATATCTTAAATCCCCTGCACATGACTTACATAACAGGATTAACATACTCTGTACAAAAGTCATCGCCATCGTCATCCTCGGGCAACATGGCTACTTTGCATAGCTACAATAATTGATTTAGGCTCATCTACATAATCATACTCACAACATATCGAATGTGGTAGAACACCCGGGGCTACCTTTTTGGTATTAAAGAACTTCACCTTCACTAGTTAGGAAGAGGAGACGCTTTTACGCTGACACGGAGGTCACTGCACGCTGAAGCTTTAAACACGTAGCGGTCTGACATCCCTTGCGGGTTGTCCAACTCGTGACCAAGACGGGATCCTTTGTTCTCTCCCATCAGGTAATGGGGTTGGCTCTTTCCTAGGGGATTCTTGGCTTCACAACCACATACATGCTAGGTACACTTAGGTATGGTCCGCATCGTAGGAGTACGCAAAGATTACTGTTTTTATATATGCCTGCATATATTCATTGCTTTAGCACCTTTGTGGACATGTATCTACTACCGGAACCAGTCTTGGCACCAAGCCCTTAGTTTATGTTGTCCAACAAACACGGAGAGCCTATATATTTTTAGGAACTACACGACAGCATGGCCCCTGGAGCCAAAGAAAAGACAGCATTCTCCTCACCAGATGGGCACTTCCAGTTCACTGTGATGTCCTTTGGTCTAAAGAATTCCCCTGCCATCTTCTAAAGGTTGGTGAATCAAGTCCTTGCTGGGTTGGAAGGCTTTAGTGCAGCTTATCTTGATTATATTGCTGTGTTTAGCTCTTCCTGGCAGGATTACCTGGATTTTACAGGCCCTGCAAGCTGCAGGCCTAACTATCAAGGCATCCTAATGCCAGATGAAATGAAATGAAGTATTTATAAAGCGCTGACTGCCACTCCGAAAGGAGCATCCTGGCGCTGGTTTGGAGGTGAGAAGAAGCTCAGGCGATCTTAAATGAGAGACAGAATTCATCTGTGGATCCGAAAATCCAAGTTTTCAGTGCTTTCCTATATTGTGTTTCAGTTTTTAACGCTCTCAGCTGCATTGGCAATAGGTTCCAAGCTTTGGTACCCAGGACGGCCATTGTTTTTCCTCCCTTTGTTTTGCATCTAAAACTGGGGGGTTTGAGGAGGTTAGCTGTCAGATATGGCAGGGAACTGTTGTGTACTTGGGCCACCTTGTATGTGGAGGTCAAGTCCAACCCCTCCAGCACAAAATTCAAACCATTCTGGATTGGGAAACTCCAACAACCCAGACCCAAGTCAGGGCATTTCTAGGCTTGACTGGGTACTATAGGAGGTTTGTGAAGGGATATTGGTCCATTGTGACTCCCCTCACAGAGCTCACCTCCAACAAGATGCCCAAGAAAGTGAACTGGACAGTTGCCTGCCAAAAGGCTTTTGACACCCTAAAAGAGGCAATGTGCTCAGCACCTATTCGCAAGGCTCCATATTACTCCAAGCAGTTCGTAGTACAAACTGATGCCTCTGAGCTAGGGATAGTAGCTGTCCTATCCCAGACAAGTGATGATGGACAAGACCAACCTGCTGCTTTCATAAGCAGTAGGCTACTACCCAGGGAACAAAGTTGGAGTGCCATTGAGAGGGAGGCCTATGCTGTGGTTTGGTCCCTGAAGAAGTTGAGACAATCAGTAGTGGCTGCTACCGGACCCGGGTGGTGGGTGGGGGCAGGGGCTGGGGGGTGGGAGGGGGACAAAAAAGTTTGTAAAAAAAAAAAACTTACCTGTGACGGCCGCCGCAGCCTCTCCTCCATACTCTTCTTCCTGTCTCCGGTCTGCAGCAGAATGCAGGAAACAGCAGGAAGCACCCTCCCAGCTTCCTGAAAGCCAATCACACCACTGCAATGCAGCATTGTGATTGGTCTGAGCGCCGTGGATCGGCGCTCCGACAGGGGATTGGGGCCTGGGCATGTTCTACACGCAGGCTGTAATGCGAAGTGTGCATGAATGTTTGGCTGGCCCGAGAGGGCCGACAAAACAGTCATGTGCACTTAGGAGTGGGCAAACCACTCGCCCCCTGCTCCTCTGTAGTCGGAGCAGCCTGCCCTGCCCCAAAAGCTGCAGCAAAAGGAAACATAAAATGATAATAACTAGAGTTATTATCATTTTATATTTCCTTTCCTTCACTGATGTGAAGCAGTGGGGCGACGCTCCTCAGACTTAGCGGAGGAGCCGCCACTGGAGACCATACCTTTTTGGTACTCACTTCCTAGTTCAAACTGACCACAAACCTCTCAGATGGCTTATGCAGATGAAAGGAGAAAACCCAAAACTTTTGAGGTGGTCCATTTCCCTACAGGAAATGGACTTTACAATGGAACATTGACCTGCAACTGCCCATGCCAATGCAGATGGCCTTTCCAGATTTTTCCACTTAGACAATGAAGACTCTCCTGGGAAAGGTTAGTCTCATCCTCTTTCACTTGAGGGGGTTGTGTAGGAAAGTGTCCCTTTTTGAATGGTTACCCCCACTTTTTACCTGACATCTGATGCAACCTGACTTGATGTGCCTTGGGTCCCTGCCAATCAGGTTCCCAGGGTCTGTGTTCTTTCCCAAGACTGTACCTTTGTACTCACAATTGGCACATCTCTGGCCACAGGGGAGCCCCCTGTAAAAGGTACCATGGTTACCAAGGGCACTGTGACCAGGGAAGGCCTCTAAGGGCTGCAGCACCTATTATGCCACCCTTAGAGGCCCTGTACCCTAAACCCCCACACCCTGCCATTGCAGGCTGCGTGATTTGGTGCAGAGAAAAGTGAAGAGTCGACATGGCGCACATCCCTGAGTGCCATGCCTGCAATCTACTGCCTGAGGCCTAGGTAAGTCACTCCTCTAGAAGGGTGCACTAACCCTAAAGTGAGGATACAGTGTCATGTGCACTTTACCCGTACAGTGTCTAAGTCCGTTCTTAGACATTGTAAGTGTAGTAAAGCCATACAGAGTATATGGTCTGGGAGTTGGTCATTACGAACTCCACAGCTCCATAAGAGCTCTACTAAAGACTGGGAAGTTTGGTAGCAAACTTCTCAGCACATTAAACCCACACTGATGCCAGTGTGGGATTTAATGTAAAATGCACTCAGAGGGCATCTTAGAGATGCCCCCTGAAAATTGACCTGCCCTGGTGAGGTTTCTGAATGGGTACCTGCCATCCATCTGCCACCACCAGACAGGTTTCTGAACCCCTGGGTAGAGAGCCTCCGCTCTCTGGGTCCTGAAAAAAAGCCCATCCCGGGCAGAGGTATATCCCAGGGCGGGCTGGGTCCACGAAGGGGAAGCTTCAAAGGCTTGCTGCCTTTGGAAGCTATCCCTGCCTTTTGCTGCCCCCAGCAACTTGCTCTCACCGGTTGTGGCCCCCACTTTATGGGTGGGATATTCGCCGGGGAAACCAAGACAGGTGTGCTCACCTTTGTCAACCCCACCCCCCAGGTGGGGGAGGCGGTGAGAAGCCCACATCCCAGTCCCCTCCATCTTGAAGATGAGGGGACTCAGCCAATTAGGGAGAGGCTCATACTCCCGCCCACTGGAGGGTGGCATAATAGGGGATGTACCCACCCCAAGGAAGGGACTCATTGGTCCTGACCTGCTCACCCCGTTAATGCCCTAAATTTTGTATTTAGGGGCAACCCTGAACCTTGCCTCCTCAGATTTGAGGAGGAAAGAAGAAGGACCGAAGAGCCGTCCTGACCCAAGAAGAAGATAACTCCAACTGCTTTGGCCCCAGCCCTACCGGCCTGTCCCAACTACAACCTGGCTACAGTGAAGAAACCGGCGTGTCCAGCAGCCAGTTGTCAGACTCCAAGACAAGAATCCGGATTCCGGCGCCTCCGCGATTCTGCACCACTCTGCACCTGACGCCCACTGCCCGAGTTCGAGTGGCCCAACACCACAAGGAGGTCTCCCCAGCGATCCTGACCAGTGATCTGGTGATCCCCGACCTCCTTCAAGCTCCAAGCCGACCCCTGTAGCCTCGACCTGAAGGGTCCCACCGACCGCGACCTGAGCTGGGAAGAAGAACCCGACGCCAAAAGACACTCCTGCACCCGACGCCCCATGGCCCTGGGTGGCCCAAACGACAGTGTTCAGGCAACCCCCAAGATCCCAACTTACCTCTCCAGCCGGTGGTCTCCTTCAGGAAGTCTCCCCACCCGAGTCTGCAGCAACTTTGCTGAACCGAAGGTCTCCATTGAGAAGCACAGGGTCCCCGACGTCTTCTTGGCACCCAGCACCGGTCTGCTCCAGTGCCGCTGGTGGTGCAGCTCTTGTGCTGGTCATTGGCCCCTGCAGTGCTGACCTTAACCCCAGGAGCTTTGCTCCCACACCTGAGTGGCCTACTCATAAGCAGTCCCTAACCGAAGGCCACCTTAACCCCATTGGCTAACATTGGGCCCCTGCACTGTGCACGCGGCCGCCCCAGTGCCGCTGGTGATGCAACTCAAGTGCCTACCTAGAGCTTGGGGCACCTTGGTCCTAACCTCCACAACTGCCACTTGTAAGACTTTACTTACCTGTGAAACCAATAACCATTTTTTCCTATAGGAACCTAGTTATGAGATTTTGGGCCTAAAATGATTTAAGTGTTGAACTATATTTTTGTATGAAGAAAACAGAAACTATACCTCAAGCCAAGAAAAGTCTTACTTACCTTGTATTGTGAGATCCTGGGTAAGGTACCTGGGCATACCACCCCAGTAGTAAAAATAATCGAAAAGTAATTACTGTGTAATATAAACAGGTTTTTGAATCAATACCAACCTATAACAATTGCAAATCCCTCCTCAATTGCATTTCTGAGTGAAGGTTTACAATTACAAATCTATTCTACCTACCTGTACCAAGCCCTGCTTGGTTCTAGAAATAAAATACAACTATATTTGATATTTATTAATTTATAAAGCGCCCGAATCACCCCATCAAGGGTATCTCCGCGCTGTAACTGCTACAGCCAACCAGGAAGAGACGCACATCAGAAAAACACGGTTTTTAGCAGCTTTCTAAATTTCAGGTAATCGGGGCAAAGACGTAAGTGAATGGGGAGTTGGATCCAGTAGAGTGGGGCTAGGTGGAAGAAGGCTTTACCACCCAAACGGGCTTTTTTCAATCGAGGGATGCAAAGAAGTGATTTGGACCCTGAACGGAGGGACCTGGATGGTAAGTACCAGGAAAATTTGTCTGATAGATAACTGGGACCTAAGTCATGTAGAGATTTATAGACCATGCAGCAGATCTTAAATGTAATCCGCTTCCGCACTGGGAGCCAATGCAAATATAAATACCTTTTTTATACTTTCCTAATTGGTCTGGATTCAGTCTCTGAGTGTGTGCATCAGTCTTGATTGAGTGAATACAATAAATGCTTAACACACACTCTGGATAAGCCTAACTGAACGCCCACACTACCACAAAGAGAGCTGTTAGTACTTACCTAATTTAGCCTCTGCTATACCTCTGGGGATTCCCTGGACTCTGTGCACACTATACCTTACTTTGGTATAGTATGTACAGAGCCAGCTGTGAAATTCCTGGTGGTTTGTGCTTTTAGCATATCTTGCAGACATCTTTGATGAATTAAATTCCTCAAATCTGCCTTTGCAAGGAGCTGAAAGTACATTTTTTACCATGGATAAAAAAATATCTGCCTTCAAGAAGAAGCTTGAGTTGTGGAGAAGACAAATTCAAGGTGGCCTGCTTGAGGCTTTCCCATGTTAGCAGAAGGGATAGTTTCATGTATTAAATTGGCTTATCAGTTAGCACAAAAGCCACTAAGGTCTACACCCAAGGCTCATTCCACGAGACGAAAGCGGCTACGACTGCTTTCCTTCATAATGTATCAATTTCCGAGATCTGTAAAGCAGCTACTTGGAGATCTATACATACATTTACAAGGCACTATTGTCTTGATTCAGATACCAAAGCAGACACCCAAGTAGGCCAGGCCTCCTTGAGGAATCTGTTTCAACACTGTTAACTTATGGTGTTTTTGTTGGGTCATTCATTCTCATTTGCCCGCAGGCTGAGGATGGGCTTGCTAGTCTATTCAGTGCTTATGACTATTGATGAGGATCCCCTGGAAGAGAAGGATAAGTTACTTACCTGTAATCCTAGTTCTCTTCCAGGGGTATACTCATCAAAGTCATAAGCAATGAATATTCCCGCCCATGTGCGGGGACCCTGGAAATAATAAAAAATATATATGAAAAACATATATATATAATTTTTTCTCATACCAATGCAGCCCCTATATAGGAGGCTAAACAATGCAATAATGAATAAACTGCTTTTGTAAACACACAATGAATGTATAAACCACAGGAGGGCAAGTTTCACTTGAACTCTTTTTAATGAGTAAAACTCATGAAAACTGCAAAAAAGCAGGCATTGTTAGCCTATGTCAGGGACTGTCCGGGACTATGTCGGGAACACAGTCAGGGACTTGGGCAAGGACTGGGAACGGGGTAGAAAACGTACACAGAGAGAGGAGTACAGCGCTGCCCAGGATCCCACAGGAAGTCAGAGGAGAAAAGGGATCCAAAGGGGAAGCCTGTACAAAGGAATAAGATGGCTAAGACTCAGAAAGGAAGGGCACTCACAAGGCAATTTAGCATTCAGACTAACTACACCCAGGACGGACGTGCAAGACATATATATAATACAACATTAACAATAAAGGGAATGTGGGGTAAAGCACTCAGCAGCTCCACACGGTAAGACTGAAGCTCAGTAAGTTCCTCACCCACAATTGCGGTTACAGATACTGACTGAAAATACCCACATATAGGATATGTATGCAAAGGCAGGTTCTGTGGCGCTTGTACCTATGGTGATGTTATAACAGTGACTCAAAGACAATACTCACAGTGAACAAGAAACACCACCTAGGTAGTCAGCTGTGCCCACGGATCCTGGCGATCAAACAGGAACACGCAAGGCAGTAACAGCAAAGGGGGTAGAACTAAACACAAGCACAATAGACAAGGAGCTAGCAAGGAGGAGTGCTTAACAGGAAAGGAAGGAAATCACAGGGCACACTTGGCAGAAAGCAGGTAACAAACATACAAGGTAAGAGAAGCAAGACAGCAGAAATAGAAAGACAGCAAACTAGAACTAGAACCAAGGAAATGGGAAGAAAGGCAGGGACTGGAAAAGGATATACAGAAGGGGAGGCTACAAGGGTATACTAGAATAGTGCAGGTTACGGAATAAAGAAAACAAAGTAGCATTGAAGGCAGTGCTGGAGCAGGAACTAGAATTGAGCAAAGCTCAGGAGTCAAAGTAGCACTGCAGGCAGTGCTAGTTCAGGAGAAGGGAACTGCTGCAGGTCAGGAACAAGGAATGCTAAGGCTCAGGAGTCAAGGTAGCACTGCAGGCAGTGCTAGTTCAGGAGCAAGGGAAACTGCTGCAGTTCAGGAACAAGGAATGCTAAGGCTCTGGAGTCAAGGTAGCACTGCAGGCAGTACTGGTTCAAGGAAACAGGAAATAGCTACAGTTCAGGAAACAAGGAGTCAAGAGAGCACTGCAAGCAGTGCAAATCAGGAACAAGAAATAGCTGAAGCCCAGGAACAGGAACAAAGAATAACTATAGCTCAGGAATTCAGGAAACAAGGTAGCACTGCAGGCAGTGCTAATTCAGAAGCAAGGAATAGCTATAGCTCAGGAACTCAGGAAACAAGGTAGCACTGCAGGCAGTGCTAATTCAGGCACAAGGAATAGCTCAGGAAGTCAGGAAACAAGGTAGCACTGCAGGCAGTGCTAGTTCAGGAGCAAGGGAAACTGCTGCAGTTCAGGAACAAGGAATGCTAAGGCTCAGGAATCAAGGTAGCACTGCAGGCAGTACTGGTTCAAGGAAACAGGAAATAGCTACAGCTCAGGAAACAAGGAGTCCAGAGAGCACTGCAAGCAGTGCAAATCAGGAACAAGAAATAGCTGAAGCCCAGGAACAGGAACAAAGAATAACTATAGCTCAGGAATTCAGGAAACAAGGTAGCACTGCAGGCAGTGCTAATTCAGGAGCAAGGAATAGCTATAGCTCAGGAACTCAGGAAACAAGGTAGCACTGCAGGCAGTGCTAATTCAGGCACAAGGAATAGCTCAGGAACTCAGGAAACAAGGTAGCACTGCAGGCAGTGCTAGTTCAGGAGCAAGGGAAACTGCTGCAGTTCAGGAACAAGGAATGCTAAGGCTCAGGAGTCAAGGTAGCACTGCAGGCAGTACTGGTTCAAGGAAACAGGAAATAGCTACAGCTCAGGAAACAAGGAGTCAAGAGAGCACTGCAAGCAGTGCAAATCAGGAACAAGAAATAGCTGAAGCCCAGGAACAGGAACAAAGAATAACTATAGCTCAGGAACTCAGGAAACAAGGTAGCACTGCAGGCAGTGCTAATTCAGGAGCAAGGAATAGCTATAGCTCAGGAACTCAGGAATATCAAAAGCTCAGGAAACACTGGAAACAAGGTTATCAAAAGCTCAGGAAACACTGGAAACAAGGATTGGCCTCACCGGTATACAGCTACAATGACCAACCCTGGGCTGAAGGGAGCTGGGGCTTAAAAGAGCTCACAGTAATCACATGCATCAGGTGTGAGCAGGCTAGCAGCAGCCAGCCACAGGTGAACTGGATTCCTCCACCCATCCTTGGCCTGCAGGGGTGGAGACAAAGCAGTGAGCAGGGGATTATAGGTAATGGAGTTTCCAGCATGAGCAGACTGGCTTCCACAAAACCCGGCATGGATTGGGAATGGATGTCAATTCCTAAATGATGTCCAAATGCCTGGAAGTCAGGATATGCATGCAGGGGAGTGTCTGGAAGTATATTAGAACACTGGAGAGCCCCACAATTCGGCCCCCTGGTGGTGGACACGAGAATGCAGGGAGCGAGTCGGGACAGCCTACAGGCTGCATTGTAAACCATTAGCATAGAAAATTAAAGCAATTGCACAAAAAACTGGCACCGTGCCTTTAGGGCAGCCATGACCCCTAGCTTCCCATCATGCCTCAGGGGTGACAGTTAGGTCAGTTGTTCTTTGCGGAGACCCGAAGGTCAGGACACAAAGATATAATCAACAATACAACAGACTCATTTGCCTGGGGGGGGGCGGGTGGGTTGCTTATGACTTTGATGAGGATACCCCTGGAAGAGAACTAGGATTACAGGTAAGTAACTTATCCTTCTCTTCCAGGGGATCCTCATCAATAGTCATAAGCACTGAATAGACTAGCAAGCCCATACTCAGCCTGCGGGCAAATGAGAATGAATGACCCAACAAAAACACCATAAGTTAACAGTGTTGAAACAGATTCCTCAAGGAGGCCTGGCCTACTTGGGTGTCTGCTTTGGTATCTGAATCAAGACAATAGTGCCTTGTAAATGTATGTATAGATCTCCAAGTAGCTACTTTACAGATCTCGGAAATTGATACATTATGAAGGAAAGCAGTCGTAGCCGCTTTTCCTCTCGTGGAATGAGCCGTGAGTGTAGACCTTAGTGGCTTTTGTGCTAACTGATAAGCCAATTTAATACATGAAACTATCCACCTTGAGATGGACCGCTTGGAGGCTGGCTAACCTGTTCTGATCGAGCCATAATTAATGAATAGTTGATCAGATTTTCTAATTGATTTAGACCTGTCCAAGTAGAATTTCAAAACCCTTTTCAGGTCTAATGAGTGCAGAGCCCTCTCAGCTGGGGTAGAGGGGTTGGGAAAAAAGGTCGGTAGTGAAATAGTTTGATTGACATGGAAATCTGACACCACCTACGGAAGGAAGGTGGGATGGGTTCTTAATACAACCCTATTAAGGTGAAACACTGTGTATGGTTCTTTTGAGCAGAGGGCCTGAATCTCGCTCACTCTGCGAGCTGAGGTAATCGCCACTAAGAAAACTACCTTCCACGTAAGGTGTTGAAGGGTTGCTTTGTGGATAGGCTCAAATGGGGGGCCCATCAGTTTAGAAAGAACCAAGTTCAGCTCCCAAGGGGGTGAAGGAGGCCGAACAGGAGGGTAGACCTTCTTTAGACCTTGTAAGAAGTCCTTTACTACCTGTAGTTGAAAAAAGGACGTCTGAGAAGGGGAGCGCCTATATGCTGTAATGGCAGCAAGGTGCACCTTAATGGAAGAGAATTTAAGGCCTGCCTTAGCTAGGTAAAGCAGGTATGGCAAAATCACTTCTTCCTGACCTTTGGTAGGATTACAATTATTTTGCACACACCATAAATAAAAACGCTTCCATTTACAAGCATAGGAGTGTCTAGTGGAGGGTCTTCTAGCCTCTTTCAAGATGGTCATGCAGTCTTGAGGAAGCCCTAAATGACCATACTGGAGGACCTCAGGAGCCAGGCTGCCAAGCTCAGTGATGGAAGGCTGGGGTGATGAATGTTCCCGTTCATCTTGGACAGTAGGTCCGGTCTGCACGGCAGTCTCCTGTGTGGGCATTCTGACAGGTGTAGAAGGTCCGGGTACCACCATTGTCTGGGCCAGTCTGGAGCAATCAGGATCATCCTTGTGTCTGAGTGCAAGAGTTTGGTCACCACCTTCAGAATGAGTGGAAGAGGTGGAAAAGCGTACACAAATGCCCCTGACCAGCTGATCAAAAGGGCATTCCCTTTCGACCCTGGTCGGTAGTACCTCGAGGCGAAGTCTCGGAATTTTTTGTTTGTGTCGTCTGCGAACAGGTCGATAATTGGGCGACCCCAGTCTTGGAAAATTTCTTTGACGACTTCGTCGTTTAGAACCCAGTCCTGCTGGTCCTCGAAGTGCCAACTGAGAGGGTCTGCCTGTGAATTCTGCTCTCCAGGTAGGTGTATTGCTGTTATCGTTAGATTCCTCGCCAAGAGCCAATGCCAGAGGGCCTGAGCTTCCAGCGATAGAGTCCTTGACCGAGTTCCTCCTTGTTTGTTCAGATGGTACATGGTGGTCGTATTATCCGTTTGTACTAGAACAGAATTGGACTGAATCGAAGGGAGAAAAGCTTTGAGAGCCAGATGAACAGCTCTCAACTCCAGCATATTGATGTGGTACAACTGTTCTTTTGTTGACCATCGACCCTGAGTCTGGAGTGACCCCATGTGAGCTCCCCAACCTTGAAGGGAGGCATCCGTGATCAATGATTGGGAGGGAGGAGCCTGATGGAAAGGGACCCCTATTAGTAGATTCTCCTGCCGCATCCACCATGGGATTGATGTCCTGGCTGCTTCTGACAGTTGTATCCTGTCGTCCCATCGAGCCATTCTCTGATCCCATTTGTCCTCCAGATCCTGCTGTAAAGGACGCATTCTCAGTCTGGCATTGGGGACGAGAAAAATGCAAGATGCCATCGATCCCAGAAGAGATGCAATCTGACGGACCGATGGGAAGTTGGTACTTAAAATCTGTTTGCCTTTCAGAGTGATAGATAACAGTCTCTCCTCCGAAGGAAACACTTTTCCTATTGTGGAGTCTGCTGTGGCACCCAGATAATTAATTCTTTGAGTGGGTTGCACAGTCGACTTTTCGAAGTTGACATGTAGACCCAGCTGCTGTCAAAGGTCTAGACACTGCTGGAAATTACTCTTCACGCTCTGGGGAGAAGGACCTTTCAGCAGCCAGTCGTCCAGATAGGGGTACACAAATATGCCCTGGCGTCGTAGAGCGGCTGCCACTACTGCCATGCACTTTGTGAACACTCGGGGAGCTGACTTCACCCGAAGGGCAGCACTTTGAACTGATAATGGGACGATCCCACCAGAAAACGTAGGAACTTTCTGTGATGAGGACTGATCGGGACATGAAAATATGCATCTTGCAGATCCAGCGAACACATCCAATCTCCCTGTTGCAGAAGTGGATATATTTGATGAAGAGCCAACATGCGAAACTTTTCTTTTTTGATGTACTTGTTGAGTGTCCGAAGGTCTAGAATTGGTCTGTATTCTGATTTCCGACCTTTCTTTTTCACCAGAAAGTATCTTGAATATACCCCTTGACATTGTTGCGTTATCGGAACCTTCTCGATGGCTGACTTGCGCAGGATAGACACTTCCCGCTGCAGTATTTTCATCTGGTGGCATGCTGTTTTCACTGGCGGGATCGATGGGGGTCAATGTCGGAAACGTAGAGAGTATCCATTCTGCAGTGTAGTTAACACCCATTGGTCTTTTGTGATACCACGCTACTCTTCTAGATGATTTGCAATACTTCTCCCCACTGGAGTGGGAAACGGTGATGGGGGAAGCGGACACTCATTGTTTAGCTGGTGTTTTTGCTGAGGTAGTGGACTGACGAGGGGTTCCTCTTCCTCTGGGGGTACGACGGCCCTGGTAATGGGATTTCGATTGACCCTGCTGTTGTTGTTGCCTCTGCCAGTGAGGGGTTTGAACCCTCTGATGGAAGGGCCGCCGATCATAGGGCCTGTAACGGCGACGGAACTCTTTCTTTTTCTCAAGTCCAACAGCCTTCAGAGTGTCAAGTTCCGACTTCATCCTTGCCATCTCCTCATCAGTGTGAGTGCCAAACAAGGTTGTGCCTGAAAAAGGAAGATTGAGGATTCGGGATTGCGCTTCTGGTTTAAGGGCAGTGAGACGGAGCCAGGATGATCTTCTGAAGCTTATTCCATGCACATATGAGTGTGCAGATAGCGTAGCTCCATCAGCTGTGGCGCTGATCACTTGGTTTGCTACCAAACTGCCTTCCTGCAAGATTTCCTCGAAATCTCTGCGGTCTTCCCTTGGCAGCTTTTCTGTGAACCTTTGGAGAGAGTCCCACAAAGATGTCGTAGCGCCCCAACAGAGCAGAAGCGCTGGACACCTTCATCATGGAGGCTGACGTGCCACAGACCTTTCTCCCCCACGCATCTTGTGCTTTGCTCTCCTTATCCAGTGGAACTGTAGATGAGGAGGCTACTGCATGCGTCTTCTTAGCCGCCGTGATGATAACGGAATCTGGCGGGGGGTCAGATCTGAGAAACAAAGGGTCCTCTTCAGGAGGCCTGTATTTCTTTAGGATTCTCACTGGAGCTGACTTGATAGTCGCCGGCGTAAGAAAAATGTCCATCACAGGTTGGAGCAGACCTGGCACCAAAGGTAACAATGGTTTGGCTGCCGATCTCTGATGCAGAGTTTCAAAGATGACCGATGATGAACTCTGCTGAGTGGGCATGGCGATGTTTAGTTTGCTTGCCCCTCTGGATAAAACCTCATGAAAAGTAACGACGTCATCCACCGGAGAGATCCTCGACGGTGGGCTGTCTGTCAGAGTCGGGGAGTTGTCCCTCTTCGAGGAATGGGTGGAAGATGGTGAACGTGTTGGAGACCTGTGTCTTCTCCTTTTTCCTCGAGATCTGGACCTCCTTTTTGAAGAGTGAGCAGGAGTCTGCGTGCGATCTCTACCCCTCGATGGAGTAGTAGGAGAAAGATCTGCCGCTTGCACCAGTCGTGTTAGAGGAGATCTGTGCAGAGGGCTGGAATAGTCCTGAGCCCCTCTTGAATGTGTAGTGTCAGCTTTCCGCCAATGATGTAGGGGTAACAACCATCTGGGGGAGAGGTGTACAGATGGAGATCTTCGCCCCTCTTCCAGCACAGGAGCCTCAGGAGAACGTGGGCGATGTGCAGATGGAGATTTCTGTTTCTCCGTTCTTGCAGGATCCTCAGTGGGACTGGGTCGTACAGGTGAAGAAGCCGGGCTATTCGACGTCGAAATGACCACCGGTGACCTTGAGGAAGAAACAGAAGAACGTCCTGATAGCGTGTGGTGAGATTCTGGCCTCGACGTCGGTGATGGCGACGGTGAAAAACTCACGGAACGTGAGCCTGCTCGAGTCCGATGACTCGATGTCGATCTCTCTCTCGGTGCAGATTTGTGTCTCGATGTCGAATGTCTGGGTTGTGACGCCGACGGAGTCCCTTGTCTTGACGTCGACGGAGACCTCTGTCTCGACGGCGACCGTCTTCGTGATGCTGTCGACGGCGTCTTCTGTCTCGACGTCGACCTTCTCTGTGCTGACGTCGACGGAGACCTTTGCCTCGACGTTGAACGCCTCTGCGCCGAAGTCCTGTGTCTCGACGTCGACCTTCTCTGAGAGGAAGCCGACGGAGTCCTCTGCTTCGACGTGTTATGCCGACGCCGATGATCTCTGTAAAGATCTTGACGGAGACTTGTGCCTCAACGTCGACCGCTCAAGGATGTGCGGAGACGGAGTGTCCTGTCTCGACGTCGAACGTTTAGCCAACGCTGATGGAGACCTGCTTCTCGACGTTGATCGTCACCTGGTTGACGTCAACGGAGGAACTTTTACCTGACTCGACGTTGAAGCTGCCGTCTTCGGTCTTGGAGTTGAATGCTTGTGCACCGCCGAAGACTTCGACGACATCTGCTTCCTCGCCGCTGGTAAGTTCGACGCCGGTCCCGACGCCGACGGAGAACAGATCGGTATCCTGCTTCTCGACGTCGATCTTGTTCTCCTCTTTTACTGTCTCACAGGAGACCTATCTTTTTCAGAGAGACCATATACACAAATTCTCTCTCTGTCCTTGAGAGTTCTCCTGGACAGCTTCTTACAATGTGGACAGGTCTCTGGAGAGTGAGAGTCAGGGAGACAGAGTATGCACACAGAATGTGTGTCTGACCTGGCCTTCTTCTTGCCACAGGAAGGGCAAGGATCAAAAAGTGAAGGCATTCTGACAGAAAATAAATCACTTTCTGCCAAAAAACTGGTTACACCTTACTCTAAAGTCAAAAAGACGTCAAGTGAAAGGTAGAAGACCACAAGAAATTAAGAATATTTTGACAAAAAAGTCAAAAAAGACAGAGCTGTGATTCCAGGGTCCTGACTGAAGGAGCCGGAAAGAACAACTGACCTAACTGTCACCCCTGAGGCATGATGGGAAGCTAGGTGTCATGGCTGCCTTAAAGGCACGGTGCCAGTTTTTTGTGCAATTGCTTTAATTTGCTATGCTATTGGTTTACAATGCAGCCTGTTGGCTAACAAGGCCTGCTTTTTTGCAGTTTTCATGAGTTTTACTCATTAAAAAGAGCTCAAGTGATACTTGCCCTCCTGTGGTTTATACATTCATTGTGTGTTTACAAAAGTAGTTTATTTATTATTGCATTGTTTAGCCTCCTATATAGGGGCTGCATTGGTATGAGAAAAAATGATATATGTATATATATATAGAGCTGTATATATATGTTTTCCATATATATTTTTTATTATTTTCGGGGTCCCCGCACATGGGTGGGAATATTCAGTGCTTATGACTATTGATGAGGATCCCCTGGAAGAGAACTCTTGAATACACAGGATATGACCTTGAAAGTGCTGTTGAGATCATAAAAAATCAATTGACTTCCCTCAGGGACAGTTTAGAAAAGTATGAGGGAGATGATAAAAACAGCTACAAATGCGCATTAGCAAACTATAAATCTCTTTTGATTACGGAAAAAAGGACTTTCTTCACTCGACAAATTGAGCAAGCCAAAAACTCAACTAAAGAATTATTTGGGGTGGTAGAAAAGCTAACGGCTATATCAAATAAAACAACTTCAGGGAGTAGTCAACTCCTTTGTGACAACATAGCAACTGCTTTCAGGAATAAAGTCTATGACATATATAATAATTTCTCTGCTATTCCCAATACATCAAACAAAGTTTCCCTACCACCAAGATAGAAGAGAATGGTGTTTTTAGGTTTTCGCAGGTGCCGAGTGAGCTTGTGGAAAAACTTATTCAGGAAACAAAATCAGGCTCTCCGTTGGATCCCTGCCCCCTGTAGTACTAAAAAGCATAGCAAAGGAGGTGAGTCCTATATTTACAAACATTTTTAATAATATGTTTTTATCAGGCACATTCCCGGCCATCTGGAAAGATGCAGCCATTCTTCCTTTGATAAAGAAAGCAAACCTGGATATAACCATAACAAGCAACTATCGTCCAATTGCTAGGCTACCTTTCCCGGCAAAAATAGTTGAGAAAATAATGAACAATCAACTAACACAGTTCATTCATGAAAAAGAATTACTTGACCCCTCTCAATTCGGTTTCCGCTCAGGGCACAGCACAGAAACAGCACTTATCAAGGCTACCGAGGAGATCAGGGCAGCAATGGACCAAGGGGGTGCGGCTGTTCTGATTCTCCTCGATTTGTCAGCTGCCTTCGATACTGTGCACCATGACACACTGCTCCAGCGTCTGGAAAAATTAGGGGTAAAGAATCTAGCCCTATCTTTAATAGCATCATTTTTTGTCAAAAATATTTTTATTAACTTTTACTGCATACAATCAGAGGATAGACTATCACAGCAGCCCACACAGGGGCGCTATAGAGGACCATAAAGCGAAATAGGTTGATACAATGCTTTGCCCAGTGGCAATCAGGCTGCTTCTCTTAAAAGGAGCTCACATGGAGGATACAGATTCAGTTAGTCAGGCAGCTCAGATGTAAGTGTTCAAACGGCCAAGTGGGCAGGCATTCTCAATCGATATAACAACTGTGTTGCTGTGGTGTCGGCGATCCAACGCCTTCGAGCCAGAGGGCAGTGCATGATGTATGTATACATATACCCTAACATTTCCCAACATGGGATAGAAATAAAACGTAAAAACATATGAACTAGCTCTCCCCTTACCCACCCCCCACCCCCGTGGTGGCGGCAGATACTAAGCGAATGGGGATCTTAAGACCTAAGGGCTCATTCTAAAGTTGAAACAGATGGAGAGATCGAATGGTAGATGGGCACACGGCTGACGGCAGGCCTTGGGAGAGGAAAGTTACCAGAGGGCCCCATTTGAATTCAAAGTTCTTATAATTGTCCCTAAAGATATCGGACATACGCTCTAGGCTGAGCAGTCGCCATAGGCGGGAGTGCCAAAGGGAGACGGCCGGCGCCTCCTTCCTCTTCCAGGCGGCTGCCAGGGTGATCTTAGCCGCTCTGATACACAGCCACATAATCGCCTTATCGGCGCGGGTCTGGTGCTCCAAGGCGGGGTCACGAAGCCCCAGAAGTACATCGGCCATGGTGGTAGGGATGGGGTATCCCAGCATGCTCTTTATCTGTGCTAGAATTTCTTCCCAAAAAGGGCGGATAGTCGGGCAGTCCCACCATATGTGTCGAAAGTCCCCTAAAAGACCGCACCCTCTCCAACATCTGTCAGAAGTGTTGGGGAAGATTTGCTTGAGCTTAGACGGGTGCAAGTACCAGTCCATCATAGTCTTTAGGTGCGCCTCTCTAAGATCTGTGGAGTGGTTAAGTCGTGTTATGTCAGTCCATAAGTGCGTCCAGTCCTCTTCTGAAATGGGGCGTTGCAGCTATATATGAAAGAGATCGTCCCCTTCATGGAAGAGGTCTTAGTTAGAAAAGCCTCGAATTTTGTAAGGGGCCTAGTGGCTGCGTCCCTGATCTGAGGAGAAAGAGCCCAATGCATCAGCTGGGTGTAGTGATATCTTTCCGTGTTTCCTATGTCGTAGTCCCGTTTACATGAGTCAAACGTGAGAGGGTCGTAGTTGTGAAACAAGTGTGTCAAGGCCAGGCACCCCCCTTTCCGCCAGGCATCAAAGGGACCTTCGTGGAGGCCTGGAGGGAATGCTGGGTTGAAGTGCAGCGGAGTGAAGGGAGAGGGGAACGTTGTCCACCTATCGTCACCTGCTATAGAGTCCCAAACTTTTAAGGTGGATCGCGTGGGAGTGCTAATATATGTGTTCTGGGGTCTGTCCTTCCTGGGGCGCCAAACCAAGTCCCAAATAGTCCTTCCCGTCACACTGCGATCCATGTGTAGCCAGTGTTTGTCGGATTCCTGCTTCGACCACTCAACCAGAATTCTCAGCTGCGCCGCTTGGTAGTATAAGTGGATGTCAGGGAGACCTACACCCCCGTCGCTGCGAGCTCGGCGTAGTAAGGAATAGGAAAATCGTGCTCTCCCCCCCTGCCAAATAAAGCGAAGAATCATAGTCTTAACTCTGCGAAAGAAATCACCCTCAAGCTCTATAGGTAGAGCTTGGAATAGATAAAGGAGCTTGGGGAGGAGTGTCATCTTTACCGCGTGTATGCGCCCCAACCATGACAAGAATAGAGGTTTCCACTTGGTCAGCTCCGCTTGAATGCGTGCAAGGATGGGGGGGAAGTTAGCCGAATATAGTCCTTCCACTTTTGGCGTAAGTCGAACCCCTAAGTACTGGATGGAGGAGGCAGCCCATGAGAGAGAGGTAAGGGATTGCAGCCTGTGGGCCTCCGCTGCGGGAAGAGTAAGATTGAGTATGTACGATTTATCAAGATTTATCTTAAATCCTGCAACGGCTTCAAATTTTTCCAGTTCCGACTGTAAAGCGGGGAGGGAAGTAGCCGGCTCAGAGAGGGAGAGGAGGACGTCGTCCGCGAACAGTGAGATTTTGTGCGACTCCCCTGAGAAAGGTAACCCCAGGATCTCTGGATGAGCCCTGATCGCCACCGCCAGGGGTTCTATGCTGAGGGCAAACAGTAAGGGCGAGAGGGGACAACCCTGGCGAGTACCCCTGAAGTGAGCAAAGTAGGATGATTGTACCCCATTAACCACTACTCTAGAACGGGGATGGAGATAATTAGCACGAATCATATTAAGAAATTTAGGTACAAAGCCAAATGCCGTGAGTGTGTGGAATAAAAAGGCCCAATCGACCCTGTCAAAGGCCTTCTCCGCGTCGAGCCCTACTAGAATCGCCGGTATCCGGCGCCTGTTAGCTTTTTCTACCAGATGGATAATCCGCCGGGTGTTGTCATGTGTTTGGCGCCTAATAATAGCATCATTTTTGAAAAATAGGAAACAAACTGTGACCTTAGATCAGTTTCAAGCTGCTCCGTACGTACTCCCGTGCGGGGTTCCTCAAGGTTCATCTTTGAGCCCATCTTTGTTCAACATTTATGTGTCTGAACTGGCTCCTTGGTTCAACATTTCGGCTTCGATTTGACATCATATGCCGATGATACTCAGATTGTGGTAGAGGTGCATAAAAACCGAGTCTCGCCTGCCACACAATTTCAGAATTGTATGAGGGAAATTAGTCATTGGATGGGAAGGCACTGCCTCAAACTAAACCTCGGATAAAACCGAGGTGGTTATTTTTGGCAATCTCCAACCTATGTGGGACGACGTATGGTGGCCGGCGGAAATCGGAGAACTTCCAAAGCCAGTAGAAAAGGCTAAAAACCTTGGGGTGTTGATTGACAACAAACTTACATATTCCCAGCAAACCAATGCCACAGTCTCAGCTGCATTCTACTTGATAAGAAAATTGAAGAAGATAACACCCTACATTCCCCTAAATCTTAGGAGGACGGAGGTAACAATGTTAGTGTTATCAAAATTAGATTACTGTAATGGCCTCTACCCTGGGTTACAGAAACAACACCTGAAAAAATTACAAATGGTACAGAATGCCGCTGCTAGGCTTTTGCTGAATTTACCAAAATATCAATCCATCTCGGAAGCCATTCGGAAACTTCATTGGTTACCAGTGGCACAACGCATTAAGTTTAAAGTACTTTGCCTGGCCTATAAGGCACTGAACAATACTGGACCAGCATCACTAAAAAAAATTTTTTCCTGGTACCTTCCTGGTAGATGTCTAAGGTCTACTAACGCCAGGTTGATGCTGGTACCAAGGACTCGAACGGTGAACTGGGGAGGTCGAAGTATAAGCTACTGTACAGCCAAACTCTGGAACACTCTTCCAGCAAGTACAAGAGCGGCCAATTCCCTCACCTCCTTCAGAAAAAATCTGAAAACTTGGTTGTTTAACTAACTTCATCTTAAACTCTTTTCTTCTCTTTGTCAAGGCTATATCAAGGTCCAGCGCCAAGACACCTTCGGGTATTCGTGCGCTTTAGAAATCACGCTAACATAACATAACAACATAACATACTTTCCAGAGGACAATGAGCATGTCAAGACTGGGTCTTTCAATCTTTTGTAGTGGATGCAGGTACGCATCTTCCAGTGCACCTTCAGGAAGAACTAATTGGGTTCCAGAGTGACTGCGCACTGGAAATGCAATTCAGCAAAATCTCACTGGGGGAATTTTGGCTCAAAATGTCTGAAGAGCATGCAGGTTTGTCAAAAATTGCAGTCAAGATTCTTCTGCCTTCAACTCATCATATTTATGTGAGAATGGGCACAAGGTATACCCTTGGCAAAGCTCCTACTCCTGGATTGCTCTTGGGTCTGTCACCAGACCGATACCTCCTTGGCATTACGGGACCACCAGCAATTAATCTGGCGAGTAATGGTGGCAAAACTGTGTATGATTTTCCATTCATTCCGTCTACCGCTGGTGTCTCAATTTTTAGAGAGCCATGTGGAGGCCTTTTATTGAACTGATATAATATTAAATTATACAAAGGGATGTGAAACTTGCTCCCTACTCAAGGCATTTGTCCCGAAGACATGGGGGTGGCTGACATCAGTCAACGGATCCTGACTGTTCCTGCAGCCCTTACTACTTTTCACAAAATAAACCAGGCATCTCTTTGTAGCTCCCCATCTCTGCTGTGAAGTATTTAAAATGACAACTGTCCCGAAATACTTCTGTGAAAACATTTATGTAAATGTTTAAGTGGTTTTCGGGTCCTTTTTGCGTGTGTTCTCTCAACTTGCTGTTCCTCATTTTCATACTGCACTTTCTGTTGTTCATGTCCCTTAAGCGACTTTTGCTTAGAGGTATAGCCAAGGCCACTTGAATTATGCGATTTTTTTGCTCCATCGTTTTCGGTATAATTATGGATTTTCCATATTTGCCACATAAATGATCATCTGCTGCATACTCTACAGATTTTTCCAAAAACAAAAAATTGCATCTAGCTTAAACAGCTCAAAAGTTACTAAAACATGGCAACATGTGTCGCTGTGGAACAGAAAGCCCTTTGCAAAGATTTAAGGAAACTTTTCAGTTGCTGATTGCTGCATTTGACAACAAACTGGTACTAATGAGATGAAACCATGACCCAGATAGTGCTAATAGGTATACAGTGACAAAATAATGAGCTAACAGTGTCACAAAATGTGGTGCATTACGCCACATAACTTTTCTTGCTACATAATTTGGTCCTTCCCTGCCGCATAATGCCAGTGGCCCTGGGTATAGTATGTTTTGAAAGGCACAGGACCACATGAATAAGCCCATGACAATTCTGACATTGTACTGTATTCCACTATCCCCAGCAGCAGAATACACACATTTACATAAGTAGACTCTCACACATGCCTGAGTCCAGAACTTGTGTGCACTGCCCTTCTACATTAAATAGACACAACATCCACACTTCCAAGACAGTTTCCATTCATTCCCCAAGCTGTTGCCTCCTGCCCCGCCCTTATATTCTTATATTCCATAAAGCTGGCAATTCAGATCGTTTTTTAGGTCGAGCATTCGAGACCTGTTGTAATTTCTCATGTTGGCTTAAAGTCATCCCCCTGCTTTTAATTTATTTGCTTGTTTCAGTGTCCTTTAGAAATCCTTGCTTGCTAGTGGTCAGCCCTGCCTCTTTGTTCCTCCTTTTTCCCTTCTGTTCCTCCCATGCAGCAGGGACTAAGTACTGTCTCATTCCGCTATGGTTCTTTATGTGTTCTTGGGGGGAATATTTCTTTTCTTTGTTTCCTGGTCTGTTACTGTTTGCCTGTGTTCAGCTTTGGAGGTAAAGCTGATTACATGTAAATATATAATTCCTCCCTCCTATATACTCTTAATGCCACAATTGTGTCAGTGCTGCCTTCCTCTCTGTTCCTCCCGCTCTGTTGATTGTGTTTATTCAGCCTTTTTCCACTTTTCGATGTGTACGGCAGTTGGGCTCGTTTTTGGTAGGATATATGGTTCGTTTTGGGCTTCCTCTTATGGGGGATTGGGCTTGTTGAATTCTTGTTTGTGAAAAGGCATGAGTCATTGCAGCCCCTCCCACTCCTCCATGTGCTCCGTGACCGTCCCATCCCATTCAGAGGGTTCCTTGCAGTATGGGAAGGCAACAGCTTCAGCCTTATTTTAAAATGTATTCATTTTTGATTCCCACGCCATTGTGGACAGAAGACGACGCGAACAGTGAGGGCTGCTGGCAGTCCTGAGGTGAGAGAGCGAGCCCATGGCGATAGAGAGAAGGGGCTGGCTCCTGTGATCGCCATGCCACCGTGGCTGGTCGGGTCTGTTTGCCTGCCTCTTACAGATATGTTGGTTGCTGCTAACACCGTTCGTGTGGTGTCGTTTTCTGTGCTTGAAAAGGGAGTATTTAGGCGGCTGGAACTGAAGTCACATTGAGCTGTATGGCTGCATTCTATGGAATGCAATAGGTGCAGGGGAAGGCGCAGGGTAGTGCACAAGAATGCTGAATGAAAATGTGTGTGTACGTTAGTGCCTAAAACAAGATCACAGAATGAGGCTCGACTCGACAGCTTTCACTGGCCAGCGCTACAACCTTAGTTTGATAGATTACACGCAGCAGGCATTTGCACATTTCCAGTCATTGGTTTTCATTTACAATACAAACTATCGTCAATCGGAAATTTTAAGTACGACCCCCAGAATGCATTCCTGTTATAAACTAAGAGCACCTGATTTAACATAAATAAAATGCATTGTCATTTACAATGCCAATAGCTTTAACTGGCGTAAATGTGAGAAATGCGTCAGTAGTTTCATGGGCTTCCTGCCCCCTCGAACTACCTAAGGCTCCATCAGGCGAGGGGCGAATGTCTCCTGTGCAGCGCCGGCATTCCGTTGCTCGGGGGGCCCCGAGCGGACCCCCTCGTTGGTTTTTATTGCAATCTGTTTTTTTTTCCAATGTTAACTGTCTTTATTGGGTGATAAAGCACAAAGAATGCACCAACATCCCAACCGGGCTGGTGTCCAGCATGAACCACTAGCGTCACGTTTTTCAAATAAACCTATCTCAATGAGCAACAACATAATAAAGTCCGTACACTGCGACTCGAGTCATCATATATACGGGAAGGGAGCCGTAAGAGTGTTCGCTCACCCTTTCCAGCAGAGCCGCGTCGAGGCACGCTCCTTACAGACAACATGTGTAACAGCAGCAGGTCCCCGGGCCAGCTCGTTCCACTGCTCTCTTCGCCATTAGCCCCTCACATGCCTGCTACTTCTCCAAGCTCACTCCCATTTTTAGGTCGAGCCTAGACAGCGCATGCGCTGTTGCAAGACCTGTAGTAAATAGAATATCGAGGGTAATTTCTCCTGCCGCTTGCCATTGGTTAACTCTGGCATTGCTCTTCTTATCTCGCTTACTGTTGGCTGTTGATCCGATACGTCACTTCCGTTTTTGTAGGAAGCAGCACCGACTAACTACAGTTTCCCTACACTGTGAGTGTTTATATATTTATTTGGGGACTACTTCTTTTTAGGTCGAGCATCACACACACACATGCATACATAATCAGCACGGCGCCCTTTCACGAGCGCCGCGCTGTTAATGGTTTCATTGTTTCCTCCACCCCCCGCTCTCCCTTCTCACTCTCCCCTACCCCCCGCTCGTCAGTCACCGGGCTCCAGCTTGTGTAAACAGCAGGCGCCTATCTTTATGCGTTGCTCACCACAAATGCAACGCTTTAACTTACGATATCTGAATTTTGCTGCATGGCGCCCTTTTACAAACTACTTATTTATTTAATTTATAAGTGTGTGACACACATACATACATTATCAGCATGGCGCCCTTTCACGAGCGCTGCTAATGGTTTCATTGTTGTCTCTTTCCATGCTCCTCCACCCCCCCCCCTCCGCTCTCACTCCCCCCTCCCTTCTTCCACTCCCTCCTTGTTTAAAGAGCTTGCTGGAGCTCCGTTGTCATCAAACCTATCACTGAGGAGGGGCGCTTTACACTCATCATTGCAGTCAATCTGGTAAACAAAGACGCCCTGCAGAGAATCCACTTCATCGATCTCGCTGCCTCCTTCCTCTGCATTTCATGAAGCAAACATAATCCACATCCATAAAACCACTGAGAAACTGATGCTTGTCTACCTGGCAGATGCAATGTGGAAATACTGACAGAAATATTCAATAAATATCAGAACCTGCAGAAAACGGTAGCTGAGCATGATATTTACTTGTCAATTGGATGTGAGCAGAGTCTATGTCAATTACGTATGAGCAGAATGTATGTATTTTTTCCGTTTTTCTCTTGGTATGCCATATATTGGCAAACTATATTTGCCCCCTTTCCGATGATGCAACATCTTGTGCGTGTTCAACATAATTTGTGGCAAGAAATGTCCATGGTGGTAATATTGTGGTCTTGGTTTCTGTTCCCCACAACCTGCATTTTGTATTCCTGTACACCCGCACTCTCTATCCGAGTCGCGCTATATCCTCACCTCGTGACACTATGCTGCCAAACATGGGCACCCCACAGTTTTTTTTGCCAGCACCACGTCACATCCGCCCACTGCATACGTCCATGTCTGACCCGTGCAGCACCTCGCAGTTTGCTCGTGTTAAAGATCCCTTATGTTGTCAGTGGCTGGACCAGAGGAGCCATGTGGGGGACAATCATTACTTATTAGCAGTCAGTTGACCACCTTCAGCAGTAGAGAGAAGCGTCAGGATTCAGCAGGTTCAGTAGCAAATCTCCTCTCCCTAGACTATTCTTCTCCATTCCGTTCCTCACACGGCGTTTCTTGTTCTGCTTCCCGTTCCACCCTTCCTTATTCCCTTTAGTCACCAAACTACCTACTCACCATCAGGATCTCTAGGTCTCCTGCTCAGCTGGGCTCCCCAGATACTCCTGCACGTTCTCATTGACAAGCTTTTATTATATCTTAACGTGATGTTACACATAACACAGGCCTTACTGTATGTTACCAGGGCTAGTGTACATGCATGATTGCACTGAAGTTTGAGCCTCGCAGACTGGCCGGTTCAATACTAACGTGGCCTTTTCACCTTTAGGCAAACCTATAAATTGTGTGTGCTCAAATGTCATGTATTATCAATTGTTCGTATTCACAAGCCATAGTAGGAAGTTTTCAACTCTATGTAACAGTTTGCATTATGTGTGTGTTATGGATCTGCTCTGCAAGTATAAACGAGCTTGCATGCTTGCATACCAGAGAAACTGAAGTGATACAATAGAAATAGCTTCCTAAAGGTTCCTGAAATCTGAACAAAAGCGTTGTTTACTGCCCCATGTAATACGCAGAAGATGAACATGAGAAAACCCCTCTTTGCTTTATAGACTTCATGGTATAACAAGCATTTGCAATGCAATAGGTCTCGCATTTACGCGAGTTTGAGCTATTGGCATTGTAAATGACAATGCCTTTTATTTATGTTTTAAAAACCAAAAAGTACATTCTTTTACAGGCTCCCCTTTAACTTAATGTTTTTCAGGCTCCCCCTTACCTTACTTTGCTTTTCATGCTCCTCTAAACTCGCTTCCCCCCCGTTTTTCTTCTTTTCCCTTCCTTTTAACTCGCTTGCTTTTCAGGTTTTCCCCTTTTTTCCTCCTGCCTAGCTTGTCTCTTGGACAGTTAGTGATTTGATCATTGTCAATCTAGCAATTAAGCTGGTTTTAAAGAGAAACGATCGTCTGTACCTTGCAGTGCATGTTTGTGCCTGTAAAGTATAAACATGCGATAATTACACGTCTTATTCAACAACAGATTATTTTATTTAAAATAAAATAAAAAAGACCATTTAACGATTTGAAGTTCGAGGCTTTTCAGTGTGTAAGTGCCTGCCGGAAGGTACTGGCAAAATACAAATGAAATTTACAGATAGTTTGTGTTAAATTCATGAGCGGCAATGTTTTGTGTTAGGATGCAACTGTTCTAGGGCACTGGTCGTTCCTCAGAAGTGTTTATGGTCAGTATATAAAGATCAAGCTACTCTGCTTTGAAACTATATATATAAACTCATTTTTATGATTCTTACGCAGCTGCAATACATACTGTTTGAAATAAGATTATGTATTTTGTGCTGATATGTAAAAGCTGAGAGTAGAAGTTTGGGTGAGACCAGAACGCGTAATCAACTGCAAATGCATAAGCATAAGTAGTATGTGAAATGGCACTTTAATAGACTAGATTGAGTTCACGCACATTGCTATACCTGATTGTCGCATGCAAGGCCACACTTATTGCAATGCAGAGTCGAACAAATCTCTAACATAGTTGTAAAAAAACTACAATAAGCCAAATATATATATATTCACTGAAAAAACCATAGGTTTTAGGGACAGTTATAGTTAGTTGGACATTTCACTCGTACAAAACCATAGAAATTCCCCGTTATAGTTAGTTCAGCTAACTATAACTCGCGCCTCGCAATGCACTGCTGATGACGCCACATATTACATCACTCATGACATGGTCAGTGACATCACTGATGACATCACTGATGACATCTCAAATGACATCACTGATGACATCATCCATGTGATAATTTCATGCATCTTCTCACACCCTAATATAACTTTTGATACACCCACTCTGAATTACAGACTGCCATTCTCAAAACCATACACACTCCAATAACTACATACCCACTCACTGATTCTTAGGTCTACACACACACATCTACTCACTCACCCGTACAGTCACTCATACTTACAGTCACTCAGTACAGGACTATCATATGCACTCATACACCTATATAAACACTCACACACCGCCACTCATCCATAGAGGTACTCACACACCTAGTCAGTCATGCAAAAAATTAATCACACACCCATTTACTCACCTATACAGTTATACACACACCAGCTCACTTACTCATACAAATACTAGCACATTCTTACGCTCTTATACAATAACTGATACAAGCACACACGCATCCATACAGCCACTCTCACAATCACACACTCTCACTTATAGCCATTTAAATACTCTAACACACATATATACTGCCTTTACATATGTAGTTACTCGCACATGTACCACTGAGATATACATTCACTCACTAACACACCCATACACACACTCACCCACCTAAGCAGTCCATCACAGATGCACTCTTGAAATCATGCACCCAGTGAATCACCCACTCACACATCTATGTACAGAGTCACACACACCCCACCCACACAAACACTCAGGCACCCATACAGATACTCAGAGAACCAATCAATAACCCATATAGACACTCATGTAGCTATTCGCAAATCCATGCATCCACTTACACACCAACAGACAGACGGATACAGACATTCACACAGTTTAGTCACTAACCCATGCATTCAGTAAGATACGTTTAATCACTCACTTGTAGAGTCAGTCACGCACGTACTAAATCATCCATTCAGACACTTATACACCCACTCATTCTTCAATACGCCTTTCCCTATATATATTAAACATATTTAAACTTTACAGAAACACACAGTCACTGGATGATGTCATCAGTGATGTCATTTGAGATGTCATCAGTGATGTCACTGACCATGTCATGAGTGATGTAATATGTGACGTCATCAGCAGTGCATTATGGGCGCGAGTTATAGTTAGCTAGAACTAACTATAACGGGGGAATTTCTATGGTTTTGTACGAGTGAAATGTCCAACTAACTATAACTGTCCCTAAAACCTATGGTTTTTTCAGTGAATTTCAAAGGTTTTTAAATGCTAATTTCTAACTATAACGTGTCTGAAACCTATGGTTTTTTCAGTGAATCTCAAAGGTTTTTAAATGCTAATTTCTAACTATAACGTGCCTGAAACCTATGGTTTTTAAGTGAATTTCAAAGGTTTTTAAATGCTAGTTTCTAACTATGCCTACAGAGGTAGGACATGTGAAGAAAGAAGAAAAACGCACAGAAAGAAGCAAAGAAATGCAGAAAGATGCAGCAGAAGTCCACAAAGACGAAGAAAAGTGCAGGAAGAAGCAAAAGATGTGCAGAAACAACCAACAGAGGAGCAGAAAGAGGCCTTGTTGCAAAATTATCCTGTGCCCACAACTTTTTCAGACGGGTACTGGTGGTAACTGACTCTGACTAACCAGAGCCAGTGCTATCCTAAAAGACACTTAGAATACAGTGAAAACACCTACATACACTAGGGAACACTATGCGTTGGGGTACCCTGTGATTAGCATGACCTCCTCTGTAAGTCCCTAGTACATAATAGGGCAGGGGGATTAAAACTACCTCTTAAAACGCGCTGCACAAGTTACTAACTTGTGTAACGATATATCTGTAAGAGACAGTAGTTAGTGACAGATTCCTTACCTTAGAATATCCCCAGGCGTCAGGCTGGATCCGGAAAGTTTTTGCGTAGCAGTACCCTTGCGCGTCAGTAGGCGGCGTCGTGCGGCTCCGTGTCCGTCGTCGGCGTCGTGATCGCCGGGATGACGCTGCGGGCAGTACTTAGACGCCGCCCCTGCGGCGCTGACGTCAGTTCTGTACACGACTTTCCGCGCCAGGATCGCAGAGCCATGCAAGAAGCTGACATAGGTGTCTGAAAAATACTAGGGCCCTGAAAGGGATGTCCTTAACCCTAGAAATCAGTTCGCAGAACGGGGAGGATGGGTGGGGCGGTAAGGAATCTGTCACTAACTACTGTCTCTTACAGATATATCGTTACACAAGTTAGTAACTTGTGCATCTGAAAGAGACACGTTAGTGACAGATTCCTTACCTTAGAATAAATACCCCAGCAATACCAACCCCGGTGGTGGGTCTGCGAACAAAGATCAGACAAGGAAGTCCCGGAGGACAGAACGGCCAAAGAAGCCTCCCTCCGGACCTGACTGTCAAGGCAGTAATGCTTTGTAAATGTGTGCAGCGAGGCCCACGTAGCTGCCTGACAGATATCCTGCAGCGGAACACCGCGGCCTAAAGCCGTGGTAGCAGCCGTTGCCCTGGTGGAATGGGCACGCAGCCCAACAGGAGGCTCCTTCTTAGCCAAAGAATAGCAGGCTTTGATACACAAGGTTACCCAGCGGGAGATGGTTCTCTTGTGCACCGCCCGACCTTTTGGCGCCCACGTGGCCAACAAAGAGCTGGCCATCCACCAGGAAGTGTTGTGTGCGGTTGATATAAAAGGAAAGCGCACGTTTTGGGTCCAGACGGTGGAGCCTCTCTTCCTCTCCGGAAGGATGCGGAGGCGGAAAGAAGGTGGTCAAAGTGATGGTCTGCCCAATGTGGAAGGCAGTAACCACCTTTGGCAAGAAGGACGGACGCGTCCTAAGAACAACCTTGTCTGGATGGACAGACAGAAAGGGAGGTTTGCATGATAGAGCCTGGAGCTCACTCACCCGCCGAGCGGAGGTGATGGCCACCAGAAAGGCTGTCTTCAGAGTCAGAAGACGAAGAGGACAGTTATGTAGAGGCTCTAAGGGAGCGCACATGAGAAAGGTAAGAACCAAGTTCAAGTCCCACTGAGGCATCACAAACGGAACAGGAGGGAAGAGGTGTGTAATGCCTTTTAGGAACCTGTTAACAACAGGGGACTTGAAAGGGAGGGCTGATCAGGAAGCCTGAGGAAGGCCGAAATGGCACAAAGATAGCCCTTGATGGTACCCAGGGCAGAACCCTGTTGGGCCAGAGAAAGAGGGAACAGAAGAACCTCAGAAAGAGGGGCAGAGAGGGGATTCACAGCCTTTGCTGTGCACCATGCCACAAACTTGTTCCTCCTGCAGGCGTATACCACCTTAGTGGAGGGACGCCTGGCTGCCAGAATCACATCACAATTTTCGGGAAGCAAGTCGAAAGGAATCAACTGCCGCCGCTCAATCTCCACGCAAGCAGGTGGAGACTGGACAGGTTCGGGTGGAGGACCGTCCCCTGCTGCTGCGACAGAAGATCCTCCCGAAGAGGCAGATGAATCGGGGATCGACGCTCATACTGAGTAGCTCGGGATACCAAACTCTTCGAGCCCAGTCCGGAGCCACAAGGATGACTTGGGCCCGGTCGCGCCGAATCTTCTTCAACACTCTGGGTAGAAGTGGTATAGAGGCGGAAAGGCGCACAACAGACCGCAACTCCACTTGCGACGAAAGCGTCGCCGAGCGAAGTGCCGCTTGAAATTCCAACGCGCAGAACTGCTGACATTGCGCGTTCTCTTCGGTGGCGAACAGATCTAACCAAGGCTCTCCCCACTGCTGAAAGAGACCTTGCGCCACCTCCGAGTGAAGACGCCATTCGTGATCCATCATGCACCTGCGGCTGAGTTCGTCCGGCCTGGCGTTCAGGGAACCGGCCAGGTGCTGAACCATCAGGAATATGCCCTGATGTTCCAGCCATGTCCAGAGGCGCAGAGCCTCCTGGACATAGGGTCCACGACCCCACCCTGCCCTGTTTGTTGCAGTACCACATGGCGGTGGTGTTGTCTGTGAACACCTGCACTACCGTCCCTTTGACAGAGGGAAGGAATGCCTTGAGTGCAAGTCGGATCGCCCGGAGCTCCAGAAGGTTGATATGGAGCCGGGACTCCGCCGGAGACCAGAGGCCTCTGATCTCCGCCTCTCCCATGTGACCGCCCCATCCCAGAAGGGACGCGTCCGTCACAACTGTGTGCTCTGGCTGGGGAAGGGAGAGGGATCTGCCCATGACCCATTGCCGGTTCGAGAGCCACCACTGCAACTGTTTTGCAGTCCCCTCTGAGATCTGGACGTGATCGGACAGGTTGCCCTGGTGCTGCACCCACTGGAACTTCAGGTCCCACTGAAGAGCCCGCATATGCCATCTGGCATGATTGACCAGCAGGATGCAGGAGGCCATGAGGCCCAGCAGCCTCAGGGTCATCCCTACCGAAACCCAGGATAAAGGCTGAAAGATCGGAATCATAGCCTGAATATCCCGGACTCGCCGTTCGGGAGGATAGGCCGAAACTGCGTCGTGTCCAGAACTGCTCCAATGAAAAGGAGCTGTGGAGAAGGAATCAGATGCGACTTTGGCACATTGATGGAGAACCCCAGCGAGTGCAGGAGTTCGGCCGTAGTCTGGAGGTGGGAGACGACTGCCTGGGACGAGTCGCCTTCAGCAGCCAGTCGTCGAGGTAGGGGAAGACTGGAACCCCTGCCCGGCGCAGATGAGCTGCGACCACCGCCATCACTTTCGTGAACACCCGAGGGGCACTTGTAAGGGCCAAAGGGGAGCACGGTGAACTGAAAATGCTCGAGGCCTACCGTGAACCGTAGGTAACGCCGGTGGGCCGGCAGGACGGGGATGTGGAAATAAGCATCCTGCAAGTCCAACGCTACCAACCAGTCTCCAGGGTCGAGGGCAGTCAAGACCTGAGCTAGGGTGAGCATCTTGAACTTCTCCTTCCGGGAGGAAGCGATTGACGTTCCGGAGGTCCAAGATAGGACGCATGTCCTCCTTGTCCTTTGGGCACCAGAAAGTAGTGGGAGTAGCAACCACGTCCTACTTCTGGGGTCGGAACATGCTCTCGATGGCCCTCTTGGCCAAGAGGGCCGTGACTTCCTTCTGCAGAAGCACCAAGTGATCCCCTGACATGCGGTGGAATTGAGGTGGCATGGCTGGGGGTGGTCTCGAAGGGGAGGGAGTAGCCCTTCGGACAATGTCCAAGACCCACCTGTCCGAGGTGATGGGACGCCAGTGGTGAAGGTGATGGCGGACCCTGCCTCTACTGGCGTGCTGTGCACCGGAAAGGAGGGACTAGGAGGGCTTGGAGGTCGCGGACGGGTTGGAGGTGGTGGCCTGACCCGCACGCTGGTTGCCCGAACCGCCACGGGCGGTATCCACGTCCTCTGCCACGCGAAGACGCTTGCTGCGCGGGCCGGTGGCTGGGCAGCTGACGTGACTGGGCGCCCCTTCCGTGGCCACGAAAGGGGCGAAAAGCAGAGGTTAGCGGAGGGCGCACAACAGAAAGGCCCAGGGACTTGGCAGTAGCCCGTGAGTCCTTAAAACGCTCCAGCGCATGGTCTGCTTTGGAACCAAAAAGACCGACTCCATCAAAGGGCATGTCCATGAGTGTATTCTGGACATCACCCGAGAAACCAGTTGTTCTCAGCCAGGCGTGGCGACGTAGCACCACCGTTGTTGCAAGCGATCTGCCCAGCGAGTCGGCGGTATCAAGGTCACAACGTATGGTGTATTTAGCCGCATCTTTACCTTCCGCAATGGCGCGGGTAAGCAGTGCCTGGACCTCCTCAGAACACTGTGGCAAAACAGCCGCCACCGAATCCCACAGGGAGTGGGTATATCGGCCCAAAAGGCAAGCGGTGTTGACGGACCGCAAGCCAGCACTGGAGGAAGAAAAAGCCTTCTTCCCAAATTGGTCCAGGCGTTTGGATTCCCTATCCGGAGGGGCGGTAGGGAAGGCGGTTTGGGAGGCAGAGGCTTGGACAACCAAGCTCTCGGGGGTGGGATGTTGGGAGAGAAACAAGGGGTCGCCCGGAGCAGGGCGATGGCGTCGGGCCACGTTCCTATCCACAGGAGCCCCTGTGGTGGGCTTGGACCAGGCGCCCAAAGAACGTCAGTCAGTGCATCATTAAACGGCAGCACAGTCTCCGTGGAGGAAGCTGCCGGCTGAAGCTACCTCCGTCAGGAGATTAGTCCTGACAGCCACAGTAGGCAACTGGAGGTCAAGGCTCCAGCTGCTCTCACGCAACACTGTTGCGAATTAGCCCCTCCTCCGTAGCCACAGGAGGAGACAGCATGCCAGTGTCAGGGGAAGTGTCTAGACCACTGGCATCCCCAAGTTCCTCTGCCCAGTCCTGATCATACTCACACTGCTGTGTGAGAGGGTCTTCCGACCCCTCCCAGCTCTCCTGGTCCTCCTCTGGTTCAAAATATGGAGGAGGAGGGACATTTGGGACCCAAGGTCTCATCGGCGCTGGAGCCGGCGTCGAGCGACGCCGGTCCGGCTCCATGTCCGGAGCCGGAGAGAACCAGGGAACGACGCCGTCCGGAGCCCCGGACGGGCGTCAGGAACGGCACCGGGGACATCGGCATCGGGCGGAGGCATGGTTAGGTCAACCGGCGCCGATGGGGGTTGCGGTACCACCGGAGCCGGGATCGAGGCCGGAGCCGAGGCCGGGATCAAGGCTGGCGGGACAGGCGACGCCGGGACCGGAGTCGTCGGCGATGCCGGAGCAACCCCATCAGGGCCCGCGGGGCCCGAAGGCGCACCGGGAGGGACCTTGAGGCCCGAAGAGGCGGGCCATGGCCGACAGGAATTCCTAGTAGCTCGGCCGGAGTCGCCCGAACCCGGAAAGGACGGGTAATGCGGGGGCGGCTCCACAGGCACGTCCGGGGCCGCGGGGCGGTGCCAACAGGGGCCTCAGCCGAGTCGCGAGACCGGCGAGGCGAAGTCTTAGAGCGATGATGCTTCTTAGACTTTTTGTGCTTCGACTTACCCGAGGAGCGCGAAGACTTGGACTCCGACGATCGGCGGGGGCTCCGCGACCGGCCCCTCGACCTCTCACGGACCGGGGCTTGGTGCGGCGCGGAGCCGACTGCCGGACCTCGAGCAGCTTTCGAGACCGCTCTCGCAAAGCCTTCGGGTGAAGTTTCCGGCAGTCAGGCACGACTTCGTGTCGTGGTCTCGGCCGAGACAGTAGAGACACTCTAGATGCGGGTCTGTGATCGACATCATTCGACAACAGACGCCGCATGGCTTGAAGCCGGGCATCCCTACGACACCTAGGAGTCGATGAAGACTCGAAAAGAAACAGTGAAAAATTCACCAAAAATTTAGTCAAAAATTGACTAGGGCACTGCTCTTCCCGGATCAGCGCTTACTGGCGCGGAAAAAGAAGAACTGACGTCAGCGCGCAGGGGCGGCGTCTAAGTACTGCCTGCGACGTCAACCCGGCGATCACGATGCCGACGACGGACGCGGAGCCGCACGACGCCGCCTACCGACGCGCAAGGGTACTGCTACGCAAAAACTTTCCGGATCCAGCCTGACGCCTGGGGATATTCTAAGGTAAGGAATCTGTCACTAACGTGTCTCTTTCAGATACAGGGCGCGTTTGCACAGTGGTGAAGGGAGGGGGGGCCTGAGGTGACATGTGTGCAAACGCGCCCCGTGGCGCGTTTTAAGTTGCGGGATTAAGTCCCCTTGAATCCTGAGGGTCCCTGGGGCCCAACTAGTCCCCCAGGTACCTACAGTTAGGACCACAGAGCTGAGTTGCAGAGAGGCGTTCCGAGGCCACGCACCTTTTTTCACCTCTCTGCAACGCAACTCTGTTGTGCTTACTGAAGGTACCTGGTGGGCTAGTTGGCCCCCAAGGTCCCTCAGGATTCAAGGGGAATTAATCTCCCAACTTAAAACACGCCACAGGGCGTGTTTGCACACATGTCACCTCAGGCCCCGCCCCCTCCCTTCACCACTGTGCAAACGCGCCCCGTGGCGCGTTTTAAGTTGCGGGATTAGGTCACCTTGAATCCTGAGGGTCTCTGGGGTAACTAGCCCACCGGGTACTTCCAGTAAGCGCCACAGCCCTGCGTTGCAGAGAGGTGGTCCGAGGCCACGCCCCTTTACACCTCTCTGCAACGCAGCTCTGTGGCGCTACTGGAGGTACCTGTGGGCTAGTTGGACCCCAGGGACCCTCAGGATTCCAGGGGACTTAATCCTCAACTTAAAACACGCCACAGGGCATGTTTGCACACATGTCACCTCAGGCCCCGCCCCTCCCTTCACCACTGTGCAAACGCGCCCGTGGCGCGCTTTTAAGTCGGGGGATTAACTCCTTGAATCCTGAGGGTCCCTGGGGTGCAACTAGCCCACCAGCTACCTCCATTAAGCGCCACAGAGCTGCGTTGCAGAGAGGTGTAAAAGGGGCGTGGCCTCAGAACACCTCTCTGCAACGCAGCCCCCTGGCGCATACTGGAGGTTCCTGGTGGGCTAGTTGGCCCTCAGGGACCCCCAGCATTCAAGGGGAATTGCTCCCATCTGCAAACGCGCCAGGGGTGCGCTTTCAGAGTGCTGCAAGGAGGGTGCGCATTCCCCGGCACGATTCCGGTCTTTTATTTTTTTATTTTTAAGGAGGGGCTGTGTGGCCCCCTTCTGTTTGTAATTTATTTGCCCTGGGGACCCCATCCCCAGGGCCTGCCCGCTATTTTTTTTTTTTTTTTAATTTGGAAGGGGGCCGCGTGGCCCCTCCCGAGGCCTATATCGGGCCCCGGGACCTCATCCCCCGGGGCATGGCCTTTATTTTTTTTAAAATTGTTTTGGAGGGGGGTTGCGTTGTTCCCCTCCTCAGGCCACTTATGGCCCGGGTACCCCATCCCCCGGGGCTGGCCCTCTCCGTTGGGGACCGTGGGGGTCCCCAATCCCCTACGGTCCCGCCCGGCTCCCGCGTCCTCGGGAGTCGGCATTGCTTTTCACATGGGGAGCTGCTAAGATGCAGCTCCCCGTGTGGAAAGGCAATGTTTTGAATTTTGGAAGAGAGAGCAGGCTTCCTGCTCTCTTCCAAAATTCAGCAAGTTTAGCTATGACAGGACGGGAGCCGCGAGGCTCCCGCCCTGTCATAGCAAACAGCAGTGTCACTGGGACACTGCAGGAGCCGGCCCTGGGGGGTGGTGGTCCCCAGGGCCATCACAGGCTCCAGGAGGGGGGCCGCGCGGCCCCCTCCCAACATGTTCAAAGCCCTGGGAGGTGATGGTCCCTCGGCTTCTGGAGTCCGAAACGGACCCCCAATTTAAAATTCTTAGTGCCCCGGGAGGTGGCGGTCCTCGGGGCGTGTGGGGGCTCGAGCCCCCACACAGGTATCTAAATTTTAAAAAGAAGCCCCGGGGGTGGCGGTCCCGGGGCTGCGGGAGGGCCGAGTGCCCTCCCGCACCATTTTAAAATCAAAGCCCCGGGGGTGACGGTCCCGGGCTTGGGGGCCTTAGAGACCCCCAAAATTATGAATAAACCCCGCATGCTCCCCGGGACTTGGCCCACCCGGGGCCAAATAACTAACGGACCGCGGGAGCCCGCACTGCTTTTTTTTTTCACGGCGGGATCCGCGCATCCTAAGCGCATCCCGCCGATTAAAAAAAAAATGCTTTTGGTCCTGGGGGTCCTTGTGGGACCCCCTGAGCAGGCCTAGGGGGTCAGGGTGTTTCTACCCTGCCCCCTTTTTGCGTTTTGCGCACTTGTTTCTACTGTTTTCTGAGTCACAAGATGGCTGCCAACACTTCCTGGTTTGGAGTGTTGACAGCCAATTAGCATACAGCTCGTGATCGGGAGGGTGCGCGGATCCTCCGTGCCCATAGATATATATGTGTTTTTACTTTTGATTTTCTCAGCAACTACTGAACGAATTTACACCATTTAACAAAAGGGTTCTTTCTGAACCAAGAACTACCTCTTTGCCAAATTTGGTGTAATTCCGCTCAGCAGTTCGGGCTGTAGCCGTGTCTAAAGTTTCCTATGGAAAATTGCATGGGGAAAACACGTTTAGGACCCCCCTTTTCTCGGCCCCGCTTGCCGAATCACCCTGAAACTTTCAAGATAGGAGCGGACCGGAGCGGGCCATAAGTTTTGAAAATTTCGCAAGATTCGTCAACCGGCGCCAAAAGGTATTGGAAATAGAATGTTGCGAATTTCCTATGGAAAATAGGTCCTAACTATAACTATCTACTGGCAACCGCCAGTAGATAATATATATATATATATATTACCTACTGGCGGTCGCCAGTAGGTAGTTATAGTTAGAACCTAGTTTCCGTCGGAAAAGCATTTTTTGATTTGCTAATAACTTTTTTTTTTTTAACTTTATTTGTCATTTTTTATATAATACAACTACAACAACAAATTGGCATTGGCATAACGTACAGCAATATACCGTTGATAGCATGGGTGACACAAGTACAGTTGGCAGCCTGTGGGGAATGCAAAAAAGGAAAGCTTAGGACAAGCACAGTGCACAATGTGCAGCACACCGAGGGCAACCCCCGGCCTCTCAATTCAGTTAGGTGTTTCATTGCCATCGGACCCACTCCCACCAACATCAGTGCTGTCCGGAGAGGAGGACTCCCCCTCCGTAAACCTAGTGCACATTTCGCGCCAGACCTGTAAATCGTCCTCCAGCTTCACATCCCTTCGGGTGAGTTTCATGTGAGCTTCTTCCGCTAGAGACCACTCCCGAACATCCCTAAGCCAGATAGGGACCTCTGGGCTCAACTGCCCCATCCAAGTAATTGCTATCCTTCGCCTAGCAAGCACCAGCATTAATTGCAGGAGCTTATAGGGAAGTTTCTTTTTTTTAGGTTTCCGGACAGGCGCCAGCAAGCAACTCAAGGGTGCTATTTCCACCTGGATACCTGTCACAGTGATAATCTTGCTCACCACCGCTAACCAGAACTGTTGAACCCAGGGACAATCCCATGCCATATGTAAAAAACCTGCTTTCTCCGCAGCGCATCTGGGGCAGCGGTCTCCCCTGTCACCTGGAAGACGGCTCAGAGATACCGGGGTGAGGTAGGTGCGGTGCAGAAAGTTAAAGTGCGTCAATTTAAATCTGGCGTTACAGGAGACTGTACGTGTGAGGGAGCCTATGTGTGCCCATTGTTTCTCGCCCAGGTGGACCCCAAGGTCTGCCTCCCAGGCCGTCCGCGATGGTGGGACCGGGGGATGGAATCCTGCTTCATAGCCGCGTAGAGGAGGGAGATCAATTTGCGAATCCGAACCACATGTAAGTAGAATATCAAGGGTGTGGGTCGGGGTAGGAATATCTGGGTACTGAGGCCAGGTGGTCTTCACCACATCTTGAAGTCCGCGGTAGTGTAGAAACTGTCCTTGGCCTAGGCCAAAGCTCTCCTCCGCCTGTTCAAAAGTAAGGAAAGTCTCACTGGGAAAGAGGTCTGCCAGTACCTCGCATCCACCCTCCCTCCAAGATTGAAAGGACATGTATTGTCCCATGTCTATAAAGGGAGCCAATATCCAAATCGAAAGCTCCCTATGGAAGGGGGCCCTTCGTAAGATCCTCTCCGCAAATCGTTGCCACACACCTGCAGTGTGTTGTACGAGGTAGGGAAGAGATGTCCCCGACCCCCTGCCCCGCATCAGCGCCTCCTGTAATGCCGGGGTATCTACTCTGCCAGAGAAGAGGTGTTTCTCCCAGTTATCCTCGTCTGTGAGCCACCGCGCCGCAGGCTGTAATTGGGCCGCGTAGTAGTATAGATCGAAGCGTGGGGCTTCCAGCCCACCCTCCTCATAACTTCGTGAGATAGTCTTGAGAGCTACCCTGCTGCGGCGGCCCGCCCACAGGAGGGACGTAAGTAACGTATCCAAAGTTTTGAAGACGCGCCAGGCAATGGGCATAAGGAGTTCTGAAGGACGTAGAGTATCCTAGGGAGCATCACCATCTTCGAGATGGCCAACCTGCCCATCAAGGACAGGGGGAGAGTATTCCAAAAGGTCACCGATTGCCGCAAAGAGGCAAGGGTGCGGTCGACATTCCGGGTCAACGCTTGCGCGTCCGTCGGGGCCACCTGGATCCCCAAGTAACGAAAGCCCGCCGGTTCCCAGCGCAGTCCCAAGTCCGGTAATTCCTCCGAGGGCACCGAAGTCAATCCCGCCAGCGGGAAGACCAGGGACTTGCCGCGGTTAAGCCGCAGGCCTGAGACCTCTCCAAACCTGTCCAACTGGTGCAGTAATATCGTCAACGTGTCCCGGGGAGAAGCCAAGTAAAAGAGGACATCGTCGACATAAAGGGAGATAACGTGGCTCGTGTCACCGACCCTGATCCCCCATTTGTCCAACTCGGCCCTGATCCGGACCGCAAAAGGTTCAATAGCCAGGGCAAACAACAAGGGCGAGAGGGGGCACCCCTGACGAGTGCCCCGACCCAGTTGCCAATCCTCCGAGCGCGCGCCCCCAAGTTTAACCCTCGCACGGGGTGCCGTGTAGAGGATACGAATCCAACAACAGAAGTTGGGACCCAACCCCGCAGCGCGGAGAACCTCGAGGAGATATCCCCAATCTACTGTGTCGAACGCCTTGGCGAGGTCAATAGAGACCAGGACCAACTGGTCCTCTCGGTCGCGTACCTCATGGAGGACATGGTTGAGCCGGCGTAGATTCATGGCCGTATTAGCGCCCTGGTATGAACCCACACTGGTCCTCGTGGACCAAGTGAGACATATAGGGAGCCAAACGGGTAGCTAAAAGTTTGGATAAGATTTTGATATCCGTATTGATCATGGTGATCGGTCAGTACGATGAGGGCTCATGAACATCCCCTCCTGGCTTCGGGATCATACAGATTCCCCCTGTGTCATACTGGGCGGGAGTTGTCCACTCTCAAAGGCTTCAAGATAGACCTGCAGCAAGAGACGGGGGAGAGTAGCCGCGAATGCCTGATAAAATTCCGGTGGGAACCCATCACTACCCGGGGACTTGGCGCGTGGAAGGTGCTGCAGAGCGGACTGTACCTCCCCCAATGTTAGGGGTACGTCAAGTTCCTTCCGCGTCGGTTCAGGGATAGATCGTAGGGTCAGGTCCTGGAGATAAGGGAGATAAGCGGCCTCGGTGATGGCAGGGTCCGCTGCATACACTGCCTGCAGATGCGATCGTAGGACTCGCAACAGCCCCACTTCCGAGTGGACAAGGCCGCCCGCGGGCTCCCTCAAAGCCACAATCGCCGCCGGGGCGTGTTCCTGCCGCAGCACCCATGCCAAGAGACGACTCGATTTGTCCCCCTCTCTATGAAGGCGCTGTCTATAATTCGTGAGTGTATATTTGTCGAGTCTATCCCAAATGTCGTGGATACGTTCCCGGATGCCATGTTCCCCATCCACCCCCCCTGTGTCTAGGGTCGCGGAGGTCTGTACCTTCAAGAGGCGACGTTCCTCTCCCTGGAGCTCGCGTTGGAGCTGCTTCCGCACCCCACATGTGAGACTCATACATGCCCCTCTCACTACGGCTTTCAGGGCATCCCATTTCGTGGCTAGAGACAAGTCCGGCTCGTTCCAATTGAGGTCAATATAATCCGTTATGGCCGTTTCTAGATGGTGTTTCCCCACAGGGTCCTCGAGGACCTCTGCCGGGAGCCTCCAGACTCGTGGACGGTTAACCGGGCGGCCCCAACCAACCACACATGCGACCGGGGAGTGATCAGATAGGAATCGCGCGTGATAGGTCACCTCGAGGGACATGGCCATGCTCGGGTTTGCGATTAAAAACCGGTCTAAGCGACTGTATGTATTGTGAGTGGATGAGAAACAAGTGTAGACTTTCTGAGTGGGGTGCCCCTGGCGCCAGATATCCTGAGCCCCAATATTTATGACCTCACGGAGTTTCACCGTCATCCTTGGTTTTGTTCCAGTACGGGGTGGGGACCTGTCTAGATCGGAGTCCAGGACGCAGTTAAAGTCCCCCATCCAGATCAACGGGACCTCCAATTCAGCCACCAGGACCTCCTGCAGGGATTGAAAAAAATCTGGATCATCGGTGTTGGGTGCATAAGTATTCATGATGGCAATGTCTCTCCTGTCAAGCTTAGCTCTGAGGAGCAAATATCTCCCATGAATATCAGCTTCTACATACTGGAGGGCAAACGGGGTCCCCGGGGCCACCCAAACAAGGACTCCCCTGGCGTAGGAAGAGAAGGAGGAGTGAAAAACCTGACCCCGCCATTTCCTCGCTAATTTCTGAGCCCCTTCATCGGTGAGATGCGTCTCCTGGAGGCACGCTATCGAGACCTGGTGTCTGCGGAGGAAGGATAAGACTCTGTATCTCTTAGTGCACGTGCCCAGTCCCCTCACATTCCAGCTTAAAAATGTAAACCCCCTGGATGTTAAGGTGGCCATACGTCATGTGTTCTCCGCCCCGTGCTGCCCTGCACCCCCCAAGCCTCCGGATCTGTACATACAATGCCTAAAAAAAGAACCCCAACACTCCCACCTAGAAGAACCCACCCCCCCGAGCAATTTACTGACAACAACACCTGCAGAAATGCCCTTCCCACGCTGGTGCCAGGACGTGCACAGCTGCCCCAAAACCCAACCGGGGCCAAAGTTACAAAGCAGAAAAAAACCACATAGGAAACACCCCCCCCATCCGGACTCCCGACGCAGGCCAGCCATCGCTAACCTACAGTCATAACCGCTCCGCCCCAACTAGCATGTAAAGCCACAGGACCAAATTAAGGGGCAGCACCCACGAGGCGCAGCCACCATATTCTCAGCTGAACGTTCCCACTCAAGCCCCCCAGGAAGGGAGAAGAGAAAAGGAGCAGGATAATAAAGGGGTAAAGGAAAGAGGTGGGGAGGAAGGAGAGAAAGTGAGGTCAGACAGAGACAGTATCACGGCAAGCATGTCTCCAAGGGCTCTGCGATACCTTAAGCATTGGGCCCCTAATGTCCGGCTCTTCTGCTACCCCCCGCCTCATGAGCGAGGAACAGGAAAAAAAGAGAGAGTAGGGTACCATCTTCAAGCCGGGCCTGTTAATAACGTAGGTGGGTCCATGACAGTCTCTGGAACCTCACGACTAGGCGACGGGAGAGTCTCTGGCACCAGTCTCCCTTCAGGTGTAACCGTCGCCGGCCGCGAGGGAGAGCCTTCTGGATCCGAAGAGTCCACTCACAGGGCTCCATCGTCTCCCACCGTGATCCGCCGGTGTTCCTCCTGGGCATCGCCCGCTGAGCGACGCCTGCGCCTGGACCCGCGGCTTCTCGGGGTCTGGTCCCCAGTTGCTCCGGGAACCTCTTTGTTCATGTTGCGGGAGAGCCTCTCCTCTGACCTCAAGCCACTCCCACACCGCCTCCGGGGAATCAAAGAAATGAGCCCTGCCCAGGGCTATCACCTTAAGTTTCGCAGGGTACAGTAACATGTACTGAAGGTGAAGTTCCCGCAGGCGCTGTTTGATACCCAGGAAAGATTTCCGTTGTTCTTGGACTTGGCGGGTGTAGTCCGGATAGATGGAGACTTTAGCGTTATCGAAGGTGAGGTCTTTCGATTCTCTTGCCGCTTTCAAAATACAGTCTCTATCTCGATAGTTCAGAATTTTGGCAATGAGGGCCCGAGGGGGCGCCCCCGGGGGGCGGCGGCGGGACCAGCGCTCGATGGGCTCGCTCTATCACGAATACATTAGAGAGGCCCACGGGGCATAGTTTCGTGCGTACCCAGTTCTCTAGAAATTGCTCCGCATTTCCCTGTTCCGCGCGCTTCTGAACACCTAGGACCCTGATGTTGCTTCGACGGGCCCTACCTTCCGCCTCCTCCGCTCGGCGCTCCAACGCCCGGCAGTCTGGGTGAGCTGGGAGACCTGCTGTTTCCAGGGAGGCCACATCCCCACGAAGCTGAACAATGTCTCCTTCCGCCGTTGAGACCTTATCCGCCACCTTGCGAAGGTCAGCTCGCAACAGGTTCACATCGATGGAGACTGTCTCTGATTTGTTTCTCCAGGGCAGTGCGGGATCCCTGTATCGCCTCCAAGAGTTCAGCTCGGAGACGGCTCGTCCTCGTCTCCATCCAGTCCCGACTGGCGCGTGATGCGCTGTGGGGATGCGTTGTGTAGTATACTGCGTAATAGTGTTGGGGTTAGAGGCACAGGGCACCTTGTCCTTACCCATGTCGCAGTTAACTAAGGATCCTGCAGGGATCCGCAGGCGCCGCAGTCCCCAGGCCTAGGTTCACCTCGGAAGGCCTCAGTCACCATGCCCACGTCCGTCTCACAGGCGGATCACCCGGCAGCATGGGGGATCGCAGCGCCCAGTGCACCAGGACCAGGCCGACCCGGGGGGCCAACCACGAGCCCAGGACCACAAGGAGGCACGCGTGATCAATGTTCCAGGGATCCAGCTTCCCCACCCCAGGGCAGGGAGGGCTCTCCCCTTGCACAGCAGTCGCCTCCAGGCAGAGGTTAGATAAGGCCTGCCAGGGCCGTACAGCACCGGCAGGGCAGGTCAGCCAGGTGCCACAGGAAGGGGGCCCGCAAGCCGGTCCGTCCGCCTCGCCGCCGGCGCGTCGATCCACTGGGGGGGCCACTAGCAGGTGCCACCTCACGGAGTCACAGGTGCTCCACCCCCGTCAGGAGGATAAGCGACCACCCGATATCCCAGGGCAGCCGCCACCCGCCGTCAGGCCCCCGATTCCCCAGGGCCGGCACGGGGGCGCAGGGCCAGAGTGCGATGCAGGGACGCCCGACACTCCCTCCACAGGCGCCGAGGCCACAAGGTCAAGCAGGGGTAGGTCCGGACCCCCGATGCATCTCCGGCGGGCCTCCCGCCGCGATGTCCTGCGCGGCGCAGATGGGTGAAGGCCGGATCCCCGGCCTCACGTAGATACGGGCTGGTAGGTGCGGCAGGCGCTGAGGGCGCAGCGCTCGCCCCCAGGCTGGCACCCGATCTCCTTCCCTCCAAGGGGGCTCAACCGCCGGTAGGATCCTCGCCGGGACCCATCCAGGGACAGTGTTCTAGGGCCTGACTCCACCAAGGCAGGCAGAGGCCGGTCCGGGCCTCCGATGGTATGGCAACGGGGGCGGAACGTCCCGCAGGGCCCCCCGCCGCGATGTCCGGCGCAGATCTGGCAGGTGCAGGCCCCAGCCCCGGCCTCACGTAGAATCGGGCCGCGAGCGCGGCGGGCTCGGAACGCGCCGTGCCGCCCCCAGACCGCCTCCCGGTTTCACTCCCCCTTCAAGGGGCACCAGCTGCGATCGGGGTCTCCGCCGCGTAGAATCTACACGCGTGGGCAGCGGTAGAAAGGATGATGCAGGATTAATTGGGCTGGCCGGTCGGGAGCCGAAGGAGCTCACGTCCTGTCGGCCATGCTGCTTGGCCACGCCCCCGATTTGCTAATAACTTTGGCGTCATTTGACGAATCTTCCTGAAATTCTCCAAAAACAAAGTCTATGCAGGTCAGCTCCTATCCAGAAAGTTTGGGAGTGATTCGTGAAGCGGGGGCTGAGAAAAAAGGGGGGTCCCAAAACTCGTTTTCTCCATGTTAATTTCGATAGGAAATTTAGCGACGAGCTACAGCCCGAACTGCTGAACGGAATTACCCCAAATTTGGCAAAAAGGTAGAGCTTGGTTCAGAAAGCGACCTTTTTTTTTTAAATGGTGTAAATCCGTTCAGTAGTTTTTGAGAAATTAAAAAAATAAGAGTCAAAAATCAATTTCCCATAGGAAACTTTGTGCAAGGCTACATAGCAGAAACTACTGAACGGAATTACTCCAAATTTGGCAGAAAGGTAGTGCTTGGGTCAGAAAGCGACCTTTTTAAAATGGTGTAAATCCGTTCAGTAGTTAGCTGAGAAATTAGAAAATAAAAGTTTTGATATCTGGGCGGAGCCTAGTCGCATGCTATGCGAGCTTCACTGTGATTGGCTGCTAGTAGTCCAAACCAGGAAGTGTTGGCAGCCATCTTGTGGCTCGGTAGAAGCGAGTTACTCAAAACGGAGAAACAAAGGTATAAAACAAGAGAAGGGGGCAGGGTAGAAAAACCCTGACCCCGTGAGGCCTGCTCCAGGGGTCCCAGGAGGAGCCCCAGGGCCCAAAAATCATTTAAAAAAAAAAAAATCTGCAAAAATTGCGCTGGTGTCGCGGGTTCTCGCGCTTCATTTTAATGAGGCCCTTGGGTGGGCTAGGTTCCGGTGGTATTTCTTAAAAAATAGTAGCAGGGGCTCGCAGGGGTTGCGGGGGTGCGCTGGTAGCTCTCCCTGTGCGAGCCGAGCCGACGGGCCGCAGCTGTCCCTCTGCGAGCCTGCCGAACGGCCCGCAGGTCTCCCTGTGCTAGCCGGATCACAGCCGTCACTCAGCGAACCGATATTGGGAATATAAGGCGGCTATAAAAAGAGCCCTTGTGTTTATTAGTTGGAGCTACATGTAAGTGCGAATGCACAGCTTCAAGTTAATCAGGAAAACTCGGTTTCCTTGATCTGTGAAGTGTACTCCATCACTTCTGTAGATATCAGCCATATCAAAACGTATGTTGTTGTTGTAGATAGACCCCATTCTATGGTCTCTGAGGTATGCAGACACAGCTTTGTTGACATTCTTCCTAGATTTTTCCAATCTGAGGACAAAATTGGTTTGACCATTTTCACTTCTGTCTTTGGCATATATTGGAATATACAAAGACAGTTTGAGGCAAAAAGCAACATCAATTGTCGAAAGGTGTCTTTCATTAGCATTTCCAAACCTACACCAGTCAATGTGCCTTGGTCAGCTTCCACCACAGTGCACAATCATGAGGTCAGGGTGTTGGAGATGCAAACAGGTTTTAACCAAAGGCAACAATTGGTGCGACTTCAATCCTCTCTGTCCAAACCATTTAATGTCCACATTTTGTAAACCTAGGTCTAAGTCAATACGTCTCTGTTCTGCACACCTCTTGCACCAGAAAACATAGCTATGTCCTACGATCCACACTAGCATTTTGAAGGTATGGCTGGGAAGTATGGATAGATGTCTGTAGCTCATGCAGTCCGTTCAGTAGAATAAGAGATATGTTTAAAGGTGGGGAACTACTTTTGTTTCTCATTCAAAACGATAACTGATTGGGAGATGAAAAGCATTGTTTTTTAAAAGTAGGGTGCACATTCGCTTTGTGGAAAAGCATCTTTGTGATTGGTTAAGAAAAGCAGTTTAAACGTGGAGTACATATGATAGGATAAAATTTGGTCAACTCAACCACACCTGCTACTTGCATTTGGAAGGCACTGTTTGAACTTAAAACAATCGTGAACTTTTAACCTGCACGTGCCGTTAAATGTTCGAGAAAATGTTGCAAAAAATATCGTTATGTTTAAAAAAATTGATGAACTTTAACCTGCACGTGTTGTAGAATGTTCTAGAAAGTGTGTTGATAGAATATGTTGCACTTCTGACTTCTATGTGTCCTTGAATATTAAAAAAACTGTTTATATGGAAAATTCAAAAATAACCAATAGAGAGAAGTTTTGCAATCTAAAAGAATCAAGGAACTATTCTAATTTGTTCTTTACATGTATTTATGTGTGGAGTAACAAAATTACAGACACAACAGCACCAGGAAGAGGAACAAGCAGGGAGTGGGGGACGGGGGGAGATGGGCACAATGGCACACATGCACAATTAAGTACAGCACAACTACAGACAAACCATGGCTAAAAATGAAACACACCAACAAGGAGCACAAGTCACACAACCCGCCAACATCACAGCACTGAACAAGCACAGCAGTGAAAACCACACTGCCTGAAAGGGAGAAGGGTGAACAATCACCTCACATGTAGGGACATCTCACACAGAATGCAGCACACACACATAGGAAGCAGAGCAACACCAACATCCAACACAATGTTGTCCAAACACAAACATTCGCACAATCGAACACAGGACACAAATGCACTCCGCCTGTGGCGGATAAACGTCCAAAAGCGTCAGTACGAAACAGGCACATGAGAACGCATAAGCACAAACCCACAGTCCGGATGGGGTAGCAATTCACGTATGGCAGGCAGCCAGAGAGTCCGTGACACACACATTGGCATACAAATGAAGACACAACACATTTGGAGACAAGTGAAAATGTGGAAACTTTATAAAAAAGTGCGTGTCAGTACGGCCAAGAGTAGTGCCACGATATGCAGACAAATGCAGCAGCAAGCCTGAATAAGGAACGTAAGAAACGTCCATGTTCACTTCGGGTAGTCCATCACCAACACATATCAGTGTCAAGCAGCGTTGGTTGTCCGCGCCGGACATGAGTCGACATCAATGCAGCCATGTCCACTGTCGTCTTGGGACATGTGACCAGATGCACAACGTGCAATGATGCGGCGGGACACGTGCAATGTGGCACATCGAGTCGTGGTTGCAGGTACCTTGTCACTCATCCATGAACGCGAGTGCAGCTGCGTAAGCCACTATCTCTAATGAGTGATGGTTGGCCACATTATTTGACATGTCAGTCGACGTAATCCATCAGCTGACCAGGACAGATGTGCTGACTCCAACCACTGTACCCATTGTGCACCAAAGCAGAATCGGAAGTGGGTCAATTTGCTCACTGCATACTACGACACGTGCAATCTCCCAGGCCCAGTTCCCAACATGCATGCCAAACATCCATGCATGCCATAAGCGGGCATCACCATGACACTCCTGGTCGTGGGCCAACAAGGGGCGCACACACCCGCCGTAATCCATGTCAGCTACGCACACGTTGGAGAGGCACACGTCCTGCACCACTCGGATAGGCACGTGCGACATTGCAATACAGGTTGAACGCAGGTGACGTCCGCAATGCGGAAGCTCAGCCGGGAAGTGATCCGCAGCACTGCCAAAGGCAGTGCACCCAGGACATGCAGCAGACGTGCAAGGTATAGGTGGACATGAATGGAGTCGACCAAGTGCCTGGGATGCCCTGCCATTGCGTCAGTGGCTCTGCTTGTAGCTGCACTGGCTTGCCGTGTGCCAGTCTTGTGGATGAAATGGCACAGCTTGGTGCAATGAGCCGGGTCTGTGTGCAATGGGTGCAGGGCAGGGGTGTGGTGGGAGTACGTGTGAAGGCCATTTCACGCACGCTAACTACGACGAAGGACTTTTGAGTGTGGGATGTGTACTGCTCTCAAATCGGGCAGTGCGTAGTGTGGGAGACGGATGCAAATATTATCGTATCTGTCAGGGGGCTGGCCACTTGCAAGTTCCTTCTCGGAGCAGCAGATGTGTTAGCGCAAGATAGCTCAAAGAACCTTTCATCCCTACAGTAACTTCTCCAGCTGCATTCATACAGGATGTGTACAAAGGCCGGTCGTAGGTGTTGTGGGATGTCTGCGACCCTGGTCATCATGGATAAGATGCCCAGCACGTGGCACATGGGCGGGTTCACTGTGTTACGTTGCCAAACAGCTGCTCCTCCCTCCCACGACCCCCCACACTTTTGTGCGCTGCGCTGTTGTATCCCGTGCACTCCTACGGCACACCATTGTAATGCCTATTCGCGCATGTCCTGCGGCATTCCAATCACACCATGACACTGCCGTTTGGAGGTGGTGCATGCCACTTTACAACATCGACTGCTGCGGCCCTTGTGGCGGCCACACCAGACCCTAGAGACACACTTACCGCACTTCTTGCACACGGACATGTCCGAGACACCCCGTTCCCCTTGCCGGATAGGCACACCCCTGCGCTGACCTGTGTACGCCGGACCAGCACACGCCGCTTGTGCATGCAGGAGGATGCGTGCGTAGCTACCATGTCCAGGCTCACTGCCAACGCTGAGGTGACATGGTAACGTCCGCTGAAGACAGCACACTGTGATGTTGCAGGGCCCGTGCCTATCATGCTAACACAATGACCACACGGACACACTTGCTCAGATGCGGGTTCGGGGGCGTTGGTGGTCCTGGGGTTGTTGCGATGAGTGTTGTGGCACCTCATGGGTATCCGTGTATCATGCTCATTGACTCTATGGCACCTGTGGGTGTTCCGTTGTGGCTCTTGGCTGTGTTCCCTTTCATGCTGCAGGTAGTCGTCCTGCTTAACACCAGCAGAAAGCAGGTGTAAAATCCCTGGTGCTAACGCGGCTTATCGCCGGAATTTGTTTCGCATCGCAGTTTTTGCCTTTCGTTGTGAAAGTTGTGATGTGGTTTTTCGTGTACAGAAAAATAAACGAACTGGGCAGTGTATCCTGTCAAGATTCAGCACCTGACCCACTATTCCCAATCAATATAAATACAATGAGATTTCTTCATTGATTTTGTGTGTACACTGTAAATGCACTCACTACCACAGTGCAATTCAATACAGGATTTTAGTATTTAGAATAAATCGCAAAGGTGCACCTCGTGTGTTTTTGCACGGGAACGCCTACTCTGCATCTCATTATCAGCACTTTAATGCAACTAAAGTTGAGTTAAATCTAACACACTATTCAGAAGCTGGTGCAAACTGCAGACATCACCATCACCCGCGATAACTGCCCCAAAATTTAACACCATGGTGGACAACACTAAATAACAGTAATAAGAACGAGAAAGAGTCACACAGCACTTAAGTAACAACCAAAAACTTCTGGGCTAAGTTACCGCTTTCACTGGCGGATCGTATCGCAGTCACGAAGATGACAATTTTGCCCAAACTTCTCTATTTGTTTGTTAATATCCCCCTCCGTCTGAATCTTGCGCTGTTCAATATGCTTCAGTCGGCCTTGTTGTCTTTTTTCTGGGTAGGCAGGAAGCCACGTTGTAGCTGGAGTGTGCTGACCCAACCTTTCGAGCGTGGAGGCTTTGAGGCTCCTGACCTGCGGTTATATTACTTGTGCGCTCAGGCGCAGTTCGCACACTTCTGGTACTTTCCACAGCGGTTCCAGCCGCACACTGCTATTGAGGCGGACTCTGTGCTCCCGGTGCCACTGATGGTGGCTGCATTGTTGGGCGGTGGTGGTGGGCCTCGTTCTGAAATCAACCCTGTTCATTGCACGGCGTGGGCATGGAAGACTCTTGCCAAGCGGGCGCAATTGGACTATCTCTATGCCCCGGCGCTGCCGATTGGAGCCCATCCGGCTATCTCCGCCGCTCGAGAGCAAGCTGCCTTGAAGGCTCTGGGGGAGGTAGGGATTACTCAGCTGGGGGATCTATATAAGCAGGGCCGGTTTCGATCGCTATCAGACCTACAGGATGGCCATGACAAGGGAATGATGCTGAGGTTTACCTATGTTCGGGTGCGGCAGGTGATCCGGGATATTTACCCTGATTATCCTACTGAGCCTCGAACATTGCTGGCACTGCGGGCGGTGCTGGCAGGGGGGGACCATAGGGGACTGATAACTAAATTATACACTGCCTCGCAGAGAGAAGGGGATTCTATCGCAAGCCCTTCATATATGAAATGGAATACTGTGCTGGGCGCCTCCTTGTCACTGGATGCTTGGAAGTTTTGCTGTTCATTGACTGGCCGCCTCACGGCGAATTGTAATCTTCGTATCATACATTTCAAATACCTACATCAGTTATATTACACACCTTTGCAATTGCGGAGATTTGGATTATGGAGAGCGCATGCTGTGTGCGGTGTGGGCAGGCTGATGCGGATTTTATGCATCTCGCCTGGCACTGTGACAGAATATATTCCTTTTGGGTTCAGGTCACGAAGGTGCTCACTGATGTGGTATTGGAAACTGTGGTGTGTGCGCCTGATGTCTGCCTACTGGGCTGGGTACAGAAACTTAAACCATGTAACCGGAGACTTGTAGCTGTCTCTACTTTATTTGCTAAGCGGGCGGTGGCGCAATGCTGGGGTGCAAAAACTGTCCCAACAGTTAAAAAATGGGTCAGTGACTTGTTATACTGCAGGGAACAATTGGGAATTTATGCGGAGGAGTTGCCCGAGGCCTCGCGACCCACGGATTTGTGGGCTCCACTCACGGGGTACCTACTAGGGAACCCTGATTTACAGTAACCTGTTGTGATTATGTACTGACTCTTTGAGGCGGTGGGACTGGGTCTGATGTTGAGGTTTGCTATGTGTCGGGAGGTGTACTCTACTCTGGGTTTACGGTCTAATGTTTACAGTGCCGGGAATTGGGGTGGGGGGGTGGAGGGTTTGTTGCTTGGGGTTTGTTTCGTAATGTCTCCAAAACAAAAACAAAGCTTGTAATGATATCTTGATATTCATGTTTTCTTCGGTCCCTATCACGGGGCGTTGTATGTTTTGAATCTACTTGCTACAAGCTGCTCAATAAAAACATAAAAAAAAAAAAAAAGTAACAACCAAAAACTTTATTGAATTTTTTTTTTTCAAAACTTTATTTTTCCATACATATAGAGGATAAACTAAATTTAACAAACTGAACACAAAACAACAAGGCGGAAGACTCCTGTCGGGTCCATTAATGTAGACGACACAGCCTGGAAAATAAAGCACAAAATAAGGACGTGTGTAATGCGCATATCAAAGGAGTGAGACACAGAGAAAGAGAGAAGGAAAAAAAGCCAGAGAGAAAAGAGAGGGAAGGAAAGAAAGAAAGGGAGTGAGAAAGGGAGAAGGAGAGAGAGTGAGAGAGAGATAGAAGGAAAGGAAGGAAGAGAGTGTGAGAGAGTGAAGAGAGGGAAGTGAGAGAGAGAGAGAGAGAGAGAGAGAGAGAGAGGAGAGAGAGAGACACTGCCGCCCCTGCGCATCCATGACCAAATAACTACCTGCTGCCATCGGAGTGTCTACCAGTGGGCACTCCACGTGCCCGTGAAAGCTCCAGGGCCCGGTCCCGCCACCATGGGTTGGTGGACATTATGTGGACCCGCTCCGCGGCCCAGCAGATCCCACACATGTCGCTGAGTCCTGAGTCATCAATGGCGGAGACCACATCAGCTTTTGGTGCCGCTAACCCTGTGCAACGCAAGTCAGCGCCACGTGGTGGTAGGCCACTGACGGCCATACAACTTAGGGTGCGACTAACCCTGTGCAATTCAAGTCCGCGCCACGTGGTGGTAGGCCTCTGACAGCCACATCAGCTTCGGGTGGCACTAACCCTGTGCAACTCAAGTCCGCGCCACGTGGTAGTAGGCCCCTGACGGCCACATGATCTTCGGCTGGCACTAACCCTGTGCAACTCAAGTCCGCGCCACGTGGTGGTAGGCCCCTGACAGCCACATCAGCTTCGGGTGGCACTAACCCTGTGCAACTCAAGTCTGCGCCACGTGGTAGTAGGCCCCTGACGGCCATACAGCTCAGGGTGCGACTAACCCTCTGCGCAAGTTTTCATGGACTCTTTATGATTGAGACCAGTGGAGCGTCCGCCATCCAGTCAACACCGGCAATAAAGGATGTGACGTTGTCGATCCATTATATTTGTGTGGTCACATGGCCTGTGACGCATGTGCCGGATGGGTGTGGTGTGTGTGCAAACCTGCCCTCAGGGAGTGGCCGTGACATGTTGACAACTAGACCACTGACCTGCACACCAACAGCGAGTACGCCTGCGACAGGTAGCTATGTGGGGGTGAAAACGTGTTTTCTCAATGGATTTTCCATAGGAAACTTTAGACAAGGCTACAGGTCAAACTGCTGAACGGAATTACGCCAAATTTGGTAGGGAGAAAGGTCTTGGTCCAGAAAGCGCGCGTTCTCGCATCGAGTGAAAATATAAAAGAAAGGTCCCGGGGCAATTTAATATACCAGAGCTCTGTCTGTGCGAGATAACCCTTTCACGCTCCCCTCTGCCCAACATCACCACTTCGCAGCTATGCCGTTAGAAGCCAGTCCGTCGGCTCGCAGCTGTCTACCTTGCGAGCTAGTACGCTGCTGTGCCTGTACCTCTGCGAGCTACTACGCTGCTGTTCCTTTGGGAGCGGACGGCTCATAGTACTGCGTCTGTGAGTCGAGCGGACGGGCCGCAGTTGTCCCTCTGCGAGCCTGGGTGCGAACTGTTCATAAGTCACACTACATAAGCATTGAAAAGCCATTTTGTGATTCAGTCCGTCGGCTGGCATCTGTCCGAGGCATTTCTGAAAACATACCGGAGTTCTTTCTGTGAGAGATACCCCTTTCACGCTGCCTCTCCCCACATCAGCAGGTAACACACCCTCTTCCCACATTAGCAACATACCCCCAACAACCTTCTTGGGCCCGGAATTGTCCCTATGCGGTTGGACAAACAAGAATCTTAGTCATGTATAGATTTACATATAAAAGATTTTATTTAAAACAAAACAACAACAAATAAAACTGAAGGGAGTCTGGTGCTGTGGTCGCTGCCACGAAGTTGGGGTTACTGCAATTCAGGGCTCAGGACACAGTTCCACATGTGGGATCGGCTTGTATTGAACAGTGTTAGTGGCACCACGTGTCGCGCCTTGTGTTGTACAGGGTTAGTGGCACCACGTGTCGCCGGCCTTGCATATGGAAATATGCCTCACTGATCGAAGGGAGTCTGGTGCTGTGGTCGCTGCCACGGACTTGGGGTCACTGCCATTCAGGACTCAGGACACAGTTCCACATGTGGGATCGGCTTGTGTTGAACAGGGTTAGTGGCACCACGTGTGGCCGGCTTGTGTTGAACAGGGTTAGTGGCACCACGTGTCGCGGCTTGTGTTGAACAGGGTTAGTGGCACCACGTGTCGCCGGCCTTGCATATGGAAATATGCCTCACTGATCGAAGGGAGTCTGGTGCTGTGGTCGCTGCCACAGACTTGGGGTCACTGCCATTCAGGAATCAGGACAAGGTTCCACATGTGGGATCGGCTTGTGTTGAACAGGGTTAGTGGCACCACGTGTGGCCGGCTTGTATTGAACAGGGTTAGTGGCACCACGTGTCGCGCCTTGTGTTGTACAGGGTTAGTGGCACCACCTGTAGCCGGCCTTGCATATGGAAATATGCCTCACTGATCGAAGGGAGTCTGGTGCTGTGGTCGCTGCCACGGACTTGGGGTAACTGCCATTCAGGACTCAGGACACAGTTCCACATGTGGGATCGGCTTGTGTTGAACAGGGTTAGTGGCACCACGTGTCGCCGGCTTGTGTTGAACAGGGTTAGTGGCACGTGTCGCGGCTTGTGTTGAACAGGGTTAGTGGCACCACGTGTCCAAAATTCGAATTGCGAGCTCTGCTGCCCGCAGTGTAGACTGCTAATGAGTGTTCGTTTGTACTTGAAGATGAATTTGGTGATTGTATTAAAGCTATAACTGATATAAAAAAAGTTCTTGAAGCAAGGATACTAAAAGGATATTATGTAGGTTTTAGGCCTGTGATAGTTACTTGCCTAATGGACTTTGTAATTAATGAATCAAGACTTAATTTTAATTGTGAGCCCTGATGACCGCAGTGTAGGCCAGAGGTAGCGGTCAGCAAGGGCCCATGGCCACGTGGCGTTGAGTTGAGGTGCACAGTTAGTGGCACCAGAAGCATTGAGAATGTATGAGCCTGTGATGCTGCTTGGTGCGGACGGGCCGCACTGGGAGTAACGTCTCGTGCCTACTGGACTGCGTCATCTGCAATCGCGACTCGATCTGAATTGTGAGCCTTGCTGTCCGCAGTGTATATCGAAGGCAGTAGTTTGGACAGACATAAGTCTGCGGTGCTGTGCCGCTGGGGGCCTGTGTGGCGGAAGCCAGCGATCGGCTGAGGAGGCTGGCGGTCATGTTGGCGGCCTCGTGGCAGGGTGAGGGGCGCCGCCCTGGCAGACGCTTTGGCATTCCCACAAGTGAACCACGCCCAGAGCTCCGGCCTATTTATTCACACTCCTACGCTGAAGTGGCGTACGTCAGACCAGCCCTCTCCGGTTACGCTTATGCTTACAGGGGGGGACGACACAGCTACATGACTGAGATCTTCCCTAGTGTTTGACGTAACATGGTTGGGTCCACTGTCCACAACACTACAAGCACCAGTAGTATTTGTACACATGGAGAGGTGTGTGTTCTGCATACTGAGATATGTCCAGCACATCACCGCTACACTTTGCATTGTGTGCATTGTTAAACATGGGTGAATTGCTTCCTTCACATATAATTTGTTCACACCTGTCCCAATATTCAGCTATTGTGTGGCTGAGGGGCCATGCCATTTTCGGAAAGTTCGCTGTCTTGTTCTGCGCTGCCTCGGTGGTAGGGGGGCCTGGGGGTGGTGGTGGGTGTTGTAGGCGTTCTTGGGTGTCGGAGCTGCTTGATCAGTAGGTCTATGACATGTGTTGGTCTTCAGATGTGGCTCTAGGCTGGGCTCCCTTTCATACTGTATGTAGTTATTTAATATTTAAAAAACAAGAAGACATTATATAGTTTAAATAACAAATAAAAAAATTACAGTAGGGAGAGGGGTGGTACGGGGGGAGGTCCTGAGGGTTGTGGCAGTGGGTGTTGTGTCCTTCTTGGGTGTCGGAAAAAATATAGGTTAAATAAACATTATAATTAGAAGTTAGCATTAAAAAAACATTGAAATTCACTGAAAAACCATACGTTTCAGGGACGTTATAGATAGAAATTAGTATTTAAAAACCTTTGAAATTCACTGAAAAAACCATAGGTTTCAGGCACGTTATAGTTAGAAATTGGCATTTAAAAAAACCTTAGAAATTCACTGAAAAAACCATAGGTTTCAGGGACGTTATAGTTAGTTGGACATTTCACTCATACAAAACCATAGAAATTCCACCGTTATAGTTAGTTCAGCTAACTATAACTCGCGCCCCCGCAATGCACTGCTGATGACGTCACATATTACATCATTCATGACATGGTCAGTGACGTCAATGATAACATCACTGATGACATCTCAAATTACATCACTGATGACATCATCCACGTGATAATCTGATGCAACTCCTCACACCCTAATATAACCTTTGATACACCCACTCTAAAATACAGACTACCATTTTCGAAACCATAGACACACCAATACCAGTTTCTACATACGCACTCACTGATTCCCAGGTCTACACACACATCCACTCATTCACCCATACAGTAACTCATACATGTAGTCACTCATCAATACAACACTATGATATGCAGTCATACACCTATACAGACACTCACACACCGCCACTCATCCAGAGTTACTCACACACCTAGTCAGTCATGCAAAGAATCAATCACACTTCCATTTACTCACCTATACAGTTATACACACACCACCTCACTTATTCATACAGATACTAACACATACTTACTCTCTTATACAATCACTGATACAAGTACACACTCATCCATACAGCCACTCTCACAATCACTCACTCTCACATATAGTTAATAATATACACCATCACTCACATATACTGCCTTTACATATGTAGTTACTCGCACATGTAGCACTGAGACATCCATTCGCTCACCAACACACCCATACACACACTCACCCACCCATACAGTTGTTTCCACATGCACTCTTGAACCCATACACCCAGTGAATCAACCACTCACACATCTATGCAAAGAGTCACACACCTCCCACCCACCCACACACACACTCAGGCACCCATACAAATACTCAGGCAACTAATCAATAACCCGTATAGACACTCATGTAGCTACTCACCAACCCATGCAGCAGCTTACACAACAACAGACAGACTGATACAGACATTCACACCGTTTACTCACTAAGCCATGCATTCAGTAAGACACATTTAATCACTCACTTATACAGTCAGTCACGCACCTACTAAATCCTCCATCCAGACACTTATACACCCACTCATTTTTCAATACACCTAGGCATATATTTTTAAAACATATTTAAACTTTATAGAAACACAAAGTCAGTGGATGATGTCATCAGTGATGTCATTTGAGATGTCATCAGTGATGTCACTGACCATGTCATGAATGATGTAATATGTGACGTCATCAGCAGTGCATTGCGGGGCGCGAGTTATAGTTAGCTGAACTAACTATAACGGTGGAATTTCTATGGTTTTGTATGAGTGAAATGTCCAACTAACTATAACGTCCCTGAAACCTATGGTTTTTTCAGTGAATTTCTAAGGTTTTTGAAATGCTAATTCTAACTATAACGTGCCTGAAACCTATGGTTTTTTCAGTGAATATATATATATATATATATATTCCTAAACCTGCCCACTTTCCTAAAGTACAAAGCTCTTAAACTTAACTAACCCCACTCCATATTTCTTAAATACTGTTCACTTGAACCCAACTTTACCCTGCCTCTCTTTTGACTTACTGGTCAAAGCTACTTGGCTTATTGGTCCTTCTAGAGTACCATGGGTTCACCTCCGTTCTGGACCTGCTGATCCTCTTTTCCATCACCTGTTGGTGTTCCTTCAACCATCTTCCTTGACCTAACCACATTTCCTCTTTCTGTGGACGTACCTGTAAAAGATTGCCAGCTCCATAGTCTCATGGTTAGCCTGTCTACATTGAAAACAAAGTTTTGCCATCCTAGACCTACTGGTCATCACCACCTACACTTCTCAAGGACCTCATGGCTCCACTGCTAGCTTTTCCACATATTGAACAAAGCTAACTATTGCTGTACCACTCCCATCCACCGCAACCCGGACCAAAAATAAAACCCATACTCAAAACTAGAGAGTCGCACGGTCCGGTCCATGCTGACCTTACACACTGGTATCACATGTTAGAAGCCACCCCTCTGTGTGTGGCAGCACTAGCTGTCGTATGCCTGCTAGCACACACTTGTGGGGAAAAAGAACATAAGTTACTTACCTGTAAACTGTGGTTCTCCAGTATTGGTGTCTTTCATAGATTCACATGCTTGAATCATTCCCCGTCGTCGAAGTGGGAGTCCCACAGTACATAGAAAAGCAATACAACAATAGCATAGCAATAGCATAGCTAAAAAGAGTAATAGGAAGTATTAAGACATAGAACTCAATAGGAAAATGTTGTCACTTTAATAACTTATCCTAGTCATTAGATATGGTCCAAACTCCAGCCAATCAGGCGACAGCACCCTGTAGAACCTTCTCCTCAGAGGAGAAGTGTGACATAAGAGCCCAGAGTAGGTGGGGAGCCTCTGAGGGGAGGAGGGTGGGTCGCATGTGAATCTATGAAAGACACCAATACTGGAGAACCACAGTTTACAGGTAAGTAACTTATGTTCTTCTCCAGTATTGGGGTATCTTTCATAGATTCACATGCTTGAATCAGAGTAGATAGCAGTAATTCTTAGAACAGAGTATGTTACGTCATAAGCAAATCGTAAACTCAGTACGATGGCAAAGAAAAACAAATATATACATCTTGTAGGAGGAGGGAACCACAACAGAGGCTCACCTTATTTAAAAAGATTACGCAGCACTGCTTGCCCCACAGCCGTGTCAGCAGCCTCCAGGCAGTAGTGCTTGGTGAACGTGTGCTTGCTGGACCATGTTGCAGCTCTGCAGATCTGATGAATAGGCACACCAGCAAAGAGAGCAGTAGAGGAAGAGACTGCTCTTGTAGAATGTGCGTTAACCTTGGCCAGAAGTGGTTTTCCTGCTTGCTGATGACAAAAGGCAATTGCAGCCGCTATCCAATGTGCAATAGTCTGTTTAGTCACTGGACGTCCTTTATGCATCCTGCCATAGGCCACAAAAAGCTGATCCACTTTACGGATACTGGTTGTCCTTTGTAAATAAAACTTTAAACATCTCTTCACATCAAGAGAATGTAGAGATCTTTCCGCTGGAGATTGCGGATTCGGGAAGAAAGTCTTTAGGATGACTGGCTCATTGAGGTGGAAATCAGATGGCACCTGAGGAATGAAGGTTGGATTAGTGCGGAGCACTACCGAATCCTTGGTGAAGCGAAGAAAAGGTGACTTAATAGTAAAAGCTTGTATGTCACTGACTCGCCGAGCAGAAGTAAGAGCTAACAGCAGCGATGTCTTCCAGGAGATGAATTTTAACTCAGCCCTATGAATAGGTTCAAATGGCGACTTCATGAGCTGTGCCAATACAATGTTCAGATGCCAAAATGGAGGTGGGCGTCGAATTGGGGGAAACATTCGAAAAAGGCCCTTGAAAAATTGCTGAATAATTCTTGAAGAGTACAGTGAATTAGAACCATCCTGCCGGAATCTGTAAATTGCTGCCAGAAAAACCTTGAGGGTAGAGTGGGAGAGTCCGTATCTTGCTAATTGTAGAAAAAAAGGCAAAAGCTGCTCTGGTGAAGAATGAACCGGGTGAACCTTAGAAGCTTCACACCAAAGACAAAAGCGCTTCCACTTAAGTTTGTAAGTCTTTACAGTGGAAGGTGCTCTGGCGTTAGCCAAAACATCCCTGCAGTCTGCAGGAATAACTAAGTTGGCAAACTCATAGTGTTGAGGCGCCAGGCTGCTAATCTCAGAGATGCCGGATCCGGATGGCAGACCTGACCGTGATCCGTAGTCAGGAGATTCGGTATTGGACGCAGGATAATTGGATTGCCCTCCGATAGTAGAAGGAGTTCCGTAAACCAGAACTGGCGAGGCCATCTGGGGGCTATGAGAAGAATGCGACAAGGCTCCTTCCGAATCTTTCGAAGTATTCTTGGGACTAAGGGAATCGGAGGAAAGGCGTAAGCATACATTTTTGACCAGTTCATCAAAAACGCATTCCCGCATGACCCCGGTTGGGGAAGCCAACTTGCGTAGGATGGGCATTTGCAGTTCGTCCTTGTCGCAAATAAATCCAGAGTGGGGCGACCGCATATCTGAAAGATGTGGTCCAGCGTGGGTTGATGAAGCTCCCACTCGTGGTTGGAAGAGGCTGACCTGCTCAGAGAGTCCGCTAGAATGTTGGACACTCCCAGAACATGGACTGCTGTTAACGTGATCTGATGTTGAATCGCCCAATCCCAGATCCTTTGAGCTTGCAGGGATAGCTGCGCAGACCTTGTGCCTCCTTGTTTGTTCACGTAATGCATGCTTGTGTTGTCCGTCCTGATCAACACAGAAGCTCTGTGAATGAGGGTACGAAAGGATTTTAGTGCCAGGAATATAGCTAGCAACTCCAAAAGGTTTATGTGCCAAGTTCGTTGGAGAGAGTCCCATTTCCCCTTGACTGTCAGAACTTGAAGGTGCGCTCCCCACCCCTCGAGGGAGGCGTCTGTTGTGAGGATGAAATCTGGAGCATCCAGTACGAACGAACGACCTTCTGAGATGTTTGGGATGTGAGTCCACCATAGCAACGCTCTTCGTATCTGCGGAGTGATGTTGACGAGATCGTTGAAAGATCCTGAAACCTGTTGCCACTGGATGTCGAGTTCCTCTTGTAATGGCCTCATCTTTAGGCGACAGTTGGGAATGAGGGGAATACAGGAAGATAGCATCCCCGGAAGCGATTTGAACTGTCGAACCGAAACAGACTTTTTTGTGCGTAGGAGGGTTGCTAGCTTGCAAATCCGTTGTTGTCGCTCTTCTGAGACAATCGCCCTCGTGGTTTGTGTGTTTATGACGGCTCCCAGGAACGTCCTCACCTGAGAGGGATCGAACTGAGATTTCTCCAGATTGATGGATAGGCTTAGAGATTAGAACAGAGACCGGCATAATAGTGTGTGCCTGGTCGCGACTGCCAATAACTGCGCTTTTATAAGGCAATCGTCGAAGTAGGGAAATATTTGGATGCCAGCCTGGCGAAGATGCGCTGCCACCGGTGCCAGGACCTTGGTGAACACTCTGGGTGCAGATCGAAGGCCAAAGGGAAGGACTTTGAATTGGAAGTTTCTGCCAGCCACTCTGAACCGCAGGAATTTTCTGTGTCTGGGTAGGATAGGGACATGAAAATAGGCATCCTGAAGGTCTAATGTTGTCATGTAATACCCTAGAGCAGTGGTCCCCAAACTGGGGTCCGCGGACCCCCAGGGGTCCCTGACACATTCCCAGGGGGTCCGCAGGCAGCTGTCTTAAAAGCAATGCAAAGTTCCTTGTATAATCTGCAGTTTTACAACAACAATAAAAGTGTCAAGATAACTCGAATGATTAATGTACCTGCTGGAGAGAGATGGTAGGTAGCGCAGAGGGTTAATATGCCTGCTCCAAAGAACGTGTACCATGCATTTTTAATAAAACAGTATTTTATGTGCATAGCTGGGTTACTGCTTTTGTCACAGAGATTCTTTTGTTACTGTGCAGTTCATAAGTTACAATCATAATCTAGCACCGTCAGCTATGAACTGCCGTCAAAGAGCTGCATACAAACTGCATGGTACAAGTTAGTATGCCATCTTTTTTTCCCAGTCTTTCATTATCCTGATGCTGCCAAAAAGGTATGTTTGGGTAGAATTAAATTGTTATAATTAAAGTCAACGCTAACCATTGTGTTACATTCTGAAACCAGATTTTGTGCTTCTCCAAATCAAGCACTCTTAAAAAATGCTTACCAGTATGGAAGACATGTGAATCCTACACCTTGAAGTCCCCTTTCCCCTATGTAACATTTTTTATACACTGATTTACACACGTATGATTCATTGGGGGAGATTTACTAAGCTTTTGCGCCATGTTTGCGTCACAAAAGTGACACAAAACAACGCAAAATCTTTTTTTGTAATTTACTTTCCAGCACTAAACTTGTTCCCATGCAACCACCCAAGGTTTCTCACGCTAAACCCAATTTACTAAAAACAGTAGATTGGGTTTAGCGTGAGAACACTGCGCCCTTTTCAATTAGGCACAAGGAAGGAGAAATTCTTTCATTTCTCCTTCCTTTTCCAGCTTTGCATGCGTGCTGCACTGTGCAGCACGCCTATAAAGTGGGAAAAGCTTTCCTCGTGTCTTGCATAGTATTTTGTACAGGAAGGGTACCCTTCCTGTACAAAACCTATGCTAGCACTCATGCACACACCTTAGCGCTACAGCGCTAAGGTGTGTGCATGGCGCTGGGACTACTGAAATCAGCGCCGGCGCCAGAGAAAGGGGAGGAGAGAGCCATAGCTTTGGAAATATGGCGTTCCCCTGCTCCCTCCCTCGCGGAAGGCTGCACTGCTTTGCGCAACTTTTTTGTAAATCTCCCCCATTGTTTCTGTATGGGTGTGATGTAAAGTGCTCTGACACCCTACACTAGTATGAGAGATGCTATAAAACAAATGAAATACATGTGACAGAGAAGAAGAGAGGCACTGTTGGAGAATGATGGGGAGGGATTCATGGAAGAGCCCCAAAAAGATTGTTGTATTGGTGCATAGTAAGGTCATCATTTACTATGCTTTGAAAGCGAATACAATTCAATATATAATTACAAATGTGTTGTAGAATGCACCATTTTTCTCCAAATTTTCTTGGTGGGAGAGCCCCCCAAAGTCCGCTTTGTAGTGGCCAGGCTCACTCACTGCACTTGGTGTGCACCGTACAGGGACTGGCCTGACAACATTTGCCAGGGCTGCTTTGGGTTCCAGTCCGGCCCCGCAAGGAGCAGGAGCCTCATACTCTAAAATAAAGCCAAATATTGAAAAGTTAGTTGCCGAGATGCAGCACAAACCTTCCTATTAAAAAGTTTCTATTTTGCAAATTTTTTCAATATAAAATACTAAAAGCTTTAGTAATTGGGTATCTGTTTGGTGTGCACATGTGTGTTTATTTTTTTCGAATTACTGTTTTAATGTTTGAAATTTAAATCGTACGAATTGCTTGGGGGTCCTCGGCTTCCAGTAGTGATTCAATAGGGGTCCTCAGGAGTCAAAAGTTTGGGAACCACTGCCCTAGAGATAGAAATTGAAGCACTTCTTGTAGAGACAACATCCAAAACCTCTGCTTCTTGAGGAATTTGTTGAGGGCACGAAGGTCCAGAATGGGGCGCCATTCTCCCGATTTTTTCTTTATCAGGAAGAACCTCGAATAGAAACCTGAACCCCTTTGTAGATTTGGTGCCACTTCGATGGCTCCTTTCTTTAACATGAGATTGATCTGGCCTAAAAGTTCCTTCAGGCGGGCAGGAGGAGGACCTCTGGGAGGAGAGTTCGGAGGGAGTTTCACAAATTCCAGAGTGTGGCCTTTTAACACTATGTCTAAAACCCATCGATCTGTGGTTATTGCGGACCAATTAGAGAAGAAGTGGGAGATTCGCCCTCCAACCTTAGTCGGATTGATGGGTGGAGCGGTTGGCAGGTGGCAGTTGTCACTGCTTTTTTAAGGTATCTCTACTTCTGTAAGTAGATTTTCCCCTGTAGTGTTTGTAAGATGCAGCCGATGGTTGTCGAAACGACTGCTGTTGCTGTGAGGAGGAGTAACGTTGTTGGCCCTGGTAGGGTTGGTACTGCCGGTACTGATTGTAGCCTCCCCGAAAGGAAGAGGAGAAAGAGCCTCGACCCCTCGCGCCACGAAAGGGCTGTCTTTTAAATTGCAGAGTGCCTAGAGCACGTGCAGTGTCGGTATCTTTTTTAATCGCCTGTAGGGCGTCATCGATATGCTGACCAAAAAGCGATTCGCCATCATAAGGCATGTCCATAATCTTTGTCTGTACCTCTTGCCGAAAAGAGGTAGCCTTCAGCTAGCCTTGCCGCCGGATGACCGCTGCCCCTGCTAGTTGGCGAAACCCCGTAGAAGAGACATAAACTGCACAATCAATAATCTCTGCGGAGATTCTTTCTCCCTCCTGAAGAATTTTTAAAGCTTCCGCTTTAGAGGCCTCAGGCAACATCTCGATGAATGGGGAAATGTCCGACCACATTTGCCTGTCATATCGGGCTAGGATCGCTAGGGAGTTAGCCGCCCTGACCGAAGTTGCCGCCATGGTGGAAAACTTCTTTCCAATCGAATCAAGACGTCTGCCATCTCGATCTGGAGGAGCCGAGAGTGGGGACGAGGGGTTCCTGGAACGACGCTGTGCCGTCTGACAAATAAGACAAGCTGGTGAGTTATCTGGCGCCTTGTATTTTTTATCCAGACGTGGCAAGAGCGCTGGAATAGAGGCAGGGGTCTTCATAACCTTCAAACCCTCCTGCCAGATGAAATCGATAATTGGTATGGCCCGAATCTGTTTTCAAGGCTGGTCCTTGAAGTCATATAGGAAGCAGTCGTCATCCTTGGTGACCATAGGAAGTTCGAACCTTTTGGCCGCTCTATCCATAAGGACATGAAAACCACCTATGTCGGCTGGTGGAGAGTCGACTGGAGTTGGAGTGGTAGGCGATGGGGTCTGTATTTGATAATTGTCCCATTCAGAGAGTAAGGATCTTTCATCCAATTCCCCTTCTTCTCTATCCTCATCAGAGGTATGTGTCTCCTCCCTGGTGCGACGTCGATGCCATAGGAGAGACTGGAGGGGCCGGCCTTATGATAGATGAAGGCGGAGGGATAGGTGTCTGTGGTGTTGTATTCCTCTTAGGGTGTCCATAAACGGGCTTTCCAGTATCATGTCCTTATATAGGCACAATTCGCCCTGCCCTTATATAGGCATAAAATCCCAGCCCTTATTTAGGCATTAAACCGTGCACTCCAAATACAGGCATGGTCTCTGACATCCATCCACCCTAACGTCACAACGAGTTCATGAAGAACAGACCCTTAGGCTGCGGGAGTTTCCCTAGCCCAGGACTATTGATTTCTTCAAGGACTCATATATTATGCATGAACCATTATTCCTTAGAGGTTCATTCCTGACGTCTTCCGCTGTCCGATCCACGTCAATGCTAACATTCTGAGGTACCTCTCAGGTATAAATATACCTTCCCTAGCCCTTGTAAACTAGAGGAGACCTCGACTTCAGAGGAGCCCGTTTCCCGGCCTGACGCACTGAGAAGACGCTGTCATCCCTGCATGCAGAGAGTCCAGCTTCCAGTGATCTGACTTCCCTTGCGGGGTGTTGGAGTTCGAGTCTGGCAAAGAGATTCCTACCTCTCTCATTCTTCAGGTATGGAGCTGACAAGAACCTAGAGGGACTCTTGGCATACTAGGCATACTAGATTTAACATCCTCTTAGTATACCATAGTAAGGAATACTTCACCTACTTCATACCTCTCCCTACACCTAGGTTAGGTTAGGTACATTGGGGTAGAACTAGATTAGAAACGCATCGTATGAGTACTCACATTTTTAGTCTGTGTTATTTATGTAAAGGCATATGTACTAAAAGATAATGCTATCGCAGTATTATTTATTTCTACTGCTCACACTGTACATTATTTATCTTGCATACTGTCTTGTGATCGTAACAGCACATTTTACTTACACCAGAAACAAGACTGTTCAATAAATCTTTATTGAAACGCCCGTCTGTTCTTTCTGTGTAACTTGGAGAAAACTAAGCATGCACGATTGAGCTGAGTGAAATAGTTATCTATTGTTTCCACGACTCTGGGACACGTTCTGATTCTAAAGGGAAACAAAGTGGTCATGTTTTGCGGCTGCCAGAAACTACTCCCTTCTTGTTTGTCAAGGAGTTTCTAGTGGCCTCTGAGCTAGCTGGCACAAGTAATTAAGTTTAATATACTCGATAGGGACATACTGACCTATATTATTCCAATGCGCAGAGCCTATTAGGGAAATAGGAGCTACACTACATGGCGCCCAACGGTTTGGTAAGGCGGTAATTCAACGTTAGATACTGAGTAACTCAGCCGTGCTTTTTCTCTCAGAGACCCCTACCCATATACCCCAAAAGACGTCTGGAGTGGGCAGGGTTAAGTATCCACCACGGCTACATAGGGAAACACCCTATGTATTAGCTGTTTGGTTTGCTCAACGTTGAAGGATACAGTGTTCCAAAATATTGTGCACCTAATCTTTGTTTCCTTGAAACTTGTTCTACATTTTTCAAAAAACAAAAATGCCTGGCTCCGACAATGACGCCGGAAACGGTGGAGCTGCGGCTGAACCAGCCCAAGCAGCAGTTTTTAACATTACAGGTTTAAATGAAACCGAGGAGGGTGTCATAAACATCGCTCCAAACTTAAGAAGAGCCATCACTCTAAAACTTATAAAACATGGCCTACCACCAAGAGGAGGTAGAGCAGTTTTCGTGATGGAGGCACATGAATCCTTTCAGACAGAGGTATTCTATTCATGGGTAATATTTCCTGAATCCAATTCAGTAACACACATGTTTCACTTCTACAAAGAAGATGATCCACCAGAGGAATACATTCCTTTCGAGGATATTGAAATTCCATTAACATACCAGGAGCATCAGCTCTGGTTTAAAGGCGCCCTAAAACATCACAAAAACATTACTAGGCTCGGTCCACTAGGTAGACCAGGAGCAACATGGCCGATTCTAGCCGGCTACACACCTCATCCTGACATTGAAGAGATGTCAGACGAGGATTTACTTACTCAACTCACAGAGTTAATAAAAATTTACAGACAATTGGTCCAATATGTCATGCGGACTTTCACAGTCCAGCAACCATTAACAATTCCAAATCAAACTCCTCACCAGGGAATACACTAAAAATTACACCACAGACTCTATACGCAGTCATGGGTAAAATGCAAACAAAACGTGAGCAAATTCCATTCTGGATAGCTCAAAAAATTACTCAAATCGAAGCAGTATTTCCAAATACTAGCCCAAACACAGAATACTGACAATCAGTTTACCAATGGGGATCACACCACAACTGGAAGACTGCACCACTTGGGGCTCAGTCTTTGCTGCCATCTATACTAAAACACATGGCATTCCGTCAATTGCGGTAATACCTGATGTCCTGAAACAAATTCAAAACGAATACGGGGCAGAGCCTGCTCTAAATTTAGGTATGAAATTACTGAAAAATTTCGACCAGGTCTCAACAATAATATTATCTAATATTAAAGGGGAGGCAGCAGCAGTGGCGATCCGCCAAAATTAAGGGAATTTGATGTTACAGAACATCAAACTGAACTACCCAGAATAATTGAACAATCTTATGCAGAATTAGGCAGAGATAGTTTGGGTGGAAGACCAGTGAAGCCGAAGCAATCTGAAAGTCCTGAGAAGGACTCAATTAAACAAACTCCTACATCTTCTAAAAAGAAGTGGGAAACTACTAAACAAAATTCAAATGAGAAACGTTCTCAATCCCGAGGTAAGTCTCCTCAAAAGGAGCCCTCTGAAAGGAGGAATAACCTCAGGAATAGGGATAATTTGAGAAAACCTGACAGGTATCAAGATACTGATACACGTTCCTCTCGTCCCTTTCAGATCTCATCACAGACTTCGGAAAGAAGAGGACGATCGGAACATAGAGAAGAACGCGTGAAATCGAAAGACGACAAACACGCTCCAAAAACTAAAGCAAAACCTCAATTCTCAAAAAAGAAAGTAGCAGGTCTAAAGATCAGACATGCCGAGAATACTGAGAGCACAACTCAAGAACGGAGAATGGGCTCAGACAATGCTGGACAGTGCAGCAGAAGTCACAATAGTTCGCCAGAACCTGAAGGAACTTCTGGAGATAGTGGACTTGAATGAGTACATTAAAGTAGAGACTGTAGACACCTGGGTTAGTACACCACAAAAGTTATATGAAATAACTCTCCGGATGGAGGGAGACAAACCTAGACAGGTGAAAGCACTTTTTTGGGAAAGACTATCAAAGGGCTATGACATACTTCTAGCAGAAAAAGACTGGCCACCACAATTTGTCAGGGAGTGCCCACACGGCGAGGACATTATTATGCATGCCTTCTCCAACCATATTCCAATTCACCTAAAATATACATATGCCAGGAAATGGGCAGTGGCCCAGGCCCCAGCATTTTATAAAAATCATGTGGGATGGGATGAGGACTCACCTCACCATAAAATACATCTGAAACATGAACCAACTGCACAACGGCAGTACCCAATAAAGCAAGAAGCTAAAAAACAGGTCAGGGAGATCTTAGATCAACTTGAATATCAAGGGGTGATTGAAACATGCACCTCCTCAATGAACAATCCTTTGTTTCCTGTCTCCAAACCAGACAATACATATCGTCTAGTGTTGGACTACAGACACCTAAACACTTGTTCTAAAACTTTTGCAGTGCAAAATGCACATAGCACAGCATTAATGAATAACATTGTGCGTAAAAAATACAAAACAACATTAGACATCTCAAATGGTTTCTTTTGTCAAAACATAGCACCTGAAAGCAGGTACTTAACAGCATTCTCCATAATGGGGACCCAGCGTCACTTTTGTCGACTCCCACAAGGGTTCAAGAACAGCCCAGGTTTATTCTCAGCGAGGGTAACGGAGTTACTACAAATTTATGACAATGAGGCATTGTCCTATGTCGATGACATATATCTGACAGACGATGACCTGGAAAAACACTTGAACACGGTGAGCACCATTATATTGGGTTTCGCCTCTGAGGGCTACAAATTCAACTTTAAAAAGTCCAGAATTGCCCATCTCAATGTCCTATTTCTAGGATATGAGCTTTCAAGTGAAGGCAAGAGCTTGGCAGCTAACTTTCTAGAGAAATGTGCGCTGCTCCAACCTCCAAAAAAGCTAAAAAACTTACAATCCATCCTGGGTTTCCTAAACTTTGGAAGAACATACATTCTAAATTACGCAGAAAGGGTTAAACCTCTCTACGCATTAATCAAACCTGATTTTTCTATCAGAAACTGGACACAGGAACACACAGAAATCTTGCGTTCACTCCAGGCTAACATGTTAGCAACAAATCACTTACAAACACGCGTAAGTCAACGCAATTTGGTGATCCGAATAATTTCGGGTCAATGCGGATTCACCTACTTAACCTTCAATGAGGGTGAGAAAATACCAATAGCATACAAATCTCATTTGTACACACAAGCGGAAATGCGCTTCAGTTCTACTGAAAAATTCTAACAGCAGTTCAAACCGCTGTAGCAAAAGAAAGAGCCTTAGCCCAAGGGAAACGCATTATTGTCGTAACCCCGGTACCAGCTTTAGAAGCGGTCTCAAAAGCAAGCATTCCAAATGCTAAAGCATTACATCCAAGATGGATACAATGGGTTAATTCTCTTGCTGCAACAGATGTTGAATATGTTTTTGATCCAGATTTAAAAACACAAGCATTCCTGCAATATGAACAAGAATGTCCTCTGCCTACTGAAATTCTGCCTCTAGATCAGTACGAATTCATAATTTACACTGACGGATCCGCACAACCCGCAATAGGGAGTAAGCAAGCTTACAGTGCAGCGTGTGCAATCGTTAAAGGTCGCATACGAAATGGCATCTTCAGACCTATGGTCACAAAAACTCAGTCTCTAGGGGATTTTACAGCTCAGCGAGCTGAACTACAAGCATTCAAACTGGCACTTGAAAGTACAGATCGAGAATTCCCCACACTGATAGTGTGCGATTCCTTTTACTGTGTTCAGTTGTATAATGCATATATACAAAACTGGCTTGAAAATGGTTTCAAAGATGCGAAAGGTGGCACAATAAAGCACAAAATGCTTTGGGAACAAGTAGTTCAGTTGAAAAACGAACTACCAAAGGCTCACGTGATCCACACACTGAGTCATCAACGTGATGGCGTTCACGTTGCAGGAATTCATTGGCTGATGAAGCCGCAAAGGGGGCTGTGCAGACGGCTTCCGTAGCTGCGATCACTCGTTCAAAAACAAAAATAGACGGTGAGATAATGTTGGCTGTCAATGCTTCAAGCAAAGGCAGCAGTGCAGCGTTACCAAAAAAGTTTCCACTCAAGTAATCTTATGTAATTGATGCGAACAACGTTCCTTTTGCTCGAATCCCTGGAGTGGGGGATAGGGTAATTCCAAACATGGAACGTAGAGCAGCCTTGATTTATGAAACACATTTGGGGGAGGGTCTGTCACATCAAGGGATCTCTAAAACAATTTTGACGTTAAAAGAGATGTACTGGTGGCCTGGAATGAATACAGAAATTCACATATTCATCAACAACTGCTTAGACTGTAAATTACAGCGAGAGAGCCACCAGACACCATGCTGCGAATGCGGCAACCCAGTACAGACACCATTGTTAGACAGCATTTAACTATCTACGCGCCTGCGTCCTACTGGACAAAGGCATTCCCACAAATACTGAATCTAGGTTCCTATGGTTATGGCCTCAGCACTCAGCTGACGCTCGAACTGTTATAAAAGATTTGCGAGTCTTTATCGGCACATACGCAATAGGCACGCTACATTCTGACCAGGGTCCTGCGTTTAGCTCTCGGTCTTACAAAGAGGCCATGGCCAGTCTGGGTGTTGCATTGCGGTACTCCTCTCCATTCCATCCTGAGGGAAATTCGGTTGTGGAAAGGAAAAACTGGGACATAAAGCAGTCTATAACAGCTAGGGTATTAGGTTCGGGTGATGGGTGGGTCAAACACCTTAATGGGGTCCAACGCTCATTGAATAATCTGCCAAGAATTTCTCTAGGGGGGGTCACTCCATATGAGGTCTTATTTGGGACAAGAATGTGGGTACCAGACCTTGAACACGTAGGCACAGTGGTGGAAAATAAACCGTTTGATATCAAAGATCGTTTGGCTGTTTTACAAGAACTCAATGAGTTAAGAACGAAACAAAGCAACGTATTCCTACAGCCAACCACCACTGGGGAAAAATCGGCGGTCCCAGCAAGGCCTGTCTGGATTCCAAAAGTTGGGGATCTAGTCAGAGAAAAGATTGTGGACAAGAAGGAATTTGGACCTTCTTACAGACAACCAGTACCTGTCCTAGCAGTTTGAGGAACAAGAACAGTACTTCTGCCACCCCTTGCTGGAAGAAAGGAGAAAAGATTTGTGTCCATCGACCTGATCAAACCACAGTATGTGGCCAATACTAAATAGTAGGCATCGTGGACTCCGACCTAGTAGCAGACGCACTCCTCTCGCTACTATCCAAGAGGATCAGACTGAAAGACTGATAACAATCGAGAATAAAGCTGTAACAGATGGAGGACTAAGCAACAACGCTATGGAACACATTCCTCTTGAACACCAAGTAACAGTTCGTCCAAATACACCTGTCTACACCAATGTAGCAAGTGATGAACTGGTTCCAGTGATTTCTACAAATCCTGATGCTATTCCAACAATTGATAGAACTGCTTCTGGCTATTTCATTAACTTTGATACGTTCTCAGAAGATCCAAGTGAACCTGAAACGACGCCAGCATCATTCAAATTCAAGCAGCAAGTACAAGACTTTCTTCACTTTCTGAAAAAGACTTATTTGGTTTCTCCATGGATTGAACTCTGGATTATATCTGGACTTTTTGTTTTCCTGCTCTGGATAGCTTTGGTTACAACTGTGAGCGTGCTTATAAGTGGCAGATACATCCATGTGAATACTGAAGGAAAAGGCGTGAACGTACTTTTGAAACCTCATAAATCCTCCCATCGTGAAGCAAGAGACTTGTCATCAGTGAACATCACAGCTGTTCCTATACAGGATGGTATAGTGTGGGACAAAACAGATTTTGACATCTTCGGCCCGACGGAATAATTGAACATTCCACATTTGTTTAAAATTTCACTAAGTGATCTAATTTCGTCCAGTACCTATTCTGATGATTGGGACTTTGAGACTGTTAACGGCATAATGTTTGACCTAGAAAAATCTGCTGCATTTTCTAAAAATGAATATTTAGAGGGTTCATCAGACTATGAACAACTGTAATGTTATAACCACTATGGTCATCATTATTTGCATAAATCTGCATATCCAAGAAATGTGTTTATGTTTAACCAATGGGAACATTGTCCTACACCACCTAAAGGTAGTTCAACATCATTTGCTAGTAAGTTTCCATATTTTTCAGGTTACAATACATCTGATCCAGAAATGTTTTACTATAAAAATGTAAACAAGACAGGACTGAAAATTATGTTAACAAATACAAAACAGATTTATTCTGCATTATTTAATGCCCAACTGTCTAGACAGGGTTTCGACTTTTGGAAACACACAATAGACAAAAAAACTGTCTGGGGTACTAAAGATTGGCAAGTGCAGGGGATAGAAGCTTTATTTAGAGCCTGTATCATCCCTGAACAAATAATGTTTTTGAATGAAACCATCCAACAAACATCTTGTCTTGGATTAGCCAAGATCAAAGAGATGAACACACCTTCTGTACCAACACCTGCAAGTGATAACAATACACAGGCAGTGGTGACAGTTGACAATATACTACAACTCAACAGATCTAATCCTGATTGGAAAAAATGGTTGATCTGGCCCACAGACACGAATAACTGTCAGGAAAGATTCCTGAATAAAACTCAGGGCTTTACTATTAATAGGCCAGACCCAAGATATGTCCAAAGACAACATCCGGGGTAGTAACAACATACAGTGTAGGAAAATTATGCCTCGATTGGCTGCATAAGTCTACACTACAGGATGTGAAACAACACTTAACCTTACTTAAAAAGGACGCAGACCTTAGGGAATTCATGCTTGGACCAAGAAAACCACGTCAAAAACGTTTCATATATGCCGGCATTTATGCTGCCTATAATGAAGCATGGAAAGTATCACAGATGGAGGCCGCAGAACGAATACGTGAACTTGATCGTATTAATTTAGAGAAAACACTCTCTGTGGTCGACAATGGGTTAACAACTTTGTCCTCCAGAATATATTCATTGGATGGCATTGTATCCTCTGCTATCGACATACTAGAACAAGATTTGGCGATGTTACAACAAGGCCAGTCTCAATTACGTTCTATTGTGTTATTAAGCTGGACGCTGCAATCTTTGCGAGCGGGCTATGTGCCTTGGCGTTTTATCAACACAACGGCTCTGTTTGCAGAATACAATCTCACTGATAAACAGATCGAAATGGCACAAAGAGGAGCAAGGTATACAGTGCTGAGCATTGAAAAACTGGAAAAATTACCATTCACAGTGGCAGAAAAACCAGCTACAGAATGGATTATTCACGGCAAAATAACATTACCTGTGACCACTTTTCAGTTTCAGTGTTGCCTCAGACAAATGCAACCAGGCAAATATGAAAGGTTGGGTAAGGAATACATTAAGACATCTTGGGATTTACCGTATACATATAGATGTTGGAGTGGGGATCGTGAAGTGTTTTTGAGCGGTACACACTGTAAACGTGCACGGAGCGGTTCACTTATATGTCAGGACATTTCTTTACACGGGGCATGTAATGGTTCTGTGGCAAATTTGTCTTGCCATCAGCAGGGTACACCAGCTGCTGTGATTAATCCAACGTTTGGACAACTTTCTAATGGGAGTTACCTCATGTTGAATGATCAGAGTTGCTGCGGCATGCTGCCAGGCATCCCATATCTAGTAACGGTCACCTCCAGGGTCACTTGCTGTATGCAAGTATTGTTTGCCCCAATAGACACAGTCAGGAGTCGCCTCTATGGCCTTCGCTGAACGTCTCTTTTATAAGATTTGATACTTTGAGCAGAATGAAAGCCATGCTTTTACAGCAAACAGTGCCTTTGACCTCGGCCAAAGAAACCTATGATCTACAAGTAGCAAGGACTTCGGCTGAGATACAGGCTTTAATACGTACAAACTGCCCTATACATTTCGTAGAAATGATAGGACGTATCTTCAATATGTCTGATACAACCGGAATTGTACATGTATTTAAGAGCATCTGCTCCGGTTTGTTAGCACCTTTCCAGGCAATACTCGGAATCATCCCGAACTTTGCACATTCGGTGTTTGGTGGCATACCATTAATTCTAGCACTTGTTGCCGGAATTCTATTTCTCTTCCTGCTATTGCGCTATGGCCAGCCTATTCGCAGACAGCACTCCGAGCGAAATGGAGAAAGCTCTCCTTGAACGAAAGTGCCGTGAGCGAATAGTACAGCTTTGGGCATGACTCGTCTACGGGACCTTAATACAACTTGGTTCCTGTCATTCAGACCAATCTGGCAAGATTGCATCTTACCTGTTCTACGATGCCTGCTATGCGGTGAAGAATGCGTGTTGGACACCTGTCTAACATTTCCATCAGCAACGCCAACGGATGTCGATACTCTGCTGGTCCCAATAACGGCCCATGCTCTGTGTTGTCCCCAGAGGCTACCGATCCTGATGTCAGCATTCATTGAGATCTCACAGACGCTTCCGGCTGCTGCTGAGGTACGAGAAAGATCTACACGCACACAGGTAACAACGGGCGCGAACATTGCTGCGGCAACCTATGCTGGAAGCGATGCTTCTCATCTCTGTGCAATTAATCTACTACACGAGGTGTTCCAACTGACACCAACTACAGTGGATGATGTTTTGTCTATAGAAATAGATGATCTCATGTTTACACCAGACCCGTAAACTGACTCTGATTCAGCATACAGTGTTCCAGAGATGCAATAACAATTTGGCCTTCATTTTAAAAAAAAAACTTGGAACTCTACCAAAATTGAACTTTTTCCCATTTTTCGAACGAAAATGGCACTACAATCTGCTTAAAGTAGAAACTAGCCTTATAATACAGACTTCAAGGTACTTCCACGGACACTTAGTCATCTTGTGTGTCTAAAACAGTTCACTTAATTTTCATGACATGAAATGACTTTGATTTTGAACAACTTATCGATCATTTTCTGTCACATGTAAATATTACTGCTTATTTCATTCCAATTGCATTTATTTTCGAACTTTATGCCTGAAATGAAAAGCATTTGCTTCAAATGTACAGTACCTTTTGCATTTTTTTACTATGTTTTTAATGCTTTTAAGAAATATTTTTAATATGCGGTACTCCATTTAATGTTTAGCATTTTAAATGTTTAGCATTTTAGTATTATCGTACACATGAAAGTGGAGTGAGTGTTGTATTCCTCTTAGGGTGTCCATAAACGGGCTTTCCAGTATCATGTCCTTGTATAGGCACAATTCGCCCTGCCCTTATATAGGCACAAAATCCCAGCCCTTATTTAGGCATTAAACCGTGCACTCCAAATACAGGCATGGTCTCTGACATCCGTCCACCCTAATGTCACAACGAGTTCATGAAGAACAGACCCTTAGGCTGCGGGAGTTTCCCTAGCCCAGGACTATTGATTTCTTCAAGGACTCATATATTATGCATGAACCATTATTCCTTAGGGGTTCATTCATGACGTCTTCCGCTGTCCGATCCACGTCAATGCTAACATTCTGAGGTACCTCTCAGGTATAAATATACCTTCCCTAGCCCTTGTAAACTAGAGGAGACCTCGACTTCAGAGGAGCCCGTTTCCCGGCCTGACGCACTGAGAAGACGCTGTCATCCCTGCACGCAGAGAGTCCAGCTTCCAGTGATCTGACTTCCCTTGCGGGGTGTTGGAGTTCGAGTCTGGCAAAGAGATTCCTACCTCTCTCATTCTTCAGGTATGGAGCTGACAAGAACCTAGAGGGATACTAGGCATACTAGATTTAACATACTCTTAGTATACCATAGTAAGGAATACTTCACCTACTTCATACCTCTCCCTACACCTAGGTTAGGTACGGTACATTGGGGTAGAACTAGATTAGAAACGCATCGTATGAGTACTCGCATTTTTAGTCTGTGTTATTTATGTAAAGGCATATGTACTAAAAGATAATGCTATTGCAGTATTATTTATTTCTACTGCTCACACTGTACATTATTTATCTCGCATACTGTCTTGTGATCGTAACAGCAAATTTTACTTACACCAGAAACAAGACTGTTCAATAAATCTTTTATTGAAACGCCCGTCTGTTCTTTCTGTGTAACTTGGAGAAAACTAAGCATGCACGATTGAGCTGAGTGAAATAGTTATCTATTGTTTCCACGACTCTGGGACACGTTCTGATTCTAAAGGGAAACAAAGTGGTCATGTTTTGCGGCTGCCAGAAACTACTCCCTTCTTGTTTGTCAAGGAGTTTCTAGTGGCCTCTGAGCTAGCTGGCACAAGTACTTAAGTTTAATATACTCGATAGGGACATACTGACCTTAGTCCTATGTCAAACCTATAGGATATATTATTCCAATGCGCAGAGCCTATTAGGGAAATAGGAGCTACACTACAGTGGCACAGATGAAACAGGCTCTGAAGGAGGGAAACGACGGTAATAGTCATCAAGCATGTACTGTAGATTAGAGATAAGCGACATGGGTATTTGTGTATTTGGATTCTCCGGTGATGCCTGAATATTAGATTCCTGATAATAGTCATATACTTGGTCATCCTCAGTATCTTGACATTTTATAAGCAGTTCAGAAGGACTGCGAGCAGCCCGGAACCTGTCGTCTTCGTCAGAGTCCTCCTGGTCGGCCCCATAATCAAAGAGCTGCACAGGAAGGTTAGGTGATGCCTGAACCGGCAATAAGATGTCCAGGGAAGAGTTTCTACGTTTAAGCAGGGTAGACTCTGCTACTCCTGGAGACGGCAAAAGTGTAGCTGACGGTTTTAAAGGGACAAGAGACATCAAGGAGTCCGCTGATGATGGTGCGGCCGCCGACGGTGAGCGTCGTTGGGCTTTTAAAACTGAGGGCTTTTGTGCCGTCGACGAAGCAACCGTCAACGAAGGAACCGACGACGATGCAAGCGTCGACGAGGCTTCCGTCATCGAAGTGATCGTCGGCGTCACCACTGTCGTCGAGGCGGCCGTCGATGAAGCTTCCGTCGACGAAGGAGAGATAATCTTGACTGTCGTCGAATGTCGCATCGACGAAGAAGCGTCCGTCAACGCAAGACTGGAGACGGTACCTTTCTTCTTTTTCGTCAACGACGAAGAAAGTGACGCGGTTGACGAGTGAGGCCTCACCGTCACAGACACCAGCGTCGACGGAGAAGACGCCGACGACAGAACCATTGCCGGTTTAGGAGATGAGAAGGTGGAAGTTGTCGTCGTCGTAGCGGCATCGGAAGACTTCGTCGACGACGAGCTCGTCGACGAATGATCAGTTTTCTGAGGTAAAGTTATGCCATGAAGAGACGTCGACGCCTGAGACTTCGAGGCAGATCTCGGAGGCGTAGAAGACATAGACTGCCTTTCAGAGAAGCAGGAATCTTCTTTGATGATGAAGACTGATCCACAGGCTTGGTGTGGTGTTTCTTAAACACCTTAGCCTTGGGAGATACCATCTCCGCCTCACTGGACCTCTTCTTAGAAGTGACAGTCCTGAGACAGGAGTCACTCTCCACATCTGACAGAGGGTTATCTTTATTTTTAAGTTTCTGAAGCCACAGAAGCAAGCGACCCTCTCTGTCACGAAGAGTCTTTTGAGGAAAAGTCCTACATATCTTACACTCTCTCACCTGATGGTCAGGGTAAAGGCAATAAATGCACTTCTTGTGTGGATCCTCACAATGAACCCGGAGCTTACCACAAGAGTCACAGTGTCTAAAGAGTGACCTCTTTGTTGAAGACATTGTAGAGATGAATTTTGAGAAGAAGCTGTGAAGAAACAGTTGAAGTACTGAGCAGAGCTCAGGGAGACTCCCTTCACACGACGTGAGGTAGAAAATCTGAGAGCTTGAGCCTCTGAGGAGAAGGTTCTACAGGGTGCTGTCGCCTGATTGGCTGGAGTTTGGACCATATCTAATGACTAGGATAAGTTATTAAAGTGACAACATTTTCCTATTGAGTTCTATGTCTTAATACTTCCTATTACTCTTTTTAGCTATGCTATTGCTATGCTATTGTTGTATTGCTTTTCTATGTACCGTGGGACTCCCACTTCGACGACGGGGAATGATTCAAGCATGTGAATCTATGAAAGATACCCCAATACTGTAGAAGCTTGGCTGGTGCATTGAGAGTCGTTAAGTCCACCCAAACAGGGCGGCCAACATGCCTCTTAAGTCTTACTAATTATCCGTTTCACCTACCCAATCACCCCCATGCAGTTGGATCTAGCTCGCATGAGATGGGAGGAAAAAGAAGTCTGATTTTGCAACCTGTCTAATGACAATGAATTTACCGCGACCCAGAATCCCTAACATCGAATTACTTCAGTGAGTTTCTATTGAACATTACTTTGACTACCACAATGTCTTCCACAGTGAAAATGAGCTTTGCATCCCTTACTCTCGCCATAACTAAATCTATCCCTGTCGACTAAGCTGACACTTAAAACTCTTTTATAGTTCCTAACATTAACATAACAGAGAGGCAATGACGGCCTATTACTGATTGAATAATAGTATTATTGGTTAGAAAATAAAACTTCTCTGACCTTATTCAGACCCCCAAAGCCGGAATGCGCAATACAGCCAGTTTACTATTAATTAAAAGCTTGCCCACCCTATCAGCTCCATTGGCCAAACAGCTCAAAACCCCCAGCCAAGCCATCAAAACTTGCTAGTGAAGGCCAGTCCCTGAAAGTCAGCTGCATTATTCACCCAAAATCCGTGGGAAAAACAAGGCTTCCTTCTTTCCCACCAGGTCTCCATGTGCAAGATGGTTTGAAGAATATTGTGGTAGTTAGTGAGCCATAATTCTTGGAGCAAAAAGTAATTGTTACATGAGAGAGGGTTATAGTATAAAATCTGACACGGGTGTCCTACCCAGGTTGTCTGCTCGTTTTTAAGGTCGAGTCTGCGAGCCATGCTGTATTGGAGTATGGACTTGAAGCCCCACCCACTCTCCGCCCATATTTGTCATTGGCTTGTGTCATTGTCATTCGTAAATGCTGGCTTCTGATTCGTTAATAGGCTTGTTAGTCCCGCATTAGTACCGCCTTGTCTTCATTTGTAACCTCCCATGAAGACTGGCCCTTTTACTTCGGTTGTTACACAGTACGTCTTATTTAGTCTGTAAGCACTATTTTCTTTAATGAGTTTCTCTTACTGCAGGCACCACATGCTTTCCTGCAACATTCAGCGCGCAATGCGCGCTTTCACTTTCCAAGCAATAGGTCTCACATTTACAAGAGTTTGAGCTATTGCCATTGTACATGACAATGCCTTTTATTTATGTGTTAATTATCAAAACAGATAAATAAAAGGCATTGTCATTTACAATCAATCAATCAATCAATCACGGCATTTATAGAGCGCGCTACTCACCCGGGAGGGTCTCAAGGCGCTGGGGGAGGGGGTAAGTTACTGCTCGAACAGCCAGGTCTTGAGCTGCTTCCTGAAGGCGAGATGGTCCTGGGTTCGCCGAAGGTGAGTGGGGAGGGAGTTCCAGGTCTTGGCCGCCAGGTAGGAGAAGGATCTTCCTCCGGCGGTGGTTCTGCGGATGCGTGGTACGGTGGCGAGGCGTGGCTGGTTGATCGTAGCTGGCGTGTGGGCGTGTAGAAGGACATGCGGTCGTTGAGGTACTTTGGGCCCAGGTCGTGGAGGGCCTTGTGTGCGTGGGTGAGGAGTCTGAACGTGATTCTCTTGCTGACGGGGAGCCAGTGCAGGTCTTTCAGGTGTACGGTGATGTGGCTGTGTCGGGGGATGTCCAGGATGAGTCGTGCGGAGGCGTTCTGGATGCGCTGGAGTCTCTTTTGAAGTTTGGCTGTGGTTCCGGCGTAGAGGGTGTTCCCATAGTCCAGTCGGCTGGTGACGAGTGCCTGGGTGACGGTCTTCCTGGTTTCAGTGGGGATCCATCTGAAGATCTTGCGGAGCATGCGCAGGGTGTTGAAGCATGAAGATGAGACGGCGTTGACTTGTTTGGTCATCGATAGGGAGGAGTCCAGGATGAAGCCCAGGTTGCGTGCGTGGTCCGTTGGCTTGGGTGCGGTGCCCAGGGCCGGGGGCCACCAGGAGTCGTCCCAGGCGGAGGGTGATGAGCCCAGGATGAGGACTTCCGTCTTGTCTGAGTTCAGTTTAAGGCGGCTGTTCCTCATCCAGTCGGCGACGTCTCTCATCCCGTCGTGCAGGTTGGCTCTGGCGGTGGTGGGGTCGTTGGTGAGGGAGAGGATCAGCTGGGTGTCGTCGGCGTAGGAGATGATGTTGAGGTTGTGTCGGCGTGCGATGGCTGCGAGGGGGCTCATGTAGACGTTGAAGAGGGTCGGGCTGAGTGAGGATCCTTGTGGAACGCCGCAGATGACTTCGGTGGCTTCGGATCTGAACGGGGAGAGGCGGACTCTCTGGGTTCTTCCGGCGAGGAACGAGATGATCCATTCCAGTGCTTTCTCTCGGATTCCGATGTTGCTGAGGCGCTTCACTAGGGTGCGGTGGCAGACGGTGTCAAACGCCGCGGAGAGGTCCAGGAGGATGAGGGCAGCTGTTTCCCGTTGTCGGTTAGGGTTCTGATGTCGTCGGTGGCTGCGATAAGGGCGGTCTCGGTGCTGTGGTTGGCCCGAAACCCGGACTGCGAGGGGTCGAGGATCCATTCGTCTCGAGGAAGGCGGCAAGCTGTCTGTTGACGGTCTTCTCGATGACTTTGGCCGGAAACGGAAGGAGCGAGATGGGGCGGTAGTTCTTGAGGTCGGTGGGGTCCGCCGTTGGTTTCTTCAGGAGGGCGGTAAGCTCGGCGTGCTTCCAGCTCTCCGGGAAGGTGGCGGTGCGGAAGGAGGAGTTGATGATGTCCCGGAGATGGGGTGCGATGGTGGCGTCGGCTTTGTTGAAGACGTGGTGTGGGCAGGGGTCGGTTGGTGATCCGGAGTGGATGGAGTTCATCGTGCGGGTGGTGTCTTCGGTGTTGATCGGGGTCCAGTTGCAGAGGGTGGTGGTGGCGGGCATTGGTTCGGCGGTAGGGTGCGTTGTTTGTGCGTTGAAGCTGTTGTGTATGTCGGTGATCTTGCGGTGGAAGAACGCGGAGAGTGAGTTGCAGAGGTCTTGCGAGGGGGTGATGTCGTTGTTTCCGGCGCTGGGGTTGGAGAACTCTTTGACGATGCTGAAAAGTTCCTTGCTGTCATGGGCGTTGTTGTCCAGTCGTTCTTTGAGTGCCGACTTCTTGGTGGCACGGATCAGCTGGTGGTGTTTGCGGGTGGCGTGCTTGAGGGCGGTGATGTTGTCTGTGGTCTGGTCGAGTCGCCAGGTTTTCTCGAGAGTGCGGCAGTTCTTCTTGGATTCCTTGAGTTCGTTGGTGAACCAAGGGGTTTTCTTGCTTCCGGGTCTGCTGGGAGGGTTTTTAGTGGTGCGAGGTCGTCGGCGCAGGCGGTCAGCCACTTGGCGAGGTTGCTGGCTGCTTCGTTTGGGTCCGTTGTGTCGGTGGGTGTGTTCTGGCTGAGGAGGCGGTGAGCTGCTCGGCGGTGATCTTGCTCCAGCTCCGGCGGGGAGCCTGTTGCGGGTGGTGGTGGGTCGCAGTCTTTCTGAAGCTGAAGTGGACGCAGCTGTGGTCGGTCCAGTGGAGTCCGGTGGCGTGGCTGAAGGAGATGTGCTTGCTGGACGAGAAGACGGGGTCAAGCGTGTGGCCGGCGTAGTGGGTGGGCGTGTTCACCAGTTGCTTGAGTCCGAGGTTGGCGAGGTTGTCCAGCAGGGCGGTGGTGTTTCTGTCGTTGTTGTTCTCCAGGTGGAAGTTGAGGTCCCCTAGGAGGATGTAGTCGGCGGAGGGCATGGCGTGCGGGCTGATGAAGTCTGCGATGTCTTCGCTGAATAGAGTGCGTGGTCCCGGGGGTCTGTAGATGAGGGTGCCTCGGAGGGTGGTCTTGGGGTCCGTGTGTATCTGGAAGTGTAGGTGTTCGGCGGCGGTGAAGGTCTCGTCGGAGTTAGTCGAGATGCGGATGGTGTTCTTGTGTACGATGGCGATGCCTCCTCCCGTCTGGTTGACGCGGTCCTTCCGGGTGATCTTGTATCCATCCGGGATGGCTATGGCGATGTCAGGCGCTGAGGAGGCGTTCATCCAGGTTTCGGTGAGGAAGGCGATGTCCGGTGCTGTTGCGTCGAGCAGGTCCCAGAGTTCCACGGCGTGCCTGTGGACGGAGCGGGTGTTCAGCAGGATGCATTTCAGGTGGTTGTTGCTGGTGCTCGACTTGGCGGAGGTGGTGCACGTCAGGGGGCAGGTGAATCGGCAGGTTTGGCAGGTGAAGGGTCCGTGGGTGCGTCTCGGTGAGGCTCGGTAGCAGGCAGGGTTCCGGCCGGCATTGAGTGCGGTGAGTGTGGCGGCGTCGTAGGGTCCGTCGAGTGGTGTTGCATCGGTGGGATCCAGGGGTTCTGGCGCTGGGCGCGGTCCAGTCGCGGACGGGCGCAGAGCGGGGCTTGCCTTAGGCGCGCCTTGGGCGCGCCAGCGGCGCGCCCGCTGCGCACGTCCGCTGCGCGGCCGTGCAGCGGCCGCCATTTATGGGGAGGTGGGAGGGAGGAGCAGCTGGGAGGCGGGAGGCAGGGGCAGCGAATGGGCAGTCAGGGGGCGGGGCCGCAGGGACGCAGCGGCGGGAATGGCGATAGGCAGCGAGGGGCACAGAAGGAAAACGGGGGAAAGCAGTCAAATCACGGGCACAACGACAGTGGGGCAGCGAGGGGCACAGAAGGAAAAACGGGGGGAAAGCAGTCAAATCACGGGCACAACGACAGTGGGGCAGCGAGGGGCACAGAAGGAAAAACGGGGGGGAAAGCAGGCAAATCACGGGCACAACAACAGTGGGGCAGCGAGGGGCACAGAAGGAAAAACGGGGGGAAAGCAGGCAAATCACGGGCACAACAACAGTGGGGCAGCGAGGGGCACAGAAGGAAAAACGGGGGGAAAGCAGGCAAATCACGGGCACAACAACAGTGGGGCAGCGAGGGGCACAGAAAGGAAAGGGGAGACAAGCAGACAAAACTGGCACCGGGGCCACAAGCGGAGGGCGATCTTACCTACAGGAGCAGCGGGCAGACAGCACAGGCGGAGCTGTGTGGTGGGGGAGCGACCTACCTGGCAAGGTCAAGGGTCGCTCTCCTCACCGTGCAGCGGCCGCCATTTATGGGGAGGTGGGAGGAGGAGCAGCTGGGAGGCGGGAGGCAGGGGCAGCGAATGGGCAGTCAGGGGGCGGGGCCGCAGGGGACGCAGCGGCGGGAATGGCGATAGGCAGCGAGGGGCACAGAAGGAAAAACGGGGGAAAGCAGTCAAATCACGGGCACAACGACAGTGGGGCAGCGAGGGGCACAGAAGGAAAAACGGGGGAAAGCAGTCAAATCACGGGCACAACGACAGTGGGGCAGCGAGGGGCACAGAAGGAAAAACGGGGGGAAAGCAGGCAAATCACGGGCACAACAACAGTGGGGCAGCGAGGGGCACAGAAGGAAAAACGGGGGGAAAGCAGGCAAATCACGGGCACAACAACAGTGGGGCAGCGAGGGGCACAGAAGGAAAACGGGGGAAAGCAGGCAAATCACGGGCACAACAACAGTGGGGCAGCGAGGGGCACAGAAAGGAAAGGGAGACAAGCAGACAAAACTGGCACCGGGGCCACAAGCGGAGGGCGATCTTACCTACAGGAGCAGCGGGCAGACAGCACAGGCGGAGCTGTGTGGTGGGGGAGCGACCTACCTGGCAAGGTCAAGGACAATGCCAATAGCTTAAACTCTTGCAAATGCGAGACCTATGGTATTGCAAATGCTTGTTTTATATGTAAGCATACTTCAGCATGCTTAATATGACAGCACTGCAAACTCCTGTCCAGCGCTAGAAAAGCGGCGCATAAAAGATTTAGGAATGGCATTTTTATAGCACATCTTGGATTGGTGATAATGAAAGGTTAATGGGAAGAAATGGCAAGGCAAATATTAACTGTAGTACATCATATCCTTCCCATGGCCACTTTGCACAGTGTGTATTGATGAGAATGGTAACAGTAAAAAGTGAAGAAACCCAGTTGTTCCGTCCTGGCCTGCTGAATGCTCCATGCATCAGCAGAGCTGTACGTTGTCCACATCCACGTGAGGCCATTTTCTGCATTGTGAGATTTACAGTCATGTTTTTCTTTCGTTCCCTACTAATCAATTTTTTGCAAATGCCCTTTTTATGGTATACAGCCTTTACCCCACAGGATAATACCATGCAGGTAAGTACCAGGCAAGCCCCTTTTTTTGTACTCTACCCTATTGCACCTTATCATGCATAAGTGGTTTTTCCAATGACATAACACTTATGTCATTTAAAAAGAATTTAAAGGTTAAGCCGGTAATGGAGTAGAGAGGTAAGAGTGAGTAAAGGCTTTTTAGGGTTCAGGGGTGGGTAGAAATAAAGGGTGATAAGTGGTTTTTAGGGTTTAGGGCCGAGTAAAGTGTTTTTAGGGTTCAGGAGAGGGTATGGGTAAAAGAGAAAGGTTTTTTTTTTAAGGGTTAAGGGCATGTAGAGGTAAAGAGCATAAGGGTTTTTTACAAATCCATTGGCTGGTAAGGGGCGGTAAGGGTTTTTTAGTTTACAATGGTAAGTAAAGAAAGGTAAGGGTTTTTTAGGGTGTATATTATATACACTTAGAGAGGCTTATAGCCAGCCCTCTTAATCCATTGGCCTGCTGTACTGTCATTCAAATGCTTCTCCCACCATAACATACAACAAAGGGTTAGCCTGATTGTGAGCTATTACATTATGCTTTTGCAGAGTCTGCACACTTGTGTCTATATAGATATATAGCATTTTTCGGTTTGCTAATAACTTTGGTACCTTTTGCTAAATCTTCACCAAACTTTTAAAAAAAAGGTTATCCTTCTCAGCTCCTTCCTGAAAAAGTTTTGGGGTGGTCCGTCAAGCGGCAGCTGGGAATAAGAGTGGGGCAAAACACATTCTCCCCATTCATTTTTCCATAGAGAAATTTAACAGGAAACTGGAAAAATTAGTGAACAGAATTCCACCAAATTTGACAGACAGCTAGATACTGGCCCAGAAAGTGTACTTTTTGTGATCTGGTGCAATTCTGTTTAGCTGTTTTTGAGAAATTAAGGTTTGATTTTATATATATATATATATATATATATATATATATCTATCACTGCAGAGCCAAAAGATCTAGAAATAAAATCTGATTGGCTGCCACCACATCAATGAAGACGCAATGGCAGCCATTGTAGAAATTGGCGACTCAGTGCCCTGTCCTGGAAAAACAGTTTAAAAAACATATAGGGGGCAGGGTAGGGATTCCCTGTGCCCTGGATCAAAATAATTCCTGTGCCCTGGATCAAAACAATTCTAAATTTTGCTGCACATTTGTGGTGGGTCAGCGAGTCTGCTGTAAAAAGTAAAAAGAAAAGCATGTGATCCAATGCTCTAAAAAAATTAAAAAACTCAGGGTGGGCTAGCACTGGTGGCGGAGGCATTGTTTTTTTGAGGGTAGGGCGGGGGCATGCTACTTTTCTCACTGAGCCTTCAAAAGGCTGGTGACTCATACAACAACAATGTGGTGATCCTTGGAAAAGTTGACTTAAAGATCAAGCCAAAGATGTGCCCATCACCGATGTGTAATGCACCAAACCTTTACATTTGCAAAAGAAACAATTGATGGACGGAATGCTGGACAATGCAAACATTCACCCCCAGTCACAAGGATCTGGGTTAAATCCATCATTCTTTTGCTCACCACACCACCCCAGTTTGGACCCAGCCATATGCAAATCAGTCTTGACCCTGTTCCTTGTGGGAACAGTCCAGCCCGAACTGCCAAGCCAGGTCCTCCCTGGACCGGAAACAAGCATCCTAGGACCGGTTTCAGGGCATCACCCTTCTTCAGCCAGGCTAGCTTGAATCCAGTGGTGTAGTGAGCACGGGACCCACGTCTGGGCATACCCTTCCCACTTAGGGCGACAAATGCAAAAGAAACAATTGATGGACGGAATGCTGGACAATGCAAACATTCACCCCCAGTCACAAGGATCTGGGTTAAATCCATCATTCTTTTGCTCACCACACCACCCCAGCTTGGACCCAGCCATATGCAAATCAGTCTTGACCCTGTTCCTTGTGGGAACAGTCCAGCCCGAACTGCCAAGCCAGGTCCTCCCTGGACCGGGAAACAAGCATCCTAGGACCGGTTTCAGGGCATCACCCTTCTTCAGCCAGGCTAGCTTGAATCCAGTGGTGTAGTGAGCACGGGACCCACGTCTGGGCATACCCTTCCCACTTAGGGCGACAAATGCAAAGAAACAATTGATGGACGGAATGCTGGACAATGCAAACATTCACCCCCAGTCACAAGGATCTGGGTTAAATCCATCATTCTTTTGCTCACCACACCACCCCAGTTTGGACCCAGCCATATGCAAATCAGTCTTGACCCTGTTCCTTGTGGGAACAGTCCAGCCCGAACTGCCAAGCCAGGTCCTCCCTGGACCGGAAACAAGCATCCTAGGACCGGTTTCAGGGCATCACCCTTCTTCAGCCAGGCTAGCTTGAATCCAGTGGTGTAGTGAGCACGGGACCCACGTCTGGGCATACCCTTCCCACTTAGGGCGACAAATGCAAAAGAAACAATTGATGGACGGAATGCTGGACAATGCAAACATTCACCCCCAGTCACAAGGATCTGGGTTAAATCCATCATTCTTTTGCTCACCACACCACCCCAGTTTGGACCCAGCCATATGCAAATCAGTCTTGACCCTGTTCCTTGTGGGAACAGTCCAGCCCGAACTGCCAAGCCAGGTCCTCCCTGGACCGGAAACAAACATCCTAGGACCGGTTTCAGGGCATCACCCTTCTTCAGCCAGGCTAGCTTGAATCCAGTGGTGTAGTGAGCACGGGACCCACGTCTGGGCATACCCTTCCCACTTAGGGCGACAAATGCAAAAGAAACAATTGATGGACGGAATGCTGGACAATGCAAACATTCACCCCCAGTCACAAGGATCTGGGTTAAATCCATCATTCTTTTGCTCACCACACCACCCCCAGTTTGGACCCAGCCATATGCAAATCAGTCTTGACCCTGTTCCTTGTGGGAACAGTCCAGCCCGAACTGCCAAGCCAGGTCCTCCCTGGACCGGAAACAAGCATCCTAGGACCGGTTTCAGGGCATCACCCTTCTTCAGCCAGGCTAGCTTGAATCCAGTGGTGTAGTGAGCACGGGACCCACGTCTGGGCATACCCTTCCCACTTAGGGCGACAAATGCAAAAGAAACAATTGATGGACGGAATGCTGGACAATGCAAACATTCACCCCCAGTCACAAGGATCTGGGTTAAATCCATCATTCTTTTGCTCACCACACCACCCCCAGTTTGGACCCAGCCATATGCAAATCAGTCTTGACCCTGTTCCTTGTGGGAACAGTCCAGCCCGAACTGCCAAGCCAGGTCCTCCCTGGACCGGAAACAAGCATCCTAGGACCGGTTTCAGGGCATCACCCTTCTTCAGCCAGGCTAGCTTGAATCCAGTGGTGTAGTGAGCACGGGACCCACGTCTGGGCATACCCTTCCCACTTAGGGCGACAAATGCAAAAGAAACAATTGATGGACGGAATGCTGGACAATGCAAACATTCACCCCCAGTCACAAGGATCTGGGTTAAATCCATCATTCTTTTGCTCACCACACCACCCCAGTTTGGACCCAGCCATATGCAAATCAGTCTTGACCCTGTTCCTTGTGGGAACAGTCCAGCCCGAACTGCCAAGCCAGGTCCTCTCCTGGACCGGAAACAAGCATCCTAGGACCGGTTTCAGGGCATCACCCTTCTTCAGCCAGGCTAGCTTGAATCCAGTGGTGTAGTGAGCACGGGACCCACGTCTGGGCATACCCTTCCCACTTAGGGCGACAAATGCAAAAGAAACAATTGATGGACGGAATGCTGGACAATGCAAACATTCACCCCCAGTCACAAGGATCTGGGTTAAATCCATCATTCTTTTGCTCACCACACCACCCCAGTTTGGACCCAGCCATATGCAAATCAGTCTTGACCCTGTTCCTTGTGGGAACAGTCCAGCCCGAACTGCCAAGCCAGGTCCTCCCTGGACCGGAAACAAGCATCCTAGGACCGGTTTCAGGGCATCACCCTTCTTCAGCCAGGCTAGCTTGAATCCAGTGGTGTAGTGAGCACGGGACCCACGTCTGGGCATACCCCTTCCCACTTAGGGCGACAAATGCAAAAGAAACAATTGATGGACGGAATGCTGGACAATGCAAACATTCACCCCCAGTCACAAGGATCTGGGTTAAATCCATCATTCTTTTGCTCACCACACCACCCCAGTTTGGACCCAGCCATATGCAAATCAGTCTTGACCCTGTTCCTTGTGGGAACAGTCCAGCCCGAACTGCCAAGCCAGGTCCTCCCTGGACCGGAAACAAGCATCCTAGGACCGGTTTCAGGGCATCACCCTTCTTCAGCCAGGCTAGCTTGAATCCAGTGGTGTAGTGAGCACGGGACCCACGTCTGGGCATACCCTTCCCACTTAGGGCGACAAATGCAAAAGAAACAATTGATGGACGGAATGCTGGACAATGCAAACATTCACCCCCAGTCACAAGGATCTGGGTTAAATCCATCATTCTTTTGCTCACCACACCACCCCAGTTTGGACCCAGCCATATGCAAATCAGTCTTGACCCTGTTCCTTGTGGGAACAGTCCAGCCCGAACTGCCAAGCCAGGTCCTCCTGGACCGGAAACAAGCATCCTAGGACCGGTTTCAGGGCATCACCCTTCTTCAGCCAGGCTAGCTTGAATCCAGTGGTGTAGTGAGCACGGGACCCACGTCTGGGCATACCCTTCCCACTTAGGGCGACAAATGCAAAAGAAACAATTGATGGACGGAATGCTGGACAATGCAAACATTCACCCCCAGTCACAAGGATCTGGGTTAAATCCATCATTCTTTTGCTCACCACACCACCCCAGTTTGGACCCAGCCATATGCAAATCAGTCTTGACCCTGTTCCTTGTGGGAACAGTCCAGCCCGAACTGCCAAGCCAGGTCCTCCCTGGACCGGAAACAAGCATCCTAGGACCGGTTTCAGGGCATCACCCTTCTTCAGCCAGGCTAGCTTGAATCCAGTGGTGTAGTGAGCACGGGACCCACGTCTGGGCATACCCTTCCCACTTAGGGCGACAAATGCAAAAGAAACAATTGATGGACGGAATGCTGGACAATGCAAACATTCACCCCCAGTCACAAGGATCTGGGTTAAATCCATCATTCTTTTGCTCACCACACCACCCCAGTTTGGACCCAGCCATATGCAAATCAGTCTTGACCCTGTTCCTTGTGGGAACAGTCCAGCCCGAACTGCCAAGCCAGGTCCTCCCTGGACCGGGAAACAAGCATCCTAGGACCGGGTTTCAGGGCATCACCCTTCTTCAGCCAGGCTAGCTTGAATCCAGTGGTGTAGTGAGCACGGGACCCACGTCTGGGCATACCCTTCCCACTTAGGGCGACAAATGCAAAAGAAACAATTGATGGACGGAATGCTGGACAATGCAAACATTCACCCCCAGTCACAAGGATCTGGGTTAAATCCATCATTCTTTTGCTCACCACACCACCCCAGTTTGGACCCAGCCATATGCAAATCAGTCTTGACCCTGTTCCTTGTGGGAACAGTCCAGCCCGAACTGCCAAGCCAGGTCCTCCTGGACCGGAAACAAGCATCCTAGGACCGGTTTCAGGGCATCACCCTTCTTCAGCCAGGCTAGCTTGAATCCAGTGGTGTAGTGAGCACGGGACCCACGTCTGGGCATACCCTTCCCACTTAGGGCGACAAATGCAAAAGAAACAATTGATGGACGGAATGCTGGACAATGCAAACATTCACCCCCAGTCACAAGGATCTGGGTTAAATCCATCATTCTTTTGCTCACCACACCACCCCAGTTTGGACCCAGCCATATGCAAATCAGTCTTGACCCTGTTCCTCGTGGGAACAGTCCAGCCCGAACTGCCAAGCCAGGTCCTCCCTGGACCGGAAACAAGCATCCTAGGACCGGTTTCAGGGCATCACCCTTCTTCAGCCAGGCTAGCTTGAATCCAGTGGTGTAGTGAGCACGGGACCCACGTCTGGGCATACCCCTTCCCACTTAGGGCGACAAATGCAAAAGAAACAATTGATGGACGGAATGCTGGACAATGCAAACATTCACCCCCAGTCACAAGGATCTGGGTTAAATCCATCATTCTTTTGCTCACCACACCACCCCAGTTTGGACCCAGCCATATGCAAATCAGTCTTGACCCTGTTCCTTGTGGGAACAGTCCAGCCCGAACTGCCAAGCCAGGTCCTCCCTGGACCGGAAACAAGCATCCTAGGACCGGTTTCAGGGCATCACCCTTCTTCAGCCAGGCTAGCTTGAATCCAGTGGTGTAGTGAGCACGGGACCCACGTCTGGGCATACCCTTCCCACTTAGGGCGACAAATGCAAAAGAAACAATTGATGGACGGAATGCTGGACAATGCAAACATTCACCCCCAGTCACAAGGATCTGGGTTAAATCCATCATTCTTTTGCTCACCACACCACCCCAGTTTGGACCCAGCCATATGCAAATCAGTCTTGACCCTGTTCCTTGTGGGAACAGTCCAGCCCGAACTGCCAAGCCAGGTCCTCCCTGGACCGGAAACAAGCATCCTAGGACCGGTTTCAGGGCATCACCCTTCTTCAGCCAGGCTAGCTTGAATCCAGTGGTGTAGTGAGCACGGGACCCACGTCTGGGCATACCCTTCCCACTTAGGGCGACAAATGCAAAAGAAACAATTGATGGACGGAATGCTGGACAATGCAAACATTCACCCCCAGTCACAAGGATCTGGGTTAAATCCATCATTCTTTTGCTCACCACACCACCCCAGTTTGGACCCAGCCATATGCAAATCAGTCTTGACCCTGTTCCTTGTGGGAACAGTCCAGCCCGAACTGCCAAGCCAGGTCCTCCCTGGACCGGAAACAAGCATCCTAGGACCGGTTTCAGGGCATCACCCTTCTTCAGCCAGGCTAGCTTGAATCCAGTGGTGTAGTGAGCACGGGACCCACGTCTGGGCATACCCTTCCCACTTAGGGCGACAAATGCAAAAGAAACAATTGATGGACGGAATGCTGGACAATGCAAACATTCACCCCCAGTCACAAGGATCTGGGTTAAATCCATCATTCTTTTGCTCACCACACCACCCCAGTTTGGACCCAGCCATATGCAAATCAGTCTTGACCCTGTTCCTTGTGGGAACAGTCCAGCCCGAACTGCCAAGCCAGGTCCTCCCTGGACCGGAAACAAGCATCCTAGGACCGGTTTCAGGGCATCACCCTTCTTCAGCCAGGCTAGCTTGAATCCAGTGGTGTAGTGAGCACGGGACCCACGTCTGGGCATACCCTTCCCACTTAGGGCGACAAATGCAAAAGAAACAATTGATGGACGGAATGCTGGACAATGCAAACATTCACCCCCAGTCACAAGGATCTGGGTTAAATCCATCATTCTTTTGCTCACCACACCACCCCAGTTTGGACCCAGCCATATGCAAATCAGTCTTGACCCTGTTCCTTGTGGGAACAGTCCAGCCCGAACTGCCAAGCCAGGTCCTCCCTGGACCGGAAACAAGCATCCTAGGACCGGTTTCAGGGCATCACCCTTCTTCAGCCAGGCTAGCTTGAATCCAGTGGTGTAGTGAGCACGGGACCCACGTCTGGGCATACCCTTCCCACTTAGGGCGACAAATGCAAAAGAAACAATTGCAGTCTTGACCCTGTTCCTTGTGGGAACAGTCCAGCCCGAACTGCCAAGCCAGGTCCTCCCCTGACCGGAAACAAGCATCCTAGGACCGGCTTCAGGGCATCACCCTTCTTCAAGCCAGGCTAGCTTGAATCCAGTGGTGTAGTGAGCATCGGGACCCACGTCTGGGCATACCCTTCCTAACTTAGGCGACAAATGCAAAAAGAAACAATTGATGGACGGAATGCTGGACAATGCAAACATTCACTCCCCAGTCACAAGGATCTGGGGCTAAATCCATCGAGTTCCTTTGCTCACCACACCACCCCAGTTTGGACCCAGCCATATGCAAACTGCGCCTTGACCCTGTTCCTTGTGGGGAACAGTCCAGCCCCGAACTGCCAAGCCAGGTCCTCCCTGGACCGGAAACAAGCATCCTAGGACCGGCTTCAGGGCATCACCCTTCTTCAGCCAGGCTAGCTTGAATCCAGTGGTGTAGTGAGCACGGGACCCACGTCTGGGCATACCCTTCCCACTTAGGGCGACAAATGCAAAGAGAACAATTCGATGGGTCGGAATGCTGGACAATGGCAACATTCACCCCCAGTCACAAGGATCTGGGGTTAAATCCATCATCCTTTGCTCACCACACCACCCCCAGTTTGGCCCCAGCCATATGCAAATCAGCTCCTGACCCTGTTCCTTGTGGGAAACAGTCCAGCCCGAACTGCCAAGCCAGGTCCTCCCTGGACCGAAAACAAGCATCCCTAGGACCGGTTCCCAGGGCATCACCCTTCTTCAGCCAGGCCAGCTTGAATCCAGTGGTGTAGTGAGCACGGGACCCACGTCTGGGCACATGCCCTTCCTACTTAGGCTGACAAATGCAAAAGAAAACAATTGATGGACGGAATGCTGGACAATGCAAGCATTCACTCCCGGGTCACAAGGATCTGGGCTAAATCCATTCATTCTTTTGCTCACCACACCACTCCCAGTTTGGACCCAGCCATATGCAAATCAGTCTCTGACCCCTGTTCCTTGTGGGAACAGTCCAGCCCGAACTGCCAAGCCAGGTCCTCCCTGACCGGAAACAAGCATCCTAGGACCGGTTTCAGGGCATCACCTCTTCTTCAGCCAGCTAGCTTGAATCCAGTGGGGTGGTGGAGCACGGACCCACGTCTGGGCATACCCTTCCCAATTTAGGGCGACACAATGCAAAAGAAACAATTGATGGACGGGAATGCTGGACAATGCAAACATTCACCCCCAGTCACAAGGATCTGGGTTAAATCCATCATTCTTTTGCTCACCACACCACTCCCAGTTTGACCCAGCCATATGCAAATCAGTCTTGACCCTGTTCCTTGTGGAACAGTCCAGCCCGAACTGCCAAGCCAGGTCTCCCTGGACCGGAAACAAGCATCCTAGGACCGGTTTCAGGGCATCACCCCTTCAGCCAGGCTAGCGCTGAATCCAGTGGCGAGTGAGCACGGACCCACGTCTGGGCATACCCTTCCCACTTAGGCGACAAATGCAAAAGAAACAATTGATGGACGGAATGCTGGACATGCAAACATTCACCCCCAGTCACAAGGATCTGGGTTAAATCCATCATTCTTTTGCTCACCACACCACCCCAGTTTGGACCCAGCCATATGCAAATCAGTCTTGACCCTGTTCCTCAGGGGAATAGTCCAGCCCGAACTGCCAAGCCAGGTCCTCCCTGGACCGGAAACAAGCATCCTAGGACCGGTTTCAGGGCATCACCTTCTTCAGCCAGGCTAGCTTGAATCCAGTGGTGTAGTGAGCACGGACCCACGTCTGGGCATACCCTTCCCACTTAGGGCGACAAATGCAAAAGAAACAATTGATGGACGGAATGCTGACAATGCAAACATTCACCCCCAGTCACAAGGATCTGGGTTAAATCCATCATTCTTTTGCTCACCACACCACCCCAGTTTGGACTCCAGCCATATGCAAATCAGTCTTGACCCTGTTCCTGGGGAACAGTCCAGCCCGAACTGCCAAGCCAGGTCCTCCTGGACCGGAAACAAGCATCCAGACCGGTTTCAGGGCATCACCTTCTTCAGCCAGGCCAGCTTGAATCCAGTGTGTAGTGAGTACTCGACCCACGTCTGGGCATACCCTCCCACTCTTAGGGCGACAAATGCAAAGAAACAATTGGTGGACGGAATGCTGGACAATGCAACATTCACCCCAGTCACAAGGATCTGGGTTAAACGATCATTCCTTTGCTCACCACACCACCCCAGTTTGGACCCAGCCATATGCAAATCAGTCTTGACCCTGTTCCTTGTGGAACAGTCCAGCCCGAACTGCCAAGCCAGGTCCTCTGACCGAAACAAGCATCCAGGGACCGGTTTCCGAGGGCATCACCCTTCTTCAGCCAGGCTAGCTTGAATCCAGTGGTGTAGTGAGCACGGACCCACGTCTGGCATACCCTTCCACTTAGGCGACAAATGCAAAGAAACAATTGATGGACGGAATGCTGGACAATGCAAGCATTCACCCCCAGTCAGCTGTGGATCTGGGTTAAATCCATCATTCATCTGCTCACTACACCACCCCAGTTTGGACTGCCGCCATATGCAAATCAGTCTTGACCCTGTTCTCAGGGGAACAGTCCACTCGAACTGCCAGGCCAGGTCCTCCCTGACCGAAACAAGCATCCTAGGGACCGGTTTCCAGGGCATCACTTCTTCTTCAGCCAGGCTAGCTTGAAACCAGTGGTGTAGTGAGCACGGACCCACGTCTGGGCATACCCTCCCACTTAGGGCGACAAATGCAAAAGAAACAATTGATGGACGGAATGCTGACAATGCAACATTCACCCCCAGTCACAAGGATCCGGGTTAAATCCATCATTCTCTTGCTCTACCACACTCACCCCCTAGTTTGGACTCCAGCCATATGCAAATCAGTCTTGACCCTGTTCCTTGTGGGAACAGTCCAGCCCGAACTGCCAGCCGGTCCTCCTGGACCGAAACAAGCATCCCAGGACCGCTCAGGGCATCACCCTTCTTCAGCCAGGCTAGCTTGAATCCAGTGGTGTAGTGAGCACGGGACCTCGCGCCTGGGCATACCATTCACTTAGGACTACAAATGCAAAGAGACAATTGATGGACGGAATGCTGGACAATGCAAACATTCACCCCCAGTCACAAGGATCTGGTTAAATCCATCATCCTTTTGCTCACACACCACCCAGTTTGACCTAGCCATAGTAAATCAGTCTCTGACCCTGTTCCTCGTGGGAACAGTCCAGCCCGAACTGCCGCCAGGTCCTCCTGGACGGAAACAAGCATCCTAGGACCGGCTCTAGGGCATCACCTTTCTTCAGCCAGGCTAGCTTGAATCCAGTGGTGTAGTGAGCACGGGACCCACGTCTGGGCATACCTTCCCACTTAGGCTACAAATGCAAAAGAAACAATTGATGGACGGAATGCTGACAATGCAAACATTCACCCCCAGTCACAAGGATCTGGGTTAAACCCATCATTCTTTTGCTCACTACACCACCCTGTTCTGGACCCAGCCATATGCAAATCAGTCTCTGACCCTGTTCCTTGTGGGAACAGTCCAGCCCGAACTGCCAGCCAGGTCCTCCCTGGACCGGAAACAAGCATCCTAGGACCTGGTTTCAGGGCATCACCTTCTTCAGCCAGGCTAGCCTGAATCCAGTGGTGGGTGAGCACGGACCCACGTCTGGGCATACTCCTTCCCACTTAGGCTATTAAAATGCAAAGAAACAATTGATGGACGGAATGCTGACAATGCAAACATCTCACCCCCAGTCACAAGGATCTGGGTTAAATCCATCATTCTTTTGCTCACCACACCACCCCAGTTTGGACCCAGCCATATGCAAATCAGTCTTGACCCTGTTCAGGGAACAGTCCAGCCCGAACTGCCAAGCCAGGTCCTCCTGACCGGAAACAAGCATCCTAGGACCGGTTTCAGGGCATCACCCTTCTTCAGCCAGGCTAGCTTGAATCCAGTGGTGTAGTGAGCACGGACCCACGCTGGGATACCCTTCCCACTTAGGCGACAAATGCAAAGAAACAATTGATGGACGGAATGCTGACAATGCAAATATTCACCCCCAGTCACAAGGATCTGGGTTAAATCCATCATTCTTTTGCTCACCACACCACCCCAGTTTGGACTCCAGCCATATGCAAACTGCGGTTCTGACCCTGTTCCTCGTGGGAACAGTCCAGCCCGAACTGCCAAGCCAGGTCCTCCCTGGACCGGAAACAAGCATCCTAGGACCGGCTCTGTGGGCATCACCCTTCTTCAGCCAGGCTAGCTTGAATCCAGTGGTGCAGTGAGACGGGACCCACGCGGCATACCCTTCCCACTTAGGCGACAAATGCAAAGAAACAATTGATGGACTGAATGCTGGACAATGCAACATTCACCCCCAGTCACAAGGATCTGTTAAACCCATCATTCTTTTGCTCACCACACCACCCCAGTTTGGACCCAGCCAGAGCAAATCAGTCTTGACCCTGTTCCTTGTGGGAACAGTCCAGCCCGAACTGCCAAGCCAGGTCCTCCCTGGACCGGAAACAAGCATCCTAGGACCGGTTTCAGGGCATCACCCTTCTTCAGCCAGGCTCAGCTTGAATCCAGTGGTGTAGTGAGCACGGGACCCACGTCAAGCATACCCTTCCCACTTAGGCGACAAATGCAAAAGAAACAATTGATGGACGGAATGCTGACAATGCAAACATTCACCCCCAGTCACAAGGATCTGGTTAAATCCATCATTCTTTTGCTCACCACACCACCCCAGTTTGGACCTTGGCCATATGCAATCAGTCTTGACCCTGTTCCCTGTGGGAAGAACAGTCCAGCCCGAACTGCCAAGCCAGGTCCTCCCTGGACCGGAAACAAGCATCCTAGGACCGGTTTCAGGGCATCACCCTTCTTCAGCCAGGCTAGCTTGAATCCAGTGGTGTAGGTCCTAGGATGCTTGTTTCCAGTCCAGGGAGGACCTGGCTTGGCAGTTCGGGCTGGACTGTTCCCATGAGGCACAGGGTCAAGACTGATTTGCATATGGCTGGGTTCAAACTGGAATGGCATGGTGAGCAAAAAAACGATGGATTTAGGCCCAGATCTCTGTACTGGGGTGAATGTATGACATTGTTCTGCATTCTGTCCATCAACTGTTGTTTTTGCATTTGTCACCCCGAGTGGGACGGGTATGCCCAGACGTGGGTCCCGTGTTCTCCATGCCACTGGAATCAAGCTATCCTGGCTGAAGAGGGGTGAAACCCCGAAACCGGTCCTAGGATGCTTGTTTCCAGTCCAGGGAGGACCTGGCTTGGCAGTTCGGGCTGGACTGTTCCCATGAGGCACAGGGTCAAGACTGATTTGCATATGGCTGGGTTCAAACTGGAATGGCATGGTGAGCAAAAAAACGATGGATTTAGGCCCAGATCTCTGTACTGGGGTGAATGTATGACATTGTTCTGCATTCTGTCCATCAACTGTTGTTTTTGCATTTGTCACCCCGAGTGGGACGGGTATGCCCAGACGTGGGTCCCGTGTTCTCCATGCCACTGGAATCAAGCTATCCTGGCTGAAGAGGGGTGAAACCCCGAAACCGGTCCTAGGATGCTTGTTTCCAGTCCAGGGAGGACCTGGCTTGGCAGTTCGGGCTGGACTGTTCCCATGAGGCACAGGGTCAAGACTGATTTGCATATGGCTGGGTTCAAACTGGAATGGCATGGTGAGCAAAAAAACGATGGATTTAGGCCCAGATCTCTGTACTGGGGTGAATGTATGACATTGTTCTGCATTCTGTCCATCAACTGTTGTTTTTGCATTTGTCACCCCGAGTGGGACGGGTATGCCCAGACGTGGGTCCCGTGCTTCTCCATGCCACTGGAATCAAGCTATCCTGGCTGAAGAGGGGTGAAACCCCGAAACCGGTCCTAGGATGCTTGTTTCCAGTCCAGGGAGGACCTGGCTTGGCAGTTCGGGCTGGACTGTTCCCATGAGGCACAGGGTCAAGACTGATTTGCATATGGCTGGGTTCAAACTGGAATGGCATGGTGAGCAAAAAACGATGGATTTAGGCCCAGATCTCTGTACTGGGGTGAATGTATGACATTGTTCTGCATTCTGTCCATCAACTGTTGTTTTTGCATTTGTCACCCCGAGTGGGACGGGTATGCCCAGACGTGGGTCCCGTGCTCTCCATGCCACTGGAATCAAGCTATCCTGGCTGAAGAGGGGTGAAACCCCGAAACCGGTCCTAGGATGCTTGTTTCCAGTCCAGGGAGGACCTGGCTTGGCAGTTCGGGCTGGACTGTTCCCATGAGGCACAGGGTCAAGACTGATTTGCATATGGCTGGGTTCAAACTGGAATGGCATGGTGAGCAAAAAAACGATGGATTTAGGCCCAGATCTCTGTACTGGGGTGAATGTATGACATTGTTCTGCATTCTGTCCATCAACTGTTGTTTTTGCATTTGTCACCCCGAGTGGGACGGGTATGCCCAGACGTGGGTCCCGTGCTCTCCATGCCACTGGAATCAAGCTATCCTGGCTGAAGAGGGGTGAAACCCCGAAACCGGTCCTAGGATGCTTGTTTCCAGTCCAGGGAGGACCTGGCTTGGCAGTTCGGGCTGGACTGTTCCCATGAGGCACAGGGTCAAGACTGATTTGCATATGGCTGGGTTCAAACTGGAATGGCATGGTGAGCAAAAAACGATGGATTTAGGCCCAGATCTCTGTACTGGGGTGAATGTATGACATTGTTCTGCATTCTGTCCATCAACTGTTGTTTTTGCATTTGTCACCCCGAGTGGGACGGGTATGCCCAGACGTGGGTCCCGTGTTCTCCATGCCACTGGAATCAAGCTATCCTGGCTGAAGAGGGGTGAAACCCCGAAACCGGTCCTAGGATGCTTGTTTCCAGTCCAGGGAGGACCTGGCTTGGCAGTTCGGGCTGGACTGTTCCCATGAGGCACAGGGTCAAGACTGATTTGCATATGGCTGGGTTCAAACTGGAATGGCATGGTGAGCAAAAAACGATGGATTTAGGCCCAGATCTCTGTACTGGGGTGAATGTATGACATTGTTCTGCATTCTGTCCATCAACTGTTGTTTTTGCATTTGTCACCCCGAGTGGGACGGGTATGCCCAGACGTGGGTCCCGTGTTCTCCATGCCACTGGAATCAAGCTATCCTGGCTGAAGAGGGGTGAAACCCCGAAACCGGTCCTAGGATGCTTGTTTCCAGTCCAGGGAGGACCTGGCTTGGCAGTTCGGGCTGGACTGTTCCCATGAGGCACAGGGTCAAGACTGATTTGCATATGGCTGGGTTCAAACTGGAATGGCATGGTGAGCAAAAAACGATGGATTTAGGCCCAGATCTCTGTACTGGGGTGAATGTATGACATTGTTCTGCATTCTGTCCATCAACTGTTGTTTTTGCATTTGTCACCCCGAGTGGGACGGGTATGCCCAGACGTGGGTCCCGTGCTTCTCCATGCCACTGGAATCAAGCTATCCTGGCTGAAGAGGGGTGAAACCCCGAAACCGGTCCTAGGATGCTTGTTTCCAGTCCAGGGAGGACCTGGCTTGGCAGTTCGGGCTGGACTGTTCCCATGAGGCACAGGGTCAAGACTGATTTGCATATGGCTGGGTTCAAACTGGAATGGCATGGTGAGCAAAAAAACGATGGATTTAGGCCCAGATCTCTGTACTGGGGTGAATGTATGACATTGTTCTGCATTCTGTCCATCAACTGTTGTTTTTGCATTTGTCACCCCGAGTGGGACGGGTATGCCCAGACGTGGGTCCCGTGTTCTCCATGCCACTGGAATCAAGCTATCCTGGCTGAAGAGGGGTGAAACCCCGAAACCGGTCCTAGGATGCTTGTTTCCAGTCCAGGGAGGACCTGGCTTGGCAGTTCGGGCTGGACTGTTCCCATGAGGCACAGGGTCAAGACTGATTTGCATATGGCTGGGTTCAAACTGGAATGGCATGGTGAGCAAAAAAACGATGGATTTAGGCCCAGATCTCTGTACTGGGGTGAATGTATGACATTGTTCTGCATTCTGTCCATCAACTGTTGTTTTTGCATTTGTCACCCCGAGTGGGACGGGTATGCCCAGACGTGGGTCCCGTGCTCTCCATGCCACTGGAATCAAGCTATCCTGGCTGAAGAGGGGTGAAACCCCGAAACCGGTCCTAGGATGCTTGTTTCCAGTCCAGGGAGGACCTGGCTTGGCAGTTCGGGCTGGACTGTTCCCATGAGGCACAGGGTCAAGACTGATTTGCATATGGCTGGGTTCAAACTGGAATGGCATGGTGAGCAAAAACGATGGATTTAGGCCCAGATCTCTGTACTGGGGTGAATGTATGACATTGTTCTGCATTCTGTCCATCAACTGTTGTTTTTGCATTTGTCACCCCGAGTGGGACGGGTATGCCCAGACGTGGGTCCCGTGCTCTCCATGCCACTGGAATCAAGCTATCCTGGCTGAAGAGGGGTGAAACCCCGAAACCGGTCCTAGGATGCTTGTTTCCAGTCCAGGGAGGACCTGGCTTGGCAGTTCGGGCTGGACTGTTCCCATGAGGCACAGGGTCAAGACTGATTTGCATATGGCTGGGTTCAAACTGGAATGGCATGGTGAGCAAAAAAACGATGGATTTAGGCCCAGATCTCTGTACTGGGGTGAATGTATGACATTGTTCTGCATTCTGTCCATCAACTGTTGTTTTTGCATTTGTCACCCCGAGTGGGACGGGTATGCCCAGACGTGGGTCCCGTGTTCTCCATGCCACTGGAATCAAGCTATCCTGGCTGAAGAGGGGTGAAACCCCGAAACCGGTCCTAGGATGCTTGTTTCCAGTCCAGGGAGGACCTGGCTTGGCAGTTCGGGCTGGACTGTTCCCATGAGGCACAGGGTCAAGACTGATTTGCATATGGCTGGGTTCAAACTGGAATGGCATGGTGAGCAAAAAAACGATGGATTTAGGCCCAGATCTCTGTACTGGGGTGAATGTATGACATTGTTCTGCATTCTGTCCATCAACTGTTGTTTTTGCATTTGTCACCCCGAGTGGGACGGGTATGCCCAGACGTGGGTCCCGTGTTCTCCATGCCACTGGAATCAAGCTATCCTGGCTGAAGAGGGGTGAAACCCCGAAACCGGTCCTAGGATGCTTGTTTCCAGTCCAGGGAGGACCTGGCTTGGCAGTTCGGGCTGGACTGTTCCCATGAGGCACAGGGTCAAGACTGATTTGCATATGGCTGGGTTCAAACTGGAATGGCATGGTGAGCAAAAAAACGATGGATTTAGGCCCAGATCTCTGTACTGGGGTGAATGTATGACATTGTTCTGCATTCTGTCCATCAACTGTTGTTTTTGCATTTGTCACCCCGAGTGGGACGGGTATGCCCAGACGTGGGTCCCGTGCTTCTCCATGCCACTGGAATCAAGCTATCCTGGCTGAAGAGGGGTGAAACCCCGAAACCGGTCCTAGGATGCTTGTTTCCAGTCCAGGGAGGACCTGGCTTGGCAGTTCGGGCTGGACTGTTCCCATGAGGCACAGGGTCAAGACTGATTTGCATATGGCTGGGTTCAAACTGGAATGGCATGGTGAGCAAAAAACGATGGATTTAGGCCCAGATCTCTGTACTGGGGTGAATGTATGACATTGTTCTGCATTCTGTCCATCAACTGTTGTTTTTGCATTTGTCACCCCGAGTGGGAAGGGTATGCCCAGACGTGGGTCCCGTGTTCTCCATGCCACTGGAATCAAGCTATCCTGGCTGAAGAGGGGTGAAACCCCGAAACCGGTCCTAGGATGCTTGTTTCCAGTCCAGGGAGGACCTGGCTTGGCAGTTCGGGCTGGACTGTTCCCATGAGGCACAGGGTCAAGACTGATTTGCATATGGCTGGGTTCAAACTGGAATGGCATGGTGAGCAAAAAAACGATGGATTTAGGCCCAGATCTCTGTACTGGGGTGAATGTATGACATTGTTCTGCATTCTGTCCATCAACTGTTGTTTTTGCATTTGTCACCCCGAGTGGGAAGGGTATGCCCAGACGTGGGTCCCGTGTTCTCCATGCCACTGGAATCAAGCTATCCTGGCTGAAGAGGGGTGAAACCCCGAAACCGGTCCTAGGATGCTTGTTTCCAGTCCAGGGAGGACCTGGCTTGGCAGTTCGGGCTGGACTGTTCCCATGAGGCACAGGGTCAAGACTGATTTGCATATGGCTGGGTTCAAACTGGAATGGCATGGTGAGCAAAAAAACGATGGATTTAGGCCCAGATCTCTGTACTGGGGTGAATGTATGACATTGTTCTGCATTCTGTCCATCAACTGTTGTTTTTGCATTTGTCACCCCGAGTGGGACGGGTATGCCCAGACGTGGGTCCCGTGCTCTCCATGCCACTGGAATCAAGCTATCCTGGCTGAAGAGGGGTGAAACCCCGAAACCGGTCCTAGGATGCTTGTTTCCAGTCCAGGGAGGACCTGGCTTGGCAGTTCGGGCTGGACTGTTCCCATGAGGCACAGGGTCAAGACTGATTTGCATATGGCTGGGTTCAAACTGGAATGGCATGGTGAGCAAAAAAACGATGGATTTAGGCCCAGATCTCTGTACTGGGGTGAATGTATGACATTGTTCTGCATTCTGTCCATCAACTGTTGTTTTTGCATTTGTCACCCCGAGTGGGAAGGGTATGCCCAGACGTGGGTCCCGTGTCTCTCCATGCCACTGGAATCAAGCTATCCTGGCTGAAGAGGGGTGAAACCCCGAAACCGGTCCTAGGATGCTTGTTTCCAGTCCAGGGAGGACCTGGCTTGGCAGTTCGGGCTGGACTGTTCCCATGAGGCACAGGGTCAAGACTGATTTGCATATGGCTGGGTTCAAACTGGAATGGCATGGTGAGCAAAAAAACGATGGATTTAGGCCCAGATCTCTGTACTGGGGTGAATGTATGACATTGTTCTGCATTCTGTCCATCAACTGTTGTTTTTGCATTTGTCACCCCGAGTGGGAAGGGTATGCCCAGACGTGGGTCCCGTGCTCTCCATGCCACTGGAATCAAGCTATCCTGGCTGAAGAGGGGTGAAACCCCGAAACCGGTCCTAGGATGCTTGTTTCCAGTCCAGGGAGGACCTGGCTTGGCAGTTCGGGCTGGACTGTTCCCATGAGGCACAGGGTCAAGACTGATTTGCATATGGCTGGGTTCAAACTGGAATGGCATGGTGAGCAAAAAAACGATGGATTTAGGCCCAGATCTCTGTACTGGGGTGAATGTATGACATTGTTCTGCATTCTGTCCATCAACTGTTGTTTTTGCATTTGTCACCCCGAGTGGGAAGGGTATGCCCAGACGTGGGTCCCGTGTTCTCCATGCCACTGGAATCAAGCTATCCTGGCTGAAGAGGGGTGAAACCCCGAAACCGGTCCTAGGATGCTTGTTTCCAGTCCAGGGAGGACCTGGCTTGGCAGTTCGGGCTGGACTGTTCCCATGAGGCACAGGGTCAAGACTGATTTGCATATGGCTGGGTTCAAACTGGAATGGCATGGTGAGCAAAAAAACGATGGATTTAGGCCCAGATCTCTGTACTGGGGTGAATGTATGACATTGTTCTGCATTCTGTCCATCAACTGTTGTTTTTGCATTTGTCACCCCGAGTGGGAAGGGTATGCCCAGACGTGGGTCCCGTGCTCTCCATGCCACTGGAATCAAGCTATCCTGGCTGAAGAGGGGTGAAACCCCGAAACCGGTCCTAGGATGCTTGTTTCCAGTCCAGGGAGGACCTGGCTTGGCAGTTCGGGCTGGACTGTTCCCATGAGGCACAGGGTCAAGACTGATTTGCATATGGCTGGGTTCAAACTGGAATGGCATGGTGAGCAAAAAAACGATGGATTTAGGCCCAGATCTCTGTACTGGGGTGAATGTATGACATTGTTCTGCATTCTGTCCATCAACTGTTGTTTTTGCATTTGTCACCCCGAGTGGGAAGGGTATGCCCAGACGTGGGTCCCGTGCTCTCCATGCCACTGGAATCAAGCTATCCTGGCTGAAGAGGGGTGAAACCCCGAAACCGGTCCTAGGATGCTTGTTTCCAGTCCAGGGAGGACCTGGCTTGGCAGTTCGGGCTGGACTGTTCCCATGAGGCACAGGGTCAAGACTGATTTGCATATGGCTGGGTTCAAACTGGAATGGCATGGTGAGCAAAAAAACGATGGATTTAGGCCCAGATCTCTGTACTGGGGTGAATGTATGACATTGTTCTGCATTCTGTCCATCAACTGTTGTTTTTGCATTTGTCACCCCGAGTGGGAAGGGTATGCCCAGACGTGGGTCCCGTGCTCTCCATGCCACTGGAATCAAGCTATCCTGGCTGAAGAGGGGTGAAACCCCGAAACCGGTCCTAGGATGCTTGTTTCCAGTCCAGGGAGGACCTGGCTTGGCAGTTCGGGCTGGACTGTTCCCATGAGGCACAGGGTCAAGACTGATTTGCATATGGCTGGGTTCAAACTGGAATGGCATGGTGAGCAAAAAACGATGGATTTAGGCCCAGATCTCTGTACTGGGGTGAATGTATGACATTGTTCTGCATTCTGTCCATCAACTGTTGTTTTTGCATTTGTCACCCCGAGTGGGAAGGGTATGCCCAGACGTGGGTCCCGTGTTCTCCATGCCACTGGAATCAAGCTATCCTGGCTGAAGAGGGGTGAAACCCCGAAACCGGTCCTAGGATGCTTGTTTCCAGTCCAGGGAGGACCTGGCTTGGCAGTTCGGGCTGGACTGTTCCCATGAGGCACAGGGTCAAGACTGATTTGCATATGGCTGGGTTCAAACTGGAATGGCATGGTGAGCAAAAAAACGATGGATTTAGGCCCAGATCTCTGTACTGGGGTGAATGTATGACATTGTTCTGCATTCTGTCCATCAACTGTTGTTTTTGCATTTGTCACCCCGAGTGGGAAGGGTATGCCCAGACGTGGGTCCCGTGTTCTCCATGCCACTGGAATCAAGCTATCCTGGCTGAAGAGGGGTGAAACCCCGAAACCGGTCCTAGGATGCTTGTTTCCAGTCCAGGGAGGACCTGGCTTGGCAGTTCGGGCTGGACTGTTCCCATGAGGCACAGGGTCAAGACTGATTTGCATATGGCTGGGTTCAAACTGGAATGGCATGGTGAGCAAAAAAACGATGGATTTAGGCCCAGATCTCTGTACTGGGGTGAATGTATGACATTGTTCTGCATTCTGTCCATCAACTGTTGTTTTTGCATTTGTCACCCCGAGTGGGAAGGGTATGCCCAGACGTGGGTCCCGTGTTCTCCATGCCACTGGAATCAAGCTATCCTGGCTGAAGAGGGGTGAAACCCCGAAACCGGTCCTAGGATGCTTGTTTCCAGTCCAGGGAGGACCTGGCTTGGCAGTTCGGGCTGGACTGTTCCCATGAGGCACAGGGTCAAGACTGATTTGCATATGGCTGGGTTCAAACTGGAATGGCATGGTGAGCAAAAAACGATGGATTTAGGCCCAGATCTCTGTACTGGGGTGAATGTATGACATTGTTCTGCATTCTGTCCATCAACTGTTGTTTTTGCATTTGTCACCCCGAGTGGGAAGGGTATGCCCAGACGTGGGTCCCGTGTTCTCCATGCCACTGGAATCAAGCTATCCTGGCTGAAGAGGGGTGAAACCCCGAAACCGGTCCTAGGATGCTTGTTTCCAGTCCAGGGAGGACCTGGCTTGGCAGTTCGGGCTGGACTGTTCCCATGAGGCACAGGGTCAAGACTGATTTGCATATGGCTGGGTTCAAACTGGAATGGCATGGTGAGCAAAAAAACGATGGATTTAGGCCCAGATCTCTGTACTGGGGTGAATGTATGACATTGTTCTGCATTCTGTCCATCAACTGTTGTTTTTGCATTTGTCACCCCGAGTGGGAAGGGTATGCCCAGACGTGGGTCCCGTGTTCTCCATGCCACTGGAATCAAGCTATCCTGGCTGAAGAGGGGTGAAACCCCGAAACCGGTCCTAGGATGCTTGTTTCCAGTCCAGGGAGGACCTGGCTTGGCAGTTCGGGCTGGACTGTTCCCATGAGGCACAGGGTCAAGACTGATTTGCATATGGCTGGGTTCAAACTGGAATGGCATGGTGAGCAAAAAACGATGGATTTAGGCCCAGATCTCTGTACTGGGGTGAATGTATGACATTGTTCTGCATTCTGTCCATCAACTGTTGTTTTTGCATTTGTCACCCCGAGTGGGAAGGGTATGCCCAGACGTGGGTCCCGTGTTCTCCATGCCACTGGAATCAAGCTATCCTGGCTGAAGAGGGGTGAAACCCCGAAACCGGTCCTAGGATGCTTGTTTCCAGTCCAGGGAGGACCTGGCTTGGCAGTTCGGGCTGGACTGTTCCCATGAGGCACAGGGTCAAGACTGATTTGCATATGGCTGGGTTCAAACTGGAATGGCATGGTGAGCAAAAAAACGATGGATTTAGGCCCAGATCTCTGTACTGGGGTGAATGTATGACATTGTTCTGCATTCTGTCCATCAACTGTTGTTTTTGCATTTGTCACCCCGAGTGGGAAGGGTATGCCCAGACGTGGGTCCCGTGCTCTCCATGCCACTGGAATCAAGCTATCCTGGCTGAAGAGGGGTGAAACCCCGAAACCGGTCCTAGGATGCTTGTTTCCAGTCCAGGGAGGACCTGGCTTGGCAGTTCGGGCTGGACTGTTCCCATGAGGCACAGGGTCAAGACTGATTTGCATATGGCTGGGTTCAAACTGGAATGGCATGGTGAGCAAAAAAACGATGGATTTAGGCCCAGATCTCTGTACTGGGGTGAATGTATGACATTGTTCTGCATTCTGTCCATCAACTGTTGTTTTTGCATTTGTCACCCCGAGTGGGAAGGGTATGCCCAGACGTGGGTCCCGTGTTCTCCATGCCACTGGAATCAAGCTATCCTGGCTGAAGAGGGGTGAAACCCCGAAACCGGTCCTAGGATGCTTGTTTCCAGTCCAGGGAGGACCTGGCTTGGCAGTTCGGGCTGGACTGTTCCCATGAGGCACAGGGTCAAGACTGATTTGCATATGGCTGGGTTCAAACTGGAATGGCATGGTGAGCAAAAAACGATGGATTTAGGCCCAGATCTCTGTACTGGGGTGAATGTATGACATTGTTCTGCATTCTGTCCATCAACTGTTGTTTTTGCATTTGTCACCCCGAGTGGGAAGGGTATGCCCAGACGTGGGTCCCGTGTTCTCCATGCCACTGGAATCAAGCTATCCTGGCTGAAGAGGGGTGAAACCCCGAAACCGGTCCTAGGATGCTTGTTTCCAGTCCAGGGAGGACCTGGCTTGGCAGTTCGGGCTGGACTGTTCCCATGAGGCACAGGGTCAAGACTGATTTGCATATGGCTGGGTTCAAACTGGAATGGCATGGTGAGCAAAAAAACGATGGATTTAGGCCCAGATCTCTGTACTGGGGTGAATGTATGACATTGTTCTGCATTCTGTCCATCAACTGTTGTTTTTGCATTTGTCACCCCGAGTGGGAAGGGTATGCCCAGACGTGGGTCCCGTGTTCTCCATGCCACTGGAATCAAGCTATCCTGGCTGAAGAGGGGTGAAACCCCGAAACCGGTCCTAGGATGCTTGTTTCCAGTCCAGGGAGGACCTGGCTTGGCAGTTCGGGCTGGACTGTTCCCATGAGGCACAGGGTCAAGACTGATTTGCATATGGCTGGGTTCAAACTGGAATGGCATGGTGAGCAAAAAAACGATGGATTTAGGCCCAGATCTCTGTACTGGGGTGAATGTATGACATTGTTCTGCATTCTGTCCATCAACTGTTGTTTTTGCATTTGTCACCCCGAGTGGGAAGGGTATGCCCAGACGTGGGTCCCGTGTTCTCCATGCCACTGGAATCAAGCTATCCTGGCTGAAGAGGGGTGAAACCCCGAAACCGGTCCTAGGATGCTTGTTTCCAGTCCAGGGAGGACCTGGCTTGGCAGTTCGGGCTGGACTGTTCCCATGAGGCACAGGGTCAAGACTGATTTGCATATGGCTGGGTTCAAACTGGAATGGCATGGTGAGCAAAAAAACGATGGATTTAGGCCCAGATCTCTGTACTGGGGTGAATGTATGACATTGTTCTGCATTCTGTCCATCAACTGTTGTTTTTGCATTTGTCACCCCGAGTGGGAAGGGTATGCCCAGACGTGGGTCCCGTGCTCTCCATGCCACTGGAATCAAGCTATCCTGGCTGAAGAGGGGTGAAACCCCGAAACCGGTCCTAGGATGCTTGTTTCCAGTCCAGGGAGGACCTGGCTTGGCAGTTCGGGCTGGACTGTTCCCATGAGGCACAGGGTCAAGACTGATTTGCATATGGCTGGGTTCAAACTGGAATGGCATGGTGAGCAAAAAAACGATGGATTTAGGCCCAGATCTCTGTACTGGGGTGAATGTATGACATTGTTCTGCATTCTGTCCATCAACTGTTGTTTTTGCATTTGTCACCCCGAGTGGGAAGGGTATGCCCAGACGTGGGTCCCGTGTTCTCCATGCCACTGGAATCAAGCTATCCTGGCTGAAGAGGGGTGAAACCCCGAAACCGGTCCTAGGATGCTTGTTTCCAGTCCAGGGAGGACCTGGCTTGGCAGTTCGGGCTGGACTGTTCCCATGAGGCACAGGGTCAAGACTGATTTGCATATGGCTGGGTTCAAACTGGAATGGCATGGTGAGCAAAAAAACGATGGATTTAGGCCCAGATCTCTGTACTGGGGTGAATGTATGACATTGTTCTGCATTCTGTCCATCAACTGTTGTTTTTGCATTTGTCACCCCGAGTGGGAAGGGTATGCCCAGACGTGGGTCCCGTGTTCTCCATGCCACTGGAATCAAGCTATCCTGGCTGAAGAGGGGTGAAACCCCGAAACCGGTCCTAGGATGCTTGTTTCCAGTCCAGGGAGGACCTGGCTTGGCAGTTCGGGCTGGACTGTTCCCATGAGGCACAGGGTCAAGACTGATTTGCATATGGCTGGGTTCAAACTGGAATGGCATGGTGAGCAAAAAAACGATGGATTTAGGCCCAGATCTCTGTACTGGGGTGAATGTATGACATTGTTCTGCATTCTGTCCATCAACTGTTGTTTTTGCATTTGTCACCCCGAGTGGGAAGGGTATGCCCAGACGTGGGTCCCGTGTTCTCCATGCCACTGGAATCAAGCTATCCTGGCTGAAGAGGGGTGAAACCCCGAAACCGGTCCTAGGATGCTTGTTTCCAGTCCAGGGAGGACCTGGCTTGGCAGTTCGGGCTGGACTGTTCCCATGAGGCACAGGGTCAAGACTGATTTGCATATGGCTGGGTTCAAACTGGAATGGCATGGTGAGCAAAAAACGATGGATTTAGGCCCAGATCTCTGTACTGGGGTGAATGTATGACATTGTTCTGCATTCTGTCCATCAACTGTTGTTTTTGCATTTGTCACCCCGAGTGGGAAGGGTATGCCCAGACGTGGGTCCCGTGCTCTCCATGCCACTGGAATCAAGCTATCCTGGCTGAAGAGGGGTGAAACCCCGAAACCGGTCCTAGGATGCTTGTTTCCAGTCCAGGGAGGACCTGGCTTGGCAGTTCGGGCTGGACTGTTCCCATGAGGCACAGGGTCAAGACTGATTTGCATATGGCTGGGTTCAAACTGGAATGGCATGGTGAGCAAAAAAACGATGGATTTAGGCCCAGATCTCTGTACTGGGGTGAATGTATGACATTGTTCTGCATTCTGTCCATCAACTGTTGTTTTTGCATTTGTCACCCCGAGTGGGACGGGTATGCCCAGACGTGGGTCCCGTGTTCTCCATGCCACTGGAATCAAGCTATCCTGGCTGAAGAGGGGTGAAACCCCGAAACCGGTCCTAGGATGCTTGTTTCCAGTCCAGGGAGGACCTGGCTTGGCAGTTCGGGCTGGACTGTTCCCATGAGGCACAGGGTCAAGACTGATTTGCATATGGCTGGGTTCAAACTGGAATGGCATGGTGAGCAAAAAACGATGGATTTAGGCCCAGATCTCTGTACTGGGGTGAATGTATGACATTGTTCTGCATTCTGTCCATCAACTGTTGTTTTTGCATTTGTCACCCCGAGTGGGACGGGTATGCCCAGACGTGGGTCCCGTGTTCTCCATGCCACTGGAATCAAGCTATCCTGGCTGAAGAGGGGTGAAACCCCGAAACCGGTCCTAGGATGCTTGTTTCCAGTCCAGGGAGGACCTGGCTTGGCAGTTCGGGCTGGACTGTTCCCATGAGGCACAGGGTCAAGACTGATTTGCATATGGCTGGGTTCAAACTGGAATGGCATGGTGAGCAAAAAAACGATGGATTTAGGCCCAGATCTCTGTACTGGGGTGAATGTATGACATTGTTCTGCATTCTGTCCATCAACTGTTGTTTTTGCATTTGTCACCCCGAGTGGGACGGGTATGCCCAGACGTGGGTCCCGTGTTCTCCATGCCACTGGAATCAAGCTATCCTGGCTGAAGAGGGGTGAAACCCCGAAACCGGTCCTAGGATGCTTGTTTCCAGTCCAGGGAGGACCTGGCTTGGCAGTTCGGGCTGGACTGTTCCCATGAGGCACAGGGTCAAGACTGATTTGCATATGGCTGGGTTCAAACTGGAATGGCATGGTGAGCAAAAAACGATGGATTTAGGCCCAGATCTCTGTACTGGGGTGAATGTATGACATTGTTCTGCATTCTGTCCATCAACTGTTGTTTTTGCATTTGTCACCCCGAGTGGGACGGGTATGCCCAGACGTGGGTCCCGTGTTCTCCATGCCACTGGAATCAAGCTATCCTGGCTGAAGAGGGGTGAAACCCCGAAACCGGTCCTAGGATGCTTGTTTCCAGTCCAGGGAGGACCTGGCTTGGCAGTTCGGGCTGGACTGTTCCCATGAGGCACAGGGTCAAGACTGATTTGCATATGGCTGGGTTCAAACTGGAATGGCATGGTGAGCAAAAAACGATGGATTTAGGCCCAGATCTCTGTACTGGGGTGAATGTATGACATTGTTCTGCATTCTGTCCATCAACTGTTGTTTTTGCATTTGTCACCCCGAGTGGGACGGGTATGCCCAGACGTGGGTCCCGTGTTCTCCATGCCACTGGAATCAAGCTATCCTGGCTGAAGAGGGGTGAAACCCCGAAACCGGTCCTAGGATGCTTGTTTCCAGTCCAGGGAGGACCTGGCTTGGCAGTTCGGGCTGGACTGTTCCCATGAGGCACAGGGTCAAGACTGATTTGCATATGGCTGGGTTCAAACTGGAATGGCATGGTGAGCAAAAAAACGATGGATTTAGGCCCAGATCTCTGTACTGGGGTGAATGTATGACATTGTTCTGCATTCTGTCCATCAACTGTTGTTTTTGCATTTGTCACCCCGAGTGGGAAGGGTATGCCCAGACGTGGGTCCCGTGTTCTCCATGCCACTGGAATCAAGCTATCCTGGCTGAAGAGGGGTGAAACCCCGAAACCGGTCCTAGGATGCTTGTTTCCAGTCCAGGGAGGACCTGGCTTGGCAGTTCGGGCTGGACTGTTCCCATGAGGCACAGGGTCAAGACTGATTTGCATATGGCTGGGTTCAAACTGGAATGGCATGGTGAGCAAAAAAACGATGGATTTAGGCCCAGATCTCTGTACTGGGGTGAATGTATGACATTGTTCTGCATTCTGTCCATCAACTGTTGTTTTTGCATTTGTCACCCCGAGTGGGACGGGTATGCCCAGACGTGGGTCCCGTGTTCTCCATGCCACTGGAATCAAGCTATCCTGGCTGAAGAGGGGTGAAACCCCGAAACCGGTCCTAGGATGCTTGTTTCCAGTCCAGGGAGGACCTGGCTTGGCAGTTCGGGCTGGACTGTTCCCATGAGGCACAGGGTCAAGACTGATTTGCATATGGCTGGGTTCAAACTGGAATGGCATGGTGAGCAAAAAAACGATGGATTTAGGCCCAGATCTCTGTACTGGGGTGAATGTATGACATTGTTCTGCATTCTGTCCATCAACTGTTGTTTTTGCATTTGTCACCCCGAGTGGGAAGGGTATGCCCAGACGTGGGTCCCGTGCTCTCCATGCCACTGGAATCAAGCTATCCTGGCTGAAGAGGGGTGAAACCCCGAAACCGGTCCTAGGATGCTTGTTTCCAGTCCAGGGAGGACCTGGCTTGGCAGTTCGGGCTGGACTGTTCCCATGAGGCACAGGGTCAAGACTGATTTGCATATGGCTGGGTTCAAACTGGAATGGCATGGTGAGCAAAAAACGATGGATTTAGGCCCAGATCTCTGTACTGGGGTGAATGTATGACATTGTTCTGCATTCTGTCCATCAACTGTTGTTTTTGCATTTGTCACCCCGAGTGGGAAGGGTATGCCCAGACGTGGGTCCCGTGCTCTCCATGCCACTGGAATCAAGCTATCCTGGCTGAAGAGGGGTGAAACCCCGAAACCGGTCCTAGGATGCTTGTTTCCAGTCCAGGGAGGACCTGGCTTGGCAGTTCGGGCTGGACTGTTCCCATGAGGCACAGGGTCAAGACTGATTTGCATATGGCTGGGTTCAAACTGGAATGGCATGGTGAGCAAAAACGATGGATTTAGGCCCAGATCTCTGTACTGGGGTGAATGTATGACATTGTTCTGCATTCTGTCCATCAACTGTTGTTTTTGCATTTGTCACCCCGAGTGGGACGGGTATGCCCAGACGTGGGTCCCGTGTTCTCCATGCCACTGGAATCAAGCTATCCTGGCTGAAGAGGGGTGAAACCCCGAAACCGGTCCTAGGATGCTTGTTTCCAGTCCAGGGAGGACCTGGCTTGGCAGTTCGGGCTGGACTGTTCCCATGAGGCACAGGGTCAAGACTGATTTGCATATGGCTGGGTTCAAACTGGAATGGCATGGTGAGCAAAAAACGATGGATTTAGGCCCAGATCTCTGTACTGGGGTGAATGTATGACATTGTTCTGCATTCTGTCCATCAACTGTTGTTTTTGCATTTGTCACCCCGAGTGGGAAGGGTATGCCCAGACGTGGGTCCCGTGCTCTCCATGCCACTGGAATCAAGCTATCCTGGCTGAAGAGGGGTGAAACCCCGAAACCGGTCCTAGGATGCTTGTTTCCAGTCCAGGGAGGACCTGGCTTGGCAGTTCGGGCTGGACTGTTCCCATGAGGCACAGGGTCAAGACTGATTTGCATATGGCTGGGTTCAAACTGGAATGGCATGGTGAGCAAAAAACGATGGATTTAGGCCCAGATCTCTGTACTGGGGTGAATGTATGACATTGTTCTGCATTCTGTCCATCAACTGTTGTTTTTGCATTTGTCACCCCGAGTGGGAAGGGTATGCCCAGACGTGGGTCCCGTGTTCTCCATGCCACTGGAATCAAGCTATCCTGGCTGAAGAGGGGTGAAACCCCGAAACCGGTCCTAGGATGCTTGTTTCCAGTCCAGGGAGGACCTGGCTTGGCAGTTCGGGCTGGACTGTTCCCATGAGGCACAGGGTCAAGACTGATTTGCATATGGCTGGGTTCAAACTGGAATGGCATGGTGAGCAAAAAAACGATGGATTTAGGCCCAGATCTCTGTACTGGGGTGAATGTATGACATTGTTCTGCATTCTGTCCATCAACTGTTGTTTTTGCATTTGTCACCCCGAGTGGGAAGGGTATGCCCAGACGTGGGTCCCGTGTTCTCCATGCCACTGGAATCAAGCTATCCTGGCTGAAGAGGGGTGAAACCCCGAAACCGGTCCTAGGATGCTTGTTTCCAGTCCAGGGAGGACCTGGCTTGGCAGTTCGGGCTGGACTGTTCCCATGAGGCACAGGGTCAAGACTGATTTGCATATGGCTGGGTTCAAACTGGAATGGCATGGTGAGCAAAAAAACGATGGATTTAGGCCCAGATCTCTGTACTGGGGTGAATGTATGACATTGTTCTGCATTCTGTCCATCAACTGTTGTTTTTGCATTTGTCACCCCGAGTGGGAAGGGTATGCCCAGACGTGGGTCCCGTGCTCTCCATGCCACTGGAATCAAGCTATCCTGGCTGAAGAGGGGTGAAACCCCGAAACCGGTCCTAGGATGCTTGTTTCCAGTCCAGGGAGGACCTGGCTTGGCAGTTCGGGCTGGACTGTTCCCATGAGGCACAGGGTCAAGACTGATTTGCATATGGCTGGGTTCAAACTGGAATGGCATGGTGAGCAAAAAAACGATGGATTTAGGCCCAGATCTCTGTACTGGGGTGAATGTATGACATTGTTCTGCATTCTGTCCATCAACTGTTGTTTTTGCATTTGTCACCCCGAGTGGGAAGGGTATGCCCAGACGTGGGTCCCGTGCTCTCCATGCCACTGGAATCAAGCTATCCTGGCTGAAGAGGGGTGAAACCCCGAAACCGGTCCTAGGATGCTTGTTTCCAGTCCAGGGAGGACCTGGCTTGGCAGTTCGGGCTGGACTGTTCCCATGAGGCACAGGGTCAAGACTGATTTGCATATGGCTGGGTTCAAACTGGAATGGCATGGTGAGCAAAAAACGATGGATTTAGGCCCAGATCTCTGTACTGGGGTGAATGTATGACATTGTTCTGCATTCTGTCCATCAACTGTTGTTTTTGCATTTGTCACCCCGAGTGGGAAGGGTATGCCCAGACGTGGGTCCCGTGCTCTCCATGCCACTGGAATCAAGCTATCCTGGCTGAAGAGGGGTGAAACCCCGAAACCGGTCCTAGGATGCTTGTTTCCAGTCCAGGGAGGACCTGGCTTGGCAGTTCGGGCTGGACTGTTCCCATGAGGCACAGGGTCAAGACTGATTTGCATATGGCTGGGTTCAAACTGGAATGGCATGGTGAGCAAAAAAACGATGGATTTAGGCCCAGATCTCTGTACTGGGGTGAATGTATGACATTGTTCTGCATTCTGTCCATCAACTGTTGTTTTTGCATTTGTCACCCCGAGTGGGAAGGGTATGCCCAGACGTGGGTCCCGTGTTCTCCATGCCACTGGAATCAAGCTATCCTGGCTGAAGAGGGGTGAAACCCCGAAACCGGTCCTAGGATGCTTGTTTCCAGTCCAGGGAGGACCTGGCTTGGCAGTTCGGGCTGGACTGTTCCCATGAGGCACAGGGTCAAGACTGATTTGCATATGGCTGGGTTCAAACTGGAATGGCATGGTGAGCAAAAAAACGATGGATTTAGGCCCAGATCTCTGTACTGGGGTGAATGTATGACATTGTTCTGCATTCTGTCCATCAACTGTTGTTTTTGCATTTGTCACCCCGAGTGGGAAGGGTATGCCCAGACGTGGGTCCCGTGCTCTCCATGCCACTGGAATCAAGCTATCCTGGCTGAAGAGGGGTGAAACCCCGAAACCGGTCCTAGGATGCTTGTTTCCAGTCCAGGGAGGACCTGGCTTGGCAGTTCGGGCTGGACTGTTCCCATGAGGCACAGGGTCAAGACTGATTTGCATATGGCTGGGTTCAAACTGGAATGGCATGGTGAGCAAAAAAACGATGGATTTAGGCCCAGATCTCTGTACTGGGGTGAATGTATGACATTGTTCTGCATTCTGTCCATCAACTGTTGTTTTTGCATTTGTCACCCCGAGTGGGAAGGGTATGCCCAGACGTGGGTCCCGTGCTCTCCATGCCACTGGAATCAAGCTATCCTGGCTGAAGAGGGGTGAAACCCCGAAACCGGTCCTAGGATGCTTGTTTCCAGTCCAGGGAGGACCTGGCTTGGCAGTTCGGGCTGGACTGTTCCCATGAGGCACAGGGTCAAGACTGATTTGCATATGGCTGGGTTCAAACTGGAATGGCATGGTGAGCAAAAAAACGATGGATTTAGGCCCAGATCTCTGTACTGGGGTGAATGTATGACATTGTTCTGCATTCTGTCCATCAACTGTTGTTTTTGCATTTGTCACCCCGAGTGGGAAGGGTATGCCCAGACGTGGGTCCCGTGCTCTCCATGCCACTGGAATCAAGCGATCCTGGCTGAAGAGGGGTGAAACCCCGAAACCGGTCCTAGGATGCTTGTTTCCAGTCCAGGGAGGACCTGGCTTGGCAGTTCGGGCTGGACTGTTCCCATGAGGCACAGGGTCAAGACTGATTTGCATATGGCTGGGTTCAAACTGGAATGGCATGGTGAGCAAAAAAACGATGGATTTAGGCCCAGATCTCTGTACTGGGGTGAATGTATGACATTGTTCTGCATTCTGTCCATCAACTGTTGTTTTTGCATTTGTCACCCCGAGTGGGAAGGGTATGCCCAGACGTGGGTCCCGTGCTCTCCATGCCACTGGAATCAAGCTATCCTGGCTGAAGAGGGTGAAACCCCGAAACCGGTCCTAGGATGCTTGTTTCCAGTCCAGGGAGGACCTGGCTTGGCAGTTCGGGCTGGACTGTTCCCATGAGGCACAGGGTCAAGACTGATTTGCATATGGCTGGGTTCAAACTGGAATGGCATGGTGAGCAAAAAAACGATGGATTTAGGCCCAGATCTCTGTACTGGGGTGAATGTATGACATTGTTCTGCATTCTGTCCATCAACTGTTGTTTTTGCATTTGTCACCCCGAGTGGGAAGGGTATGCCCAGACGTGGGTCCCGTGCTCTCCATGCCACTGGAATCAAGCTATCCTGGCTGAAGAGGGGTGAAACCCCGAAACCGGTCCTAGGATGCTTGTTTCCAGTCCAGGGAGGACCTGGCTTGGCAGTTCGGGCTGGACTGTTCCCATGAGGCACAGGGTCAAGACTGATTTGCATATGGCTGGGTTCAAACTGGAATGGCATGGTGAGCAAAAAAACGATGGATTTAGGCCCAGATCTCTGTACTGGGGTGAATGTATGACATTGTTCTGCATTCTGTCCATCAACTGTTGTTTTTGCATTTGTCACCCCGAGTGGGAAGGGTATGCCCAGACGTGGGTCCCGTGCTCTCCATGCCACTGGAATCAAGCTATCCTGGCTGAAGAGGGTGAAACCCCGAAACCGGTCCTAGGATGCTTGTTTCCAGTCCAGGGAGGACCTGGCTTGGCAGTTCGGGCTGGACTGTTCCCATGAGGCACAGGGTCAAGACTGATTTGCATATGGCTGGGTTCAAACTGGAATGGCATGGTGAGCAAAAAACGATGGATTTAGGCCCAGATCTCTGTACTGGGGTGAATGTATGACATTGTTCTGCATTCTGTCCATCAACTGTTGTTTTTGCATTTGCCAAACCTTTACATTAGCAGATGATTGTGCATTACAGTTTGTGTACAAATGCAGACTCTAAGGTAAGTACTTCAGAAATTCAAATGTATTACCCTAAGAACAACACACAGCTTTCTCAGCAATGGCATGCAAAGTTTGATCGCTCTGAATAGTAGACTTACAATGGTAGACAAGGTGTGCGTTTCACCGAAAGGTAACGCACGCTGCACATCAGTAATTACAAGGTGTGCACATCACCGTTACTGCATGCACCAAGTTCCCGAACAAAGACGAGCAAAACTTGATTACTAAAATTCCCAAAAAGATGACCTAGAAAATTAGACACGGTGTGCATATCACTGGACGTTAACACACGCTGCTGGTTTACCTCAGTAAAGCAAATAAGGTATAGTTTGTTACCTGTAACTCCAGTTCTCTCGTAGGTGTATTTCCATGATAGTCATAAGCGTTGAATAGTCCCAATCGCCTGCTGGGACCCTGGAGCACTTTTCCCAATATATCTTCTTAAGTGCTGAGTTCACCTTACTTCAGGAAGGCCTTGAATAGTCACTTAAGAAAGTCAGAATGCAGCCTATAGGATTAGGCTAGAGTGGACAAAATTCTTCATCTTGAAGGGGCAAAAGGAGAACATCCAAGGAAATATTCAACTAATGCATAAATACCTTTGTAAGGACACAGTAAAAAATCCTTCACAAACCCTTTTACTATGAGAGAGAGATGAAGAAGTGCAGGGCAATGTAGCCCATAGGCTGCCATTATAAGGAAATAAAAAGGAGAATGTGTCTTTAAGAACTGTGTGACCTCCAATATCCCATCATGCTCAGCCAGAGGCAGTTACCTCAGTTCTTTTTGAAGGCTGTACTAGCTGAATAATAGCGGAGCATGAAAGTGTCTGTCTACTCCACCGAGGAGGAGGGAGGGTTGCTTATGACTATCATGGTAATACCCATACGAGAGAACTGGAGTTACAGTTAAGAAACTATACCTTCTCTCGTAGGGGATTTCCATGTATAGTCATAAGCGTTGAATAGCGTAGCAAGCCCATCCCCCCTGAAGCGGGCGAGTAGACAGAAACAAAAGTTGGATAAGCAGCTAAGCAAAGAGATTTCTAATGGAATCCTGTCCCACTTGAGCATCTGTAACAAGGCAGTAGTGCCTAGAGAATGTGTGGCCTGATATCCATGTAGCAGCTTTACAGATGTCTGCCAAGGGAATATTTCTCATCAAGGCAGTAGTGGCTGCCTTGCCTCTAGTGGAGTGTGCTTTGCGTTTACCAGTAAGAGATTTATTAGCTAGCTGATAACAGCATTGGATGCAAGAGACAATCTACCTGGAGTCTGACTGTTTGGAGGTAGCCAGACCTGTGCGAACTGGGCCTTAATTGATGAACAATTGTTGTGACTTGCGGATAGATTTGTTTTTATCTAGGTAGAATTTTAACAGTCTCTTTACTTCCAGTGAGTGAAGGGCAATCTCTACTGGAGAAGATGGGTTTTGAAAGAAAGTGGGCAAAGAGATAGTTTGATTTATGTGAAAATCTGAGACAACTTTAGGTAGGAACCTAGCAACACTACTTTGAAAGAGTGGAAGACTGTGTATGGCTCATGAGCACAAATATCCTGTATCCCACTAACTCTATGTGCTGAGGACGGCAGTTTTCCAAGTGAGATGTTGAAATGATGCTTTATATATAGGCTCAAAAGGAGGTAGCATGAGGCGAGAAAGCACCACATTAAGCTCCCATGGTGTAGAAGGGCGTCTAACAGGAGGAAAAAAACTTGTTTAACCCTTTCAGTAAATCTTTAATAACTGGAATCCTAAAGAAAGGTTTGTGAAGGACTTTTTCTGTATGCTGTGAATGCAGCCAGGTGGACTTTGATGGAAGAAAATTGTCGGCCAGATTTAGCAGGGTGCAACAAATATGGGAGAATGACATCCTCCTGGCAAGATGTAGGTTCGATCTGCCTGGATGAGCACCAGATGCAAAATCTCCTCCATTTAAAGGTGTATGAAGATCACCTGGATGGACGCTTTGACTCCTTTAGAATCTCTAAACAGTCCTGAGGTAGGTTCAGGTAGGTTCAGATGGCCATACTCTACTATCTCAGGACCATGCAGCCAAACTCATGGAGGAGGCATAAAGAAATTTGTTGGACCAGTCGATCCATAGGGCATTCACCAATGATCTTGGATGGCAAAACCTGGCGGCGAAGTCGCGCCATTTTTTGATTTCCGCTGTGGCGCAAAGACAGGTAGAGGGTGTGCCCCACAAGCACAAGCTGAAGACATCGTGAACGACATCTTCGTTCAGCACCCACTCGTGGTTTTCGTCGAGGGCCCTGCTGAGAGCGTCTGCTTGGACATTCTGAACACCTGGTAGGTGAATGGCTATTATCTTCAGATTCCTGGAAAGAGTAAGTCTGGTCGGTGAACTCTGCTCTGCTCGCAGAGTTAGCAGAGTTTTCCGCACTCCGCGTTACGCGGAGCTCGCGGAGTTCCAAAAAACTCCGCTCCGAGATTTTTTCCCTCGCTCGCGTTCGTCAACGTCAAGTTGGGGAGCGCGAGCGAGGAAAATCCAACTCCCGGTGAGATTTTTCCTCGTTCGCGATCATCAACATCAAGTTGGTGAGCGCGAGCTTGGAAAATCAACCTCCCGGCGAGATTTCTCAACGCGGGCGCTCAGATTTCTCAATGCGAGTGGTCGTGTATGCTTGCGACCGCTCGCGTTGTGAAATCGGCCGTTCGCGATGAGAAAGCTGCGGCTCGAGTAAAAATCTACTCGAGCGGCAAAAAGGAACCAGCGCCCGCTTGCGATGTGCATGGTGCCGTTCGCGATGATTGCACAGTGCGGACAAGCACCTGGCACTGAAAATCACCACTAACCAAATGTATCTAACGCACTCTGCCACTTGTGGAGCTCCGCGTAGCGAGGCTGAGGTTTTTTTGTACCTCGCGGATTTCCGCGTAAACTCCGCGAACTCCGCCCAGGCTTATAAAGTAGCCAGTGCCAGATCATCTGAGCCTCTTGTGACAGGGCTTTGGACCTTGTTCTCCCCTGCTTGTTCAGGTAGTACACGGTGGTTGTAGTGTCCGTCTGAACAAGCAGGGTGTTGGTTGTGAACAACAGATAAAACTCCTTGAGTGCCAGGTGAGCTGCACAGAGTTGAAGGAGGTTGATGTTATATGTCCTCTCCTTCGAAGACCATGCGCCTTGTATCTGCAGGTAACCCATGTGGGCTCCCCACCCGAGCAGAGAGGCATCCGTCACGATGGTCTGTGTTGGGTCTTGCTGGTGAAAAGGGATCCCCTGCAAGATATTGCTCAGGAACACCACCACTAGAGTGACCTGATGACATGAGTGGATAGGGTGATCCTGTCCTACCAGTTCCCTGAGAACTGTTCCCACTGATCCTCCAAACACTCCCGGAGAATGCGCATGTGGAGGCGATCGTTGGGAGTCAGAAAGATGGAGGAGGCCATTAAGCCGAGGAGTGAGGAGACTTTGCGGACTGTTGGATGGTTTATCCGTTGGAGGGTGTGACACTTCTGGAGCATGGATAAACGTCATTCCTCTAAAGGAAACACCCTTGCCTGCAGTGTGTCGATGGTAGCTCGTAAGTAGTGCAACTTCTGGACTGGATTTTGATGTAGACTTTTGAAAATTGACCAGAAGACCCAACCGATGGAGAAGATAGCAAATCCATATGAAATGCAGTTGGGCTTCTCGGAAGGTGGACACCTTGATAAGCCAGTATTCCGGGTAAGGACAGACAAAGATTTGGTGTTTTCGAAGATGTGCTGCCACCGCAGCCATGCATTTGGAAACTGTCCTGGGTGCTGACTTGAGACCAAACAGCAGAACAGCGTATTGGTAGTGGTTTTGCCCCACAAAGAATCTGAGGAATTTCTGGTGTTTCCTTGCAATGGGAATATAAAAATAAGTGTTGTGCAGGTCTATGGAGCAAAGCCAGTCTCTCTTGTGAAGATGAGGGTATATTTGGGGTAACACCAGCATCCTGAACTTTTCCTTTCTAAACCATTTACTTACGATCCTGAGGTCGAGAGTGGGCCTGAACTCTTGTTTGCCCTTCTTCGGCACAAGGAAGTACCTGGAGTAAATACCCTTTCCTCGTTGACTTTGAGGGACAGATTCCACCGCTTTTCTTGTGTTGACTTCCTCCTTTAGAATGTCGAGGCGGGATGTGAATGACTTCGGTGGAATGAATGGTGGTGGGGCAGTAAATCTGAGACGATAACCATTTTTGACAATATACAAGAACCTTGCATCTGTAATTTGAAACACTTCCCCCTACCGGAGTAGGTAACGGAAAAGGGGGAAGAGAGGATTCAGGGTTTTGATGCCGTTGATTGTCGGCAACCTTGGTTAGCTTGCTGTGCAGTACATCCCCTCTGCTGCTTGTGCTGAGGTTGGTAGGAATTTTGATACGATTGTGATCTCCCTGTCTGCCATTGAGGGGTTTGAACCCTCTGAGAAGGGAAATGACGGTGGTAGGGCCGGTACGAGCAGCGCTGGTCTTTCGACTTCTCAAGTTCTACGGCTTTCAAAGTATCCATCTCCATCTTCATCCTTGCCATTTCATCATCGGCATGCGAGCCAAACAGAGTGGAACCTGAAAAAGACAAGTTCTGAATACCCAGCTGAGCATCAGGCTTCAGTGATGTCAGACGGAGCCATGCATGTCTGCGTATGGAGACCCCGTGACAGTAACTGTGAGCGGCCAGAATAGAGGAATCCGCCGCCGCACTGATGATCTGGTAAAAAACCATGGCTCTTTCCAGGACGATTTCCAGAAAATCCTCCCAATGTATCGTTGGAAAGTGATCCGCGAAGTGGATAATGAAATCCCACATGGCTCGATTGTATCTCCCCAGGAGGGCTGTTGTGCTGGCTGCCTTTATGGACGTAGCCGCCGTGTTGCAGACCTTGCGGCCCGATGAGTCCAGCCTTTTACTGTCCTTATCCAGAGGAGATGCGTCAGACGGAGACGGGCTGTGAGATTTACGGGCAGCTAAAATCACCACAGAGTCCGGTGGAGGGTCTGCGCGCAGAAAAAGCAGACCTTGCTCCAAAGGGCGATATTTCTTCTGGGTCCTAGAGGGTGCCGACTTTGCTACAGCTGGAGTGAGGAACAATTCCATGGCTGGCTCAATAAGACACAGCACTAGTGGGAGTAAAGGTCTCAGGGCAGTGGGCTGGTGAATTGTTTCAAAGACCACCGATCTCAATGGCGTTGGAACCGCCATTGGTATATTCAATTTTGCTGCACCTCTAACAAGAACTTTCTGAAAGGTGTTGATGTCATCAATTGGTGAGGAACAGGGTTGAGGGGACTCCGACAAGGTGTGAGAATAGTCCCTGGTGGAAAAGGACGTATCCCCATGGTAATGATGGTCGGAATGCAATCTTGATCTTTGGTGAGATATGTGATGCGAATGAGAGTGTAGTGATTTAGAAGAATGCCCAGATGGATGATGGCAATGGAGAGTGATGGCGCGTCCTTGAGCGCGATCTCTTAGGAACTGGAGTGTTATGCACCGGAGACACAGGAGGAGGTGGAATGATAGGTGCCCTGGAGAGCTGTTGGTGGCAAAACAGGAGGCTGTGGGGTCGCAGGAGGTGTAGATGTTGGTAGTATCAGTGGTAGAGGAGCTAGTGGAGCAGGCGAACCAGGAGGAGAAGATACCGGTATAGGAGAAGATGATACTTCTACCAGAGATGGAGACCTGGAGCGAGAATCTGATGAGGAATAGATGCTCCTTCTTTTGGAGAATTTTTGACTTCTCCTCGACGTTGATGGCCTTCTCGACATTGACCTCTGTCATTGTCGACTCGCTTTCGACGTTGATCAGCTTCTCGACGTCGACCCCTATCGATGTCGTCTCGGTCTTGAGGCCGACCGGCTTCTCAATGTCGACCACTCTCATCGACGTTTGGCTATTGATGTCAAACGCCAACCTCTTGGTGACGACGAGTCGGAGTCCCTCGACGCCAATGCATCTCCTGACATCGGGAGGCGGTGAGAAGAAGATCTCGATGTCACTCGAGTGTGTCTTGGCATTGAGTGTCGACGTCTATACGCCGGTGAGTCAGTCTTGATGGCGAGCATGTCGGCACCGTACCTCCTCTCAACATCGACCGCCTCGACGTCGACCAGGACCAATAGCATTTTCTTCCTAAAAAACGCCTCTCAGAACTCCCACGACCACTTGAGGGAAGAGTTCTGGTGGAAGCTTACCCCCTCCCCCAGCGCCTTGAGACCCTCCCGGGTGAGTAGCGCGCTCTATAAATGCCGTGATTGATTGATTGATTGATTGAAGAATTACCTACTTGTTCAGAGGTCCCACTGACTTCTTGCTGTCTTCTTCATTCTTCCTTTTCTTGAAGGCAAATTTTCTCTCTGTCATGCAGGGTTCGCCTGGAGAAGGTCTTGCAAATGTTACAGGAGGCAGGAAGGTGTAAAGATGGTAGACAGATGATAGAGACCTCTCATAGGGGTCTGTTTTGGCCTTTTTCCTGCCACAGCGTGGACATTTGTCGAATAGAGAAGACATTTTAAGCAGAAAAATACCTCTGTTCCTGTCAGGAAAAACCTTGACTCAATAGAGAGAGACAAAAGACGTCGAGTGAAGTAAAAATCACTGAAATTTAAAGCTATATTTTGAGGATAAAACCTAAAAAGGTTGAGTTCAATGCTCCAAGGGTCCTGTCAGCAGGAGCCGGAAAAAGGAACTCCATCACCCTTTCACTGGCACCTCACAGCATACATTCTGTTGCACCCAATATCATTCATCCTTTCAGAACACCGCTATGACACATGCTCCTGGCACCACTTACTGTACAAGTCACTCACTGCATTCACTTGCCTCACCAATCACTTACACTATCAGCCAAACAGGATAACTTGACCCCACAACTACCTCTCATCTCAACCACTAACTTTACAACTCTCCACATTACTTTGGCATTCATATCCTTTAACAAAACCAATTTCATTACACACCTCTCCCGTAGCCACTCAGCTCTCTCACTTTACTGCTCAGTCACTACACCACTCCTCAGAAAAAACGCTCACCTTCAGCTACATGCATCATTCATTCTTGGATGGTCAGAAACATCATTTATTCACACCACCAGCCAGCAACACTGGCCACAATCACATGCTTCATTCAAAGCAGCAATGAGCTGTATCCACTCACACAGTTTCTAACTTGCTCACACCATTCACCCATCTCAGCTATCATTCCCCAATGTTATCATTCATGTGAGCCATTCAGACGCGTCTCATCCACAGCTCTGTGTAACTGTATTTGCCTCACACAACATTACCAAGCCACTCACAACTTGTTTTTCACATCACAACTTGCAGTCTCATACATGCCCAATTACTCACTCAACAGAGTCAACACCACTCCTGCACTAATGGTTTTAACCCCTACACTTACAGTGACTGTTGTACATCTGCTGTTAACAAAATTACTTGACTGGAGTGACAAAGATCAAAATGAAATAATAGAGGTGAGACGTGACTAAAAGGAGTACAATAATAATATTAGTGGTTCTCTGCTTTGTGTAATAGCTTAACGCACCCATGCTATTAAATTGATCACAGAGCACTCATAATTTAGTAATCGTGAAATTGCCTTGGAGTAACCTAAACATATCCTGAAGTCAACACAGGTACGGCTGGGTAAATGTTCGGTGGTAAGCTGAATTGGATTCCAAGCCAACTTGCCTTTTCCTGTTTTTTTTTGTCCACACATAACATAGTGAACACAAAAACAAAGCACCAATATGATGCAAGGTGAGTATGCGAGAGCTGTGCGTACTTCACAATGCAGACCAAACAAGAGTACCTACCATACTAAACCCCTGATTTGTTCCTGGTCCCACTCTCCAGCTAGACAAAAAGTAATAAGATTCGGCCAGCCGTGTCATATCGCTTTTTCCATGACTTACAGCTATGCTGAACAGCAGCTGTGCTTCTATACAACATGGCTAAAAGGCATTGACATTGAGAACACCAATAGCTCTTGCTTTGTTGAGACCTATTGGCTTTGTCAATGCTTGTTTGCATAAGGTCGGTATCACCTCCGTCCTCACTGCCACAGGAACTGGCACCATAGGCATCTGTCTAGTATTAGCTTGTAATCTGGCACTTGCAAAATGTATAGCTTGAAATCTGTGAGAAAGTTCATCTAAAAAGAATTAAAAGGTTCAAAGGACCTTTGTATCACCACAACATTCTGTAGGCAGGCGCGACATGCATGCACATGCCAACTACATGACGCAGCCTCCACCCCTTTTTTTAGGTCGAGCAAGGCAGCGCATGCGCTGTCTCTTCGAGACCTGCTGTAAACACTCTACCGGAGTGTAATCTGGCAAAATGGCCTGCTTCTTGCAATTGGCTAATTCGTTCGTCGCATTTTGTTTCCTTGCTCCTTATTTGTTCCCGCTCCGATACTTCATTTCCGGTTTTACCCGAGGAGCACCGGCTAATTACAATTCCTTTACTCTCATCTGTTATTTGGGGACTTCTTGTATTATTGGTAGTTGCAGCACGCTATGCACGCTTTCACTTTCGCTTAATAGGCGTCAGCTTAACTTTTACCGGCTAATTACTGTTCCCTTACTCTCGTAAGTGTTATCTGTTATTTGGGGACTACTTGTATTATTGGTAGTTGCAGCACGCTATGCGCGCTTTCACTTTCACTTAATAGGCGTCAGCTTAACTTTTAAATATACCCCGCCCCCCCCCCCCTCCAGTCAATGCACAGACGCCGCACGAAGCAGGCGCTGTGTTAATTACAAAAATCTCCGGTTTTTTTTACGTATGCGGTGTCCACTTCATCGTGTGTGCGTTTTTTTGCCATGTTGGGGTAGCCCTCACACTCCGGGAAACTGTCCTCCGCAGTACACACACGGCGCTGCCTCTCCGGTTTCAGCCAGTGCTCCTGCAGCTGCCCATCACCCGCCTTCACCACTTTCATGTCGAGGGGGAGGAGGAAGAATCGGTGCACCTCCCTGAGGCGCGGTCACATTGTGATCAAACTAAAAAGTACACACGGAAGACTGTTGCATGCATAGCAGGTATTTTTATTTATATTGAATTTATTTATATTGAATTAACTTTGTTTAAAAATATTTGGTTACTTTGAGCCTCTCACGTAGATGCATGCACGAGAACGGACTGCAGGAGAATGAAAGCTATTGTCAGTGACTTGCAGACTGACGTTTTAACTTTCAGAAAGTCATTTGGCACTACCAGTTGTCTGTAGAGCTCAAAGTGCGTTACTTGCGGTGTTCGGACCTTGTGTATACCCCATCAAATCACTCATACTCTCTCTGCTGCTCTCAACCCCACCCCCTGCCTTATCCGTAGCTGCCTCCACCCCTCCGCATTAATGAAATATTTTTTTTAAATGGACGATGTGTCATGACGCAAATCTGTGCATGTGTGGTGACACATGCGCACATATTCGTCATCACGCTGTGGCTTTTTTTGCTGATACCATTCTGTACTGGCAAACAGGCATTTATTTTCCTTCTTGGTCTTCTCTGTGCAAACTAGAGAGCACATCTAAACAGCCATTCTCAGTTTGTTGTTTTTTATCCATCTTTGCCATCAAGTTTCCAGTGCTTGATGTCTTACATAAATAATAATTTTAAAAAATGTACAACGCAAATAGCTCTCACTTTTTCAAATGCGAGACCTATTGCATTGCAAATGCTTGTTTTGTTTTTGTTACTGATCTGCATGGTGGGGAGAGGCAGAAGTAACACATGGAGCACAAGTGGGGAGAGGAAGCTACACAAGAAAGGGTCAGAGAAACACGGGGGTTGTAGGCGGAAGCAAAACGGAGGAGTTTATTAAATCTGTGTAAGGACACAAGCTGGCCAACTGTGAACATCAGAACTACGAGGGGAAGCTTTCCCAGTGGTGTAGCTAAAACATTTTGTCACCCTGGGCAGTCGCTGTGTTTGCTGCCCAGTGACGGCTAGTGTGCAGGTAAGAGCGGGGGGGGTGACAGACGATGACGAGGGAGATCAAAATAAATAATAAATAAAGCGTACCTTGCGCTCACCACCACCCCCAAAAAAGTGTCATCTGGGGTGGACCGACCATCCCCCCTCTCCCAGCTATGCCACTGAGTTTTCCCTAAAAGGCTATTATCTTTTACAGTATCCTGAGCTGTTACAGGACCAGAGTGCACTAGTTTAATAAAAAATACAATTTATACAAGCCATTTTGGATCCTTTTTATTTCAACTGATGTTTTATGCACTCTTTTGCTACAGGTTGCAATATTTAAAAAACAAGCATTGGCAAAGCCAATAGCTCTTAGCTAGTGACTTTGGCACTGGTCTTGAGCCATACTGCACACTGTGTGTAACAAGGCTAAAGAATTGCAAAAACAAAATTCTTGAAACAGCTGGCTGTCATTTTGTAGGCACCTTCACCAGGCATGCGCACACCTACAAAACTGCACCACACCTATTATATATGTAGTTACTGATTTGGTTTTGAATGAGACCACTTATGGAGGATTTTTTTTACATCGGTAGGGGTCGCTGAAACTACACAGGTGCGTTAGTGGGGTGGAAGCAAAACGGGGGATGTGGGTGGAATGGGTGGGGGTGTAGAGGGGTGAAACAGAGCAACATAGAGCTGGCAAGTAGCACACGGACAAGAAAGCAATGCAGTGGAGCAGGAGGAAAGCACACGCATGAGCAGTGGTAGCTGTTTCGGAATAGGGGTAGTTGGGCGGGGGAATGGATTAAAAGAAACATAATAAACGTACCTTTGCCGCCGCACGCTTCTGCTCCGTCCTCACTCTGCTGGCAGCGTCAGAAGCACCCAGGCACCTGGACTATCCCAGCCAATCACAACATTGATCTGAGCGGCCTGTTTGGTCGCTCAGGCAGTGCTTGAGAACCTGGGCAAGTTCTCCACCGAGATGTGGAACACAGCCCGGTGGAGAACATGCTAAGTGTGCATGAATGTTTGGCCGGCCCAAGAGGGCTGGCTAAACATTCATGCGCATTTAGGGAGGTCAAACCACTCCTCACTTTGCTCTGCCCCGCCCCTCCCCAACCTGGCTCCAGTCCAGCACAGAAAAAGAAAATGATAATAACGTCTTGTTATTATCATGTTATTTTTTGCACTGCTCAAATAACAGTGGGGCGACGCTCCTCTGCCTTAGCGGAGGAGCCGCCACTCCGCATGGGAGAAAGGAGCACAGAGCATGGAATATGGGCAAGAGAAGTGCACAAGGGAGACAATCAGAAAAGGTGCAGTCTCATGGAGTACTTCACAAAAAAGAAAAAGAGAGATCCAAAAAAAATCAAGCCATTTTAGAAGAAGAGAATGACCCATTCAGAGAGGTAGTAAACAGGCTATGCTCCATGGGATGGAAAAAGACATGCTGAATGGGCTGAAACAAATAAAACCAGTAACTTGAATGCAAGCAAATGTAAGTGACGTAACACAAAGCCAATGGAATGCAACAGGTGAAATGCCTTCCCAGGTAAGCTTTTACCATGACTCCAATATGAGTTTGCAGCCAGGGAGCTGTACTGTCCGGTATGCTTTGACCTATAAATCTTTAGATAATGTTACAAGTGAAGATAATATTGACTGACTGGGTAAGTTTCACAATTTAAAAAGCTGCATTTGAATGCAAACTGAATGACATACTTGTGAAATAGTTTTTCAGGTTTATTTTACAGCTCCCCATATGCTTTTACTGTAAAGGTCAATACAGTAATATGCCAAAGTTGGCGTTTCAGTGTAGCCGCTAGTTTAGAAAAGGGATTATTGCATGTAAACAAAATCCTCTTTTGTATGGAATGGTACATAGATGATGCTTCCCCAAGTACTTGCTTTTCAACAAGTCAGAAGATCTAATGCAGACATGGGCTCCCAAAGAAAAAGTATCGATAAGAGAACGTACATTTTGTCGTAGAAACTGCATGGAGTAATACATGCCTACTTGATATTAAATCATTCATCAGTAACCTACAGCCATCCAAAATGTTTCCTGAAATCATCCAGGAGTGATCAACACTCACCCTGCTAGTTGTCATGAAATTATCCAAAAGTAATTCACAAGGATCCTAAAGTCATCATGAAGTCTCTCTATAGTAATTAACACGTTTTGCAAAGTTGTCATGAAATCATCCTGGAGTACTCCACACTCATTCTAAAAAATCACAGAATCATCCTCCAGTAAGTCATAGTCATCAGGAAGTTGTCCTAGAATCATCCTGGAGTAATCTACAGTCATCTTGAAGTTGTCTTGGAATCATCTGGTAATAATTAACACTCATTGTAGTTGGCTGGCTTAGTATATGGTGCACACTTATTCAAGTAATGCACCTTGCACTAATCCAGACAACCTTTATGGTGATTTTAGTGGTCTTTGATAGAAATCTCCCAAAGTGGTAGCTGTGGAGATCAGCCTTAAGGCTTATCTTAAAGGAGTGTTATGCAGCTTGTTTTACCACATTTAATGCACAGTGTAGATTAGACGAAAAATCTGGGGTTCGTACCAGGGTTAAGACTAAGTCTCAAGACGGTGGTAACCAGAAGAAAGATTTTGCCAAGGCCCAAGAGAAAGGTGGGGAAAAGTCTAAAGAGAAGTCCTCTGAAGGTCCCCAACAATCTTCCTCCCCTGGTAAGGAATCCTATTGCTACCTCTGCAAAGAGAAAGGCCACAAGGCATGGGATTCCAATTGCCCCAAGGCCAGCAAGAAGGATACCATTACTACTCACACTACTACTACACCCCCTAGTGCCCCAAGTAGTAGCACCCCAAGTGGTAGTAGTGCACCCAAAAAATTTGTTTGGTTCTCCTGGGGTACTGATGTCGATACTGGCCTAGTCAGATTCCCCACACAGGCCATCCTAGTCTGTGATGGTGGCATGGGTTTTGCCATTTTTACTGTAAGTCCCAGTACCTTGGGCAAGTACGAACAGGAGCCTCTGATCAATGGTCAGAAAGCTGGAGCCTGTAGGGACACAGGGGCCAGTGTCACCATGGTGACTGGAAGGCTTGTGTCCCCCCTTCAGCTTTTATCTGGGTACACGTACCAAGTGATAAACACTGATGGTGTCAGAACAGATCACCCCATGGCCATAGTCAATCTCAGATGGGGAGGGGTACTGGCCCTAAAAGAGTGGCAGCATCCCCCAACCTGCATGTCAAATTGCCTCCTGGGCAATGATCTAGAGAGTTCAGCCTGGGCTGAAGTAGAACTCAATGCCCATCTAAAAATGATAGGCCTCACTGTGCAGGTTGGTGTAACCCTTAGGGCACAAGTCCAGCCACAGGGAAACCCAAGAGCAGTGGAGCCTGAAAGAATGGCCCACACAGCTCCAACGAAGAGCACAAGGGAGGAAGAAAAGTCTTCCTCCCCCAGACTTTAGGTGAGGGTCAGCCTCCTCAGTGAACTGATCCTGCCACCTGTGAAGAAACTGCCCCAGAGGAGGTCTGGCCTGTCTTAACAGAGCCACTGAGGGCAGGGGAGACTTCCAAGGGGGTATCAAGTCTGGAGCAGGTATCCTGCCCCTTTTGCGAAGCCTCAGTCAGCCTGGTGCTGCAGAGGCCAGGGATGTCAATGGAACCCAAAGGGCCCACTGCCAAGAGGAATCCCCTCAACCACAGATCAGTCCCAGCCTAGTAGTACTTGCCAGGTGAATAGCCCTCAGCAATCTGAGGGATCCCTTTACCCTTAGCAAGTGGCATTCCCCAAAGGGACTCTGTTGGGCACAGCAAGACCTGGGAAAAGACTGTTCCACACCCTCGCTGGCCCCACATTGTTCCAGCAAGACAGGATCAACCAGAAGCTATAATCAGCAAAAGGTTGACTCCCAGAGATAAGTGCAGGTCAGTCATAGAGAGGAAAGCTTTCCTTGCGGCCAGTGCTCTGAGGAAGTTGAGACCAACACTGTTAGGGTCTCTATTCAGACACACCACAAGACCTTCTCTTGGCGCAAACAGTTGAGAGACAGACACCCCACACTTTTGAGAGGATCCAAGCCCCTACAGGGGAGTAACTTCTCAGTGGACCATAGCACAGGGAGTATCCATGCCAATGCAGGACCTTCCTTATATGGCCACTTAGGAAATAAAGACTCAACTGGGCAAGGTTAGCCTTATCTCCTTTCGTTTGGGGGTGTGGTTATGTAAGAAGGTAGGATCCTTCTAGCATGGTTACTCCCACTTTTTGCCTGGTGTTGCTCTGTTTTCTGACTAGTCTGACTGGGATCCTGCTAATCAGGACCCCAGTCCCTGTGCTTTCTCCCTAAGTTGACAATGGTAAATACTTTGGTACCTTCCCAATTGGCTACTGGTGTACCCAGAAAAGATGGTACTAAGGTATCCAGGGCAAAGGTAAACCAGGGGTCTCCCATGGGCTGCAACATGTATTATGCCACCCACGAGAGACCACTCAAACTGTGACTACAGGCCTGCCATTGCAGCCTGTGTAAGTTGTTGCTAGCACCACTTACAACAGATATAAGTTTCCTTATATCTGACGTCACTGCACTTAAACCCTATTAGTCACCCCTATGGCAGGCTCTTTAGTCCTGAGGGCAGGGTGCTTTTTTACAGGTATGAGGGTGCCCCTGCATGAGCAGGGACCCTCTACAAACCCCGGCGTCGATTCTCCAGGCTTTGTAAGTGTGGCCAGCCATTTAATACATATAGTGGACATCAAATCAAATATGAGACGTATAACTCTATATTGGCTGCACTGAAACCGGTCGTGTTTGGTATCAAACATGTTGGAATCTTACCCCAACACCGATTCCAGTGTTGGATGTAGGATCCCATGTGCTGTGGGGTCTGCCCTGGTGTACCCCCCTGTACTCCCAGTACCAGCCTTTTAGGGTCTAACAGCAAGCTAGTGTTGCTGCCGACCACAGACACGATTCTGCTCTCCTGCTGCGGAGCTGAGCTCGAGCAAGGGAAGGTAGAAGAATAGGTTTCCTGTCACAGGCAGGTTTGACCATCTCCCAGACAGAACTTAGTGTATTGGGCTGGGGTGGGGGCGCTTGCCAGCGCCACTAGACTGCTTTGAAGGGCACATTTGGTGCCCTCCTTGCATACTCCAGTTTGAGCCACATCAGGGAGCCGTTAGCTCCAGCTCTGGCACAAAACTGGACAAAGGACATGGGAGTATCCTCCCCTTTGTCCAGCCCCTCCTCTGGGAGGGATCCTTGAATCATCCCAAACCTTTCCCTAGGGTACTTAAGGGCTTACCTGTGGGTGGCTCTGACCATGTCATGAATGATGTAATATGTGACGTCATCCGCAGTGCATTGCGGGGGCGCGAGTTATAGTTAGCTGAACTAACTATAACGGCCGAATTTCTCTGGTTTTGTACGAGTGAAATGTCCAACTGACTATAACGTCCCTGAAACCTATGGTTTTTTCAGTGAATATATATATATATATATATATATATATATATATATATATATAATTTACACTTCTTCAAGACGCAACACCCATGATTTCTCTGGGACTGTTAAGTACAAAGAAAATTAGATACATTCCTCAAGAAGACAGGTAATATCTAGCCTTCAGACAGAAATAACATATCCCAAAAACATTGTAAGAGAATAACAAGAAGAGCTTTCTATAAAGCCTAAAAACCTCCTACCATGTATTGCATGACCGAAAACAGCCTTAACTGTTTCAGGCACTGCCTATCAGACAGCTTAAGACACAGAGTTCACACCACCATGTTCCAGAATTGAACAAAGGACTTACCTATACCCTTCCACAAAGGAGGAAGCCACTAACTCATGTATTCCAAAGAATACAACCATAAACTCTGAATTTACCAGCACAACTCTTCAAAATTTAAGCACTTATAAATATGCAGTCCCTCAAGAAGAGAAAACGAACTGCACTGATTACCCTGGCTAAGAAAAACCAGAGGGGAGTGTAAATGTAATAGACCCCGAAAAGGGTATCACAAGAGGAAATGAACGGATATTAGCTCATAACAATAGCCCTAAAAAGAGCATATAACGGATTCCAAGAAGGACTGCTATTTAGCAGAGTGATACCCACACAAGATAGGGTATTTAGAGAAATTCTATGTAATAGCAAACAAATAGACCACGTAAGTAGTACATTCATGAAAAGCAGAACAATAGTAAACCAATACTCCAAGTACAGTAAGATGTATTTCCAAAAAAAGGGTATGGACTCTTGAGACTAAGCTCCACATCAGAGTAAAATGAAGAGCAAACCAGCTATACAGCTGCAAAGACAATCCAGGGATTAAAATAGTCAAAGCCGGAGTCAAACACTCTTGCAGTAAGAAAGAAGAAAGTGCTTAATACTTCAACACTACAAAGTGCAACAACAGCAGAGGCAGGATTTAAATCCCTAAACCTAAAGATCCACGACCATGGTCATATAAAAGAGATGGCAAAAGACCTGAAAAGGCATTACTACAAGTGACCAGCCATGAGGCGCTGTATCACTGAATCTGCATGGCTGTGAAATAAACAAATACCGTCAAAGGTCATATCTTTCAAACTCTACCAAACATTATCAAAGAATTTCGACTCCCGCAACCAAGCGTGTCTGCGAAGACCAACAGACTGAGCCGTGGCTCTGCCAATAGAATCGGTGGTGTCCATTGTAGACTTAATATTAAACTTTGCCATCTCACAGTCATCTTGCGCAAGCTGAAAGAGTTCAGCCCTGACCCCTTCAGGAAGGGAAGGAAGCAGATGGGTGACAGAGTCCCATAAAGCTAATGAAGCCCTGCCTAAGATAAAATTTGTGTTTAACGATCTCAAGGCCGAACTAGCTGAAGCTAAGATATTCCGGCCACACAGATCCAACCACCTAGATTCTCTACCTGGTGGCAGTAAAGGTTAAACATATGGATTTGGCAAAGCTGTAACAGCTCGCACGACGAACCCCTTAGCAGTAGGGTTTCGAGAAAGACAGGAAGGGTCGTCCGGAGCAGGACGATGGCGATGGGAAAAGGCAATATCAACAAAGACTCAGGTCTCTGGCCTCGCCCAAGTTCCCAGAAGAATATCATACAGAGACTCTCCATAGGGCAGTAAGGGTTAAACACCTGTCACACCCTGGTGAAGCAGATCCAACAAGGGATCAGATGACAAAGTCACCGAAGGAAGCTGCAATTTCAAGACATCAGCAGCTTTCTTGATAACTTCAGCAAAAGCTGCACTAGCCTCCGTTGCCATTTGTGGCGGAGAAAGCAGATCAGAATTAGGAGAGGGTTGTAGACTACCATCCTCATCCAATGCAGCCCAAGAACCTCCCACAAGAGGCTGAACAAGACCAACCAAACGGTCAACGTCACTGGCGTCACCTGAGCCACCTTGCAATGCTGGAGAAACAGCAACAGAGCCAGCTTCGTCCTTGGAATGCAAAGGAGAAGATACAGGAATCACAGTGAATATGAGCACCGTCTCTGGCACCGATCGACGTCGGGCGGTGTCGTATTGTCATGCACCATGAGCAACCTCATCCGATGCCGCCGGCGTCACAACTGGAAGCTGCACCGGGCTGCACACCGATGCCATAACGACACCAGGCACAGAGTCGACGTCTTCGACCAGGGCCGAGGTCGAACCTGCCGGAGTGCTTCCAGTTGGAGTACCCCTACCTCCTTGGGGCCCAAAGGCACTCCAGGGGGAGGCATGGACCCAAAAATGGCATGCAGAGCATGATAGTATAGCTGCATCTGGGTCATAATAGCCCCGGTTCCAGGATAAGGAGGGAGGCATGGGGTCGACTCTTGTGTTGTTGTATTCCTCTTAGGGTGTTCATAAACGGGCTTTCCAGTATCATGTCCTTATATAGGCACAATTCGCCCTGCCCTTATATAGGCATAAAATCCCAGCCCTTATTTAGGCATTAAACCGTGCACTCCAAATACAGGCATGGTCTCTAACATCCGTCCACCCTAATGTCACAACGAGTTCATGAAGAACAGACCCTTAGGCTGCGGGAGTTTCCCTAGCCCAGGACTATTGATTTCTTCAAGGACTCATATATTATGCATGAACCATTATTCCTTAAGGGTTCATTCATGACGTCTTCCGCTGTCCGATCCACGTCAATGCTAACATTCTGAGGTACCTCTCAGGTATAAATATACCTTCCCTAGCCCTTGTAAACTAGAGGAGACCTCGACTTCAGAGGAGCCCGTTTCCCGGCCTGACGCACTGAGAAGACGCTGTCATCCTGCACGCAGAGAGTCCAGCTTCCAGTGATCTGACTTCCCTTGCGGGGTGTTGGAGTTCGAGTCTGGCAAAGAGATTCCTACCTCTCTCATTCTTCAGGTATGGAGCTGACAAGAACCTAGAGGGACTCTTGGCATACTAGGCATACTAGACTTAACATACTCTTAGTATACCATAGTAAGGAATACTTCACCTACTTCATACCTCTCCCTAACCTAGGTTAGGTTAGGTACACTGGGGTAGAACTAGCTTAGAGACGCATCGTATGAGTACTCGCATTTTTAGCTCATGTTATTTATGTATGTGAATATACGCTAAAAGATAATGCTATCGCAGTATTATTTATTTCTACTGCTCACACTGTACATTATTTATCTCGCATACTGTCTTGTGATCGTAACAGCACATTTTACTTACACCAGAAACAAGACTGTTCAATAAATCTTTTATTGAAACGCCCGTCTATTTCTTTCTGTGTAACTTGGAGAAAACTAAGCATGCACGATTGAGCTGAGTGAAATAGTTATCTATTGTTTCCACGACTCTGGGACACATTCTGATTCTAAAGGGAAACAAAGTGGTCATGTTTTGCGGCTGCCAGAAACTACTTCCTTCTTGTTATCCAAGGAGTTTCAATCAATCAATCAATCACGGCATTTATAGAGCGCGCTACTCACCCGGGAGGGTCTCAAGGCGCTGGGGGAGGGGGTAAGTTACTGCTCGAACAGCCAGGTCTTGAGCTGCTTCCTGAAGGCGAGATGGTCCTGGGTTCGCCGAAGGTGAGTGGGGAGGGAGTTCCAGGTCTTGGCCGCCAGGTAGGAGAAGGATCTTCCTCCGGCGGTGGTTCTGCGGATGCGTGGTACGGTGGCGAGGGCGTGGCTGGTTGATCGTAGCTGGCGTGTGGGCGTGTAGAAGGACATGCGGTCGTTGAGGTACTTTGGGCCCAGGTCGTGGAGGGCCTTGTGTGCGTGGGTGAGGAGTCTGAACGTGATTCTCTTGCTGACGGGGAGCCAGTGCAGGTCTTTCAGGTGTACGGTGATGTGGCTGTTTCGGGGGATGTCCAGGATGAGTCGTGCGGAGGCGTTCTGGATGCGCTGGAGTCTCTTTTGAAGTTTGGCTGTGGTTCCGGCGTAGAGGGTGTTCCCATAGTCCAGTCGGCTGGTGACGAGTGCCTGGGTGACGGTCTTCCTGGTTTCAGTGGGGATCCATCTGAAGATCTTGCGGAGCATGCGCAGGGTGTTGAAGCATGAAGATGAGACGGCGTTGACTTGTTTGGTCATTGATAGGGAGGAGTCCAGGATGAAGCCCAGGTTGCGTGCGTGGTCCGTTGGCTTGGGTGCGGTGCCCAGGGCCGGGGGCCACCAGGAGTCGTCCCAGGCGGAGGGTGATGAGCCCAGGATGAGGACTTCCGTCTTGTCTGAGTTCAGTTTAAGGCGGCTGTTCCTCATCCAGTCGGCGACGTCTCTCATCCCGTCGTGCAGGTTGGCTCTGGCGGTAGTGGGGTCGTTGGTGAGGGAGAGGATCAGCTGGGTGTTGTCGGCGTAGGAGATGATGTTGAGGTTGTGTCGGCGTGCGATGGCTGCGAGGGGGCTCATGTAGACGTTGAAGAGGGTCGGGCTGAGTGAGGATCCTTGTGGAACGCCGCAGATGACTTCGGTGGCTTCGGATCTGAACGGGGAGAGGCGGACTCTCTGGGTTCTTCCGGCGAGGAACGAGATGATCCATTCCAGTGCTTTCTCTCGGATTCCGATGTTGCTGAGGCGCTTCACTAGGGTGCGGTGGCAGACGGTGTCGAACGCCGCGGAGAGGTCCAGGAGGATGAGGGCAGCTGTTTCCCCGATGTCGGTTAGGGTTCTGATGTCGTCGGTGGCTGCGATAAGGGCGGTCTCTAGTTTCTAGTGGCCTCTGAGCTAGCTGGCACAAGTAATTAAGTTTAATATACTCGATAGGGACATACTGACCTTAGTCCTATGTCAAACCTATAGGATATATTATTCCAATGCGCAGAGCCTATTAGGGAAATAGGAGCTACACTACATGGCGCCCAATGGTTTGGTAAGGCGGTAATTCAACGTTAGATACTGAGTAACTCAGCCGTGCTTTTTCTCTCAGAGACCCCAACCAATATACTCCAAAAGACGTCTGGAGTGGGCAGGGTTAAGTATCCACCACGGCTACATAGGGAAACACCCTATATATTAGCTGTTTGGTTTGCTCAACGTTGAAGGATACAGTGTTCCAAAATATTGTGCACCTAATCTTTGTTTCCTTGAAACTTGTTCTACATTTTTCAAAAAACAAAAATGCCTGACTCCGACAATGACGCCGGAAACGGTGTAGCTGAGGCTGATCCAGCCTAAGCAGCAGTTTTTAACATTACAGGTTTAAATGAAACCGAGGAGGGTGTCATAAACATCGCTCCAAACTTAAGAAGAGCCATCACTCTAAAACTCATAAAACATGGCCTACCACCAAGAGGAGGTAGAGCAGTTTTCGTGATAGAGGCACATAAATCCTTTCAGACAGAGGTATTCTATTCATGGGTAATATTTCCTGAATCCAATTCAGTAACACACATGTTTCACTTCTACAAAGAAGATGATCCACCAGAGGAATACATTCCTTTCGAGGATATTGAAATTCCATTAACATACCAGGAGCATCAGCTCTGGTTTAAAGGCGCCCTAAAACATCACAAAAACATTACTAGGCTCGGTCCACTAGGTAGACCAGGAGCAACATGGCCGATTCTAGCCGGCTACACACCTCATCCTGACATTGAAGAGATGTCAGACGAGGATTTACTTACTCAACTCACAGAGTTAATAAAAATTTACAGACAATTGGTTCAATATGTCATGCGGACTTTCACAGTCCAGCAACCATTAACAATTCCAAATCAAACTCCTCACCAGGGGAATACACTAAAAATTACACCACAGACTCTATACGCAGTCATGGGTAAAATGCCCACAAAACGTGAGCAAATTCCATTCTGGATAGCTCAAAAAATTACTCAAATCGAAGCAGTATTTCCAAATACTAGCCCGTATGAGAAACACAGAATACTGACAATCAGTTTACCAATGGGGATCACACCACAACTGGAAGACTGCACCACTTGGGGCTCAGTCTTTGCTGCCATCTATACCAAAACACATGGCATTCCGTCAATTGCGGTAATACCTGATGTCCTGAAACAAATTCAAAACGAATACTGGGCAGAGCCTGCTCTAAATTTAGGTATGAAATTACTGAAAAATTTCGACCAGGTCTCAACAATAATATTATCTAATATTAAAGGGGAGGCAGCAGCAGTGGCGATCCGCCAAAAATTAAGGGAATTTGATGTTACAGAACATCAAACTGAACTACCCAGAATAATTGAACAATCTTATGCAGAATTAGGCAGAGATAGTTTGGGTGGAAGACCAGTGAAGCCGAAGCTATCTGAAAGTCCTGAGAAGGACTCAATTAAACAAACTCCTACATCTTCTAAAAAGAAGTGGGAACCTACTAAACAAAATTCAAATGAGAAACGTTCTCAATCCCGAGGAAAGTCTCCTCAAAAGGAGCCCTCTGAAAGGAGGTATAACCTCAGGAATAGGGATAATTTGAGAAAACCTGATAGGTATCAAGATACTGATACACGTTCCTCTCGTCCCTTTCAGATCTCATCACAGACTTCGGAAAGAAGAGGACGATCGGAACATAGAGAAGAACGCGTGAAATCGAAAGACGACAAACACGCTCCAAAAACTAAAGCAAAACCTCAATTCTCCAAAAAGAAAGTAGCAGGTCTGAAGATCAGACATGCCGAGAATACTGAGAACACAACTCAAGAACGGAGAATGGGCTCAGACAATGCTGGACAGTGCAGCAGAAGTCACAATAGTTCGCCAGAACCTGAAGGAACTTCTGGAGATAGTGGACTTGAATGAGTACATTACAGTCGAGACTGTAGACACCAGGGTTGGTACTCCACAAAAGTTATATGAAATAACTCTCCGGATGGAGGGAGACAAACCTAGACAGGTGAAAGCACTTTTTTGGGAAAGACTATCAAAGGGCTATGACATACTTCTAGCGGAAAAAGACTGGCCACCACAATTTGTCAGGGAGTGCCCACATAGGCGAGGACATTATTATGCCTGCCTTCTCCAACCATATTCCAATTCACCTAAAATATACATATGCCAGGAAATGGGCAGTAGCCCAGGCCCCAGCATTATATAAAAATCATGTAGGATGGGATGAGGACTCACCTCACCATAAAATACATCTGAAACATGAACCAACTGCACAACGGCAGTACCCAATGAAGCAAGAAGCTAAAAAACAGGTCAGGGAGATCTTAGATCAACTTGAATATCAAGGGGTGATTGAAACATGCACCTCCTCAATGAACAATCCTTTGTTTCCTGTCTCCAAACCAGACAATACATATCGTCTAGTTTTGGACTACAGACACCTAAACACTTGTTCTAAAACTTTTGCAGTGCAAAATGCACATAGCACAGCATTAATGAATAACATTGTGCGTAAAAAATATAAAACAACATTAGACATCTCAAATGGTTTCTTTTGTCAAAACATAGCACCTGAAAGGAGGTACTTAACAGCATTCTCCATAATGAGGAGCCAGCGTCACTTTTGTCGACTCCCACAAGGGTTCAAGAACAGCCCAGGTTTATTCTCAGCGAGGGTAACGGAGTTACTACAAATTTATGACAATGAGGCATTGTCCTATGTCGATGACATATATCTGACAGACGATGACCTGGAAAAACACTTGAACAGGGTGAGCACCATTATACTGGGTTTCGCCTCTGAGGGCTACAAGTTCAACTTTAAAAAGTCCAGAATTGCCCATCTCAATGTCCTATTTCTAGGATATGAACTTTCAAGTGAAGGCAAGAGCTTGGCAGCTAACTTTCTAGAGAAATGTGCGCTGCTCCAACCTCCAAAAACACTAAAAAACTTACAATCCATCCTGGGTTTCCTAAATTTTGGAAGAACATACATTCTAAATTACGCAGAAAGGGTTAAACCTCTCTACGCATTAATCAAACCTGATTTTTCTATCAGAAACTGGACACAGGAACACACAGAAATCTTGCGTTCACTCCAGGCTAACATGTTAGCAACAAATCACTTACAAACACGCGTAAGTCAACGCAATTTGGTGATCCGAATAATTTCGGGTCAATGCGGATTCACCTACTTAACCTTCAATGAGGGTGAGAAAATACCAATAGCATACAAATCTCATTTGTACACACAAGCGGAAATGCGCTTCAGTTCTACTGAAAAATTCTAACAGCAGTTCAAACCGCTGTAGCAAAAGAAAGAGCCTTAGCCCAAGGGAAACGCATTATTGTCGTAACCCCGGTACCAGCTTTAGAAGCGGTCACAAAAGCAAGCATTCCAAATGCTAAAGCATTACATCCAAGATGGATACAATGGGTTAATTCTCTTGCTGCAACAGATGTTGAATATGTTTTTGATCCAGATTTAAAAACACAAGCATTCCTGCAATATGAACAAGAATGTCCTCTGCCTACTGAAATTCTGCCTCTCGATCAGTACGAATTCATAATTTACACTGACGGATCCGCACAGCCCGCAACAGGGAGTAAGCAAGCTTACAGTGCAGCGTGTGCAATCGTTAAAGGTCGCATGCGAAATGGCATCTTCAGACCTATGGTCACTAAAACACAATCTCTAGGGGATTGTACAGCTCAGCGAGCTGAACTACAAGCATTCAAACTGGCACTTGAAAGTACAGATCGAGAATTCCCCACACTGATAGTGTGCGATTCCTTTTACTGTGTTCAGTCGTATAATGCATATATACAAAACTGGCTTGAAAATGGTTTCAAAGATGCAAAAGGTGGCACAATAAAGCACAAAATGCTTTGGGAACATGCTGCGAATGCGGCAACCCAGTACAGACACCATTGTTAGACAGCATTAGACTATCTACGCGCCTGCGTCCCACTGGACAAAGGCATTCCCACAAATACTGAATCTAGGTTCCTATGGTTATGGCCTCAGCGCTCAGCTGACGCTCGAACTGTTATAAAAGATTTGCGAGTCTTTATCGGCACATACGCAATAGGCACGCTACATTCTGACCAGGGTCCTGGGTTTAGCTCTCGGGCTTACAAAGAGGCCATGGCCAGTCTGGGCGTTGCATTGCGGTACTCCTCTTCATTCCATCCTGAGGGAAATTCGGTTGTGGAAAGGAAAAACCGGGACATACAGCAGTCTATAACAGCTAGGGTATTAGGTTCGGGTGATGGGTGGGTCAAACACCTTAATGGGGTCCAACGCTCATTGAATAATCTGCCAAGAAGTCCTCTAGGGGGTCACTCCATATGAGGTCCTATTTGGGACAAGAATGTGGGTACCAGACCTTGAACACGTAGGCACAGTGGTGGAAAATAAACCGTTTGATATCAAAGATCGTTTGGCTGTTTTACAGGAACTCAATGAGTTAAGAACGAAACAAAGCAACGTATTCCTACAGCCAACCACCACTGGGGAAAAATCGGCGGTCCCAGCAAGGCCTGTCTGGATTCCAAAAATTGGGGATCTAGTCAGAGAAAAGATTGCGGACAAGAAGGAATTTGGACCTTCTTACAGACAACCAGTACCTGTCCTAGCAGTTCAAGGAACAAGAACAGTACTTCTGCCGCACCTTGCTGGAAGAAAGGAGAAAAGATTTGTGTCCATCGACCTGATCAAACCACAGTATGTGGCCAATACTAAATAGTAGGCCTCGTGGACTCCGACCTAGTAGCAGACGCACTCCTCTCGCTACTATCCAAGAGGTTCAGACTGAAAGACTGATAACAATCGAGAATTCAGCTGTAACAGATGGAGGACTAAGCAACAACGCTATGGAACTCATCCCTCTTGAACATCAAGTAACAGTTCGTCCAAATACACCTGTCTACACCAATGTGGCAAGTGATGAACTGGTTCCAGTGATTTCTACAAATCCTGATGCAATTCCAACAATTGACAGAACTGCTTCTGGCTATTTCATTAACTTTGATACGTTCTCAGAAGATCCGAATGAACCTGAAATGACGCCAGCATCTTTCAAATTCAAGCAGCAAGTACAAGACTTTCTTCACTTTCTGAAAAAGACTTATTTGGTTTCTCCATGGATTGAACTCTGGATTATATCTGGACTTTTTGTTTTCCTGCTCTGGCTAGCTTTGGTTACAACTGTGAGCGTGCTTATAAGTGGCAGATACATCCATGTGAACACTGAAGGAAAAGGCGTGAACGTACTTTTGAAACCTCATAAATCCTCTCATCGTGAAGCAAGAGACTTGTCATCAGTGAACATCACAGCTGTTCCTATACAGGATGGTATAGTGTGGGACAAAACAGATTTTGACATCTTCGGCCCGACGGAATAATTGAACATTCCACATTTGTTTAAAATTTCACTAAGTGATCTAATTTCGTCCAGTACCTATTCTGATGATTGGGACTTTGCGACTGTTAACGACATAATGTTTGACCTAGAAACATCTGCTGCATTTTCTAAAAATGAATATTTAGAGGGTTCATCAGACTATGAACAACTGTATTGTTATAACCACTATGGTCATCATTATTTGCATAAATCTGCATATCCAAGAAATGTGTTTATGTTTAACCAATGGGAACATTGTCCTACACCACCTAAAGGTAGTTCAAGAACATTTGCCAACAAGTTTCCATATTTTTCAGGTTACAATACATCTGATCCAGAAATGTTTTACTATAAAAATGTAAACAAGACAGGGCTGAAAATTATGTTAACGGGTACAAAACAGATTTACTCTGCATTATTTAATGCCCAACTGTCTAGACAGGGTTTCGACTTTTGGAAAGACACAATAGACACAAAAACTGTCTGGGGTACTAAAGATTGGCAAGTGCAGGGGATAGAAGCTTTATTTAGAGCCTGTATCATCCCTGAACAAATAATGTTTTTGAATGAAACCATCCAACAAACATCTTGTCTTGGATTAGCCAAGATCAAGGAGATGAACACACCTTCTGTACCAACACCTGCAAGTGATAACGATACACAGGCAGTGGTGACAGTTGACAATATACTACAACTCAACAGATCTAATCCTGATTGGAAAAAATGGTTGATCTGGCCCACAGACACGAATAACTGTCATGAAAGATTCCTGAATAAAAGTCAGGGCTTTACTATTCATAGGCCAGACCCAAGATACATCCAAAGACAACATCCGGGGGTAGTAACAACATACAGTGTAGGAAAATTATGCCTCGATTGGCTGCATAAGTCTACACTACAGGATGTGAAACAACACTTAACCTTACTTAAAAAGGACGCAGACCTTAGGGAATTCTTGCTTGGACCAAGAAAACCGCGTCAAAAACTTTTCATATATGCCGGCATTTATGCTGCCTATAATGAAGCATGGAAAGTATCACAGATGGAGGCCGCAGAACGAATACGTGAACTTGATCGTATTAATTTAGAGAAAACACTCTCTGTGGTCGACAATGGGTTAACAACTTTGTCCTCCAGAATATATTCATTGGATGGCATTGTATCCTCTGCTATCGACATACTAGAACAAGATTTGGTGATGTTACAACAAGGCCAGTCTCAATTACGTTCTATTGTGTTATTAAGCTGGACGCTGCAATCTTTGCGAGCGGGCTATGTGCCTTGGCGTTTTATCAACACAACGGCTCTGTTTGCAGAATACAATCTCACTGACAAACAGATCGAATTGGCACAAAGAGGAGCAAGGTATACAGTGCTGAGCATTGAAAAACTGGAAAAATTACCATTCACAGTGGCAGAAAAACCAGCTACAGAATGGCTCATTCATGGCAAAATAACATTACCTGTGACTACTTTTCAGTTTCAGTATTGCCTCAGACAAATGCAAGCAGGCAAATATGAAAGGTTGGGTAAGGAATACATTAAGACATCTTGGGATTTACCGTATACATATAGATGTTGGTATGGGGATTGTGAAGTGTTTTTGAGCGGTACACACTGTAAACATGCACTGAGCGGTTCACTTATATGTCAGGACATTTCTTTACACGGGGCTTGTAATGGTTCTGTGGCAAATTTGTCTTGCCATCAGCAGGGTACACCAGCTGCTGTGATTAATCCAACATTTGGACAACTTTCTAATGGGAGTTACCTCATGTTGAATGATCAGAGTTGCTGCGGCATGCTGCCTGGCATCCCATATCTAGTAACGGTCAACTCCAGGGTCACTTGCTGTATGCAAGTATTGTTTGCCCCAATAGACACAGTCAGGGAGTCGCCTCTATGGCCTTCGATGAACGTCTCTTTTATAAGATTTGATACTTTGAGCAGAATGAAAGCCATGCTTTTACAGCAAACAGTGCCTTTGACCTCGGCCAAAGAAACCTATGATCTACAAGTAGCAAGGACTTCGGCTGAGATACAGACTTTAATACGTACAAACTGCCCTATACATTTCGTAGAAATGATAGGACGTATCTTCAATATGTCTGATACAACCGGAATTGTACATATATTTAAGAGCATCTGCTCCGGTCTGTTAGCACCTTTCCAGGCAATACTCGGAATCATCCCGAACTTTGCACATTCGGTGTTTGGTGGCATACCATTAATTCTAGCACTTGTTGCCGGAATTCTATTTCTCTTCCTGCTATTGCGCTATGGCCAGCCTATTCGCAGACATCACTCCGAGCGAAATGGAGAAAGCTCTCCTTGAACGAAAGTGCCGTGAGCGAATAGTACAGCTTTTGGGCATGACTCGTCTACGGGACCTTAATACAACTTGGTTCCTGTCATTCAGACCAATCTGGCAAGATTGCATCTTACCTGTTCTACGATGCCTGCTATGCGGTGAAGAATTGCGTGTTGGACACCTGTCTAACATTTCCATCAGCAACGCCAACGGATGTCGATACTCTGCTGGTCCCGATAACGGCCCATGCTCTGTGTTGTCCCCAGAGGCTACCAATCCTGATGTCAGCATTCATTGAGATCTCACAGACGCTTCCGGCTGCTGCTGAGGTACGAGAAAGATCTACAGGCACACAGGTAACAACGGACGCGAACATTGCTGAGGCAACCTATGCTGGAAGCGATGCTTCTCATCTCTGTGCAATTAATCTACTACACAAGGTGTTCCAACTGACACCGACTACAGTGGATGATGTTTTGTCTATAGAAATAGATGATCTCATGTTTACACCAGACCCGTAAACTGACTCTGATTCAGCATACAGTGTTCCAGAGATGCAGTAACAATTTGGCCTTCAGTTTTCAAAACAACTTGGAACTCTACCAAAATTGAACTTTTTCTCATTTTTCGAACGAAAATGGCACTTCAATCTGGTTAAAGTAGAACTAGCCTTATAATACAGACTTCAAGGTACTTCCACGGACACTTAGTCATCTTGTGTGTCTAAAACAGTTCATTAATTTTTATGACATGAAATGACTTTGATTTTTTGAACAACTTATCGATCATTTTCTGTCACATGTAAATATTACTGCTTATTTCATTCCAATTGCATTTATTTTCGAACTTTATGCCTGAAATGAAAAGCATTTGCTTCAAATGTACAGTACCTTTTGCATTTTTTTACTATGTTTTTTAATACTTTTAAGAAATATTTTTAAATATGCGGTACTCCATTTAATGTTTAGCATTTTAAATGTTTAGCATTTTAGTATTATCGTACACACGAAAGTGGAGTGGGTGTTGTATTCCTCTTAGGGTGTCCATAAACGGGCTTTCCAGTATCATGTCCTTATATAGGCACAATTCGCCCTGCCCTTATATAGGCATAAAATCCCAGCCCTTATTTATGCATTAAACCGTGCACTCCAAATACAGGCATGGTCTCTGACATCCGTCCACCCTAACGTCACAACGAGTTCATGAAGAACAGACCCTTAGGCTGCGGGAGTTTCCCTAGCCCAGGACTATTGATTTCTTCAAGGACTCCTATATTATGCATGAACCATTATTCCTTAGGGGTTCATTCATGACGTCTTCCGCTGTCCGATCCATGTCAATGCTAACATTCTGAGGTACCTCTCAGGTATAAATATACCTTCCCTAGCCCTTGTAAACTAGAGGAGACCTCGACTTCAGAGGAGCCCGTTTCCCGGCCTGACGCACTGAGGAGACGCTGTCATCCCTGCACGCAGAGAGTCCAGCTTCCAGTGATCTGACTTCCCTTGCGGGGTGTTGGACTTCGAGTCTGGCAAAGAGATTCCTACCTCTCTCATTCTTCAGGTATGGAGCTGACAAGAACCTAGAGGGACTCTTGGCATACTAGGCATACTAGACTTAACATACTCTTAGTATACCATAGTAAGGAATACTTCACCTACTTCATACCTCTCCCTACACCTAGGTTAGGTTAGGTACACTGGGGTAGAACTAGCTTAGAGACGCATCGTATGAGTACTCGCATTTTTAGCTCATGTTATTTATGTATGTGAATATACGCTAAAAGATAATGCTATCGCAGTATTATTTATTTCTACTGCTCACACTGTACATTATTTATCTTGCATACTGTCTTGTGATCGCACATTTTACTTACACCAGAAACAAGACTGTTCAATAAATCTTTTATTGAAACGCCCGTCTATTTCTTTCTGTGTAACTTGGAGAAAACTAAGCATGCACGATTGAGCTGAGTGAAATAGTTATCTATTGTTTCCACGACTCTGGGACACGTTCTGATTCTAAAGGGAAACAAAGTGGTCATGTTTTGCGGCTGCCAGAAACTACTCCCTTCTTGTTATCCAAGGAGTTTCTAGTGGCCTCTGAGCTAGCTGGCACAAGTAATTAAGTTTAATATACTCGATAGGGACATACTGACCTTAGCCCTATGTCAAACCTATAGGATATATTATTCCAATGCGCAGAGCCTATTAGGGAAATAGGAGCTACACTACAGTGTGACATCCTCCTTTAAAGAATGGGAGGAACCAGCAGAGACCATGTTACGACGCGGCTAGGCCGAAGCCCTCCGCGACTTCGATCTCATGATGGAATTTTCGCAACTTAGGTGAGCTACGCTCACAGGAAAGGCTCCTCGACTGGCCCCGGGCAGGAACCACAGAGTGGGAAGGAGACCAACATCACATGGACTCCGACTGGGACAGCCGCGCCGTCAACAGCTTAATTCGTCTTTCCTGCAAGGCCTTGGGCTTCAGCCATTTACAGACGTCGCACTCATTGGAGTCGTGGTGCTCTCCTAGGCAACACAAGCAGATGGGATGGGGATCCGTAGCCGCCATCTGTCGAGCACAGGTCACGCACGACTTAAAAACCAAAGGCATAGGCACACTGTTCCCTGGCACAAAAAGGTGTTGAAGTAGGCCAAACATAAAAATGGCTCGAGGAACCACTTCTCCGGATCCGTGCTGTAGTATGGAAAAGAAGTAATTGACGCCTGCGCGCCGGAGGGGACATGTATGGCTCCACTGACGTCATGACCGGAGTCGACGTCATTAAGGAGCCGTAGGAAGCCATCCCCCGGGGCGCAGAGGTACTGCTGAAAAATGTCTGGATTCAGTCTGACGCCTTAAGGAATATGGAGCAAGATGTCTCTATCAGATACAGCTCATTAAGTGAGTGTGGGGTAAGTAGGCAAGGAAGGGGAGGATCTTTGGGTGAGGTCAGGAAAAGAAAGTTAAAGCCAAAAGAGAAGGTGAAAGCACACTGAGAATGGACAGAGAGCAGAGGAGGAGATCGTGGCAAGAACCCCCATGGGATAGGTCAAGAGTCTGAGGAGCATCAGGCCACTCATGAGAAGCTTTCAGACGGGTTGGAGGAGATCCAGAAGAGTGCAATGTCAGGAGTAGGTCGTGACTGATGGCTTCAGGAGAGGGCAGGTGGCTGTGGTGGTCTGTTGTCAAGGATGCAGACACATAGTGAAAGACATTTTATGGAGTTCCTTCTCTTGAAGCCTGATGGCAGGGATTAGCATAGGTTACTGGTGCTTATGCAGGAAGGAAGTCAGTTAAGGATGAGCCTTTCAATAGTTTTACAGAAGTAGAGAGCAAGGGAGAGGGAATGGCAGCTGGAGAGAGCAGAAGGAGTAAGTCATGCCTGCTTCACTTAGGCAGACTATTTACTTCTAATCTAATTTGAGATTTATCAATGCAATGCCATTGTGTCTAACTGGCATCACAGACAACTTTTATCTCTCTGTCCATCTGGCAGAATGCAACATGCCCAACAGATCTGAAATGGACATCCCAACCCCTGAGTATATGGATGCAGTGTGATCTGGGATGAGATGAAGTTCTGGTTCCCTTTTGAACTGAAAAAAAAAGATCTCTGAAGGAGCAGTCAGAGAGTTGACCTTTGGCAGTGCGACAACACAGCTTGAATAGCACAGATTAACACTAGTGCGCCAGCTCAGTTCTTACAACCTCTAGTTAACAACAGTGTAAATTGTGCCACCCAATACTAGGTGAACTGAATTCTGTAAAAGACATTTCTACTCACACGTATGAGGTCTGGTCCAAATGTTTGATGAAGCTCATCCAAGGACAACTTGTGTTCATCCTAGAGGCAAGAAAGAGACAGGAACAGGTTAGGGAAAGAGACGCTTCAGAATGTAGGTGAAAAATGTAAATTGAGCCTGAACTTTAAACCAATAGGACATGGAGGTGCCCTCTGCTGTGCTCTGCTTCCACCTCATTGAGAAGGCTTCAATATGAGGCAGAATTGCTGGGCACATGAAAGGCTGACTTAAAGTTCAAGACTGTAAACTGGGGCGACCCCTGCTCTCCAAATGGTATCTAAACCACAGTCAAGAACACTTGGTCCTTAACCTGTTTCAATCACAGAAGCAGACAGTGATCAAACGAGTGCCAGACTTATCCAGGGCACTTTAATTATAACGCCATGACAACCAGTAATTTTCCTTGGCAAGACTGAAATAAGGGTCTGCCCTCTCTGTCCTACAATTCGCTCAGATATGGGCACCTGTGTAGGGTATGGAATACCCACCCACCACCCATTAACAAATATCACATTCACTGCTTTACATGCAAGTTTTACATTTATGGAAACTGTAGGAAAGTAGGATCTGCTTTCATGGTCAGCCCCACATTTTGCATGTGTCATTATGTTTTACTGACTAGTCTGACTGGGATACTGCTAATCAGGACCCCAGTCTCTGTGCTTCTTTTCTAAACTGGACATGGTGAGAACTTAAGTACCCTCCAGATTGGCTACTGGTGTACCCTTGTAAGTCCCTGGTATATGGTACTAAGGTACCCAGGGCATAGGCACACCAGGGGTCCCCCATGGGCTGAAGCAGGTATTATGCCACACTTGGGAGACCACTCAAAATGTGACTACAGGCCTGCCTTTGCAGCAAGTGTAAGCTGGTGCTAGCACCACTTTGGACAAATATAAGTTTCCTTATATCTGAGGTTACTGCACCTAAAACCTATAAGTTACCCCTAAGGCAGGTCTTTTAATCCTGAAGGCAGGGTGCTCGGTTATAAGTGTGAAGGTGCCCCTGCATGAGCAGAACACCCTTACGACCCTCGGAGTCCATTCTCCCGGGTTGTAAGTGCATCAGCTATTACGATACATAGAATGGCCATGCGTCATTACATGATGGCTATCTCTAAACTGGCTGTAATGAACCCTGTCGTGTTTGGAATCAAACATGTTGGAATCATACCTCCCACACCATAAGTGGTTCTGCAACTCCCTTGAGGCCTGCCCGTCTTAATAGCAAGTTTGAAGCAGTATCCCTCGTCAGAACCGCTGAAGCAAGTACCCATGTGCACTGCGTCGACTTGCCGTTGCCAAGACTTGTTGACTCTCTCCTCCAGAGATCTTCAGGCTCCAAGAAGCTCCAGCCTCAAGCATCTCCTGCAGCCAAGATCTTCACCTGCACAGCATCCTTTGCACCATGGACCTTCATCCTTTGGTGTGCTGCTTGAGGTTCTCTTGCGACTCCTGTGCCTTGGGCCTGTGGGTCCTCTTGAGGGTCTTCGTTAGCTCCAGTGGGCTCCCCTGCTTGCTCGGGCCTGCTCTGACTTACCTGCTCGTGGTGAGTCAATTGGACCTTGCAGGTCCCGACACTGCACCATTTTCGACAACTACGTTGGTTGCTGCTGCCAAGGCTTGTTGGTGCCCCTGCCAGACACTGAACCCTTGGCTCTTGACATCTGACGTGGGACAGCTCGTCAATGGCTCCTAGTTTTCCTGAGTGTCGCCTGGTCTGTACAGCTGCAACTTCAAGGGCACCATCAACTCTACTGCATCCCCGATATCAGTGGGCATTCGTCTTCCATGCCTCCTGGTCACTCCTGAGTGGCATAGACTCTGACCCCTCTGCTTGCAGGTACCGCACATCTTGAATCCACCTTTGGGTTCCACTGGACACTTTCACCTTCTTCGCCAGCGGCATCTTTTCTGAAGTCCTCCATTGTGGTCTACGGCGGTTTCCAACGTCACTTTGCACCTATGCACCCGGCTTCCCTGGTGTAGGTATCCTGGTTCCTGGGGTATCCCCAAGTGGGGTGACTCTGCAACCTTCCATCTTCCATGGGGTTTCTTCGGGGTTTGCTGGGAAGGGCCCTTCTTTAAAACTGCAACCGCGACTTACCCATTGACTTACATTGAGTACCCGGTCGTGTTCCCACACTGCACAAGGCCTCCGTGGGGTTTCTAGATGCTCACCTTGGGTGGTTCCTTGAGTCCCTAACTCTTCTACGTCTTCTGGGTCCAGTCTTGACTTAAGTCGTGGTTCGCATTCCACTATTTTAGTGTATGGTTTGGTCTCCCCCGGGAGACCACTGTGTATTTGTGCCACTTACGTGTTCTATTTACAAAGTATTGTGTGTATTGTGGTTATATCTCTGGGTAGGAGATATTACAATGTATTAGTGGGTGTTAATAATAAATACATATTTCTTATAACTACAATGGGTGGTTCTTTTTCACTTAAACTGCACCATAAGATTAATTTCTGGTAAAACAAGCTGCTTTACACTTCTTCTGGACTAAGCTTGAAGGCTGCTTGCCACAGCTACCACTTAGAGAGCTTTCTAAGGTTGTCTAAGACCACTAAAATCACCATAAGGGTTGTCTGGATTAGTGCAGGGTGCTACACTTACATGAGTGAGCACCATATACTAAGCCAGCCTCCTACAGGAACCTAAATCATATGAAGGCTTTCAAGACATGCTGGCTCATTTTTTGTTTACGGCTTCTGTACAGGGCTGAATGTGCCATTGACTGGTAGCATCATAACAACTTTAGTTGGAACGTGTTGTAAGGCAGTAAGGAATACATATGTAAAAGAGAGCGCAGGTACCCGCTATGTGTATGTGGCCAGGTTCATCTCAGGAAGCAAAGGGGTCCATGTGCATACAAAGGCACAGATTCATTGAGGATGGGCCAATCGATTAATCGTAGCTGGCCTAATCTTCTTTATAGAGGGTAAACATACATATGGACAGCAGTACCTGAGGGCTCTCTGTACATAAATATGGGTTCGTCTATAATGTGGTCAGGGTACGGGATCCTTTGAATGCCTTGATGTATGTTCATAGCACAAGCAGATATGAGGATGCTCTCTGCTGCTGGGGGAGGTCATTCTGGGAAGAATATATTCACAGACCACAGAGAGGGTTCTTAAGAGCAAGCAACCCCATTCTTGGTTCTTACGTAGATGTTTAGTGGTTAGAGGAGTTAGAGGAGTAGCCATTAGAGATACAAAATAATTTACTATGCAGCTGCATAATTCCAAGGTGAACGATCTGCCTACAGAGAATTCAAGGGGTATCCACTATAACTGGTGAGCTCCAGTAAAGATTGATTACAGGCCGATCCTGGATTTTTTAGCAGGCTACCCCAAGGCTGGTAGGACTGGGCCAGAGTAAGTCTTCAGACTTGTGAAACCTAGGTCTACTGGTCCATCATACAGGTCAGCTCATTAACATTTGGAGGGTGCCACTCTTTAATTACTTCTATTCATCTGCCTGAAAAATAAAATGCCTGCATAGACTTTATTGGGTCTCCCACTATCCAAATCTACATCAAGGTTAAAAAAAAAATCTTCATTCTCCATTCACCTTAATGGGATCACCCTCTTAAAGGCCTGGCTTCACCTGCCTTTGTGAGTCAAGATTTTGACAGGTTCGTGTGCTGGTGTCCTTATTTCTCCAGGACCAATCCCGCTTTGGCAGGGGTCTGAGGAGGTGGTGGCGGCCATTTTAGGAGATTATTGGAGGGGTCTGAGGAGGTGGCGGCCATCTTAGGAGAACCTTGGAGGGGTCTGAGGAGGTGGTGGCAGCCATCTTATGGGAACCTTGGAGGGATCCAAGGTGGTGGCGGCCATCTTAGGAGAACCTTGGGGCTTGAGGGTGTTCCATGGCACCACCTGTGTGTAATACACAACCATGATGACACCAGCTGACTGCTGCACAACACCTTACCATTGAAACTTCCTTTTTCATCTCGTCCATGTCTCGCTCCTTTGCCGCCTCCTTCGTGGTGAGGTCCTTTTCCAACGTGGCAGCAGGTTCATAGTTGTCTTGTTCAGCCTGCAGTGAAACAAAAACCCAAAAATAAATATGCTGTAAAATTAAAAGATAAGCAACGTAAACATTCAACATAATGTTACATCTTACATGTTTTGTATTTTATTTTTAGCATTGAAATTACTGTGCAGCCACTTTGAGATGTGGGAGGTCAGGAAATGCTGCCAATGTGCACTCAGGACTAAGTTACTGCGCAAAAAAACCTTCACTGGTCACTGCATGACATAATAATAGGTAGGATTCCCACTGAGACCCAAAATCCACCAGTGGTGGAAGAGAATGGCTCTCGCTCGCCTTGTGAACTGCTGCTTCTGGCATCGCTGCAAGTGTTTGTGTGAAAAAGAGCAGTGCTCACTGGGCCGTGCAAAAAAATACAAAATGTCTACCTGGGATGGGGCTCCATCTGTCTGGGCGGCAGAAGAGGCTGTGTGCGCAAGGCCAGGGTGATACATCCTCCTGTCCCTGCCTGGCCCAATGGAGGGTTAGTTTAAACATCTGTGTTATTTAGGCAACGGGGCTCATGCCTCCTTAGAGTCCACAGGACCACCCTTGAGGCAGCCTAGGTCACACTGAGGCACAAGTTACTAACTTGTGTAACGATATATCTGTAAGAGACAGTAGTTAGTGACAGATTCCTTACCTTAGAATATCCCCAGGCGTCAGGCTGGATCCGGAAAATTTTGCGTAGCAGTACCCTTGCGCGTCGGTAGGCGGCGTCGTGCGGCTCCGCGTCCGTCGTCGGCGTCGGGATCGCCGGAATGACGTCGCGGGCAGTACTTAGACGCCGCCCCTGCGCGCTGACGTCAGTTCTGTACACGACTTTCCGCGCCAGGAACGCAGAGCCATGCAAGAAGCTGACATTGGTGTCTGAAAAAATACTAGGGCCCTGAAAGGGATGTCCTTAACCCTAGAAATCAGTTCGCAGAACGGGAGGATGGGTGGGCGGTAGGAATCTGTCACCAACTACTGTCTCTTACAGATATATCGTTACACAAGTTAGTAACTTGTGCATCTGAAAGAGACACGTTAGTGACAGATTCCTTACCTTAGAATAGATACCCCAGCAATACCAACCCCGGTGGTGGGTCTGCGAACAAAGATCAGACAAGGAAGTCTCGGAGGACAGAACGGCCAAAGAAGCCGTCTCTCCGGACTTGGCTGTCAAGGCAGTAATGCTTGGTAAACGTGTGCAACGAGGCCCACGTAGCTGCCTGACAAATGTCCTGCAAAGGGACACCACGTCCTAAAGCCGTGGTGGCGGCTGTGGCCCTGGTGGAATGGGTACACAACCCAACAGGGGGCTCCTTTTTAGCCAAAGAATAACAGGCCTTGATACACAAGACGACCCAGCGGGAGATGGTCCGCTTGTGTACCGCCCAACCTTTTTTGGCGCCCACGTAGCCAACAAAGAGCTGGTCGTCCACCCGGAACTGTTGTGTGTGATTTAGATAAAAGGAAAGCGCACGCTTTGGGTCCAGACGGTGGAGCCTCTCTTCCTCTCTAGAAGGATGCGGAGGCGGAAAGAAGGTGGGCAAAGTGATGGTCTGCCCAATGTGGAAAGCAGTAACCACCTTTGGCAAGAAGGACGGACGCGTCCTGAGAACAACCTTATCTGGATGGACAGACAGAAAGGGAGGCTTGCAAGAAAGAGCCTGGAGCTCACTCACCCGCCGAGCGGAGGTGATGGCCACCAGAAAGGCTGTCTTCAGAGTGAGAAGACGAAGAGGACAGTTATGTAGAGGCTCAAAGGGAGCGCACATTAAAAAGGTAAGAACCAAGTTTAAGTCCCACTGAGGCATCACAAACGGAACAGGAGGGAAGAGTTGTGTGATGCCTTTAAGAAACCTGTTAACAACAGGGGACTTGAAAAGGGAGGGCTGATCAGGAAGCCTAAGGAAGGCCGAGATTGCACAAAGATAGCCCTTGATGGTACCCAGGGCAGAACCCTGTTGGGCCAGAGAAAGAAGGAACAGAAGAACCTCGGAAAGAGGGGCAGAAAGGGGATTCACAGCCTTTGCTGTGCACCATGCCACAAACTTGTTCCACCTGCAGGCGTATACCACCTTAGTGGAGGGACGCCTGGCTGCCAGAATCACATCACAAACTTCGGGAGGCAAGTCGAAAGGAATCAACTGCCGCCGCTCAATCTCCACGCAAGGAGGTGGAGACTGGACAGGTTCGGGTGGAGGACCGTCCCTGCTGCTGCGACAGAAGATCCTCCTGAAGAGGCAGACAGATCGGGGGATCGACGCTCATACTGAGTAGCTCGGGATACCAAACTCTTCGAGCCCAGTCCGGAGCCACAAGAATGACTTGGGCCCGGTCGCGCCGAATCTTCTTCAACACTCTGGGTAGAAGTGGTATAGGCGGAAAGGCGTACAACAGACCGCAACTCCACTCGCGACGAAAAGCGTCGCCGAGCGAGTGCCGCCTTGGAAATTCCAACGCGCAGAACTGATGACATTGCGCGTTCTCTTCGGTGGCGAATAGATCTAACCAAGGCTCTCCCCACTGTAGAAAGAGTCCTTGTGCCACTTCCGAGTGAAGACGCCATTCGTGATCCATCATGCACCTGCGGCTGAGTTCGTCCGCCCTGGCGTTCAGGGAACCTGCCAGGTGTTGAACCATCAGGAATATGCCCTGATGTTCCAGCCATGTCCAGAGGCACAGAGCCTCCTGACCTAGGGTCCACGACCCCAGCCCGCCCTGTTTGTTGCAGTACCACATGACGGTGGTGTTGTCTGTGAACACCTGCACTACCTTCCCTTTGACAGAGGGAAGGAATGCCTTGAGTGCAAGTCGGATCGCCCGGAGCTCCAGAAGGTTGATATGGAGCCGGGACTCCGCCGGAGACCAGAGGCCTCTGATCTCCGCCTCTCCCATGTGACCGCCCCATCCCAGAAGGGACGCGTCCGTCACAACTGTGTGCTCTGGCTGGGGAAGGGAGAGGATCTGCCCAAGACCCATTGCCGCTTCGAGAGCCACCACTGCAACTGTTTTGCAGTCCCCTCCGAGATCTGGACGTGATCGGACAGGTTGCCCTGATGCTGCGCCCACTGGAACTTCAGGTCCCACTGCAGAGCCCGCATATGCCATCTGGCATGATCGACCAGCAGGATGCAGGAGGCCATGAGGCCCAGCAGCCTCAGGGTCATCCGTACCGAAACCCAGGATAGAGGCCGAAAGATCGGAATCATAGCCTGAATATCCGTGATTCGCCGTTCGGGAGGATAGACCCGAAACTGCGTTGTGTCCAGAACTGCTCTGATGAAAAGGAGCTGTGGAGAAGGAATCAGGTGCGACTTCGGCACGTTGATGGAGAACCCCAGCGAGTGCAGGAGCTCGGCCGTAGTCTGGAGGTGGGAGACGACTGCCTGGGACGAGCCCGCCTTCAGCAGCCAGTCGTCGAGGTAGGGGAAGACTGGAACCCCTGCCCGGCGCAGATGAGCTGCGACCACCGCCATCACTTTCGTGAACACCTGAGGGGCGCTGGTAAGGCCAAAGGGGAGCACGGAAAACTGAAAATGCTCGTGGCCTACCGTGAACCACAGGTAACGCCGGTGGGCCGGCAGGACGGGAATGTGGAAATAAGCGTCCTGCAAGTCCAACGCTACCATCCAGTCCCCAGGGTCGAGGGCAGTCAAGACCTGAGCTAGGGTGAGCATCTTGAACATCTCCTTCCGGAGGAAGCGATTGACGTTCCGGAGGTCCAAGATAGGACGCATGTCCTCCTTGTCCTTTTTGGGCACCAGAAAGTAGTGGGAGTAACAACCACGCCCTACTTCTGGGGTCGAAACGCGTTCGATGGCCCCCTTGGCCAAGAGGGCCGCAACTTCCTTCTGAAGAAGCACCAAGTGATCCCCTGACATGCGGTGGCATTGAGGTGGCATGGCTGGGGGAGTGGTCACGAAGGGGAGGGAGTAGCCCCTTCGGACAATGTCCAAGACCCACTTGTCCGAGGTGATGGCACGCCAGTGGGGAAGGTGATGGCGGACCCTGCCCCCTACTGGCATGCTGTGGACCTGAAAGGAAGGACTAGGAGGGCTTGGAGGCCGCGGACGGGGTGGGAGCCTGACCCGCACGCTGGTTACCTGATCCGCCTCGGCGGGAGCCACGTCCTCGGCCACGCGTAGACGCCTGCTGCGCGGGCCGGTGGCTGGGCAGTGGACGTGACTGGGCGCCCCTTCCGTGGCCACGAAAGGGGCGAAAAGCAGACTGTTGCGGAGGGCGCACAGCAGAAAGGCCCAGGGACTTGGCTGTAGCCCGTGAGTCCTTAAAGCGCTCCAGCGCATGGTCTGCCTTGTTGCCGAAAAGGCCGACACCATCAAAGGGCATGTCCATAAGAGTGTTTTGGACATCACCCGAGAAACCAGTGGTTCTCAGCCAGGCGTGACGGCGCAGCGCCACTGTCGTCGCAAGCGATCTGCCGAGCGAGTCGGCGGTATCTAGGCCACATCTGATGGTATACTTTGCCGCATCTCTTCCTTCCGCAATGGCGCGGGAAAGCAGTGTCTGGACCTCCTGAGAACACTGGGGCAGAACCTGCGCCACCGAATCCCACAAAGAGTGGGAATATCGGCCCAAGAGGCAAGTGGTGTTGACAGACCGCAAGCCAGCACTGGAGGAAGTAAAAACCTTCTTCCCAAATTGATCCAGTTTTTTGGATTCCCTATCCGGGGGAGCGGTAGGGAAGGCGCTCTGGGAAGCATAGGCTTGGACAACCAAGCTCTCAGGGGTGGGGTGTTGGGAGAGAAACAGGGGGTCGCCCGGAGCAGGGCGATGGCGTCGGGCTACGTTCCTATCCACAGGAGCCCCTGTGGTGGGCTTGGACCAGGTGCCCAAAAGAACGTCAGAAAGTGCCTCGTTGAAAGGCAGCAGTGGCTCCGAGGAGGTAGCCGCCGGCTGAAGCACTTCCGTCAGGATGTTAGTCCTGACAGCCACTGTAGGTAACTGGAGGTGTAAAGCCTCAGCTGCCCTATGCAACACCGTTGCAAAGTTTGCTCCCTCCTCCGTTGCCACGGAAGGAGGAGACAGCATGCCAGAGTCAGGAGAGGTGTCCAGACCACTGGCCTCCCCAAGTTCCTCAGCCCAGTCCTGATCGAACTCACATTGGGCAGTGAGAGGGTCCTCAGACCCCTCCCAGTCCTCTTCGTCCTCCAAAACAGGTTCAAAGTAAGGAGGAGGGACATGCGGCCAAGGCCTCATCGGCGCCGGGGCCGGCGTCGACCGACGCCGGTCCAGCACCGTGTCCGGGTCCGGGTCCGGAGAGAACCGGGGTACGACGCCGCCCGGAGCCCCGGGCGGCGCCGGGAACAGCACCGGTGAAATCGGCGCCGGTGGAGGTGTCAGGTCAACCGGCGTCGATGGGGGTTGCGGCAACGCCGGGGTCGAGGCCGGGACCGGGGCTGGCGTCGCCGGGACCGGAGTCGCCGGCGGCGCCGTAGGCACCCCAGAAGGGCCCGTGGGGCCCGAAGGCGCACCGGGGGTACCTTGAGGCCCGAAGAGGCAGGCCATGGCCGACAGGAACTCCTGTATTTCGGCCGGAGTCGCCGCCGAACCCGGATAAGGCGGGTAATGCGGCGGCGGCTCCACAGGCACTCCCGGAGCCGCGGGGACGGTGCCGACAGGACCCTCAGCCGAGTTGTGAGACCGGCGAGGGGAAGTCGTCGAGCGATGACGCTTCTTCCGACTTCTTGTGCTTCGACTTACCGGAGGAGTGCGAAGACTTGGACCCCGACGACCGATGAGGACTCCGCGACCGGCCCCTCGACCTCTCACGTGACCGGGGCTTGGATTGGCGCGGAGCCGACTGCCGGACCTCGAGGAGCTTTCGAGACCGCTCTCGCAAAGCCTTCGGATGCAAGGCCCGGCAGTCGTGGTCGCGTCTGAGGCAGTAGAGACAGTCTCGATGCGGGTCCGTGATCGACATCATCCGACCACAGGCGTCGCATGGCTTGAAGCCGGGCATCCCTACTGACACTGTCGGAGTCGAACGACTCGAGAAAAAACAGTGATAAAAATCACAAAAAACGTAGTCAAAAAATGACTAGGGCACTGCTCTTCCCGGATCTGCGCTTACTGGCGCGGAAAAAGAAAGAACTGACGTCAGCGCGCAGGGGCGGCGTCTAAGTACTGCCCGCGACGTCATTCCGGCGATCCAGACGACGGACGCGGAGCCGCACAACGCCGCCTACCGACGCGCAAGGGTACTACTACGCAAAACTTTCCGGATCCAGCCTGACGCCTGGGTATATTCTAAGGTAAGGAATCTGTCACTAACGTGTCTCTTTCAGATCTGTGGCACAGGAGGGATAGTTGTCAACAGAGGGCTCCTGGCATCCATGTGTGCCTCGGAGACACATATTTGCCAACAAACCTGAGAAACTCTGAGAAAGGTGCCGCTGCCTGTGGTAACTGTTACTGCCGCTTTATTTTAAAATACTATTGAATTCTGTGTCACACACTGAAATAATTGATGCACTGTCTTTAAAAATTGAATCTGAAACTCACTGCGCTATAATTCGCCGCAATACCGGCTCGACTCCCTTCCTGGTAGAAACGCCTACCTGAGCGCCAATCAGAGAAGAGGGGGAGGAGCTAAGGCTGACTACGGCTACTAATGCCGGTAGCAGCGCGGGAGCGCCGGCGGCGCGCCAAAGGCGCGCCAAAGGCAAGCCCATCTGCGCCCGTCCGCGGCCGACCGGGGCAAGGGGCAAGTACCTATGCCCAAATCACAACCTATTCTGCGAGCGAACTAAAATTGCTCCACTCAACCGAGCTAGCAGTCAACCGTCTCACTCATGCTTTTATAGCCAGGAACGGGATAACGGAAAAAAGATCCTCCTTTCCCGAAATTTGTCACCCTACACACCCTATAAAAGGCACTGATCTCCAGGCTATAAACAAGAAAAAGGCCCTATCGGTTATCTATCTAAACACCCGCTCTATGGTTAAACACCAACTAGATATGCACAACCTGTTAGTGACCGAGAAACCAGATATCCTACTGCTAACAGAAACCTGGCTAACACAGGATTCCTCCCCTGACATCTTAGCAGCGCTACCTAGCGACTTCTACATCCTACAAGCCAACCGCCCGCAGGGAAAAATGGGGGGCGGGGGGTGGCAGCTATAGTACAGCAAGATTTTAAATTCACAGCACTTACTTCCCTCGACTTACCACAAGTAGACAACCTAGTGATTAAACTAGAGTCTGACTTTGCCCCTTTGGTCTGCATTCTACTCTACAGACCACCACAGAGCATGCCACAGTTCCCACAGTCTCTGAGTGAACAGATGACACATCTAATAAATCATGCAAAAGTACTGCTGATCGGTGATTTTAATTACTGGGCCAACGATTCATCAGGTGGACCTCACTCAGCGGAATTAACAGACTTACTCACGGGGCTTAACCTCAGTCAGCATATCACCACCGCTACACACATTAAAGGGCACACTAGACCAGGCATGGTCAACCAACCTGGTTATGACCAATCCAGCTGTCACTCCCTGTATATGGTCTGATCACCATCTCATCAAATTCTCCATAAACAATCTCACCAGACCTAAAACATCATCACCTGAGCCTGGATCATTTAGGAGCTGGAACACTATTGACAAATGTCAATTCTTAGAGACATTGACTAACACAATTCCCATTACCCAATCCTCCATCAATCAGAGTGAGAAAAACCTATCAGACTGGCTCCTGACAGCCAGCAATAAACACGCCCCACTTAGAAAAGTACATCGAGCACGTCGCCATGAAGCCCAGAGATGGTTCTCCTATGAGTTAAAGAAATTAAAACTTGCTCTGCGTCAAGCAGAAAGGAAGTGGAGAAGTAAATACTTGCCTGATGACAAAAGCACCTATCTAGCAGCACTTAGAACTTACAAAAAAACTATACTGGATACAAAAGCCGAATATTTCTCGTCAAAAATCATCACTTCCACAAACCGATCAAAAGAAATCTTCTCAATAATTAACGAACTATCCAACCCCGACAGAGTGACACTAAAATCAACACCGTTGCAATCCTTATGCGACTCCTTGAACAACTTCTTCATTGACAAAATTAAAGCCATTAAAGCAAGTATCCCCATATGCTCGAGTCCTGCATGCCCAACAAAACCCAAGAACCCATACAGGTTAGAACAGATTCCAGCGATAAGTCAAGAAATATTCACAGACCTACTGACAAAAGTAAAATCTGGTTCTCCTAGGGACTGCTGCCCCCCTTGGATTCTAAGGGAAGCCTTTACTGCCTGCCCGAGTCCAGCCATGACCCTTTTAAACGAGTCATTGTCCCAGGGTTATGTACCTGACACCTTTAAGGAGGCGTCTGTTATCCCCCTCCTAAAGAAGCCAGGAGCAGACCCTAAAATCCTAACCAACTATCGACCTATATCACTGCTTCCTTACTTGGCCAAACTACTCGAAGCCCATGTAGCCAAGAGCCTATCTGCCTTTTTGGAGCAGTCCGATTATCTGGACGCACATCAAGCAGGTTTCCGCCCAGCTCACTCTACAGAGTCAGTTATACTGTCAGTATTGGATACCCTGCGAGAGAAGGCAGACAGAGGCTACCCGCAAGCCCTGGTGCTGCTGGACCTTTCCGCTGCTTTTGGCACGGTCGACCATAACATCCTGGTCGACCGTGTCAAGGATGAATACCTTCATTGTGTAATAAACACTTGTCATACATTGACCTATATGTCCCTCGTTATATTTCCTACTGCTCTCTTTTGTGAATTAAGTTCCTATTCCTTTACTTACCTCAGTGCCCTCTACAGGGTTACTTCCCCTTGGACCCTTTAGGCCACTCTAGAACCATTGTTCCTTTAAACTACATATTACCCCAGGTTCACATATTGGGGCACCCTTGTCTTCCTAAATACTAACTGAAAGAAAGGAAAGTTCAAACTTTCAACTACGTGGACGACTTCCAACTAGTGTTCCCCATCAATAACTCCCCTAGCACCGTTCATGAATTCCAGACTACGATGTTGTTCATCCGTGACTGGATGAACAGCAACCATCTGAAGTTAAATCCAGACAAGACGGAAGTGATTCTTACGGGAGGCTCCTTAAACCCCTGGAGCTCCCGCTTCTGGCCTAAAGAGCTGGGACAGCCTCCCACTCCTTCCATATCTGCCAAAACCCTGGGAGTCATAATTAATAATGATCTTACTATGAAAACTCAAATAGGATCCGTAATCTCAACATGCTTTTTCCAACTAAGAAAAATAAAGAAAATCAGCAGGTTCCTTACACAGGAAGCAAAAACACAGGCAGTACTTGCTATGGTGATATCCCACATCGATTACGCCAATTCACTATACTTCGGCATCCCGGCTTATCTCACCCATCGTCTTCAACTAGAACAGAATCAGGCGGCCAGACTGATTCTTCAGAAAAACAGGCGCCAACATGTCACTCCTCTTCTAAAGAAGCTACACTGGCTCCCTATAACCCAGAGATGCGCCTTCAAGGTGGGATGCATCATCTTTAAATCTCTGAACGGCAGAAACCCTAAATTCATCAACAGCTTGATCAACAGGTACACTCCGACCCGCAACCTGCGATCTGCCCATATGCATTTCCTGACTATACCTCCCTTTAAACTGAAACGCTTTGGTGGAACAAGATTCTCCACATTAGGTCCCAGATACTGGAACTCCCTACCTCTAGAGATTAGATCCTGCATAGACCTCATGATTTTTCATAAACTTCTGAAAACATGGTTATATAGACAGGCATACGAGTAACATCTCAGTCCAACACCGTCAGAGTAGCGCCAAGAAACCAATCTGGTGTACGTGCGCTCTACAAATTAAATATAACATAACATAACATAACAAACCCGATTCAGGCAAGAGACTCTGAATTTTTTTAAACCCAGTATGGCTTAAATGAAGCTGTCCCCGCCTAAAATCTCCAAAGCATTAATGCAAGTCATTGGAGAAAAACAATTACCAAATTTTTTTTTACACCCAGCTATGTACAGATACTTTATTGATGGCATATAGGAACATCGAGACATATGGCCTGCACAGTGCAACTGTAATAAGTGTAATAAATGTTTATTGTTTAGTTAATTAAATCCTTAACAATATTTCACATAGATCAAAGAAAGCAATAAAATGTCTTCAAAGTATTAAAACAAGATTTCTCATTATAGGCTTTGCATTCTCAGTTGTTACGAATTATTTTCATGTGCCTCTAAAAAAGTTCATAGCCTGTACAATAAAATTCTTACTAAATCTTAAAATTTCCACATTCTATAGTACAGTTGAGAGTTTCAGTTTTCAAGCTTGATCGTAAATTTGAGAAATTTTATCTGCTTACATATCCTGTTTTTTGCAATTTCTTACTAATTCATAATTTTCACATTCTACTTAGTTAGAGTTTCAGTTTTCAAAGCCTGGTCATGAAGATTGAGAAATGTTATCAGTTTACAGTTCATTTGAGGCTCTGATGGGTCTAGTCCTGTTATTATGGCCACTCTGCATTTCCTTATTCCTCTGCTGTTTAAAGCTTTTCTTAATAAAGTGACTCATGCTGTATAAAGTTTGGGGCATGTGCAAATTAGATGAATAATGTCCTCTTTATTGCTGCTGCAGAGTCGGTTGGCTGGTCCGCAATCAACGGTAATTTTCCAAAACATAGGGCCATCAGATGTCTTTTTAGATAGATCGAAAATGTAATACTTAAATAAGAGGCCGGTGCAAGGGTCTTATAGTTTTTAATCACCATCCAGGCATGCGATCTCAAGCTGAAGATATTTTTATCGAATAACAAGGAATGAAATTTTGCTGTTTTATTGATCACTTGCTTGAAGGTTGAATAAGGCAGATTATTGTTTCATAGCTCCGCTGTACAAGTAGTTGTTAGAGCCTTTTGAAGGTATTGATTATATGGTGATTTTTTGTCATTTCGAGTTCTGTCCAGAGGGCCTTGTTTAATAGGGAGCTGGCTGTATTCTGTTTCAGTCGATACCAAAGCTTTATTGTGGTGTACATTCTCCCTATTGTTTTCTTTATAAGTCCAATTCAAGTCGCACCTGGGCTGGTGAAGCTGACTGATATCTCTGGAAAACCTTTTTGTAGGTTGAGACTAGTAGTTTGTTCAAAGGTTCAGAGTTTTTGCCGGGTAGAGCAATAGTGGCATACATTATTGTTGGTAGCATTTTGGCCGATATCACTGCAAGCAAATGTTTATACGACGGCCCCTTCAGTTTTTTTACCAGGGTCCTAAAGGCAAACGTTAATGCACTAGTTCTCTGTGACATATACGTTTTTTGCTCTTGATGGTTTAGTCTATTATCCATGTAAAACCTCAGGTATTTATAGCTAGTTACTTCCTCGAACGGATTACCATCGAGCCATATGTTCTGCTTGGCGGTTGGATAATTGCTGATGAGCATTGTTTTGCTTTTTGCTGTGTTAATTTCTAGTCTGTTGGTTGTTATATATTCCGTCATTTCCTTAAGAGACCTTCGAAAACCGATCTTAGTTAGGCTCATTAACACGACATCATCCGCATAGGAAAGATGTGATAATGATAACTTTCCTAATTGCGGTGGATGAGAGTTGATCTTATCTAGCCGTTGTGGCAGGTCTGACATAAATAGATTAAAAAGGTGCGGTGCCAACTCACATCCTTGTTTTAAGCCTTTGTTTGTGTTCAACTTTCTTGATAACCTAGAGCCATCACCAAGCTTTATTCTTATCCATGTTTGGGAGTAGAATAGCAGTATTCCTCTTAATATTTTCTCGGGATTGTTCCAAACTCTCAGTTTTTCCCATAGGAGGTGACGATCCACACGGTCAAATGCTGCCTTTAGATCTATAAAACAAAGATACAGTTGTTGTTTCCTCCGCTTGCATTTTTCTGCTATTAATGAGAGAGTTAGAATATTTGTGATTGTCCCGATCCCTTTTCTAAAACCTGTCTGGTTGACCGGAATCAGGTTAGACATGTCTGACCACTCAATCAGGTCTTCCAGGATCAGGGAGGCGTAGTACTTTGCTTCTACGTCAAATAGGGCAATTAACCTGTAATTCGAAGGACCTGTTCTATCTCCACCTTTGTAGATCGGTGTGATTATTGAGCCTTGCCAACTAGATGGAATATGATTTAGTAGCTCAATTTCTTTAAATAGTATGGTAAGATGGTTGCTCCAGAAGGGTGGATCGTTTTTTAAAATAGCTTGAGGAATGCTATTGGGCCCTGGCGCACCATCTCCTCTGCTTTTCCGTATTATACTTGTTATTTCTTCTGCTGAATAAAAGGACGTGTCTGTTTTTACCTTTAGATGACAAGTGCTGTCTTTACCTTGATTCCTTGCAAATTCTTCTGCTGTGTAACATGACAAGTCGGATTTTACATTTGGATAATAAGTGCTGTCTTTTCCCTGTGTGGAATTTTCTACTCTTCCTTTCACCGCCGCAAGAACTTGTTGATAAAAGCCATTCCAGTTCTTCCGAGAAGGATGTTCAGGGGATGTGGTTTCCGTAAATCTTTTTGTTAAAAAATTGGCACACATGTTCTTGTACATTTGAGGTTAGGGTATTCACTGGCCTATTCAAATTATTTGTTATTTCCCAAAAGGTGCTGGAGTTTGTTTTCCTAGCACTGTACAGTAATTTTGACCAGAATTTATCGTTGCTGTTTCTTTTATCTTCCCATAACTTCTTTTTGTACTCTTTTGTCAGCTGATGTACATAAAACCATGCTGTTTGATCCAGGTCCGTTGTTTTTAGTCTCCTGATGGCTTTCTTTAGTTCACATTTCAGGGCGTAAAACTCTCTAGTTAATTCCTTGTAGTTCTTATTTCTTAGTGCCTGTTTTTGTTTTTCCAGACATTAATGTGGTTAATTTTGCTGTGAAGTTTACCCAAGCTTGTATTTTGTCTGGGCCCACATTTCTGCTTGCTGTTAATAACCCCTTTCATTTGTTTTGGAGCTCCTCTATGGTTTCATTTGTCCACTTAAGATGTTTTAAATCAATTGAGTAAATGCTTCCCTCTGTTGCAGGATTAACCTGATGTTTGGTGAAGTTTAAATTAAGATGAATGTGTTGGTAAGAGTGGTCACTCCTGGTGGCGTGGCCTAGCCGTCGACCAAAATGGCCGCACGGCACTGAAGCTCCGGAGCTCGCTGCCGGTATCTTCGAGGTAGCAAGGCATATTCTCCAGCATCCTTGCTTAAAGAGTGAGCATCCTCTTTAATTCCTTGTAGTTCTTATTTCTTAGTGCCAGTTTTTGTTTTCCAGACATTAATGTGGTTAATTTTGCTGTGAAGTTTACCCAAGCTTGTATTTTGTCTGGGCCCACATTTCTGCTTGCTGTTAATAACCCCTTTCATTTGTTTTGGAGCTCCTCTATGGTTTCATTTGTCCACTTAAAATGTTTTAAATCAATTGAGTAAATGCTTCCCTCTGTTGCAGGATTAACCTGATGTTTGGTGAAGTTTAAATTAAGATGAATGTGTTGGTAGGAGTGGTCACTCCTGGTGGCGTGGCCTAGCCGTCGACCAAAATGGCCGCATGGCACTGAAGCTCCGGAGCCCGCTGCCGGTATCTTCGAGGTAGCAAGGCATATTCTCCAGCATCCTTGCTTATAGAGTGAGCATCCTGCTCTGGCGCCGTCCATGCAGGTGACGGTGGCGAACCGGTGACATCTCCCTGCCGTCGAACTGCAGCTGACCACTACTGGAGTGGGAGGCGGCCCAACTTGCCTCGGAGGCCCCGCGGCGACAGGGGCCGCGGGTGAGCTTGAGGCCGCGGTTGCAGTGCCCCGCTGGACCCGCCCTACCCTCCTTCCATACTGCATGATCACCATTGCTGAGGCTGGCTTGCCGGATGGTCAAGGAAGCTAAGAAGTTGCCTCAATGCGGATCAGGCCAGGCCAGGCTGAGAGCCGATTGAGGTGAGAGGCCTGGCGCTGCGGCTGCGGTCCGCTGACTGGCGGAGGGAGACCTGAGTGCCTGCGACGGCGAGGCCATGTTGGCAGCCGTCTTCCCTCTTGCACCAATGTACACCCCTGTATGCGGACCCTACCGGCTCCCCTCCTGACCCTCCCCCCGCCTGCCCAACATCAGAGGAAGCCGGATTCTTTCCAGCATTACGGATCTTCTGCGGCGTGGTCTGGGGGTCGGAATTGCAGAGTGCTGCCGCACTCATCCTTCCCCGTCGTGTGCGCCCTCTGGCTGGCGGGACTGGCCCACAGGCGCGTGGGGGAGCCCATTGTGGCGCCCTAACATGTCTTGCTGAGATGCGACTGCCACCGCATCAGATAGAGAGAGACTCTTAGGCTGGGCCTGGCTGCTCGAGAACACCAACCTCTCTGGCCCAGCCCTGCCCCGAGGTGTGTCGGGGTCTATCCCCATCAGGGACGCAGTGCGCGAGATTGACTATCCTGCTCCCTGCTGCGGAGCGAGACCAGAACACCCTGCAGTACCAGCGCCAGTGCGAACTGGTAACTACATCACTAGCACTCGGCTCGTTCTCTCCTGCCCACGCTCGAGAACTCCGCTTTCTGAAGCCTGGTTGTCACCCACCAATGACCCCATAGAGCAAACATGGGCCGCAGTGACCCTAAAACAAAGAAAGCTAACATTTGACAGACCAGACAGTCCGGATTGACCGGGACAGAGCTGTGATGCGGATAGTGAATTGGGATCGGATGCACTCCCGCCCCTGCTCAAGGGGGCGGGGACATCATGGCAGAGTTGAGATCGGGTTTCTGGGCCATTCAATCAATCAATCACGGCATTTATAGAGCGCGCTACTCACCCGGGAGGGTCTCAAGGCGCTGGGGGAGGGGGTAAGTTACTGCTCGAACAGCCAGGTCTTGAGCTGCTTCCTGAAGGAGAGATGGTCCTGGGTTCGCCGAAGGTGAGTGGGGAGGGAGTTCCAGGTCTTGGCTGCCAGGTAGGAGAAGGATCTTCCTCCGGCGGTGGTTCTGCGGATGCGTGGTACGGTGGCGAGGGCGTGGCTGGTTGATCGTAGCTGGCGTGTGGGCGTGTAGAAGGCCATTGATGCTAGATTCGACACCCTTGCCACACGACTGGACAGAATGGGGGAGTGGCTGGATGGCCATGACACCCAATTGGACGCAGCTGAGGAGCGCATACCACACAAGAAGACCAAACGAGAGACATGGCATGCCGATTTCAAAAGACAGAGTGGCTGCCTAAAGCGGTGGCAGTCAAAAACGAGGATTTAGATGCTAGATCCTGGCGAACAATGTTCGGATCCTGGGACTAGCCGAATCAACCAACCTAGGGCGTCCGGAGCTATTTGTGGCCCTCCTGACTGACTTGTTTGGGCCACAACACTTCTCCATAGCATTCTTGGTCGAGAGGGCGCACAGGTCCCTGGGCCCTCGCCCCCCTCCCGGAGCCCCCCTCGACCCATCATAGCAAGACTCTTGAACTATAGGGACCGTGACACTGTCCTTTGTTTAGCCAGAGTGAAATCCCCGCTGCAGTACCAGGGCTCCACACTCTCCATCTATCCTGATCACACCGCCGCAGTCCAAGAAGCTCCGCGAAAATACACTGAAGTGAAGGTGCAGCTCCGCAAACAAGGCCTTAAATATGCCATGCTGTACCCGGCCAGACTGCGTGTGAGCGTAGACGACAAACCCTGCTTTTTTGACTCGCCTGCGGATGCCATGGCCTTCTGCAAAGCACAGAAAGATAACAACTGCCGTGGCCCCCATCCCTCGTCGGGGCACTCGTCGCCGGACAGACATCTGGCTCCCAGTGCAGAACTCTTTCCCTCTGAATAGCGATGGCCATCTCTCGCTTCACCCGGCTCAACTCGATCATACCATGTGCACCGGGACCAACATTTCTATGAACACCTTTATGTCTGAAGTTCGCTCCCTGGCTATAAAAATGCTACGCTATTGCTACCCTCCTCTAACATCTTTTTTTCAGGTAGGTCCGTCCAAACCGGGCTTAGGGCCCCCGAGGCTTTGCTCTCACCCACGGATGACTCCGATGTATTTTTGGGTTTTGGGAATTGGGCAATGTGTATTCACCAGATTTCCCCCTCCTGGTGTGGGTGGCAAGTGGTATAATTGGGATGTATTTACCTTTTTCTTATTTTTAAGTTTCTATTTCCTCCCCTCTTCCCCCCCATATGCTCCCTCCTCCCCACTGAAGGAAGTGACCCGAAAAGGGCCACTCGGGTCACTCACGACCACCTTCTCTGCCTTCCTACAAATGAAGAGTCGGTCAGACAGTAGAGAATACAAACCAGATTATTTATTGATATTACACTGCAGCGGAGCCTAGTCTGACCAGCCTCCTGAGATGGCTGTCGAGGGACTGGACCCTGTACGCATAAAATTACATTATGTACGTTGCGGAGTCCACAAAGGCCTGCCTACTATGGAAAAACACTAGTAGGTGTCGTAATACAATGGGGGTACAGAACATAAGTTTCAATTCTGCAGCCGGGCACAGGCTATCTATTGCCCAAGGTTGTCTGGCCTATCCTCCCCACCAAATACAATCTGAAAACAACCCAAGCTGCCTGAAAAAGCTTATAGAGCGCTCAAAGTCACTGATAAATTAAGACATAGCCATACAAACAAAAGATTCCCCCAATAGAGTAGGAAAACCATTATGTAGAAAATATAATGTTTATTTATACCATTTTATCAAAATTAACAGAAAAAGGCATACATCAAATTGGAATTCCAGCATAAATATACACATTGTATTTGTCTCTTTCCCCTGTCCGATCTGCCTGCTATCCATTCCAGGGGGCCCCTTCCGTGTGAGTGGTTATCCTCCCCACCAGACAGGTGGGAGAAGGACTCTATCTAACGGGAAAGGAATGCACTAACTAGGACACTTGCAATTGCAGAAAGAAAAGCTCAACCTTGGGAAACGAAACTTACAAAAGACCATTTCATGAAAATAACCAAGCAGCAGTTTCGATTATAATGCAAAATGGCGTCCAGATTGCAAGATGGTTTCGCGAATGCTAAGATATACAGACAGAAGGGCCTTTCAGTATTAACAAACCCTCCTGTTAGCAAGGCGGACCCGAGAGACCTCAAGAACTTCCGGCCCATCTCTCTGCTTCCGTTCCCAGCCAAGGTCATCGAGAAGATCGTCAACAAACAGCTAACCCGATACCTCGAAGAAAACAGCATCCTGGACCCATCCCAATCGGGGTTCCGCAGCAACCACAGCACTGAGACTGCCCTCATCGCCGCCACCGACGACATCAGGATCCTGCTGGACAATGGTGAGACCGCAGCCCTCATCCTGCTGGACCTCTCCGCCGCCTTCGACACTGTCTGCCACCGCACTCTACGCGCACGCCTCCACGACGCAGGGATCCGAGACAAGGCCCTGGAATGGACCACCTCCTTCCTCGACGGCAGAACCCAGAGAGTCCGCCTCCCACCTTTCCGATCCGAAGCCTCCGAGATAATCTGCGGCGTACCCCAGGGATCGTCCCTCAGCCCAACACTGTTCAACATCTACATGGCCCCGCTCGCACGCATCGCCAGACAACACGACCTCAACATTATCTCCTACGCCGACGACACTCAACTGATCCTCTCCCTCACCAAGGACCCCCTCGCCGCCAAAGCCAATCTCCACGAAGGAATGAAGGCCGTCACCGATTGGATGAAGATCAGACGACTAAAGCTGAACACGGACAAAACGGAGGTCCTCATCCTCGGCTCCAACCCCTCAGCCTGGGACGACTCCTGGTGGCCAACGACGCTGGGAGCAGCCCCGGCACCCACCGACCACGCACGCAACCTGTCATCCTCGACTCAACGCTCTCCATGGCCAAGCAAGTCAACGCAGTCTCCTCCTCCTGCTTCAACACCCTCCGCATGCTTCGCAAGATCTACAGGTGGATCCCGACAGACACAAGAAGAACAGTCACCCAGGCCCTCGTCAGTAGCAGACTGGACTATGGGAACGCCCTCTACGCGGGAGCCCCGGCCAAGCTCAACAAACGACTGCAACGCATACAAAACGCCTCCGCACGACTGATCCTCGACGTACCACGCCACAGCCACATCACCCCCCACTTGAGGAACCTGCACTGGCTCCCCGTCGACAGGAGGATCACCTTCAAACTCCTCATCCACGCACACAAGGCACTCCACAAAACTGGCCCAGCCTACCTCAACAGACGACTCTTCTTCTACGTCCCCAACCTCCAGCTCCGCTCCGCCGACCTCTCCCTCGCCACCGTCCCTCGCATTCGAAGAACAACCACCGGCGGCAGATCCTTCTCACACCTCGCCGCCAAGACCTGGAACACCTTCCACTAAGCCTACGACAGACACAAGACCTGCTGACCTTCAGGAGGCTACTCAAGACCTGGCTGTTCGACCAGTAGCAGCATCCCCCCCCCCCTTCCCTCTCCCCAGCGCCTTGAGACCCTCGCGGGTAAGTAGTGCGCTCTACAAATTCTGTGATTGATTGATTAGCATGAGTTAACCATCTACAATGGGAAACCAAAGCAAAACATAAATGAATAATAAAAGCACATCGCTATTTTATACACATTTCATATCGTTAACAGTAGGAATGTGCTCTATGAGAAGAGGTTTCGAAGATACCCTTGTCTATGATCATCATTTCGTCTATTTCTTTCTGTAACATTATTGCAGCATTGGTATCATGAATCGATATCTTCCCCTTTGGAGTCAATACAGAGATACAATATGTGCAGCACATTGGAAGACATTGAATAAGGACACAGCAAAGTATTAATATAGCAACGAGATAGATTGCTTTTTCTATTAGCCAACCCCATGTTCCAAAAAGGGACCAACTCCAATTACCTGGTTCCATGCCTTTGACATTCTCAATAATGTCCAAGATATTCTTAGTAATATTCTTTTCCATATTGGTTATTCCCACTACGCCAATACCGGCGCATGCACCACCATTTGTTGCTAAAATAAAATTAACTGCATATCTAGTTTGTTCAGAATAGATCCTCATACTCTCTAATTGAATGGTGATGTCACGTAATGCTGCCACTGTGGTATTGGACAATATCTGCAATTTACAGCCAAAGTATTCCCGGGCCTTTTCAGTCCTACTCATAGCCACTCCCCCCAACGTAAAGATAGCAGACAGGATATAACCAAAAGTAATACCATTACTGTAACTGTTGATCTCAATATCTGTTACTCCTTCGCAAAATTCCTTTGTAAGTGTTCTCTTCACCCATTTTACCTGTCTGTGAGCATATTTACAAGGGACCCCCAGGGGCAGCACCATCCCAAGAGCTACATCATTGTTGCCATTATGAACATTTGAGTACGTTCCATTAGTTAAAAAGAAGAACCCGGGATGGGCATATATCGGTCTGTCATAGTTCACAGCTGAATAGCGAGAATTACCGGTAATGGTGCTAGAACTTCTCGAACCTTTCAAGGGGAATGTCTCTTTGGATATGATCACCCCAGAGCAATTGATATACAATATGGTATCAGTACTATTTATGATGGGGCAACAGGCAGGGTAATAGCCAGCTTTTCGAGGAACCATCACTTCTTTATAATGCCAACCCACCAACGTAATATTTTGCTCTTCCAAGTAGAAGTTATCACAATACGTATTATTGTCACAGCCGGGGTAACCTGTTCCTGTGAGCTTACGATGATACAAGCAAGATCCTGGGTAGCCAAACCCAAACTCCCCTTTTACCTCAACAAAATTTGTCGGCTTAGAAAACGTGTAATTTATCAAAGACAAAGGATAAGCAGTTCACAGGCTAGACACAGATTCAGTAGGATAACATGCGACACCATTACCAAAAAATCGCTTCTGAGTGTCCAAAAAACATTATTAGAAAGCATTCTCTTCCGTCTTGGTGTGGAAAAGATATCATTGTCAGAAGTAGGCGAGTTACATGCATACTCTAACGCCCAGAGAACCCCACAAAAGATAATCATCAGCAGAATAGCAAGAAAGGGAAATATCACTCTCCGCTGTTTGATCCATGATGATCGTGACAAAACAACAAGACGCAATGGCTGTTCTTCATCAATCATTGGCCTGCCAAAAGGATGCATGACAGCAGAACGAAAAGGTACAATTAATATAACCTCAATGAAACCAAATAAACAATCTTCTTTCCAGCGTCCTTTTTATTCTCCTTTGAGCCTCGCTGGCAGACTCATATTGTTCATCTACGGTGGTGCTATTGAGCACTTCTCGTTGGATCTGCGCGATTTGCAGCACTTCGTGAGGAAAATCCACTTCTCTCAGGATAGGGTACCCCTCCCTCCTGGGAGGACACCCCCAACTTATCCTGTCCAGTGTTTCGGACAATGCACCAATCTCCCTGTCCCTACTCTATCGTCCCTATGCTTCATCCATGAAGTCCATCCCTACTAATCTGACTTTTCCTTTGGTGCACTGCCCCTACGTCGGGAACGCAAATTGTACCTAACAACTCCAGGAACATAGGGATCAAGAAACAAAGGCTCACTTTCAGCGGGATCGACTGACTCAGACACCGACGGGCCAGCCGACTGAAGCTCTTGGCTAGCCTTAATCTCAGGTGGCACTGCCTCATTCAAAACTGCATCGCTCTCTTCCTCAGAAGGTACCCATGTTACTCTGGCATTGGAGAAAGGAATGAACCGGGGAACTCTCTCCGTCACGGAATCCCCAATGCCGTCGAACCTCCATTGGTCATAGGGCAGAGGAAGTGGCACCCTCTTGCAGTGCGTTGAATGAATCCAATTTTTCCAACCGTCCACCTCCACCCATCCACCGGGGCTCCAGACTGCTTTTGCGATGAAAGTGGCGAACCAACACGAAGTCCCCAGGCCGGCGGTCGTGGCCTGGTCCCTCTGGAGCGGATGGCAAGGCCTCTTGAATCTGCTGATGAATAGAAAGCAAACTTTTAGTCAACTCACATAAATAATCTATCAACAAAAGGTGATGTATCTCGGAAAAGTGGCGGGGTCTCGGAACGCCCCAGACATTAGTGGGCCTACCAAAAACAACCTCATAAGGGGACAACCCTGTTCTAGTATGGGCTGTAACTCTTGTCGACAGCAAAGCCAATGGTAAAGCATCTGGCCACTTCAATCCTGTACTCTCCTGAATTTTGGCCATCTTTAGTTTGAGTGTACCATTGTACTTCTCAACTAAACCTGCTGACTGAGGGTGATTCACAGCATGAAACTTTTGCTTAATGTGCAGGCCATTGCACACCAACTGGATGACTTTCGAATTAAAGCGGCTGCCGTTATCACTCCAAATCAAACAGGGCAAACCAAAGCGAGGGAAGAACTCCTTTAAAAGAGCCTTCGCCAAAGCTGTATTCTCCTTAGTAGGATAAGCCTCAACCCATTTACTGAATGCACAGACAACCACTAACACATACTTCAGATTATTCACCCGTTCCATCTCAATGAAGTCCATTTGAAGGACTTCAAAAGGGAAAGAAGTCAATGCAAAATTACCGGGAGGTGTGGGAGTACCCTTTCCAGGATTGTACATCATGCACACCATGCAATGTTTTACTAAATGGGCAGCCGTCTTTGGTATATTATCATTCTGCCATACAGGGTCTAGCAACTTGCAAATACCCCTAGCACTAATGTGAGCTGGTCCATGAGCCATAGTGACTACAGGAAGAACATATGCATCTGGCAGCATCCATCTCTGCTTCCCCTACTTATCTATCCAGCACCCATCATCATCCAATTGCGCTGTGCTTTCCTGCCATATTGCTAATTCCTCAACCGTCACCTCGCTCTGTATTTCCTTCACGTTATCTAGTGTGTCCTCAAACATCATAACTTCTGGCACCCATCTAGCAGGACCTGCTACAAACATATTTTTCATCTTAGATCGGGCGTCTCCTTAGCTGTTTGATCTGCAAAAGCATTTCCCCTCCCCACATCATCAGTAATTGCTTTGTGAGCGCTACACTTCACTATTGCCAGTTTCTTGGGCAGGGTTAAAGCCGACAGAAGCCTATTTATCAAAGGGCCATGTTGAATTTTCGAACCATGGGAAGTGAGAAATCCTCTCTTGGCCCAGAGCCGCCTAAAATTATGAGCAACTCCGAAGGCATACTGGCTATCAGTATAAATATTGACCGCCAATCCCGGACTCAACTCACAGGCTCGAATTAGAGCTACCAGCTCTGCAGCTTGGGCAGACTGATAGGGAACTCGTGATGTCTCAACTATTGTGTGCAGTGTTGTGATTGCATAAGCAGCAGTTGTGGTGCCATCCGGTAATTTAAAACAAGAGCCATCAACATATAGTTCCCCTTGGGGGTCAGATAAGGGAACATCAGTCAAGTCTACCCGTCCCTTCGTCTCCTCTTCCGTCCGAAACATACAATCATGTATGACTATTTCCTCACTCTCCGAACAGAGGGGTAGTAACGTGGCAGGGTTCAGAGTGGCACATCTTTTAATTGTAATGTGTGGTGCAAAGAGGGTTAGCTCATAGCCAGTCAGACGTGCATTGGTAAGGTGCTGTGTCTTTGTTCTGTTCAAAAGCGTATCCACAGCATGAGGTACCATAACTGTGAGATCAGAATCAAGAACATGCCCTGCCGATTGTTGAATAGAGATGGCCACAGCTGCGGTTGCTCTTAAACAGCTCCGGAGGGCTTTCGCGACTGGATCAAGCACAGCAGAAAAATACGCAGACGGCCTCTGCTTACCTCCAAAGGCCTGTGTTAAAACAGAAAGCGCACAACCGGCCGACTCGTGTACATATAACACAAACAGCTTGTTATAATCGGGTGTGCCAAGCACAGGAGCTGAGCAAAGCGCAACCTTCAATTGCTCAAAAACTTGTTGACATTCAGGCGTCCAAGGCAAAGGTTCATGCACATCTTTAGTTGTTAGATATAGCAATGGCTTTGTTAGTAAAGCAAAATTCGGTATCCAATGACGACAATAGGAAGTAATACCAGTGACGGCTTGTACATCCCTTTGGGTCCTTGGAACAGGCATGTTAACTACAGCATTAATAAGCTCAGGAGTTAGTTTCCGACCCCCCTTCGACAGTAGGTGACCTAAATAGGTGACCTCCTGTTGACAATATTGAAATTTTGAAAAGGACACTTGTGTCCATGTTGAGCCAAATGCAGCAATAATTTTACTGTAGCTTCTTTACATCCTTCCTCAGTATCGGACGCAATCAAAAGATCGTCCATATACTGTAACAATACATTACCTGGGGGAAGGGTGAGGGAGTCCAATTGACCCTTCAAAGCCTGGCTATATATGCTAGGACTCTCAGTGTACCCCTGAGGAACTCGACAAAATCTAAAACTACGACCTGCCAAGGAAAATCCGAATAGGTACCTGCTATTTGGATGAACAGGGATGCTAAAGAAGGCATTCTTCAAATCAATAACAGAAAAGAATTTAGCAGAAGAAGAAATCATAGTCAAAAGAGCAGTAATGGAACCACGGGAAACTGAGGAACCACAATTTTATTAACTTCGCGCAGATCAATCACAAAACGATAAACATCAGCAACATCATCAGAGGAACCTGGAGGTAGCCTCTTAAGAACAGGAAGGATGGGACTATTACACACATTTGCCACTGTCTCCTCTATAACTCCTGACTGAATCAAATCTTGTATTATGCGCAACAACGCCTGTTCTCCTGCGTGCGAAATTTTATACTGAGGGATACGAGGCAATATGGCATTTTCTTTAACTTGAATAGAAACTGGAGGTATCTGCAAAAGTCCTACATCCGTGTCGCTTGTGGCTCACAATATAGATGGGACATCCTTAAACTCAACTGGGAGGGGGGCATCTTTAGACAAACATTGCGTAGTACTAACCACACTTGGACCCACTGTCATATGGACACCATCCGGAGAACAGTAAATAGTAGCATGTAACTTCTTCAACAGATCTAATCCCAACAGATTCTCTCCACAATTTGATGTTAATAAAAACGGCAAATCAACGGTGAAGGGGCCTATAGTCAAAGCAAGGGGTTTGGAGATGGGGCTTACTACCGGCACACCAGAAAAACCAAACGAAACATTCTTATGGCCAGACAGGGCTGCCCCAGGGACCAGTGACCTCGAAACAGAACTATTCATTGCTCCTGTATCCACCCAAAATTTCTTTTCCGAGCCCTGCAAATCCACACTATTATAAGGTCCATGCTGATCTACAGGTATCGGAACTGGTCCTTTACCCTGTCCCTGGCTGTCCTAGCTGTAAGACATCCCTGTCACCTCATCCAAATCATAATCGTCATGATAATACTGTCGTCCCCGAATGTCATCAAAGTACTTTTGATCGGAACGGCCCAGTGATGTCCCAGTAGCCTGATCTCCACCCTGACTGCATGCTCCCCGGCCTCGCTCTCTCTCCCCCCATCCTCTAGGAGCCGCAACCTTTTGCAGCAAAACTGGGCACTCGCTGCGCCAGTGCCCTTCCTCCTTGCAATACGCACATTGATTTGGGCCCACAGGCACAGCATTTCGGCTCGTACGAGGCATCTGCCTGGCCGGTCCAACACCTTGACCCCGTCCCTGTCCCCTGGATGCCTGCTGCATCAATACCTTCGTCTTAAGCTCCTTCGTCTTCTTTTCTACCTTCTCTTTCTCTTCGTTCTCTCTAGGCTCATAATACTGAGCCATACTCAATATCACCGAAGGGGCAGAAGTAGTCCACGTACTCTCAGCAGCCTGCAACCGGGTTGCAGTCTCTGGGAGCAAATTCGTGACAAACCTGTTGACAAACAATCGGATACCCCCTTCCAAAGACAAATCCTGGCCACTAAAATCCAAGTACACACCTTCAAACCGGGTAAAGAAATCAGACACACTTTCATCTTTCTTCTGACAACATGCGGCCACCTTATCCCAGTCCACCTTCCGAGGTGGGATAAGAGAGTGCATATAGGTAATAATGCGGTCTGGCAAAGCCAAGATCTCAGCGTGGGCTTTTCACCAGGCTTCCTCTCCTTATCCCACGTCCTAATCTCGTCCCAAGTACCACCTAGTTCTAGGACATGGTCCTGAATATGCACCTGTCGCCAGATATCCACTGGCACCAATAAGCCAAAAAACATTTCAATATCTGCCAACGTCATTACCGTTGATGCAGCAGCCTCTGTCAATTCCTTATAGTACGCAGTAGGATTTTTTCTGGGGTCGGGTAACTGAGCCTTAATTGAGAGGACTTCACTCCTCTTCCATGGAGTATAAACCCATTGTTCTTGAAAACGGGCCTCTACTCGTTGCCTAGTCACCTGATCGTGCTGATCACGTAGCTCCGGTATCTCCGGGTGGAAAATGGGATGAACTTCCCTCATCGGGAACTGAGATATCATAGTCGGAGATTTCTGATGCAATCTACCTCGATATCCAATCAATGTGGTAACACTAGCGAAAACCTCATTTGGAGCCATGCCCGTGGCATACACTTGGTCCCTAATATCATAAACAGCCTGAGGTGCAACATCTTTAAAACACTGTTCACATAGTCCAATAAAAGTAGCCGACATGTGCTTAAGGGCATGCTGCTGGGCAAATGGCTCATAGTCCTTTAACACACTCCATACATCTTCAACACCATAAATAGGATTATGGTCCCACTGGGCAGTCTGATTGGCTACCATCGTTTTTTCCATATCTCCCACATCAGATCGAATCAACACCCGTCCCAATCACTCCTTTGCAACTGCCCCATCCCTGTCATCCTGGCCACGCAACGGTGTCTCGGCACCTAACAAGGGGGCAGAAGAGAGAAGAGGGGACTACACAGTAATCGAAGGGGGAGACATCAAGGTCAACATCGGCTGAGGAGTAAGTGTCTGTGAAGGAGAGAGTGACGCAGTAACAACAGGAGTGGCAGAAAGACTAGCAGCCACGGCGACTGTAGGGGACGGAGCCAAAGAAGAAGCTGGTGATGCTGGAACCAAAGCACTTTGATCAATAACAGAAACAGCAGGAACATGGGGGGCAGAGGCAGATGGCAAGGGCTGTGGGACGACAGGATATATTCTATGCGGGGCATAAGAGGGAGGCGGTCTGTCTTCCAATAATTCTTCCACAAAGGTGCCTGCCTCCTCCCTAGCAACATAGGACTTGTCACATTGCAATCAAAACCTCCTATCGGCACATTTTATACCCTTCCTCTTTATCATGCGCCACTGCTTTCTGAGTCAATGTCTGCGCTTTCTCCCTCCGTGCCTCCCTTTCCGCCTTCATTCGTCTCTGCTTAGCTTCCTTTCGCCATACCTGAAGATAATCAAACATCGACTGTCTGCTACGTTTAGCAAACAATTTTCCTCCAAATAATTCAATTTCTGCTCATCAAAGGTCCCCATTGACGGCCACTGCAATTCAGCGTTGTCCCTCGTACATTTGTGCCATAGTGTAATAAATATAAAGGGCCAAGGAGGTATTTGACGTACATGTCATAATTTGGAGTGCCCTCCGCAGGTGCGGGCTGCTTTTCCTCCAATCGAGCATCAGCAGAACAACAACGACACCCCACACAACACAACTTACTCCAGCAAGGCATTCAGCTCACACAAAGAAACACATTCACCACACAATTACACTAAAATGCACTTGTGCTTTTACCAAAAGTCGCTTAGCTTCCTTTCGCCATACCTGAAGATATTCAAACATCGACTGTCTGCTACGTTTAGCAAACAATTTTTCCTCCAAATAATTTAATTTCTGCTCATCAAAGGTGCCCTTTGACGGCCACTGCAATTCAGCGTTGTCCCTCGTATATTTGTGCCATAGTGTACTAAATATAATGGGGCCAAGGAGGTATTTGACGTACATGTCATAATTCGGAGTGCCCTCCGCAGGTGCGGGCTGCTTTTCCTCCAATCGAGCATCAGCAGAACAACAACGACACCCCACACAACACAACTTACTCCAGCAAGGCATTCTGCTCACACAAAGAAACACATTCACCACACAATTACACTAAAATGCACTTGTGCTTTTACCAAAAGTCGCTACCGCGGATTGGATCAATCACAAATTAACAAAATGGTACCATATTAAAAAGATATTCAAAATCAAATGCAAGCGCTTGTCTAAAACGTATTCCTAGACCAACCAAAGTACCCACCAAACAAACGTCATGACGACAGAGAACCAAACAAGCTCACCTGGTGCACACAGGTCAAACGAATTTATTCTCCACTGCCGACTCTTCGGAGCAAACGGTCAGATCCAAGGGCTTCGCCATTCAGGACCCCAGTCGGGATGACCACTGGGCAGGGCACCGCCCGATCAGACAGGCAGGGCAGCTGCGAGTGCAAAACTCTATCATGCAGGGGTCACCCGATCCGCCTACCCAACCCAACGCGGCCCTGTCCTCCTCACCCGTCTGCGGGCGAGGATGAGGTCCCCCGATGGAGTCCCTGTTTGGGCGTGAACTGAAGGAAGTGACCCAAAAAGGGCCACTCGGGTCACTCACGACCTCCTTCTCTGCCTTCCTACAAATGAAGAGTTCGTCAGACAGTAGAGAATACAAACCAGATTATTTATTGATATTACACTGCAGCGGAGCCCAGTCTGACCAGCCTCCTGAGATGGCTGTCGAGGGACTGGACCCTGTAAGCATAAAATTACATTATGTACGTTGCGGAGTCCACAAAGGTCCGCCTACTATGGAATAACACTAGTAGGTGTCGTAATACAATGGGGGTACAGAACATAAGTTTCGGTTCTGCAGCCGGGCACAGGCTATCTACTGCCCAAGGTCGTCTGGCCTATCCTCCCCACCAGACAGGTGGGAGAAGGACTCTATCTAACGGGAAAGGTTTGCACTAACGAGGACACTTGCAATTGAAGAAAGAAAAGCTCAACCTTGGGAAACAAAACTTACAAAAGACCATTTCATGAAAATAACCAAGCAGCAGTTTCGATTATAATGCAAAATGGCGTCCAGATTGCAAGATGGTTTTGCGAATGCTAAGATATACAGACAGAAGGGCCTTTCAGTATTAACACCACAACATATAACACGCTCAGCAGTTAGATCAGTTGTTCTTTGTGGAGACCCGGAGGTCAGGGTACAAAGAGATGACATAATTTTGAATCATTTGCCCAGGGAGGTGGGTGGGTTGCTTATGACTTTGATGAGGATACCCCTGGAAGAGAACTAAGATTACAGGTAAGTAACTTATCCTTCTCTTCCAGGGGATTCTCATCAATAGTCATAAGCACTTGAATCGAATAGCAAGCCCATCCCCTATTCCTGCGGGCAAATGACTACCATAGATGACAGTAACACAAAAAAATCACTTCAAATGACTTTAGCATTGAAATACATTTCTCAAGGAGGCTTGGCCTACTTGAATATCGAGACAATAGTGTCCAGTGAAAGTATGTACCGATTTCCAAGTGGCTACCTTGCAGATCTCAGCCATCGGGACATTGTGCAGAAAAGCTATTGTAGCTGCCTTCCCCCTAGTGGAATACACTTTGGGAGAAGCCAGAAGAGGCTTATTTGCCAATTGGTAAGCCAGCTTGATGCAAGACACTATCCATCTGGAAATGGAATGCTTGGAGGCTGGGAAACCCAATTCTGATGGAACCATTGTTTAAAAATAACTGATCAGACTTTCTAATAGTCTGGGACTTATCTAAGTAGAATTTTAAAACTCTTTTAAGGTCTAGGGAATGGAGAGACCTTTCAGCTGGCGTAGAGGGATTGGGAAAGCAAGAAGGTAGTGAAATGCTCTGATTGACGTGAAAATCCGACACCACCTTCGGAAGGAAGGAGGGGTGGGTTCTTAAAACCACTCTGTTGTGGTGAAAAAAACGTGTACGGTTCCTTGGAACAGAGCGCCTGAATCTCGCTCACTCTACGAGCTGAAGTAATCGCCACCAAAAAGGTGGATTTCCATGCAAGGTGCTGAAGGGTCGCTTTGTGAATAGGCTCAAAGGGGGGATCCATAAGCTTAGAAAGAACCAGGTTCAACTCCCAGGGAGGTCAAGGAGGCCAGACAGGGGGGAAAACTTTCTTTGAACCCTGAAGGAAATCCTTAACCCTCTGGAGCTGGAAGAAAGGAAGTTGATTTGGAGACTTTCTGTAAGCCGTAATGGCAGCCAGGTGTACCTTAATGGAAGTAAACTTTAGACCTGACTTGGCTAAATGCAGGAGATAGAGCAACATTACCTCCTCTTGCCCCCTGGTAGGCTGGAAATCATTATGTATACACCACAAATAAAACCTTTTCCATTTAAAAGAATAGGAATGTCTTGTGGAAGGTCTTCTGGACTCCATCAAAATGTTCATGCAGTCCTGAGGAAGACTTAGGTGGAGGACCTCAGGAGCCATGCTGCTAAGTTCAACGAGGGAAGGTTGGGATGATGGATTCTCCCGTTCATCTTGGGCAGAAGGTCCGGTCTGCACGGAAGCCTCCTGTGTGGACACTCCGAGAGATGCAGAAGGTCCGGGTACCACCACTGCCGTGGCCAGTCTGGTGCTATTCGAATCATCCTCGTCCTGGAGCGTGTGCGTTTGGTTATGACCTTCGGGATGAGAGGAAGAGGAGGAAAAGCGTAAACAAAGGTTCCTGACCAGTTGATCAAAAGGGCATTCCCTATCGATCCTGGTCGGTAAAACCTTGACGCGAAGGCGTGACATTTTTTGTTTGACTCATCCACAAAGAGATCGATGGTTGGACGACCCCATTGTTGAAAAATGTCCACCACCACTTCCTTGTGTAGAACCCAGTCTTGTAGATCGTCGAAGTGACGACTTAGAGAGTCCGCCTGAGAATTTTGCTCCACTGGCAGATGGACTGCTGTAATTGAGAGCTGCCTGGCCAGGAGCCAATGCCAGATCGCCTGAGCCTCCAGGGACAGTGGGCGAGAGTGAGTTTCCCCCTGCTTGTTCAGGTAATACATAGTGGTTGCGTTGTCCGTCTGGATCAATATGGACTTGGACTGTATGGACGGGTAGAACGCCTTGAGGGTTAGATGCACTGCCCGTAGCTCCAGCATGTTTATGTGATATGCTTGTTCCTTGCTCGACCACCTGCCCTGACTCTGCAGAAGACCCATATGTGCTCCCTAACCCTGAAGTGAGGCATCTGTGATCAAGGATTGCGCAGGAGGAGTTGGTGGAAAGGTACTCCCACCAGGAGATTTTTCCAATGAGTCCACCATGGAATGGAAGATCTCGCGGCATGGGAAAGTAGAATCTGGTCGTTCCATCGAGTCGACGTCTGATCCCATTTGTCCTCCAGGTCCTGCTGCGAGGTCTCAGCCTGGCGTGGGGGACTAGAAAAATGCAAGATGCCATCAACCCCAGGAGCGATGCAACCTGCCGAACTGAAGGCTGACGAACCTGAAGAAGATGATTGCACTTCAACTTGATTGATAATAGTCTCTCCTTCGAAGGAGACACTTTTTCTGTGCTGGAGTCCAGAGTAGCACCCAGGTAATGTATTCTTTGAGTGGGCTGATGGATTCATTTCTCCATATTGACATGAAGGCCCAAGTGTTGTAGCAAGTTCAGGCAAATTCGATAGTGGTCTTTCACCGTTTGAGGAGATGAACTCTTTAGAAGTCAGTCGTTGAGGTATGGATAGACGAACAGACCATGGCAACGTAGAGCAGCGGCTACTACTGCCATGCATTTGGTGAACACTCGAGGTGCGGATTTTAGGTCGAATGGCAGGACTCTGTACTGATAATGCTTGGAGCCTACCATGAAGAGCAGAAACTTCCGGTGTCGTGGAGCAATTGGAACATGGAAGTACGCATCCTGGAGGTCTATCGAGCACATCCAATTCCCTTTCTGAAGATGGGGATATATTTGATGGAGCGTCAGCATACGAAATGTTTCTTTTCGGATGACTTTGTTGAGGAAACGAAGATCCAGAATAGGTCTGAAACTCGATTCTTGACCCTTCTTTTGTTCCAGGAAGTATCTGGAGTACACTCCTTTTCCTCGTTGTGATGGAGGAACCTCTTCTATGGCTAATTTCTGTAAGAGAGTGGACACCTCTTTACGCAACAACGCCAGTTGGTGAGCTCTTGTCTTTACTGGAGGAGTGAATTTTGGAGGAGAACGGAAACGTAGAGCATATCCATTTTACGGTATATTCAGCACCCATTGATCGTTTGTAATGCTCCGCCACTCTTCTACATGGTAGGCGATACTTCCTCCCACTGGAGTGGGTAACGGCGATGGAGGAAGTTATTGTTCATTGCTTGGCAGTGTTCTTGGCCATGGGGGAGGGTTGTCGGGATGCACCTCTATCCCTGGAAGGTCGACGTCCTTAATAGTGTGACTTGGACTGGTGGTACTGCCTCTGAGACCACTGAGGGGCTTGAACCCTCTGATGGAACGGTCTGCGATCATAAGGCCTGTACTGGCGTCTGAATTCCTTCCTCTTTTCTAAACCCACAGCCTTAAGAGTGTCCAGTTCCGATTTCATCCTGGCCATCCCTTCATCTGTGTGAGAACCAAAAAGAGAATTCCAAGAAAACGGAAGGTTCAAGATGCACTGTTGGGCTTCCGGCTTCAAGGCTGTAAGCCGCAACCAGGAGGATTTTCTTGCGCAGATGCCATGCAAGTACAAGTGTGCAGCTAAAGATGCTCCATCAGCTGCTGCACTGATCATCTGATTCGCAACGAGAGCTCTCTCCTGGAGAATCTCTCTGAAATCCTGGCGGTCCTCTTTGGGCAGTCTGTCTTTGAAACGCTCTAGTGAATCCCACAAAGCCCAATCATAACGTCCAAAAAGGGCTGCAGCACTAGACACTTTTAAGGATGCAACTGCAGAGCCGCAAGCTTTCCTCCCCATGAGTCTTGAGCTCTGCTCTCCTTGTCCGGAGGGACCGCTGACCAAGAGGCTACTGCGTGGGTCTTTTTTGCAGCAGCAATAATCACTGAATCTGGTGGGGGGTCCGCCCTGAGGAACAGAGGATCTTGCTCCGACGGTCTATATTTCTTTAGGATTCTTGCCGGAGCCGTTTTGAGCCTTGCTGGGGCAAGAAAAATGTCCATGACTGGTTGCAAAAGGTCAGGAACCAATGGCAGCAGAGGCCTCGACACAGACCTCTGATGTAGAGTCTCAAAAATGACAGACGTAGAAGTCTGAGGAGCGGACATCTCGATATTCAACTTTTGTGCCCCTCTTGCCAGTACATCATGAAAGGTGTTGATGTCGTCCACAGGTGATACTCTGGAGGGTGGACTGTCCGTCAGTGTGGGCGAGTAATCCCTCTTGGAAGAATGAGTGGAGGAGGAAGACCAAGAAGGTGATCTTCGTCTCTTGTGACGGGTATGGGAGGTGGATCTCCGACCTGAGGGAGATGGAGATCGGTTCCGTTGGCGACCCCTGGAAGGAGTGGTAAGGGAACGATCCACTGCCTGCACCATATGAGCCAGAGGACATCTATGGAGAGGACTAGAATAATCCAGAGGCTGTTGGACCTGTGCAGACGTCGTTTTCTGCTAGTGGTGTACTGGGAGGAGCCACCTGGGAGAAAGATGAACAGAAGGAGATCTGTGCTCTTCTTCTCATTGTGTAGGAGTAACGGTGATCTGCGGAGTGGATTTTTGCACTCGCCTTTCTGGAGATGGAGAAGAGGAACTTCTCGACGTCGAGATAATTTGAGGAGATCCTGCCCTCGACACTGAAGGCTCAGAGAGGCCCTTCGATGCAGATCGGTGTCTCACCGAGGTCGAGTGATGTGTTGACGTCGATAGCTGAGAGTGTCTCGAACGTCGAGCGGCTATGCTCTACTAAGACTTGAGAGTCCACCGACGGAGATCTTGGCCTCGACGTCGGAGATCGTGTAGCCGCTTGCTGTTTCAACTTCGACCGATGCCCCGTAGATGGAGACTGGTGCTTCGACGGCGGGAGAGTAGTACCCAACGGAGTACAAAGCCTTGACATCGTACGAGGAGAAGGTGATGGGGAGCGTCTTCTTGATGTCGAACCCTCTCTGGACACCGTCGACCTAGGCCTCGACGTTGAGCGCCGTCTCGTGGGCTGCAACGGAGGGGTCTGTCTCGAATTCGAATCCCTTCTCGATGTCGCAGATGATCTAGGCCTCGACGTTGAGCGCCGTATCGTGGGCTGCAAAGGAGGGGTCTGCTTCGACGTCGAATCTTTTCTCGATGTCGCAGATGATCTAGGCCTTTACGTTGACCGCCGCCTGGTTGACGGCAAAGGAGGACTGCGCCTCGAGGTTGAACGCCGTAACGACGGCGACGACAGATATCGATGTCTCGGCGTTGGGCAATGGACCGGCACCAATGGAGAACGACTCCTCGACCCCAACCGTCGCTGGGTTGACGTGGCGGAGGATCCGACGTTGATTTTGACGTACCTCTGTGTTTCGAAGTTTTCGAAGACAACCAATGTTCTCTCAAAGGCGATGCCGCCGTCGGAGGGGTTGTCGTCGTCGTTTTCTACGCCGATGGAGGCATTTTCGACGCCGAGCCCGACGCCGAAGAAGAACAGACCGGGACTTTACTTCTGGAAGTCAACCTGGGCCTTTTTTCTTGTGTCTCACAGGAGACCTGGCTCTGGAGGTAGAAGATTTCTTTTTCTCAGAGGGACCATAAAGACAAATCCTTTCTCTCTCCATAAGAGTGCGTCTTGACACATTTTGGCATGTTTGGCAGGTCTCAGGAACATGAGAATCAGGAAGGCAGAGAATACAAACAGAGTGAGAGTCTGTTTTAGCCTTCTTTTTGCCACAGGAAGGGGCAAGGATCAAACAAAGAAGGCATCTCTGAGAGGAAATAAAAATGCCAAACTGCCAGAAAAAGAGTAATTTCTTACTCTAACAGCTGTTGAATGTCGAAGTAAATGAAGTTTAGTGAAAAAAATAGATCTTTTCTGACAATAAAGTAAAAAAATCTGTGGAGCTGAGTAACCAGGGTCCTGACTGAAGGAGCCGGAAAGAACAACTGACCTAACTGTCAACCCTGAGGCATGATGGGAAGCTAGGGGTCAAGGCTGCCTTAAAGGCACGGTGCCAGTTTTTGATGTTCTACATTTGCTTTCATTTCTATGCTGTTGAAGTTCCAATGCAGCCTATGGGCTAATAATGCCTGCCTGTTTCTTTGCAGGACTACTTTTCTGCTATTCATTAAAGGCAGTTCAAGTGTCTCTTGGTCCTCCTGGTTTGTTTGTGTATGTGCAAAGACAAGGTCTCACAGCATTGCTTCTCCTTTTTACATGTTTGTTTTTCTGGGAGGCTGCATTGATTGTGTTTAAAAATTATTATATGTAAATATATATAGAGCTGCATATATATGTTTTCATATATAATTTTTTATATATTTTCAGGGGTCCCCGCACGTTGGCGGGAATATTCAAGTGCTTATGACTATTGATGAGGATTGCCTGGAGGAGAATTCCTCTTACGAAACAGCGGCAAGTATTAGACTTAATCTAACAAAGTTATTAAATGTGCCACATGCAAATTGCACACGTCTTTGGGGGAAGTGACCTCATCGCATCCCACCCTGACGAAATCCCAGGACCATTTTCTAGGCCACTAGAGAGGGCTGAAACATGTTGGTGTCTAGTTTATGGTCCTAGGACCATCACATCCTAAATACCCTACTATAGTGTTTTTACCTTCACTCCCACTCCACCAATAAAAGATACTTTAGAAGTGGGTGAGGAATTTTATCTTTAAAGTTACGCCCCATACAGCTTTTCATAAGTTCTCCCTGAAACATGGTTGAGCCCACCCTGACCTTTAGGAGTTGGGGTGAGCCCAATGATGAAGCATGTCACTATTAGAGTGAGTGAGTGAGTGCTATATTAAGAAAAGGGTTTCTTACCCTTCCCACCCACAATAATGGGTTGGCTATAGATTGGACATAGGAACTCTCGGTGTCAGTTTCACTGAAGAGAGAACCACTATATAATAAATAAAATCCCCCCTTGTTCCCTTTACCTTTTGAAAAAAAATAGCTCTATGTTTTTTTTTTAGAAGGGACACTTAATTACTTTTGGATATGTCCTCTAATGCCCACGTCTCCTGAAGGGCGATTATGTCACCTGTTTCCCAGCCTTGAGGAGGGCTGCCTTCTTCAAGCCATTTTCTTGCTCCGGCTATGATCCATGAGAGGAGGTGACTGTTTCGATTTTTGGGTTTGCCTATTTGGCTTTCCATGGGTCAGTTACGCTTAACTTCATTAAGGGTACCTGGAAGCCAGCTCCATTGATCTTGGTATAATTCTGTGACCGCTTTCTGGCCTTTGTATGCCCCACTCCTTTGTGGAGTCGATGGACTTCTTCCTTTTGCGTTCTGCAATACTGAATAAACCTGTAGTTTTTCATTTGTTTATTCTGATCCATTATTTACTTTGTGGGAGGAGTTTTCAATAAGGGATCCAGGGTAATGTGGTGTAACGGGTTTGAATAGTTTTATACCCCAAGCTTTGAATTGTAGTTTAAAGGGCATAATGAGCTGAACTTTTTCTTCTGACTGCCATGTGGTGATCGTTTGTTCTTTGTCTTTTTGTATCCCATTCGGTAGAAATTCTACGGCCAGAAGGTTTGTTAAATTTAGATGTTTTAAGACTGGGATTTCTGCTAGCAGTTTTAATATGTTGTCACTATTTAGTATATCGTGCCGTCCCTGCGATTCATATTCAGGTGTTAAAACTATTTGTTGCATGCATTGATAGTCCATGCTCTTGGGCTTTTCCCCGAGGTGACTCTTCTTCTTTGTCTTCCGCCATGGTTGACTTACTATGGTTTTTTATATGGAATCTGAGATTTCCTTGTTGGGTCACACTGTCCTTTCTTGTGTTGTGTATTGTGGCTTCTAATGAGGATGAGTTTGCCTGATTTACCTCTTTTTGTTTGCTTATTTTATCCTGTTCTGGGTATCCATGATAATTTCACTGATTTGCCTTCTATTGTACTTGCTTTGTCGTGGCTTTGAATGAAAAGCCTAAGGTTTTCCTGTTGCAGGTGCACCACCTTTACTAACGTTGGGTGGTGGACTGTACACTGTAGGAGAAGAAAATAAGTTACTAACCTGTAACTACGGTTCTCCAGTATTAGTATCTTTCATATATTCACATGCCTGAATCATTCCCCGTCAAGATGGGAGTCCCACGGTAAAATATTCAAGCAGTGCCTTCAATCCTTCATTGGCTATAATGGCCCAAGGCCATCTAAACAGTAACCTAACTATGTCCTTTTAAAAAAGAACCAAATGTTGGCATCCAGCCAATCAGCTGTTAGCACCCTCTAGAACACTCCCAGCAGAGGCCAGTTCTCCTCAGATTTTCTAAGCACAAGTGGGAAGTAAGGGTCCCAAATTCAATGAGAACTGACTCCACGGGGACGAGGGTGGGTTGCATGTGAAACTATGAAAGATACCAATACTGGATAACCGTAGTTACAGGTAAGTAATTTATTTTCTTATCCAGTATTGGGGTATCTTTCATAGATTCACATGCCTGAATCAGAATAGCAGGTATCATCAACAGGGGCAGCCCTGAAAACCCGAACCAGGGGCAAACAATACTGGAATCCTAACAAAGGTTCAAGTTAACAAAATACATACATCTAAGAATAATAATCAAAACAGAAAAAATCACAAACCTAAAAGAAAACAAAGACACTCAAATAAAAAGAATATAAAGAAGGAAAGAAAGACCCCTTGTATAAGTCAATACAATTCATAGAAAATTTATTAACAAGGATAAATAATTGAATCCTGAAACATATAAGACAATGGCGCTCAACATGGTACACAAACGACAAAATAAACAATACAGTGTGTAGTCAAGCAAGTGGCTGAGGAAAAGATTTATACAAAAATAAGAAGTTCAGGATAAAACTGAAACAACACAAAACAAACAATGAGTCCTCTTCAATTTCGGCCACATATATGCGTCAGGCGGCGTTTCAACCATAATAGAACTAAATGGTCATCATTAGGACAAGACAAATGATTATATGAGCGTCCAAAACATTTCAGTAAAACATCTAAAAACAAGAAAAACATATATACATGGGTATAAAACATTAAAAAGTTGGAGTTATATCACAGCATAAGGTAAATCCGAAAATATTTCTGTATAGGAGTGAACCAAAAATCGAAAAGATAAGAAAAGTCAGGGCAGTCAGTGCCACCACCAAAAGACCCTCAAACCATACCGAAAACAAATGTGTGTAAAAGAAATGACTAAAGTGAATGTCAGTGTATAAGAGACAAGAATGACCTACACCTTAAAGAGAAAATGTGATAATTAATTCACCTATTCATGTAGTACACCCAACCGAAAGTACAACAATCATATAGAATCCACCAGATGATTGACTCAGGAGTATAATGCTGTAGAACCAACAAAAAACAATTCAATTAGTGACCCTGTCCACCTAAGTTAAGGGGCAGAAATGTCAGAGATGTCATATGCCATACTAACATCCAAAAGAGAATGTGGTATATTCCAGCTGCAACTTGTACAAAAGTTTGAAGACTCCAAGGAGGGAGTAAAAAGCCAGCCTGTTCCGTCAAGCAATTAAAGCAACTGGAAAGGATTAAATAAGTGAAAAGGTGTGAACATTCAGACACCTTACTGGCATAGATAGTAACATACTATAAGATTATGTAAATATACTGCTCATATTATACTTAGAGCCAAATTAATTGGCAGTAGGCTTGTATGTATATAAATCCTAAAAGATCGAATAATTTTCAATGTCTGTGCTTGATGGTCACATAATTACAGTCATTTATTCATAGGTAATAAACTGAAAAAGAAATTAAAAGAATGGAACTTACGAAATAGAATACATTTCCATTAATGAGGAAAAACAGAAATGCTAACTAATATCCAGTGATGTTACCTGTGGGTCGCCTTTAAGAAACTCAGCACAGACATATGAGGGCAGTGCTCAATGGCCCAGTACAGCCCAACAGGCTCTGAAAAAGAACCGCATATGACATTCAGGCCCAAAAGGAATTAAACAATAACCACTCATAATGTATTAAGGGCCATAATAAGTTAGGTGGATGTTTAGACTGGCAGAAACTAATATGGGCTTTGCACGAAGGCTCAATGCTAATCAGCTTAATCCATGGGGGAGCCCTGGTTAATACAGACTCCGAGCAGTGTATAAATATGGGAGCCATTATCAAGCAAGAACGCCCAAAAGGTGCCAAAAAGGTCAAAAGTAAAACCAGCGATGCGGGCTGTGCACTTTGTCAACTATAAAAAGGTTACATCTTATGCAATCGTCCCGTAACTGAAACCGACTCCTGTGCGGCATGTTAACTAAGAAAACCTTACTCAATTAGAAGCCTAACAAACAGAACCGGAAATCCGGGCTCGATATTGCGAGTAACGTAGCTTGCAACCGTGCCTTAAAAAAATGAAAGTCCCCGCCGAGCGTCTCACCTATTGCCTCCCGTTATCATGAATCACTCTGGAGAGAAATCTCGGACCGGAGCTGGACGAATAAATACAGCGTTCAGGGCGCGAATTCACATCCTGTGATTACTTCACACAAAAGTGAAAGAGGACTACCACCGCCCAAAGAACAGTGGCGGCCATCTTAAAGTAGGCAACTGCCCAAGGCGATTAATAGGAAAATTGCAGAGGATAAATTAATAAATAAAGAAAACTGTTAGCCATCTAAAAGATTACTGCTCATATTGAATAGAGTAAGCGCACACCATGGATGGCAACTCAAAAATTGTGGTGGCCATTTCCAATTGTGCGATAACTTTGTGACCAGAACATAAACAAATTGCATGTTGTGCAATAACTTTATGTAGACAAAAATGGACAAAATGGGTATAAAAATAAGAAATTGTATGATGTTAAACTGGTCATGTTATCCAGATAATGTTAATAGGACGTCAGCAAGCGTAGGTGTCAAATAGTCCACATAGGTTTGCCACTCATGCGTCAGAGGTATCAACGCTCATGCGTAAGATGTATCCCATGGCGACCCAATATTTTGGGAGACAAGAGAGCCATTTTGTGCTTAGAAATTGCCCACACTCAAAGTGTTCTAGTATAGGGAATAAATGTATAGAACCACTTTATAGGGCAAGTCCATGGTCATCTGTGATCATCTGCTCCCAGGAATATTACCTGAGTTGGATGCAAAATCGATTTTTCCCTGTTCAGGGTAAGTCCAAATGTATTGAACAAACGGAGGCAAGCTTTCGTTGCTCGATCGGCCTCCTGCACTGTTGCTGCTTTGAGCAGCCAATCGTCGAGGTACGGAAATACTTGAAACCCCTGAGACCGCAGGGTCGCCGCTACTGGTGCCAGGCACTTGGTGAAGATCCGTGGTGCTGATTAGAGGCCAAACGGGAGCACTTTGAATTGATAGTGGGTACCAGCCACTGTGAATCTTAGGAATTTCCGGTGCTTTGGGTGGATTGGAATATGGAAATATGCATCTTCCATGACGAGCGAAGTCATGAAATCTCCTTTGTTTTAGCAAACCTAGGATATTGGAGAGCGTTACCATCATGAATGTCTGCTTTTTGAGAAACTTGTTGAGATTCCTTAGGTCCAGAATCGGTCTTCATTCTCCTGACTTCTTTTTTATCAGGAAGAAACGAGAATAAAAACCTTTTCCTTTCTGAGCGAATGGTACTTCTTCTATTGCTTCCTTGAGAAGCACGGCCAAGACTTCCTTTCGTAATAGGTGAAGACGAGGGGGTCATCAGAAGAACGAGATTGCTGTTTTGTGATTTGGGGCTACAATAACAATCTTCCCTCTCTGTCCTTGAGGGTCTTGTTAGAGAAGGCGCGACAGATTTTACAATCTCTCACCTCATGCCTAGGATAAAGGCAATAAATACATTCCTTGTGTGGATCATCCACATGGACCCTTTTTTCCCACAGGTTTTACAAGTGGTTGGTGGCCGCTGAAGAAACTCTAGAGTGTGACCATTGGTGACTAGGTCCAACACCCAGCGATCTGATGTTATTTCGTGCCACCGTTGTACATAACCAGACATTTTTGCACCCACAGGCAGGGAGGGAAGACGGGCTGGTACCCAGACGTGTTCATTGCTTTCTGCCTGAGTCACAGCCTTGTTGAGGTGCTCACTTGCGGCCTCCCTGGCGAGAGAAACCAGCTGTCGATGATTGACGATAAGATGGAGGGTTATAAGATTGACGATATTGGGATTGGTGTGGCTGATATTGTTGAGCCCTCTGGTATCCTCCTTTGTAAGTGGCGAATCCTCGCCCTTTAGCACCTCTGAATGGTACTCTTCTGTACTGCAGAGCTCCCAAAGTCTTTTGCGGTGTCCGTATAATTTTTGATTGCCAATAGGCCTTCATCAATGTGTTTTCCAAAGAGTGACTCACCGTCAAAAGCCATATCAAGAACCTTTGCTTGTACCTCAGGTCTAAAGGTGGTTGCTTTTAGCCATCCTTGACGTCGAAGTACAGCCGCTCCTGCTAGCTGTCTAAAACCAGTATTTGCCACGTCAAGGGCACAGTCAATTGTCTCTGAAGCTGCACGCTCACCCTCCCGCAGGATCTTGCGTGCATCTTGTCTGTTTTCCTCCGGGATGATTAGTCCTGCCATGTCGGACCACATCTGGCGGTCATAGAGGCCGATAATGGCTAGAGCATTTGCTGCTCTGATTGTCACAGCTGCCATTGAAGAAAATCTTTTCCCAAGGATATCCATTCTACGCCCTTCCTTATCGGGGGTAGTAATCGGAGTTCTTAGATCGCCTTTGTGCAGCCTGGGAGATGACTGAGTCTGGCTTAGGATGTCCAATAAGGCAAGATGGAGAGTCATCCGGAGCCCTATATTTCTTCTCCACACGAGGCAGCACCAGTGGTATGGACACTGGTGTTTTCATAATCCTGAAGCCCTCCTGCCAAACATGGTAAATGATAGGTATGGAGCTTACCACTTTCCTTGTGTCCTCTTTGAAATCGTATAGGAAACACTCTGTTTGCTTTACTGTAATAGGCAAATGGAACCTGCTGGCTGCCCTTTGCATTAAGTTGTGAAACCCCCGATATCCTCTGGAGGAGAGTCCGAAGGTAGGTGCGGAGGAGGGGATGGTGTTGGAATCACATAGTCGCCCCAAGGGTCACGAGCAGATGCTGGATCTGGCAGTTCACCTTCCTCTACCTTTTCTTCTGAGGAGGAAGTGTTCTATGCTCCGGGGTCGATAGCCCCCGAGCCTGGTATATTCACAGGTGTGCTCGGCAGTTGAGGACCTGGTGTACCTGCAGGTTCTTCCGCGTGAGGTACCTTTTTTTCTGATTGATGTTGCTGAGGAGGAAATCTTTGACTATAATCCGCCAACATGGCTTGAAGATCCTCGATTAATGATGGCGGTAGATGGGCCATATCCCTGGGGCGTGGTTCCTATCGGAAGTTAAATTGATAACTATGACGTGGAGCCATATACCCTTGATGGTAACATTGCGCCTCGTCTTGATAATCTTCAGAAAACGTATAATATTCAAGATCAACTGTCTGGCCCACAAAACCCTTTGTGGACATGGCCCTCACTATTTTTCTAATAAACTAAAAAGGTATAACCCCTCTAGAACTCTCCGATCTACTGATAAACATCTTCTTATTCCATTCAAGATCCGCACCGCCAGGAATGGCGGAAGATCCTTCTCTTATCTTGCCCCCACCCTATGGAACTCTCACTCCCTATGCATCTACGTACGGAGACCGACCACAGAAAGTTCCGTAAGGCGCTCAAAACCTGGCTGTTTTAAGTCTTTCTTCTCGGCCCTCCCTCCTCTCCTTTCCCTTTACCGTTTTCCGTGACAGGCTAGCGCTCTGAGACCTTCGGGTGAATTATGCGCTCAACAAAATCTCATAACATAACATCCTCCTCGTCATCCTCCTGGCACTTCACATGGAGCTCAGATGGGCTGTGAGCTACCCCAAAGAGGCCATCATCATCCTCTTCCTCTACATAGCCGTCCAACACATGTGATTTAAGCAAAGGCGACACCTTGCTATAGTCCTGCATGGACGGGTGTAAAAATGTCTTTGTTACTCTAGTGACCTGAAAAATACTCGTCGACGGGTGCGTCGACGATGCAGAAGTTATAGGCAAGGGCACTTCCTTAGTCGACGGTGCTGTCGTCGACGGTATTGTTATCAACGGTGTCGACGGTGTCATCGTCTACGGTGTCTTCGTCGATGGTGTCTTCATCGACGGTGTCTCTGCCGTCTACGGTATCTTTGATGACGGAATTGTAGTCAACAGAGTAGCGTCGACAGTCTTCAACGACGATGGAGCTCTCGTCGTCGAGATGGAGACTCTGGTAGAGAGAATAGGAGACTGGATCGCCGTCGTCGTCACTGTTGCCGTCGATGACGTCGACGATGTTACACAGATTGTCGTCGACGAGAGAGAGATTGTCGTCGATGATGGCTATTTCAAGGGTTTACTACTTACAGGATCAGAAGAGGAAGCTCTAGGGCGATCTCTTTCTTTCCTGACAGGTGTGGAGGGCACAGATAATGCCGGTTCAGAGGCGTGTTTGGTAGCCTTCTCCTTACTTGAAGCCCTTTCCTGGGAAGGCTTAAAATGTTTCCTTCCCTCACCTGAGGATCTGTCCTGGGATCTAGCCCTCTTGTGGGATGGTGAAGCTCCGTCCTCTTCTTCATCAGAAGAACGAGATTGCTGTTTTGTGATTTGGTGCTACAATAACAATCTTCCCTCTCTGTCCTTGAGGGTCTTGTTAGAGAAGGCGTGACAGATTTTACAATCTCTCACCTCATGCCTGGGATAAAGGCAATAAATACATTCCTTGTGTGGATCATCCACATGGACCCTTTTTTCCCACAGATTTTACAAGGGCGGAAAAGGCCTTTCTTGTCTGACATGATGTCTAGATTTGCTGATTAGAAGAAAACGGAGTAGCACTCAGGAAGACTCCTTTCCACACGACTTGCGGTGAAAATATGAGGAGAATTGGCCTCTGCTGGGAGTGTTCTAGAGGGTGCTAACAGCTGATTGGCTGGATGCCAACATTTGTTCCTTTATTAAAAAGGACACAGATAGGCTACTGTTTAGATGGCCTTGGGCCATTATAGCCTATGAAGGATTGAAGGCACTGCTTGAATATTTTACCGTGGGACTCCCATCTAGACGACGGGGAATGATTCAGGCATGTGAATCTATGAAAGATACCCCAATACTGGATAAGGTTCCTCTTGGATCTAATTTTCCTTATTTATTATTTTATACTCTCGATTTTCTGACCACCCTTGCTGAGTGGTGACCTTGTTCACTGGGTCTTTTAGGTTTAGAGTGTTAGTGACTTGTTTCTTATGCACTGTTCTTTCTAGCCGATCATTGGGCTTCAAATTTGTCCCATGATTCAGGATGCCCTGCATAGTTGTGCTTGATGGTTGTGGGGCACTTTCATCTTGTGTCTGTTCTTGTCGGTTTTTCCCATTTTTCAGTGTCTCTTTGGTTCGTTGTTACCCATGGGCGATTGTCGTTGCTCCTTTTCTTAGTATGGTCTCTGAGCCTCCCCTTGACTTGCTTTTATTAATTTCTTCCAGGCTATCAATTTATGTGTCCCAATCCTTTAGATTTCCATTAGTAGTGTCGGCCGTGCTTATTGAAATCCTGGTCAGGTCCGTCTTCGCATTAGTCACCCTGATTGAGCTAAATATAGGAAATACGTTGGCTACCTGCTGATTTGCCAGGTGTGTTGTTTTGTTTCTTGCTTTTCATTCATGCTTTTTCATCTTCTAGTTTGCTTAGTTGTTTTATGTTCTTCCAAATTTACTTTGACTGAGTCAGCTTGAGTAGTCTCTGGGGGTGCTGCCTTTGTTTCCAGTGGTCTTTGTGATTCAATCAAGGTTTTTGTTGGCTTCTGGTCTTCTGTTGGTGAAGCTTGTGGGGGAATTGCAATTTGTTCTTCATGCTCAGTGGCACTATGCTTAATAGGAGTTAAATTGAATCTTTTGAGCGTTATAATCTGTTCTAATAAAGTTGGTAGAAGGCTCAATTTGTCAATTATCGTGCTAGAGGCACAGGGTCCTTGCTGAGGTATTTGGATTGTACTCTTGTTATTAGATTGTTAAGGTTGTCCAGTTTCGCGTTTATCCCTGCGATATGTAGAGCTGTGATATTCATTAATACAATCTGAATGTCAGGTTTATTTGATTGCATATTGAGTGCCTTTGTAGATGTCTGTAGTGTATGTAGTAATGTTCTAAAAAGATCCAAATAGCTGCTTGGGTCACTGGGTCTTTCCCCTTGAATTGATTTAGATTTTGATTCCAAGTTTATTAGTTGGTTTTGGTTATGTAATTGGCTAGTTTCCTGAGGTAATTGGGTGAATTTGTTATTATTTTGCATGATATTTACGCCATTTATTTCCCTATTGCGAATTTATGTTCATCTCCGCTCCTTGGCCCTATTTTTGTTTCTATAGCTTGTGGAGTTTCCTTGTTAGGTGTAAGCCTTGTTGATCTCAGCCAAGAGTTTTCCGATCCTTCTGAGTCTTCTTGATCTGATGAACCTGTGCTACTATCTTTAGCCCTTGGGTTGTTTCGTGTTTTAATATAGGCTCGGTGGTGGAGTAAATTGGATTTTCTTGGTCTTTGAATACGTTTGTTGTCTGGATTTTTGAATTTATGCTTTTTCCACCGTTGCTCCCTTCTAGCCCATACTGAGGTGGGCGAGTGGCTTCAATCTTCTTTTCTATTATATCATTAATATTGCTGTTTCATCCCTTTATTATTTCCTCTATATGCAGTTCCTTATTTGGAATTGGTTTTAAGTTATCGTTGCCCTTTTTCCTTCTTTCCTCCTCTGGGGTTGCCAGGTTTGTGCCTACCAAGTCTACCTGGCTGTTTGCGTCCTTTGCGCTATGCATAAAGTCATTTTGCATCTCTTTTATAGTTGCACTGTAGGCTGTCCTCTGAGGGGCTAATGGCGTCAGAAGGCCTGGTACCTCTCTGGGCATCAAGTATATTATAGCCCCAGGATCTTTGAGGAAGGAGAGACTAGAGCTTGTTTTCTTGCTTCCACTTTTTTCTGTGTTCCTGAACATTGTTAGAATTGGCGAAATTAGAGGACTCCTTTGGGTATAACCAGGGTCTGCTGCTTTGGCTGATTTTTTTATATTTCGCTTCTTTGCACCTTGCTTCAGGTTAGACTTCTGGCCCGGCGTTCGCCTGACTGCCGGATCTCATCTTTTCTTTTCAGTTTCCGTGAAGTAACCTGAAACTTGCCTTGGCCCTGTCAGTCCTATCAGTCCTTTAGCTATGGGGATGTGTGAATAATTGTTTGGTGCTTTTTTCCTTTAAGATTATATTTGGTTTATATTCCTTGTATTTTATTTTATTGTTTCGTTCTGTTTGTGTTATACCTTAAATGATGTTTCTTTGCGAGCAGTTGAACCATCAGCTGCTCTAGTTTGCTTGGAGAAGATGGTAGGATGGGAGCTTGATCTTAGTTGCAATCTTTAGGTCAGCGCTCCGTTTTAGGTAACTTTTAGCCCAATCAGCAGAGAGGGGCCCTGCTATGGCTGCTAAGCTGGGAGTAATAATGCGCCTTTGAGGCTGTTGAGATGCCCACACTCCCCACCACTCGCTCACCACCACCGATATAGTACTGCAATGCCCCCACAACGCTCACCCGCACGTCCTCCTTCAGGGGGAAAGCCCTGTTGTGCAAGCTGGGTAATTGCAGCTGACAGTTGTAGAGCAGGCAGCTGACGGTCATAGAGCAGGAGAGCGCTGCAATCAGCAGTCCTCCCCTATAATCACTGCTCCACCTGGGCAGTCTCACTCCTGGCACGGGTAGTCTCTTTGACCGCTAGCCGGGGGCCGGGACAGATGAAACAGTGGACGTGGCTGACTATCAGCGGTGATGAGGGGCAGCAGGAGGTCAGGATCAGCGGCCCAGAGGGAGCCTAGCGGGGGACCTAGCAGGAGCCGGCCGGCCGACCCGCAAGCCGCACCCAGACCTGGCTGGGCTGCTTCCGCAGAGGGGCCGGGCTCACTCTCGGTGAAACTCACTAAGAGCTTCGCGCTCAGTCCCACTCTGCCTCAAGGCCCCCCCGCCTCACCTCTTTCTTGGTGGACACCATTCTGCTGCCAATCTTTTCTGGCCCTGGATCGAAGCCCGAACTCAATGTCAGAGTCCGCCAGGGACTCGTGCCGAACCCGCTGCACTGCTCTGCGTCTAGAAGCGCTCCTCGCCCGTCTCGCATCCTGCATCCTGCGTCACTTCCACAACTGTTATGTGTCTTAGTTAGGTCCACATAGAAACAATGCCATCTTTCATCATGCACACGATTCTTAAGTCGCCTTCCCTTTCACACAATAACCTTTCAAATTTGCGTGCATAACAATATTAGATTAGTTTCTCCGAAACTGCTACGCTTACAGATTTCGCTTCAATTAACATTATCACAACTCCTTGTACACCATGTACCAGGCTTTGACACACATTGGGCCCGATTCACAAAGGTAAACGGAGACAAAAGTCTAACTTTACGACTTTTGTACTCACAAAGGGCATTTATGAGTAGTAAAGTTAGACCTTTGTCTAAGTTTAACTTAAGTTTTGGCTTCAAGTTTTACTGAGACCAAAAGTCTAGTCTCAGTTTAACTTACTTAAGACCAAAACTTAAATTAAACTGAGAAAAAAGTCTAATTTTACTACTTGTAAATGCCTTTTGTGAATACCGAAAGTCGGAAAGATAGAATTTCGTCTCAGTTTACCTTTGTGAATAGGGCCCATTTTGCAAAAGTCGTTCTACATGGTGACATGGCTATCTAAAGAGCATAACAATGCTGGCTTGCAAGGATGCTTTTCATTATAAATAAACAAGCCTTTCCGGGTTTAGTTAGAGGAGCGCTTTGCTATCATTGGCAAGGTCTCTACACGCTGAAGCTTTGGCACAGCAGCTTGCTCATTATCTCTGCAAGGGTGTCCAGCTCATGACCAAGAAGGGGACTTACATTCTTTCCCTTCAGGTAACCGAGGTTGGATCCTTCAGTATAGGGATTCTTGGCAGAACACACACACACACCCTAGACATTTAGGTTAGGGATTGCATAGTAGGAGTAGAAAATAAGTTACTTACCTGTAACTGCAGTTATCCAGAATTAGTATCTTTCATTGATTTACATACCTGAATCATTTCCCATCGTCAAAGTGGGAGTCTGACGGTACCTTAATTAAGCAATATGATAAAACTATCAGAAGGCTATATTGGCCCTACCCCATAAATTTAATAGCCTATCTATGTCCTTTTTAAAGCATAACCTACTAGCTGCTAGCACCCTCTAGAACACTCCCAAGAGAGGCCGAGACCCTCATATTTTCCAGCACAAGGGGGAGTACTATCCCAAGCATAAGTGAAGCCTCTCCGGGGAGGTGAGTGGGTCGCCATATGAAAGATACCAATACTAGATAACTGCAGTTACAGGTAAGAAAACAAGTTACTTACCTGTAACTTTAGTTCTCCAGTATTGGAAACTTTCATAGATTCACATGCTTGAATCATTCCCCGTCGTCGAGATGGGAGTCCCCGGTATATATAAAAATAGCAATACAAACCATTACAAATAGAAACTAGGCCTAGGCCCATTCTAGTTTTGTAACATATCCACCTCTTTTTGTAAAAGAGACCAAACAAAATCAACAACCAATCAGATCAGCCTCACCCTCTAGAACCCTCCTGAGACAACCTCAGACCATCAGATTTTCGTAGCCGTAGTGCCACAGGATAACCATAAAGATGCAGAAGGTCGAGCTTTCCCAGGGGAGGAGGGTGGGTCGCATGTGAATCTATGAAAGTTTCCAATACTGGAGAACTAAAGTTACAGGTAAGTAACTTGTTTTCTTACTCCAGTATTGGAACTTTCATAGATTCCCATGCTTGAATCAGAGTAGCTAGCAGTCATGAGCACATTTCTTTGTCTGTATTACTTTCAACAGAGATCAATAACGCATCAATAAGATTAAAGAAAGGAACGGAAAGGAAATAGCATATTTCACAGTTTAGACCTTATTCTTTCTTTTTTTTTGTTTTTTTACAATAGTGAAATAAAAGATATCACCACAATTCAAATGCGAATCAAATACCCATATATGCATACAGAAATAACAAGAAGCAATCAAATGCATCAAAGAATGTGCGAAGAAGTTATAAAGGAAAAGGAAGGAGGGATGAGAGGGAAAGCTCACCACTTATTGAAAAAGGTTCCTCAGGACTGCTTGGCCCACTGCAGTGTCACTGCGCGATGAAGAATCCAAGCAGTAATGTCTTGTGAAGGTATGGGTACTCTTCCAGGTCGCCGCTCTGCAGATGTCCCGGATAGGTACACCAGCAAAGAAAGCCGTAGAAGAAGAAATCGCCCTCGTGGAGTGAGCCCTGACTTTCCCTTCAAGGGGCTTACCAGCTGCTTGATGACAATATTGGATAGAGCTGGAAATCCACCGTGCAATCCCTTGTTTGGAAAGTGGAAATCCTTTACGAGGGGCGCTGTAAGCCACAAAGAGCTGAGGTGACTTTCTGAAATCCTTAGTCCTCTGAAGATAGAACTTCAGGCAACGCTGAATGTCCAATGAGTGAAGTGACCTCTTAGCCGGAGTTGTAGGTTGAGGGAAAAAAGTTTTAAGTATCACAGGTTCATTTAAATGAAAGTCCGAAGGTACCTTCGGGATGAACTTTGGGTTGGTACGGAGTGCTACTGTTTCATTCTTGAATTGAAGAAAGGGCTCTTGAATGGTGAGTGCCTGCAACTCGCTGACCCTTCTAGCTGATGTCAAGGCTAGAAGAAGGGCCACCTTCCAGGACAGAAATTTCAAGTTCGCTTTATGTATAGGCTCGAAAGGATGTTTCATGAGCTGAGTCAAGACCAGATTAAGGTGCCACAGTGGTGGAGGAGGCTTCACTGGAGGGAAGGCTCGAAAAAGACCTTTCATAAACTGTTTAATTATCCTCGCTGACCAGAGCGAAGGGCCTGAGGATGTCCTTCTGAAGCGAGAGATGGCCGCGAGATGAACTTTAATAGATGAATGAGCCAGGCCCACCTTTGCCAAGGAAAGAATGTAAGGAAGGATTTCATGCGCCGAGGAAGAGAAAGGGTGAACTCCCGATTCTCGGCACCGGTGACAAAACCTCTTCCACTTCATCCGGTAGGTTTTGTTTGTACTTTGAGCACGGGCCTGAGACAGGATCGCTCTACATTCTGCAGAGAGCTTCAAGTCGAGAAACTCCCTGTGCTCAGGAGCCACGCTGATAATTGCAGGGATCGGGGATCCGGATGCAATACTTGGCCCTGGGACATTGTCAGTAGTGATGGAATCGGTTTCAAAGGAACCGGATGCTCCAAGGATAGGAGAAGAAGCTCCGTGAACCAGTACTGGCGAGGCCAGGACGGTGCTATTAGGATCATTTTGCAGTGTTCCGTCTTTAGCTTTCTGAGCAGTCTCGGGATCAGAGGAATGAGGGGAAAAGCGTAAACAAAGGCGCCTGACCATGCCATCGAAAACGTATTCCCCAAGGATCCCGGATGGCGATGCCAACTTGCGTAGAACCGGCATTTCTTGTTCTCCGGTGTGGCAAAGAGATCTATGGCCTGTCTGTCCCATAGTCGAAAAATCTCCTCCAGAGTCCTCTGGTCCAGTTCCCATTCGTGGCTGACTGACTTTAGTCTGCTTAGTGTGTCTGCTGTCTCGTTGAGATTCCCTGGGAGATGTTCCGCTTTTAGTGAGACTCCATGCAGTATCGCCCATTCCCAGACAGCTTGAGCTTCCGCCGACAGCAGACGAGATCTTGTGCCGCCCTGCTTGTTGATATAATGCATGGCTGTAGTATTGTCTGTTCTTATTAGAACCGACGAATCCTTTATTCTCGGGAGGAAAGCCTGTAGGGCTAGGCGAATCGCTCTGAGTTCCAGCAGATTGATGTGCAACAGACGATGGTGGTGTAGCCATCGACCACTTATCTGGAGGTCCTGTAAGACCGCTCCCCAGCCCTCTAGAGACGCATCTGTTGTAATAATCTGAGGGTCGAAAACAAGGACAAGGGAGACCCTACTCGCTAGGAACCAGGGTAATAGGTTTGGAAATAAGGTTTGGAAATAATCTGAGGAGCTGGGGTGACCATGAAGGAGAGACCTTGGGAAATGTTCTCCTCGCGAGTCCACCATGAAGCGGCTTCTTTCATTGGCACAGTGATCGTGATCATGTCCTCGAAAGACCCTTCTACTTGGCGCCACTGTAAGTCCAGTTGTTCCTGAAGAGGACGCATTCGTAACCTGCAGTGAGGAATTAGAGGAATGCAGGACGAAATGGATCCCAGAAGGGACTTGTAGAGGCAAACTGAAAGTGACCTTCTTTTTTTAAGTAGATGGGCCATCGACATCAGTTTGGCTTGTCTTTCCACTGACGGAAAAGCCTTGTTCAGGGATGTGTCCAATATGGCTCCCAGGAACTTTGCGTTCTTGGAAGGGCACACATTTGATTTCTCTCTGTTTAGGGTAAGACCCAGACCTCTGAACAGCTTTGTACAAGCTGCCACTGACCTTTCGGCTGTAGTCTTGGTAGGAGCCTTTAGCAACCAGTCGTCCAGGTAAGGGAAAACCTGGTGCTGTTGATTCCTTAGAAAAGCCGCCAATGGAGCCAGTATCTTTGTAAAGATCCTTGGTGCCGATCTGAGGCCGAAGGGGAGGACCCTGAATTGAAAGTGGCTCTTGGCTACTGTGAAGCGAAGAAACTTCCTGTGGGATGGATGTATGGGAACATGAAAATATGCGTCCTCTAGGTCCAAAGTGGCCATGAAATCTCCTGAATTTAAAAGTCGAAGTATGTCCTGCAAGGAGACCATTCGAAACGACTGTTTGATGAGATAGGTGTTGAGCTCCCTCAGATCTAGAATAGGGCGCCACTTTTCTACAGTCTTTCGAACTAGAAAGAACCGGGAGTAGAAACCCTCTCCTCTTTGTGAGATAGGGACCGGTTCTATCACCCCTTTCTGCAGCATCTGTTGGACCTTTAAACGCGGGAGACGAAGATGTTTCGTTACGTTGGCTCGAGGGGGCTTGGTTGGAGGAGGATGGACAAACTCCAGCGTGTGGCCAAATTGGATGATATTGAGAACCCAACGATCCGATGTTATCCGTTGCCATTCTTGGAAGTAATGTGAGATCCTGCCCCCACAGGTGTTAAATGAGGGGGAGGAACAGTAGACAGAGCCAGCAGGCCGCTATTGACGCTTAGAGGACTCCTTCCCCTGGCGTCCTGCTCTTCCTCTGTTCATTGATCTTGAATATGACGAGGACTGACCCTGCCGTTGGTTATACTGCGGGCGGAAAGATTGCGAGGCAGGGGTATACGAGGAGTACCGATATTGCTGGTAACCTCCTCTGTATGAGGGAAAACCTCTGCCCCTTGCACCACGAAAAGGGACCTTGCGGTATTGGAGTGTCCCTAAAGATCTCGCTGTGTCCGTATCTTTCTTAATGTCCTGAAGCGCATCGTCTATGTGCTTACCAAGGAGCGCCTCTCCAGCAAAAGGAAGGTCCAAAATCTTGTTTTGAACCTCAAGTCTAAACGAGGTCGCTCGAAGCCATCCCTGGCGACGAAGGACTGCCGCTCCAGCCAGGGAACGGAATGCAGTGGTAGCAATGTCCATTGCGCAATCAATCACCTCGGAGGAGGCCCTTTCTCCTTCCTGGAGAATCCTTTTCGCTTCCGCCCTGCTGTCATCAGGCAGCTGGTCTAGGTAGGGAGCGAGGTCACACCACATTTGGCGGTCGTAGCGCCCCAAGATAGCTAAAGCGTTCGCCGCTTTGACGAGCAGGCTTGACATAGATGAAAACCTTTTGCCAGCATTGTCCAAGCGTTTGCCCTCTTTATCTGGAGCTGTTGTTAGAGGAGCCGCTGGATTTTTAGACTTCCTCTGTGCTGCCTGAGATATCACTGAGTCCGGTTTCGGCTGACTCACTAGGCAAGCCGGGCTATCCAGCGGGGCTTTATACATTTTCTCTAAACGAGGAAGCACCGGGACCACTGTAGGTGGGGTCTTCATAACTTTGAGCCCCTCTTCCCAAACATGACCAACGATAGGAATTGATCTCACAGACTTCTTAAAGGGCTCTTTGAAATCGTATAAGAAGCACTCAGACTGTACCGATGGCATAGGAAGCTCGAATCTCTTAGCTGCCCTTTCCAACAAATTATGGAAACCACCTATGTCCCCAGGTGGAGAATCCAGTGGCACCGGTGAAGGTGAAGCAGGAGTAGGGATAATATAATCATCCCATTCCCTGTCTGGATCAGGGAGAACTGCATTATCCTGGTCATCATCCGAGGTAGCATCCTGGATAAGTGGAGCAGTCTGTGGTGGATCCACAATCAATTGCAGTGGTGGTGGTGGCAGCCGAGGGGTGGAAGGCCCTGCAGGTAGAACAGCAGGAGCTGAAATCTGTTCCTGAGTCGGACATGGACAGGGAAATCTCTTTCTATAGTCTGAGAGCATGAGCTGTAAGTCCGAAATCAAGGAGGATGGCATACCAACCATCTCCTCCTGGTAACCTCTGTGATAGTCCTGGGGAGGATCATAATCCTGCTCTTCCCCATATTCATCCTCCGAATCCAGGTCTTGGCACTTAACATGCAGTTCAGAAGGGCTATGTGCGTACCCATATGGACCTTCCTCCTCCAAATCCTCCTCTTCTAGGAGGTGAGTAGGCAGCAGTGGTGTCACTTTGCTGGGGGAAGTGAGCTCAGGAGTAATGTGACGTTTCCTGATGTTTACCTCAGAAATCTTCTCCGTCAACGAGGTCGTCGACGATGTAGTTGTTGTCATCGTCGGTACCGTCACCGATACCGTCGTCATCACTGTCGACGCCGTCGCTGTCGTCGTCGCTGTAGTAGTCGTCGTCACCACGGCCGTTGTCATTCTCGTCGTCGTTGAAGTCGTTGACGACAACTTCGCCGTCACTGTTGACCCCGCATCCGTCGTCATTGGCGTTGACGATGAAAGCTGCACCGTGGACGATGAAGGCAAGGAAACTCTCGACGACGATCCCGTAGCCGGAGTAAGAGAAGACTAAAACTGTACCTTTTCGCCGCGCGTGAAAGAAGACGATGATAGCTTCTTTGTCGACGGTGTCGTCGACAGCGCCGTCGACGGTGGAATTTTCTTAGCATGTTTTCCCTCAGAAGGTACAGAGGAGGGCTTTTTGAAGTCCTTTTTTCTGTCAAGAGGAGAAGATGGAGGAACAGAACTTGACTTCCTCACTGTAGCCACTCCTGTAGAAAGTCCTTCCCTCTCCTTTACACCTCGGTGAGGAGATTTGCTTGGACTTTGCCTGTCAGACCTATGAGAGGTCTTTTTAGAGGCTTTTCCAGGACGGTCTTCAGAAGAAGAGGGGTCAGATCTTGACCTTTTCAGAGATCTCCTGGAAGACGAAGCTGATGAAGCCTCATCACTATCGTCACTGGATAGTGGATCCTTCCTGGACTTCAGCTTTTGGAGGCAGGTCAGGAGACGTCCCTCACGGTCTCTCAAGGATTTGGAGGAAAAAGTACGGCAAACCTTGCAATCTTTAGCCTTGTGATCTGGGTAGAGGCAATAGATGCAGTCCTTGTGAGGGTCATCCACGTAAAGCCTTTTCTTAGAGCAGGTGGAACAAGCTCTAAAAAGGCCTTTTTTTCCTTCTCAGACATGTTGACACGAAGCTGAAGTAGCTGCTGAAGAAATCAGTTGGAAAAAAAAACCTCTAAGAGTAAAGGTAACAAGGAAAAAACTGAGCAGAGCTCAGTGGAGACTCCCGGGCACAACGTGCGGTAGAAAATCTGATGGTCTGAGGTTCTCTCAGGAGGGTTTTAGAGGGTGAGGCTGATCTGATTGGTTGTTGATTTTGTTTGGTCTCTTTTACAAAAAGAGGTGGATATGTTACAAAACTAGAATGGGCCTAGGCCTAGTTTCTATTTGTAATGGTTTGTATTGCTATTTTTATATATACCGGGGACTCCCATCTCGATGACGGGTAATGATTCAAGCATGGGAATCTATGAAAGTTCCAATACTGGAGTAAGTAACCTATTTTCTAATCCAGTATTGAGGTATCTTTCATAGATTCACATGATTAAATCAGAAGATCAAGCAGTATCCTAAAGATGTACCTATCCTTAGCGGGTGGTGGGTAGCAATAATATACATTTGCTGAGCATGCTTTTCAGAATAAAACGTAGAAATGTACATGCGCATTTGAGATTATTAATTAAATGCAGAAAATACATAGGCATGATGTAGGAAAGGAGGATCTGCTTTCATGGTTACCCACACTTTTTGCTTGGTGTTAGTATATTTTTGACCTAGTCTGACTGGGATCATGCTAATCAGGACTCCAATCACTGTGCTTTCTACCTGAATTGACCATGGTAAGTACTTTTGTACATCCAAAATTGACTACTGGAGTACTCTTGTAAGTCTCTAGTATATGGTAATAAAGTACCTAGGGCATAGGGTCTCCCATGGTCTGCAACATGTATTGTGCCACCCATGGGAGTCCACTTAAACTGTGACTACAGGCCTGCCATTGCTGCCTGTGTGAGCTGGTGCTTGCACCTCTCATGACAGTAATAAGTTTCCTTATATCTGAGGTCACTGCACTTAAAACCTTAAAGTCACACCTATGACAGGCTCTTCAGTACTGAGGGCAAGGTGCTTGGTTATAGGTGTGAGGGTGCCCCTGTATGAGCAGGACATCCCTACAAACCCCAGAGTCAATTCTCCAGGCTTTGTAAGTGCAATCAGCCATTTTAATACATATAGTGGACATCACTCATTACGAGATGTCTAATTATATAGTGGCTGCACCGAAACCGGTCATGTTTGGTACCACCGATTCCAGTGCTGGAAGAATGAACCCATGTACTGGGGGGCTCACTTGGGGTACCCCTGTTCTACCGGTAACAGTCTTTCAGGGACTGGCAGCAAGCTAGTGCTGCTGCCGACCACAAACACGATTCTGCCCTCCTGCTGCTGAGTCAAGCTTAAGAAGGGGAAGGTAGAACAATAGGTTTCCTGTCACAGGGAGGTCTGACCACCTCCCAGACAGGACTCAGTGTATTGGGCTGGAGTAGGGGCGCTTGACAGCGCCACCAAACTACTTTGAAGTGCACACTTGGGGCCCTCCTTGCATACTCCAGTTTAAACCAGATCAGGGAGCCCTTGGCTTCCACTCTGGCGTGAAACTGGACAAAGAACATGGGAGTATTCTCCAGCCTGTCCAGCTCCTTCTCTGGGAGGGACCCCTGAGTCGTTCCAACCCTTTGTCTAAGGTACTTAAGGGCTTACCTGTGGGTGGTTCCTTAGATTCGTCATGGTACAAAACTCAAGCCTGAAACCACGTCACTCTTCGACCGTCTGGACACTTGGACTTCGCTGGACTTCCCCTGGAACTGAGACTGCAAATTTGAATCCAGTATCCCTCATCAGAACCGCTGGGACTGAACCCCTGTGCACAGTGTAGACTTGCCGTTGCCAAGGCTTGTTGTCTCTACATTCCAGAGATCTTCAAGCTACAAGAAGCTCCAGTCTCCAGCATCTCTTCCTGCCAAGTACAGCATCCTCACCGCATCCTCTGCACCATAGGCCTTCCTTCTTTGTGAGCTGCTTGGGGTCCTCTTGTGACTCCTGTGCCTTCTGCCTGTGGGTCCTCCTGATGGTCTTCTCCTACTTCAGTATGTTCCCCTGCTTGCTCAGGGCCGGCTATGACTCTCCTGCTGTTGGTGAGCCCCTTGGACCTTGCTGGTCCCATAGTAGCTCCTTCTTCATTCTCCACGCCAGTTTCGGCTACAAAGGCTTGTTGGTGCTCCTGCCAGACATCGACCAACTAGTCACCGACATTCGATGTGGGACAGCTCGTACACGGCTCCTCGTCCTAACAGTTGCAGCAACAAGGTCACCGTCAACTCTTCTGAACCTTCCAACATCTGTGTGCATTGCTCTTCCGTGCCTCCTGGTCACTCCTGAGTGGCATAGACTCTGTCCCCTCTGCTTGCAGGTTCTTCCCTTCCAGATTCCACCCTTGGATTCCATCGAACATCTTCACCTTCTTCTCCTGAGGCACTTTTCTCCAAGTCTTCCATTGTCATCTACGGAGGCTTCCAATATCTCTTCACTCCTATGCACCTGGCTTCCCTCCTGTAGATAACCTGGTTCCCGGGGCATCCACCGGTGGGGTGGCTCTCCAACCTTCAGTCCTCCAAGGGAATTCTTTAGGTTCCTCTGGGGAGAGTCCTCCTTCTGCAAAACTGCAAATGTGACTTCTCCATTGACTTCCATTGGGCACGTGGCTGTGTTTCCACTTCTCCTCCGTGGGGTTCCTGGGTACTTACCTTGGGTGGTTCCTTGTGTACCTGGCTCCTCCAGGTCTTCTGGTCCAAGTCCCATCCTCCTTTGCAGTTCGCATTCCAATTCCTTAATATATGGTTTGGCCTCCTCCTACAGAGCAATATATATTGCATTTGAAGTATTTTGGTGTATTGTGTTGATATCTTCAGGTAGGAGATATAAGAATGTGTTAGTGAGGGTTGTGTAATAAATAGAAGTATTTGTATATAAACACTGTGTCGTTCTTTTTCATTTAACATACACTACATGATTAAATTGGTAAATCAAGCGGCTTAACACCCCTTCAAGATAAGTCTGTAGGCTACTCTCGACAGCTAACACTTTGAGAGCTTTCTATGGTTATCAAAGACCACTTAAATCACCATAAGGGTTGCCTAAATTAGTGCAAGGTGCATCACTTAAAATAAGTGTGCACCTTATACTAAGCCAGCCTCCCACACCTGGAAAAAGCCTTTCAGAGTCTGAGAGCAAGCTAGGGCTTCTGCCGACCACAGACACGATTTGGCTCTGCTGCTGAGCCAAGCTCGAGCAGGGGAAGGTAGAACAATAGGTTTCCTGTCACAGGGAGATGTGACCACCTCCTTCACAGGACTTAGTGTTTTGAGCTGGGGCGGGGGTACTTGCCAGCGCCACCAACTGCTTTGTAGGGCACATTTGGTGCCCTCCTTGCATACTTCAGTTTGAAACAGTTCAGGGAGCCCTTGGCTCCCGCTCTGGCGTGAAACTGGACAAAGGACATGGGAGTATTCTCCATTCTGTCCAGCCCCTCCTCTGGGATGGACCACTGAGTCGTTCCTACCCTTTCCCTAGAGTACTTAAGGGCTTACCTGTGGCTGGTTCCTTAGATTCGTCGTGGGACAAGACTCAAGCCTGAAACCACATCACTATTCGACAGTCTGGACACTTGGACTTCGCTGGACTTCTCCTGGAACTGAGACTGCACCAAGGAAGACTCCTGCTGGTCCTGGTCTCGCCGTTCTGTAGATCGTCTTAGTCTCCCGTGTCTGTGCTGCTTCCAGGATCTTCAACAGACCTGTGGGCATCAAGGACACCCGTAGTAATCTCCCTTGGAGTGAAGGAGTCACTCCCTTGCGTCTGCAGGCACTGCAACGAAGCTGACCGGTCTGCGGCACCTGTCGCCCTACAGACTTCCTGAGGCTCAGTAACACAGGTAGTGGCTCTGTAACTCTCTCAAGGCCTGACCTGTCCTCTCTGCAATTTTGAGGCCAGTATTCCTTGTCGGAACCGCTGGGACTGAACCCCTGTGCACCGCATTGACTTGCCTTTGCCAAGGGGTACAAGAAACTCCAACCTCCATCATCTCTTCCCCTCCAAGTTCAGTGTCCTCACCATATACTCTGCACCATGGGCCTTCGTTCTTGGTGAGCTGCTCAAGGTCCTCTTGCGACTCCTGTACCTCAGGCCTGAGGGTCTTCTCCGGGTCAGCGGGCTCCCCTGCTTGCTTGGGGACTGCTCTGACTCTCCTGCTTGTGGTGAGTCCCCTGGACCTTGCTGGTCCCAATGTTGCTCCTTCTTCCTCCTCCACACCAGTTGCGGCTACCAAGGCTTGTTGGTGCTCCAGACGGCCACCTAGTCACCGACATCCGATGTGGGACAGATCATGTACGGCTCCTGGTTTTCCTAAGTGTCATCTGGGCCTCACAGCTGCAGCAACAAGGTCACCGCTGACTCTTCTGAACCTCTCGACATCGATGGGCATTGTGTCTTCATGTCTCTTGGTCACTCTCAAGTGGCATAGACTCTGTCCCCTCTGCTTGCAAGTTTTTCACTTTCAGAATCCACCATTGGATTCCACTGGACTTCTTCCTGAACTTCTCCAGACTCATTTTCTTCCTAGTCTTCTATTGTCGCCTACGGAGGTTTCCGACGTCTCTTCACCCCTATGCACCTGGCTTCCCTGGTGTAGGTAACATTGTTCCTGCGGCATTCACGGGTGGGGTGGCTCTCCAACCTTCCGTCTTCCAAGGGAATTCTTCTGAGTCCTCTGAGAAGGGTCCTTCTTCTGCAAAACTGCAACAGCGACTTCTCCATTGACTTCCATTGGTCACGCAGCTGTGTTCCCACTCTGCACACCGCCTCTGTGGGGTTCCTGGGTACTTACCTTGGGTGGTTCCTTGTGTCTCCAGCTCCTCTGGGTCTTCTGGTTCAAGTCCTGTGCTCCTTTGCAGTTCGCAATCCACTTTCTTAGTATATTGTTTGGTCTCCCCCTGGAGACCACTGTATTTTGTGCTACTTACCTTATTGCATTTGCAGTATTTTTGTGTATTGTGTTGATATCTCTGGGTAGGAGATATACCAATGTGTTAGTGAGTGTTGTGTGATAAATAGAAGTATTTTATATAAATACTGTGTGGTTCTTTTTCGTTTAACCTACTGTAGGAAAGGAGGATCTGCTTTCATGGTCACACCCACTTTCTGCTGGTATTAGTATGTTTTTTGACTAGTCTGACTTGGATCCTGCTAATCAGGACCCCTGTCACTGTGCTTCCTCCCTAAATTTGTCATGGTAAGTACTTCTGTACCTCCACATGTGGCTACTGGTGTACCCCTGTAAGTTCCTAGTATATGGTATCAAGGTACCCAGGGCATAGGTACAGCAAGGTTCTCCCATGGGCTGCAGCATGTAATGTGCCACCCATGAGAGACCACTCAAACTGTGACTACAGGTCTGCTATTGCAGCTTATGTAAGCTGGTGCTAGCACCACTTACGACAGATATAAGTTTCCTTATATGTGAGGTCACTACACTTAAAACCTATAAGTCACTACTAAGGCTGGCCTTTCAATCCTGAAGGCAGGGTGCTGGGCTATAAGTGTGAGGGTGCCCCTGCATGAGCAGAACACCTCTACGAACCTCGGAGTCGATTCTCCAGGCTTTGTAAATGCGTTCAGCCATTTTGATACATATAGTGGCCATCCGTCATTACGTGATGGCTAACTGTATAGTGGCTGTGCCAAACCTGGGCATGTTTGGTATCAAACATGTTGGAATTGTACCCCAACACCGTTACGTGTGTTGGAGCTATGATTTCATGCACTGGGGGGTTCCTCCGGGAAGCCCACAGTACCCCCCGTAACAGCCTTTCCGGGTCTGCTAGCAAGCTAGTGCTGCTGCCGACGACAGACATGACTCTTCTCTCTTGCTGCTGAACAATAAGTTTCCTGTCACAGGGAGGTGTGACCACCTCCCAGAGAGGACTTAGTGTAATGGGCTGTGGTGGGGGCGCTTGCCAGTGCCACCAGACTGCTTTGAAGGGCACATTTGGTACCCTCCTTGCATACTCCGGTTTGCGCCATTTCAAGGAGCCCTTTACTCCCGCTCTGGCGCGAAACTGGACAAAGGACAGGGAGTACCCTCACCTCTGCCCAGCCCTTCCTCTGGGAGGAACCCCCGAGTCATCCTAACCAATTCTTAGGGTATAAAAGGGCTTACCTTTGGGTGGGTCCTCAGATTCGTTGTGGGACAAGACTCGAGACTGAAACCACGTCACTCTTCGACCGTCTGGACACTTGGACTTCGCCTGGAACCGAGACTGCATCAAGAAAGACTCCTGCTGCTCCTGGTCTTGTCGTTCTGCAAGTCTTCTTCGTCGTCTGTGTCTGTGCTTCTTCCAGGATCTTCAACAGACCTGTATGCATCAAGGACACCTGAAGTAATCTTCCTTGGAGTGAAGGACTCACTCCCCTGCATCTGCAAGCACCGCAACAAACCTGACCGGTCTGCTGCTCCTGACATCCCACGGACATCGAAATGCTCAGCAACACAGGTGGCGGTTCTGGAACTCCCTCAAGGCCTGACCTGTCCTCTCTGCAAGTTTGAGGCCAGAATCCCTCGCCGGAAAAGCTGGGACCAAACCCTTGTGCACCGCATCGACTTGCCACTGCCAAGGCATGTTGGCTCTACACTCCAGAGATCTTCGGGCTACAATAAGCTCCAGCCTCCAGCATCTCTTTCCGCCAAGATCTTCGCCATCATCGCATCCTCTGCACCGCGGGCCTTTACCTTTGGTGAGCTGCTTGAGGTCCTCTTGCGACTCCTGTGCCTTTGGCCTGTGGGTCCTCTCCAGGGTCTTCTCTTGCTTCAGTGGGCTCTCCTGATTGCTCAGGGCCTGCTCTGACTCTCCTTCACTTGGTGAGTTCCTTTTACCTTGCTGGTCCCAACGTTGCTCCCTCATCGTTTACCATGTCTGTTGCTGCTGCCAAGGCTTGATGGTGCTCCCGCCAGACACCGACCTCCTGGTTCTCAGCTTCCGATGTGGGACAGCTTGTGCACGGCTCCTGGTCTTCCTCAGCATTGCCTGGCCCTCACAGCTGCAGCGACAAGGTCCCAGTCAACACTCTTGTATCTTCCATCATCGATGGGCATTGTTCTTCTGTGCCTCCTGGTCACCTCCGAGTGGCATGGACAATGTCCTTTCTGCTTGCAGGTTCTTCTCCTCAAGAATCCACCCTTGGATTTTACCGGACTCTTGCACAGTCTTTGCCAGCGGCATCTTTTCTGAAGGCCTCCATTGTGGTCTGCTGCAGTTTCCAACGTCACTTCACACCTGTGCACCAGCTTCCCTGGTGTCTGGGGTATCCATCGGTGGGGGACTTTCCAACATTTTCTTCCACGGGTTTCTTCAGGGTCTACTAGGAAGAGTCCTTCTTCTTTAAAACTTCAACCGCGACATTCCCATTGACTTCTTTTGAGTACGCAGCTATGTTTCCACTCTGCACACAGCCTCCGTGGGGTTCCTGGGTACTTATCTTGGGTGGTTCCCCAGCTCTTCTGAATCTCCTGGTCCAAGTCCCGACTTCGGTCACAGTTCGCATTCCACTGTCTTAGTATATGGTTCGGTCCCCCCTTGGAGACCACTGTGTATTGTGCTTACTTACCTCTTACAATCGAAGTATTGTTGGGTATTTGTGTTGATATCACCGGTTAGGAGATATACCAAGGTGTTAGGTGGGTATTGTGTAATAAATAGAAATATTTTTATAACTACACTGTGTGGTTCTTTCTCGTTTAACCTACCCTACATGATTAGAGTTGGTAAAACAAGCTGCTTAACACTCCTTCTGATCTAAGCCTGAAGGCCGCTCCCCACAGCTACCACTTAGAGAGCTTTTCTAAGGTTGTCTAAGACCACTGAGTTCACCATAAGGGTTGTCTGGATTAGTGCAAGGTGCTTCACTTAAATTAGTGTGCACCATATACTAAGCCAGCCTCCTACACCTACACTACATGATTAAACTGGTAAAACAAGCAGCATAATACTCCTTCAAGATAAGCCTGAAGACTGCTCTCTACAACTACCACCCTGAGAACTTTCTATGGATATCAAAGACCACTAAAATCACCATAAGGGTTGCCTGGATTAGCGCAAGATGCATCACATAAATAAGTGTGCACCAAATACTAAGCCAGCCTCCTACACATGAGCATTATATAGAATGACAAAGAGGCAACAAGCATTGATGTGTGTGTCCACTAGAACAAACAACTATAAGAATCAGTCAGCTACATACTTAATGCAAGTAAAATAAAAAAAATACCTGTATTTAAAGAGGCTCATCTTATTGGAATAAATGAGGGAGAACCGTCTGATCCATGGCTGTGTCTTTGCGCTGTGTGGATTCCAGGCAGATAGTGTTGCGTGAACGTATGGGTGCTCTTCCACATCGCAATACGGCATATCTTTTCCAGTGGAATGCCAGCAAACAGAGCAGCTGATGTGGAGACTACCCTCGTAGAATGTGCCATAGCCTTTCTTGACAAAGGTTTGCCAGATTTCATGTGACAAAACTGAATTGCTGAGGAGTTCCATCTGGAAATGGCTGGTTTCGTCACCGGGGTTCCTTGGCGGCCCTGACTATAAACCACCAGTAGCTGGTCAGAGTTGAGGATGCCTTTAGTTCTGTGTATGTAAAACTTGAGACATCGGTTCATGTCCAGAGTTTGAAGCGTCTGCTCAGCCGGCGTAGCAGGATTGGGAAAGAAAGTTCGGAGGATGACCGGTTCATTAAGGTGAAACTGGGTAAGAACCTTTGGGATGAATTTGGAATGAGTTTTGAGAAGCACAAACTCATCTGTGAAGTGAAGTAAAGGTTCCTTAATAGTAAAAAACTGTATCTCACTAACTTTTCTGGTGGATGTGAGAGCGAGAAGAATAGCAACTTTCCATGTGAGAAATTTTAGCTCAGCCTTATGAATGGGTTCAAAAGGCTGCTTTATTAGTTGTGAGAGTACCACACTGAGGTGCCATTCCGGAGGTTGGGCTCTTACTGTTGGGAATGTCCGAAAAAGTAATTTCATGAATTGCTTTACTAGTGTTGACGAGCAGAGGGACAAAGAGCTGGAAGAGCATCTCTACCTTGAAATGTCAGCAAGGTGTAACTTTTACTGATGCATCCTCTAGGCCTGACTTGGCCAGAGTGAGCAGATATGGCAAGGTTTGTTCTGGTGAGGCGTGAAAAGGATGCAAGTTGTTCTTTTTGCACTAAATACAGAATCTCTTCTATTTTAATTTGTAAGTCTTGTTAGTGCCATCTGCCCTCGGTCTGCCAAGAATGTTTCTGCATTTTTTCGTTATCTTTAAATCCCGAATCTAGTTGAATTCAAGAGGTAGGCATGCAAGTGGAGAGATGCTGGTTCTAGATGGCATATTTGACCTCTGTTCCTGGTCAGAAGCGACGGTGTTGATGAAAGGCGAATGGGTTTGGTCTCTGAGAGAAGGATAAGTTCCAAGAACCAGTGTTGCCTGGGCCACCTGGTTGCGATTAGTAGGAGACGACAGCGTTCTGCCCTCATCTTGGTGAGGACTCTGGGTATCAAGGGATGGGAGAAAAAGAGTATGCATATATCCCGGACCATCGCACCGAAAGGGCATTTCCAGACTACCCTGGGAGAGGGAATCTGCTGGCATAAAACTGGCATTTGCTGTTGCTGTTCATCGCAAAGAGTTCCAGCGTTGGTTTTCCCCATCGTAAGAAGACTTTGTTCAGTTGATGCTATCCAGTTCCCACTCGTGACAACTGTCCTTTGTCTGACTGAGAGTGTCTACCAATGTATTGTAAGACCCGGGACATGCTTGGCTCTCAGGGATATGCCATGATCTGGCAGCCAATGCCAGAGCGCTTGGGCTTCTTGGGAGAGTGTGAGAGACTTGATTCCTCCCTGCTTGTTGATGTAATACATGCTGGTCATGTTGTCCGTGCGAACCAACACCGAAGATCCCTCGATCCTTGGGGAAAAGCTTGCAGGGAGAGAAATATTGCTTTCAATTCCAGGCTGTTGACCATTTGAACCGGATTTGGAGGTCTGCAAACGTCTCCTCAGCCATCCATAGATGCGTCCATCGTGACAATGAAATCTGGGTTGGAAGGTAGAAATGTGAGGCTGTCTGATAGGTGTGGTCTGTGACACCACCACTTCAATGCTTCTCGCATGCTTGGGTGACAGAGGTCAGGACCTCGAAGGACCCTCTTGTTTGTACCCACTGTAGTTGAAGTTCCTCCTGCAACAGTTTCATTTAGAGGTGAGACAAAGGAACCAGGTTGATTGCGGAGGAGAGCATACCTAGGAGCAATTTGTACGTTCTCACTAAAATGCACTGTCTTTTTGAGATATTGTAGGAGGCTTGCTTAGTATATGATTCACACTTATTTAAGTGAAGCACCTTGCATTAATCCATACAACCCTTATGGTGATTTTAGTGGTCTTAGACAACCATAGAAAGCTCTGTAAGTGGTAGCTGTGTAGAGATGCCTTCAGGCTTAGTCCAGAAGGAGTGCTAAGCAGCTTGTTTTACCAGAACTAATCATATGGTGTAGGCTAAACAAAAAAGAACCACACAGTGTTGTTATAAAAATAGGGATATTTATTATACACACTCACTAACATTGGTATATCTCCTACCCGGAGATATCAACAGAATACGCATAATTTAGTAAACAGATAAGTAAGCACAAATACACAGTGGTCTCCAGGGGGAGACCAAACCATATTCTAAATAAGTGGAATGCGAACTGCAACCGAAGTCAGGACTTGAACCAGGAGACTTAGGAGAGTTGGGGAAACAAAGCACCACCCAAGGTAAGCACCCAGGGACACCACGGAGGATGTGTGCAGAGTGGAAACACAGCCACATACTGAATGCAAGTCAAAGGGAAAGTCACGGTTGCAGTTTTCAAGAAGAGGGACCCTTCCCAGTGGACCCTGAAGAAACCCAGTGGCAGGCAGAAGGTTGGACAGTCACCCCAACCCGTGGATACTCCAAGGGCCAGATGTACGACCATTTTGCATGCGCAAAATTGGTTGCAAAATGATTTGCGCATGCAAAAATGGCCGTTTACAATGAACAAAACCCACTCGCAATTGCCTCAAACGAATTGCGAGTAAATACCGACTCGCAATATTAGCTCATGCAATTTGCGACTACCAAATTGCGTATCGCAATTTGCGAGTCGCAAAATTGCATGTACATAATAGTCGCAAATTGCGAGATCGCGCAAAAAAAGGCATTTTGCGCATGCAATTTACCACTAAGCAGAAACAGGTGGTAATCAGGTTCAACCTATAAAAAGACACTCAAAATGCATCCCAAACCTTTCCACAATGGTTGCCCTGTATTTGTTAGCAAGGCGGATAATGGCGGCATTGCAGAGGAGAAGAAGACAGGAGAGGATATTCAGAGTCAGGCTGACATTGTTGGATAAGACTGAAGAGGAGATTTATGATCAGTACAGGCTAAGTAGCAGGGTCATACTAAAGCTCATTGACACCTTGAAGCCACAACTTGAGAGTAGAACCATGCGCAGCAATGCTATTCCCACACATGTGCAGGTGTTGTGCTCCCTCCACCTCTTGGCCACTGGTAGTTACCAGGATGTCATTGCAGTGGCTGGTGGTGTGTCTCAGAGTGCGCTTTTGCGTTTCTTCCATGACTTCCTAGACGCAATGCTACACCACATACATCAACACATATACATGCCCCGTGACAATGAGGAATTAGACCAGACAAAAATGGATTTCTACAGGTTAGCAAGATTCCCACAGGTAAAAGGGTGCATAGATGGGACACATGTGCCCATATGTCCACCATCCCGCATCAAATACATTTTTCATAACAGAAAAAGCACACATTCCCTCAATATCTAAGTAGTGTGTAACGCAAAAAACATCATAACAGATATTGTAGCCAAATACCCAGGAAGCACCCATGATGCATTCATTTTCCGGCACAGTGGTCTACATCAAAGGTTAGAAAGAGGTGACTTTGATGATGGATACCTCCTAGGTAATGTTATCACCTGTCCCCAAATGTTTGTTAATGTCATTGCATGTGTGTAAGCATTTAACATCATATGTCTCACAACAGGTGACAGTGCGTATGGTCTGCGTTTGTGGATCCTCACACCGTACCGGTCTCCCAACAACATACATGAAAGGCGGTACAACACTGCACACAGACGCACAAGGACAGTGATTGAGCGTACTTTTGGAATACTGAATTCGCTCTTTAGATGCCTACATAAGAGTGGGGGAGCTCTGCAGTATGCGCCAGAGACAGTCTGTAAAATTGTGGCAACATGTGCCATGCTGCACAACATGGCCTGCAGGGGTGGACTGCCCATGGATGTGTTGACACAGATTCTGAAGATGATGGCCCGGGACCACCTGCCCAACAACTAAGGGATGGTAGCGCTGCAGCAGAGGGGAGAAGGCGCAGGGACCAGATTGCAAACAACTTTTTCTGAAAGGTACGTACACACCAGCTAGACACTCAGCTGTACAAAAGACATGACTAATTGTGAATGCCAATGAGTGTTTTAATCTTCACACATCCATTTTCAAAGTAGGACAACATGTCCATCAGTAACTGTAGGATAATGCCACATAATGGAAAATAAATGGGTTTCGTCAAAATAGTAAAGAAATTAAATGGACATGAAAGATGTTTGGGGAACACAAAACTTTCATTTCCTGCCCCTGCGCGTAGCCTGGCCAAAGGTGCCACTACCCATCCCAAGGTTGCGGCTGCTGCTTCTTGCCAACGTAGGTGTATCTGTGGCTGATATGCTGCTCCTGCTAGACAATTCACTATCAGTGCCACCAAGGCCAACATCCCCAATTAACTGGTTCATCTGCAGTGTCTCTACTGCAGCTGTGATCTTTTCCAAACCACGCGCTACATCGCCACTGTAGTGGCCCATCTCCACTTGGAGGCCAAGTGTGCGCTGGCTTTGTCTATTAGTTGCATGCGCCAGCCTATTGATTGCCCTGGTGAGATTGTCCATTTTCTGTCCCCTGCTGCGCTCAATGCGCCTCTGGTTCTCTCTTTCTGCCTACAACTCCTTGGCCAAGTCTGCCACAGTGCTGGTGAGGGCATCCAGTTTGGCTTCGATTCTGGACTGGTTTTGTGCCAGTTTGGTTGTCACCATGCGGATCCCTGGGACATTCTCATATTTCTCTGTCTTTGTATTTGGTTGTGCAGGCGCTGTATCTGCAGCATTTCCCTATCAATGGAAGCAGACATTGCCTGGCTGATTGACCCAGTTGTGGACAGACCTTGGAACCGACGCTGGGACTGTTGGGTACTCCGTGAAAGACGCACACATGTGGACTGAGGGCCTGGTGGTGTGATGTCATGCTGCGCTGCAGAGGTGGCAGTCGGTGTTGGCACTGGAGTGGTTGCAGCCGTAGTGGATGGGACGTCAGTGGACCTGTCCCCACTCGTTTCCCCAACATCCTGCCCTCCCTCCATTTCCTCTGGCTCGTGGCTACCCGATGTGTCCCCATCAGTGTCCTCTGCTTTCAATGGTGTGCCTATGTGACAAAAGAGATGACAGATGATAATAAAAGATGTGTTTTACTGTATCAGTGGTTTAACAATGTTTATCAGCTCAAGTCATTCCCTCACTACACTTATTTTGTCACAGACTACATCTCCCATGATGCAACACTAGTGTTGTTTGTACATGGATGTATGCTTGTGTTTGATTAGTATGCATGCACAGTAAAGGCGTTAGTGGGTATACACATGTCACATGCACAGTTTTCACTTACCAGGATTAATGGATTGCTGGGATGTATCCAGGGTCCCAAAGCCTGCTACAGCTGCCCTCTCCAGGGTGGCTTCCACCATTGCTTCAGCTGGTGTCAGGTCTGCTGAAGTGGATGGTCCCCCTCCGATCTGTTTTGCTGCTTCCGGGCGCTCTGCCACCCTCTCCTTTGCCCTGGAGCGAAGGTCATACCACCTTTTCTTGATTTCATCTATGGAGCGGTGTGCTACTCCCAGGGCATTAATCCTTTGTTGCATGCTGCGCCAGATCTTCCTTTTCTCACTTTCACCCAGGCGGTGTGAGGCTCTGCCAAATAGTTCATCATGATGATTGCAGCATTCTTCTGTGAAGATGTCAAGTTCTTTTTCTGCAAACTTCAGCTTTCGCTGCCTCTGCTTAGTTCCCTTATTAGTCTCCTTGTTGCTCATCTTTTCTCTCTCAGCAGTGTCTCACAATGCTGCTGCACCTGCACACGTGTTTATCTGTGTTCAGGAGTAGATTTGGGCAACACTTCCTGTTTGGGAGGTCCTTCACCACAAACAGGAAGTAATTTTTTTTTTTTCAATTGAGCTATTTGCGAGTGCTTTATTGCGATTTTCACACACACTCGCAAACAGCGCATGCAAACACGTTGTTTCTACGGGTATTGCTATTTGCGAGACGATTGCGAATCGCTAATAGCGAGTGGCCCAAATAGCGTTGCGAGTGAATAGCGACTCGCAATCTGGTTGACTGAGGTGTTTGTAGGTAGCGAATAGCGACTCGCTATTTTTCGCTAATAGCGACTCGCTATTTTTTGTGGTCGTACATCTGGCCCCAAGAATCAGGATACCTACACCAGGGTAGCCGGGTGCATAGGTGTGAAGTGTCGTCGGAAACCGCCGTAGACAACAATGGAGGATTTCCGGAAAGATGCCGCTGGTGAGGAAGGTGGAAGAGTCCGGTGGAATCCAAGGATGGATTCTTGATGAGAAGTACCTGCAAGCACAGGGGACAGAGTCTATGCCACTCGGAGGTGACCAGGATGCACGGAAGACCAATGACCACCGATGATGGAAGATGCACGAATGATGACGGTGACCTTGTTGCTGCAGCTGTGAGGACCAGGCAATGCTGTAGAAGACCAGGAGCTGTTCACGAGCTGTCCCACGTCGGAATTCGAGAACCAGGGGGTTGGTGTCCGGTGGGAGCACCAACAAGCCTTAAAAGCAGCAACAAAATTGGTAAACGAAAAAGGAGCAACGTTGGGATCAGCAAGGTCCAAGTTCCTGACCAATTGCAGGAGAGTCAGAGCAGGTCCCGAGCAAGCAGGGGAGCCCACTAAAGTCAAAGAAGACCCTCAAGAGGACCCAGAGGCTGCAGGCACAGAAGTCGCAAGAGGACCTCAAGCAGCTGCAGACGATGCTGTGACAATGAAGATCTTGGCAGGAAGAGATGTGGATGCTGGAGTTTCTTGTAGCTCAAAGATCTCTGCAGTACAGAGCCAACAAGCCTTGGCAACAGCAAGTCGACGCAGGGCACAGGGATTCTGTTCCAGTGGTTTCAACTAGGGTTACTGGCCTCAAGCTTGCTGAGAGGACAGGTCAGGCCTGGAGGGTGTTGCAGAACCACCACTGTCCGTGGGACGTCAGGAGAAGCAGACCGGTCATGTTGCGGTGCCTCCAGATGCAGGGGAGTGACTCCTTCACTCCAAGGGAGATTTCATCTGGTGTCCTTGATGCCCACAGGCCTGGAGAGGTACCTGGATGAAGTACAGGCACAGACGATGAAGAAGACTGGCAGAACAGCAAGACCAGGAGTAGCAGGAGTCTTCCTTGGTCTAGTCTCGGTTCCAGCAGAAGTCCAGCGAAGTCTAAGGTGCCCAGACAGTCGACGTTGAAGTGGTTTCAGGTTTGAATCTTGCCCCATGACAAATATGAAGATACCTACATGTAAGCCCTTAAGTACACTAGGGAAATGGTTGGGACGATCAAGGGGCTGAACAGAGGGGAAGACCCATGTCCTTTGTCCACTTTTACGCCAGAGCAGGAGTCAAGGGCTCCCTGAACTAGCTCAAACTGGAGCATGCAAGGAGGGCACCAAATGTGCCCTTCAAATCAGTCTGGTGGCGCTGGCAAGCGCCCCCACTGAGTCCAACACACTAAGTCCTGTCTGGGCGGTGGTCACCCTGTGACAAGAAAACCTATTGTTCTACTTTCTTCTGCATGAGCTCAGCAGCAGGAGGGCAGCAGCACTAGCTTGCTGGCAGACCCTGCAAGGCTGTTAAAGGGAGTAATAGGGGCTTCCCGGAGGAGCCCCCCCAGTTCATGGATTCATACCTCCAACACTGGTAACGGTGTTGGGGTATGATTCCAACATTTTTATTACCAAACATGCCCAGGTTAGTCACCGCCAATATATGTAGTTAGCCATCGCGTAATGACGAATGGTCACTATGTGTATCACAATGGCTGACCGCACTTACAAAGCCTGGAGAATCGACTCCGGGGTTTGTAGGGGGTGTCCTGCTCCGGCAGGGCACCCTCACATTAATAACCTAGCACCCTGCCTTCAGGATTGAAAGGCCTGCCTTAGAAGTGTCTTATTGGTTTTAAGTGCAGTGACCTCAGATATAAGGAAACATATAGCTGTCGTAAGTGGTGCCAACACCAACTTATTCAGGTGGCAATGGCAGGCCTGTAGGCACAGTTTGAGTGGTCTCTCATGGGTGGCATAATACATGCTGCAGCCCATGGGAGACCCCTGGGGTACCTATGCCCTGGGTACCATAGAACCATATACTAGGGCCTTACATCAGTACACCAGTAGCCAATTGGGAAGGTACCAAAGTACTTACCAATGTCAAATTTAGGGAGGAAGCACAGTGACTGGGGCCCTGATTAGCAAGATCCCAGTCAGACTAGTCTTAAACATAATAACACCAGCAAAAAGTCGGAGTAACCATGAAAGCAGATCCTACTTTCCTACAGATGTCTTGCACCAAGTCTGCCAACCGGCTTTGCGACTCCTGTGATAGAAAGGCTTTTTTCTGAACTGTATCTAGGTTGGCTCCCAGAAATGTTAGTGTCAGAGGAGGGATGAGAGAAGATTTGCGATGGTTTACCGTAAGGCATAACTTGCGAAAAAGTGCCAGACAGTCCTTGGTGGCTATTGATGCATGCTGTGCAGTTGGGGCTTTTAGCAGCCAGACGTCTAGGTAGAGGACTACCTGATTACATTTCTTTCTCAGTGTGGCTGCCACTAGAACAAGGCATTTTGTAAATATCCGCGGAGCAGATTTTAGGCCGAGGGGAAGGACCTTGAATTGGACATGGGTACCAGCTACTGTGGCTCTTCGGTATTTTTGATGCTTGGGATGAATGGGGATATGAAAGTAAGCATCTTCCAAAGCGAGAGATGTCATAAAATCTGCACTGTTGAGACAATTCAAGATACCTGAAACTATAACCATTTAAAGGTTTGTTTCTTGAGGAATTTGTTGAGTTTCCTGAGATCTAATATAGGTCTCCACTACCCTGACTTTTTTCGTGTGAAAAAAGAAACAGGAGCCAAAACCTTCCCCCTTTTGCGTTACAGGAACTTTCTCTATTGCTCCTTTGGAGAGCATAATGTTGTCCTCCTCTCTTAATAAGTGAAGATGAGGAGGGTGCGCTCTCCGGGGGAGGGTTTTCTGTGCTTTTTGTGTAAATTCTAGGGTGTGGCCATAGGCAACTAAGTCCAACACCTTTTGTCTGATGTTATGCTGTTCCAGTGATGGATGTGGATGGATATTTTTGCACCAACAGGAAGGTGAAAGGGTTGTATCTGGTTCCTGATTGAGGTCACTGCTTGGGACCTGTGTCTCGGCCCTGAGAAGGTGTTCTACTTCAGTATACCTGTTTGTAGAAACCAGCTGTTGACTGGCGATTACAGGGCTGCTGGTAACCCTGTCTGTGCTGGGATGAGTAAGGCTGATTTTGTTGGGTGTGTTGGTATCCACCCTTATAGCTTGAAAAGACTCAACCCTGCGCACCTCGAAAGGGCAATTTTTCGGTACTGTAGGGTGCCCAGGGATTTGACGATGTCAGTATCGGTTTTGATGGCCAGCAAAGCCTCATCTATATGCTTCCCAAATAACGATTCTCCACCGTATGCCATGTCCAGGATTTTGGTTTGGACCTCTGGTATGAATGATGTTGCTTTCAGACATCCTTGGCATCGTAGCATGGCTGCGCCTGCTAGCTATCGAAAGACTGTAGTAGCTAGATCCATTGCGCAGTCAATCACTTCACATGCTGCCCCATTACCCTCTTGCAGCGGCTTCTTGTTGCCTGTCCTCCGGGATGAGATCCAACATAGATGACATATCGGACCACATCTGGCGATCATAACAGCCCAGAAATGCCAAGGCATTGGCAGCCCGAACTGTGATGGCAGAGATGGAGGAAAAGTGTTTGCAATAGCATCCAATAGGCGTTCTTCCTTTTCAGGAGGCACAGCAATTGGAGTTGAGGGATTTTTGGACCTTTTCTGTGCAGTTTCGGATATCACAGAAGGATAAGTTACTTACCTGTAATCCTAGTTCTCTTCCAGGGGTATCCTCATCAAAGTCATAAGCACTGAATATTCCCGCCCATGTGCGGGGACCCCGGAAATATAAAAATTATATATGGAAATCACATATATACAGCTCTACATATATGCATATACATATATCATTTTTTCTCATACCAATGCAGCTCTCAATAGGAGGCTAAACAATGTAATTACACACATAAAAAACTACATTTGCCAATATATAAAAACACCAGAGGACAATTAGTACTTGAACTCTGCTTTTTAATGAGTAAAATACTCATAAAGAGTAAAACTGCAAATAAAGTAGACATTGTTAGCCTACAGGCTGCATTGCAAACCAATAGCATAGAAAATGAAAACATTTTCAACAAAAACTGGCACTGTGCCTTTAAGGCAGCCATGACCCCTAGCTTCCCATCATGCCTCAGGGGTGACAGTTAGGTCAGTTGTTCTTTGCATAACCCTGAAGGTCAGGGCACAAAGATATCCTTTAACACTTTAGAAATCCCTCATTTACCTGGGGAGGCGGGTGGGTTGCTTATGACTTTGATGAGGATACCCCTGGAAGAGAACTAGGATTACAGGTAAGTAACTTATCCTTCTCTTCCAGGGGATCCTCATCAATAGTCATAAGCACTGAATAGAATAGCAAGCCCATCAACCCCCTGCAGGTAAATGAGAGCAAAGTGAAACATAACAGCCGAAATCAGCTGTTGAACAGATTCCGCAAGGAGGCCTGGCCTACTTGGGTGTCTGCTCTGGTGTCTGATTCCAGACAGTAGTGCCTCGTAAATGTATGGACGGACCTCCAAGTTGCCGCCTTACAGATTTCAGACATGGGCACATTATGAAGAAAAGCAGTAGTAGCCGCCTTTCCTCTAGTAGAATGCGCTCTGGGAGTAAACCCCAGGGGTTTCTGCGCTAATTGATAAGCAAGCTTGATACATGAAACTATCCATCTAGAGATGGAGCGCTTTGAAGCTGCGAACCCAGATCTGATCGATCCATAGTTAACAAACAATTGATCAGATTTTCTTATAGACTTGGACCTATCCAGATAGAATTTTAAAACCCTTTTGAGGTCCAGAGAATGCAAAGCCCTCTCAGCTGGAGTGGAGGGATTGGGAAAAAAGGTGGGTAGAGAGATGGTCTGATTCACATGAAAATCTGACACCACCTTTGGAAGGAAAGAGGGATGCGTCCTCAACACAACCCTGTTAAGATGGAAGACTGTATAAGGTTCTTTAGAGCACAGAGCCTGTATTTCACTCACTCTGCGAGCTGACGTGATCGCTACCAAGAAAGCCGCCTTCCAAGAAAGATGTTGTAAGGTTGCTTTATGTATGGGCTCAAAAGGCGGACCCATCAATTTTGATAGCACCAGGTTTATCTCCCAGGGTGGTGAAGGAGGCCGTACCGGAGGGTAGACCTTCTTTAAACCCTGCAAAAAATCCTTAACAGCCTGTAACTGGAAGAAGGAAGGTTGGGGAGGTGAATGTCTATATGCAGTTATAGCTGCTAAATGCACCTTTATGGAAGAAAACTTCAAACCTGCTTTCGCCAGATAAAGTAGGTAAGGAAGGATGACCTCTTCCTGACCCTTGATTGGGTTACAATTGTTCTGCATACACCACATGTAAAACCGTTTCCACTTGCATGCATACGAATGCCTCGTGGATGGTCTTCTTGCTTCTTTCAAGATGGACATGCAGTCCTGCGGTAGTCCTAAGTGGCCATACTGGAGGACCTCAGGAGCCATGCTGCCAAGTTCAGTGAGGGAAGGTTGGGGTGATGAATCTTCCCGTTCATCTTGGACAGCAGGTCCGGTCTGCACGGCAGCTTCTTGTGAGGGCACTCTGATAGGTGCAGAAGGTCCGGGTACCACCATTGCCTTGGCCAGTCCGGGGCAATTAGTATCATCCTCGTGCACGAATGGGCCAGCTTGGTCACCACCTTCGGGATCAGCGGAAGCGGTGGAAAGGCGTACACAAATGCCCCTGACCAGTCTATCAAAAGGGCATTCCCTTTCGATCCTGGTCGGTAGAACCGTGAGGCAAAGTCTCGGCATTTGGTATTTTCGTCGTCCGCGAAGAGGTCGATGGTGGGACAACCCCATGCCTGGAAGATGTCTTCGACGACCTCGTCGTTGAGTACCCAGTCTTCTCTGTCTTCGAAGTGACGGCTGAGCGCATCCGCTCTCACATTCTGTTCTCCTGGCATGTGGACTGCTGTGACTGCCAGATTCCGAGCCAGGAGCCAATGCCAGAGTGTTTGAGCCTCCAGGGAAAGTGTGCGTGAGCGAGTTCCCCCTGTTTGTTCAGGTAGTACATGGTGGTGGTGTTGTCCGTCTGTACTAACACTGAGGTTGCCTGAATCGAGGGGAGGAAAGCTTTGAGGGCTAGGTGAACTGCTCTCAGCCCTAGCATGTTGATGTGATAGGATCGCTCTTTTGGAGACCACAGTCCTTGAGTCTGGAGAGGACCCATGTGGGCCCCCAACCCTGCAGCGAGGCGTCCGTGATCAGTGTCTGAGCAGGCGGAGGTTGATGGAAAGGAATTCGGACTTGCATATTTCGTTTTCTCATCCACCAAGGTATGGAAGCTCGAGCCGCGTTTGATGGACTTATTTTTTCGTCCCAGGGGGCTGTCTGCTGGTCCCACTTGTCCTCCAGATCCTGCGAAGAGGACGCATTCGTAGTCTGGCATTGGAAACCAGGAAGATGCAGGATGCCATCGACCCTAGCAGGGAGGCAATCCGACGTACAGGCAGTTTTCTGTTGCGCAGAACCAGCTGGCATTTCTGTATGAGGGAACACTGTCTCTCCTCCGAAGGAAACACTTTTCCTACCGTGGAGTCTAGCAGAGCTCCTAAGAAATGTATGTTCTGCGTTGGCTGTGAAGTTGATTTGGCGAAATTCACATGCAGGCCCAGCCGTTGACACAGTTCGAGGCAGCTCAAGAAATGACTCCTCACACTGTCTGGGGAAGGGCCTTTCAACAGCCAGTCGTCCAAGTACGGGTATACGAAGACGCTCCTGCGGCGCAGTGCGGCTGCCACCACCGCCATGCACTTCGTGAACACTCTGGGGGCTGACTTCAACCCGAAGGGTAGAACCTTGAACTGGTAATGAGCGGATCCCACCAGGAATCGCAAGTACTGTCTGTGATACTGATTGATCGGGACGTGAAAGTATGCATCTTGCAGATCCAGCGAACACATCCAATCCCCTGCCTGAGATGTGGATATATTTGATGGAGAGCAAACATGCGAAACTTTTCCTTTTTGATGGATAGGTTGAGTGACCGCAAGTCCAGAATGGGTCTGTACTCTGCTTTTTGGCCTTTTTTCTTCACCAAAAAATATCTTGAGTAAACCCCTTTCCCTCTTTGAGATACTGGCACCCTCTCGACGGCTGACTTTCTGAGAAGGGTGGCAACCTCTTTCTGCAAGAGTTTTAACTGGTGACATGATGGAGGAACTGGAGGGATTGATGGTGGACGATGTTGAAAACGTAGAGAGTACCCATTCCGCAGCGTGGCTAGCACCCACCGATCTTTTGTGATAGCTCGCCAATCTTCGAGATGATTTGCGATACTTCCCCCCCACTGGAGTGGTGAACGGCGACAGGGGAAGTGAGTACTCATTGTTTTGACTGCGTCTTGGCGGAGTTGTTGCCTTGATGCTGGTTTCTTCCTCCTCTGGAGGGACGTCTGCCCCGATACTGCATTTTTTGCTGGCCTTGCTGATCCTGATTTTTCTGCCAATGAGGGGTTTGAACCCTCTGTTGGGAGGATCGTCTATTGTAAGGACGGAATCTCTTACGGAATTCCTTTCTTTTCTCCAGGCCGACCGCTTTAAGCGTGTCCAGTTCCGTTTTCATCCGTGCCATCTCTTCATCCGTGTGAGTCCCGAACAAAGAGGAACCAGCAGAGAACGGAAGATTGAGGATGCGTGACTGCGCTTCTGGCTTGAGCGCTGTAAGACGTAGCCATGATGTTCTTCTTGCGCATACCCCATGAGCATATGCATGTGCCGAAAGGGTAGCTCCATCCGCCGCAGCACTGATGACCTGGTTAGACACCTGACTGCCCTCTGTTAGGATTTCCTCAAAATCTTTACGATCTTCCTGTGGCAACTTTTCAGTGAATCTCTGTAGTGAGTCCCACAGAGATCTGTCGTAGCGGCCCAGGAGTGCCGTTGCATTGGAGACCTTCAAGATGGAGGACGAAGTGCCACAAACCTTCCTTCCCCAGGAATCCTGCGTCTTGCTCTCCTTGTCTGGTGGGACAGTGGAGGAGGATGCCACTGCATGGGACTTCTTTGCCGCAGCAATTATGACTGAATCCGGAGGAGGATCAGCCCTGAGGAAGAGCGGGTCGTCCTCTGGTGAACGGTACTTTTTAAGATCCTCGCTGGAGCGATCTTAACACTTGCTGGCGTGAGAAAGATATCCATCACTGGCTCTATGATGCCTGGTACCAAGGGAAGCAGAGGTTTAGCTGCTGCTCTTTGGTGTAGAGTCTCAAAAATCACAGAGGACTTGCTTTGACGAGTTGGCATAGGGATACCCAGCTTTACAGCTCCTCTGCCAAGAATGTCCTGAAAAGTGTAGATGTCGTCCACCGGAGAGACCCTCGACGGTGGACTGTCAGTCAAAGTCGGCGAATAGTCTCTATGGGATGTATGAGTGGAAGAAGAGGACGGAGTAGGTGATCTGTGTGCTCTCCTCCTGCTTCTTGATCTAGACCTCCTCCTGTGTGAGTGCACAGAGGTGCGGCTGCGAGCTCTGGCTCTTGACGGAGATCGCTCTTTATCCTGAGTTAAACGAGCCAACGGGGATCTGTTCTGAGGGCTCGAGTAATTCTTGTCAGTAGCCCAGTGATGTAAAGGCCTGTACCATCGTGGTGATAAATGGATGGAAGGCGACCTGCGTCTCTCTCTTCCCTTAGGAGACTGAGCAGGAGGAATGAAGCTCACCTCTTCATGCCTTGTTGGGGAATCCTGGTGACCCCCTGACACTGGACTGCTGGACGTCGAGATCACCACCTCCGGGGATCTGGACGTTGACCCTCGGTGAGAACTGGGCGAACCTGAAGGTGAAGAAGACAGGCTCACTGGAGGTGAGGCGTCTCCAGAAGGACGCTTTGACGTTGATCTGGAGCGTCTATGCGTCGACTGCCCTCTCAATGGAGACGTATGTCTCGACGTTGACTTTCTTCTCTTAGAAGGTGGACTTCTCGACGTCGAACGTCTCTCCAACACTGATGCAGTGTCATGGACAGGTCGGGACTTTTCCTCTCGACGTCGACCGAGTTGTCTTCTTCTTCTGCCTCACAGGAGACCTACCTCTTTCAGAGAGGCCATAGAGACGAATCCTGTCCCTCTCCTTGATAGTCCTTCTTGATAACTTCTTACAATGCTGGCAGTTGTCAGAAGAGTGGGACTCGGGGAGGCAGAGAATACACACAGGATGTGTATCTGTTCTGGCCTTCTTCTTGCCACAGGACGGGCAAGGATCGAATAAAGAAGGCATTTTATCCAAAAATAAACCTTTTCTGTAACACAAAAAAGGTGTTACTTGCACTCTAGGACCAAAAGACGTCGAGTGAAAGTAGAAAAAACTAGATATTTACAGATATTTTTTGCCAGAAAGTCAAAAAAGCAAGAGCTGAAAATCCAGGGTCCTGACTGAAGGAGCCGGAAAGAACAACTGACCTAACTGTCACCCCTGAGGCATGATGGGAAGCTAGGGGTCATGGCTGCCTTAAAGGCACGGTGCCAGTTTTTGTTGAAAATGTTTTCATTTTCTATGCTATTGGTTTGCAATGCAGCCTGTAGGCTAACAATGTCTACTTTATTTGCAGTTTTACTCTTTATGAGTATTTTACTCATTAAAAAGCAGAGTTCAAGTACTAATTGTCCTCTGGTGTTTTTATATATTGGCAAATGTAGTTTTTTATGTGTGTAATTACATTGTTTAGCCTCCTATTGAGAGCTGCATTGGTATGAGAAAAAATGATATATGTATATGCATATATGTAGAGCTGTATATATGTGATTTCCATATATAATTTTTATATTTCCGGGGTCCCCGCACATGGGCGGGAATATTCAGTGCTTATGACTATTGATGAGGATCCCCTGGAAGAGAAACCGCCTTGTGGAGCCCTGTTAGCCATGCCAGACAATCTTCTGGAGCTCTGAATTTCTTATCAATTTGTGGTAGGACCACAGCCGCTGAGGCTGGAGTATTCATGACTTTTATTCACTCCTGCAAAATATAGTCAATAATGGGTATGGAGCAAATTGATTTTCTTGTCTGTTCTTTCAAATCGTATAGGAAGCAGTCCAACTGCTTTACCGCCATGGGGAGGAGAAACCTGGTAGCTACTCTGTAGGAGACTAGCTTAATATAGCTAGCTTGTTTAAGTTATGCACCTTGCACTAATCCAGGTAACCCTTACGGTGATTTTAGTGGTCTTTGATAACCATAGAAAGCTTTCAAAGTGGCAGCTGTGGAGAGCAGCCTGCAAGCTTATCTTGAAGGAGTGTTAAGCAGCTTGTTTTACCAGTTTAATCATGTAATGTAGATTAAACGAAAAAGAATCACACAATGTTTATATAAAAATACTTCTATTTATAACACAACACTCACTGACACATTCATATATCTCCTACCCGGAGATATAGAACACAATACACAAAAATACTTAATTTGCAAAAAAGTAAGTAGCACAAAATACGGTGGCCTCCAGGGGGAGACCAAACCATATATTAAGAAAGTGGAATGTGAACTGCAAAGGAGGACGGGACTTGAACCAGAAGACACAGAGGAGCCGGGGACACAAGGAACCACCCAAGGTAAGTACCCAGGAACCCCACGGAGGCTGTGTGCCGAGTGGGAACACAGCCGCGTGCCCAAAAGAAATAAATGGAGAAGTGGGTGTTTGCAATTTTGAACAAGAAAGACCCTTCCTAGACGACCCCGAAGAATTACCTTGGAGGACGGAAGGTTGGAGAGCCACCCAATGCGTGGTTACCCGGGAGACCAGATTACCTACACCAGGGAAGCCAGGTGCATAACGGTGAAGAGACGTCTGAAACCTCCGTAGACGACAATGGAATACTTGGCAAAAAGTGCCTCTGGAGAAAAAAGTGAAGAAGTCCGATGGAATCTAAGGGTGGATTCTGGAAGTGAAGAACCTGCAAGCGGAGGGTACAGAGTCTATGCTACTCAGGAGTGACCAGGAGGCACGGAAGAGCAATGCCCACCGATGTCGGATGGTGCAGACGAGTTGACAGTGCCTTGTTGCTGCAGCTGTGAGGACTAGGCGATGCTGAGGAAGACCAGGAGCTGTGCACGAGCTGTCCCATGTCAGATGCCGGTGACTAGGTGGTCGGGTTGTGGCGGGAGCACCAACAAGCCTTGGTAGCAGCAACTGGCGTGGAGAACAAAGAAGGAGCAACGTTGAGGCCAGCAAGGTCCAAGGGACTCACCACAAGCAAGAGAGTCAGAGCAGGCCCCAAGCAAGCAGGGGAGCCCACTGAAGCAGGAGAAGACCCTCAGGAGCACCCACAGGCTGAAGGAACAGGAGTTGCAAGAGAACCTCGAGCAGTTCATCAAGGAGGAAGGTCCACGGTGCAGAGGATGCGATGAGGACACTGTACTTGCAGGAATGCTGGAGGCGGGAGCTCCTTGTAGCCTGAAGATCTCTGGAGTGCAGAGCCAGCAAGCCTTGGTAACAGCAAGTCGACGCAGTGCACAGGGTTCGGTCCCATCGGTTCCAAGAAGGGATACTGGCCTCAAAATTGCTGAGAGGACAGGTGGGGCCTGGAGGGAGTTGCAGAACTACCACCTGCATTGTTGAGTCTTTTGAAGTCCGTGGGATGTCAGGAGCAGCAGACCGGTCAGCTTCGTTGCACTCCCTGCAGATGCAGGGGAGTGACTCCTTCATTCCAAGAGAGATTACTACGGGTGTCCTTAATGCTCACAGGTCTGGTGAAGATCCTGGAAGAAGCACAGACACAGACAACGAAGACTTGCAGAACAGCAAGACCAGCAGGAGTCTTCGATGGTGTAGTCTTAGTTACAGATGAACTTCAGTGAAGTCTAAGTGCCCAGAAGGTCGAACAGTGACGCGGTTTCAGGCTTGAGTCTTGTCCCACGACGAATCTAAGGAACCACCCACAGGTAAGCCCTTAATGGCCCTGGGAAAGGGTTGGAACGACTCAGGGGTCCCTCCCAGAGGAAGGGCTGGACAGAGGGGAGGATACTTCCATGTATTTGTCCAGTTTTGCGCCAGAGTGGGAGCCAAGGGCTCCTTGAACTTGCTCAAACTGGAGTATGCAAGGAAGGCACCAAATGTGCCCTTCAAAGCAGTCTGGTGGCGCTGGCAAGCTCCCTCACCCCAGACCAATACACTAAATCCTGTCTGAGAGGTGGAGACACCTCCCTGCGACAGGAAAGCTATTGTTCGACCTTCCCCTGCTTGAGCTTCGCTCAGCAGCAGGAGGGCAGAATCGTGTTTGTGGTTGGCAACAGCACTAGTTTGCAGTCAGATCCTGAAAGCCTGTTACAAGTAGTATAGTGGGGGTATCCAGTTGCGGCTCCTGCAGGTAAGCGCGGTGGGGCAGGGCGCGGGGAGGGGAGTCCACAGACAACGGAATAGGGAAAATAAAATAAATAAATAAATCCTATTCCGTCGTCTGTTGACTCCCCCCGCGCCTCACCCCCCCCTGCCCCACCCCACTGCGCTTACCTGCAGGAGCTGCAACTGGGGGTACCCGAAGGGAGCCCCCCCAGTATATGGGATCATACTTGCAACACTGGATTCTGTGTTGGGGTATGATTCCAACATGTTTGACATCAGACATGACTGGGTTCGGTGAAGCTACTATATAGTTAGGCTTTGCGTAATGACTAATGTCCACTTTATGTATTAAAATGGCAGACAGCACTTACAAAGCCTAGAGAATTGACTTCGGGGTTTGTAGGGGTGTCCTGCTCATGCAGGGGCACCCTCATGTCACATATTTCACAAGACCTCTCTTTTCTACCTTTGGTTCCAGACTTGATCATCTCCACAGATACCTCTATGGAGGGTTGGGAAGGTCGTTTACAAGACCTCCAGAGTCAAGGGAAAAGGCCCCCATCCCAACAATGAATGCACATCAACAGGTTAGAACTCAAGGCCATATTCCTCTCCCTGCAGGCTTTCCTCCCTTGGATAGTTGGATCATCGGTGCTGGTCCATACGGACAGCACCACAAGCATGTTCTACATCAACAAGCAGGGAGGAACCAAATCTCTAACTCTATCTCAGGAGGCACAAGAGCTTTGGAATTGGTTAACACATAATGGAATATCCCTGAAAGCCGAGCATGAACCAGGACTTTTAAACACACTAGCAGATGCCCTCAGCAGGACAAAGGACAGTTGCCACGAGTGGGAGCTAAACCTGGTTCAACTGGACAAGGTATTCTCATGATGGGGGAAACCGGCGTTGGACTTGTTAGCAACAAACAACAATACCAGATGCCGGTTCTACACCAGCAGATTCCCTCTACCAGGATCACAGGGGAATGCCCTTTCAATGAGATGGTCTGGGATATGTGCCTATGCCTTTCCCCCCATCCCATTGATTCCCAAAGTACTCACCAAAATGAAAGCAGAACGCTGTCGCCTACTACTGATAGTCCCCAGATGGGCCAGGCAGCACTGGCTTTCAGAGCTTCTCCTCCTCTCAGAAGCCAAGTCCATCCGCCTTCTACTGACGCCAACTCTACTAACCATGAACGGGGGCCAGATATGTCACCGGAGACAGCATCTCTTCAATTGCATGAGTGGCTCCTGAATTCAATAATTTTCAGGATCTGAACATTATACAGGAAGAAAACAAGTTACTTACCTGTAACTTTGGTTCTCCAGTATTGGAAGCTTTCATAGATTCCCATGCTTGGAATCATTCCCCGTCGTCGAGATGGGAGCCTCGGTAAATATATATATATATACATAACAGTAGTAAATAACCATTACAAAGAGAAACAGGCCTAGGCCTAATCCCATTTTGTAGTCAGACCATGTCTTTTTGTAAAAGAGACCAAAAAGACTCATTAGCCAACCAGAGCCGCCTCACCCCTTAGAACCCTGGTGAAAGAACCTCAGCTCCTCAGATTTTCGTATACGTTGTGAAAACATACACAGAGAGAGGCTGAGCTTTCCCAGGGGAGGAGGGTGAGTCGCATGGGAATCTATGAAAGCTTCCAATACTGGAGAACCAAAGTTACAGGTAAGTAACTTGTTTTCTTACTCCAGTATTGGAGCTTTCATAGATTCCCATGCTTGGAATCAGAGTAGCTAGCAGTAAGGATACACATTTTCCATAAGACATTACCTGTCTGAAAAAACATTCTCTAAATACATCTTTTAAAACCAGCCAAAGGCATGGATAAGTTAGTGCATTTATAAACAAGAGAAAATGTGTATAAAGCAGATAAAAGAAGGAAGGAGGGAAGCAAGGGAAAGCTCACCACTCATTGGAAGAGGTTCCTCAGGACTGCCTGTCCAACCGCCGCGTCGTCTTGAAGTGATGACTCCAGGCAGTAATGCTTTGTAAAGGTGTGAGTGCTGCTCCAAGTTGCAGCCCTACAAATGTCCTTGATCTGGACCCCAGCCTTGAACTGAAGGAAGGGTTCCTGAATTGTAAGAGCTTGTAATTCTCCTATCCTCCTGGCTGAAGTGAGGGCCAACAACAGAGCGACCTTCCAGGAGAGAAACTTGAGATCTGACCGATGAATCGGTTCGAATGGATGCCTCATAAGTTGAGAAAGAACCAAATTTAGTTGCCACGAAGGCGGTGGAGGCTTCACTGGCGGAAACACCCTGAAGAGGCCCTTAAGAAACTGTTTGACAATTCTGCTTGACCAAAGAGAAGGCCCAGAGGACGTGCGTCGAAAACGAGAAATTGCTGCTAAGTGCACCTTAATGGAGGAATGAGCCAAACCTGCCCTAGCCAAGGCCAGGAAATACGGAAGGACCTGGTGTGGTTGTGATAAGAAAGGATCCAAATTATTGCTTAGACACCATATGCTAAAACGCTTCCATTTTAAGCGGTAGGTCCTGTTCGTGGAAGGAGCTCTTGCCTGTGAAAGAACATCTTTAACCTCCTCTGGAAGATTTAAGTGAAGAAATTCCCGCTCTTCAGGAGCCATGCTGTGAGCTGTAACGAGCGAGGATCTGGGTGTAGTATCTGACCCTGAGACATTGTAAGAAGGTGAGGAATTGGTCGCAGTGGAAGAGGATGGTCCAAGGAGAGAAAATGAAGTTCGGTGAACCAAAACTGCCGCGGCCAGGCAGGAGCTATTAGGATCATCTTGCATCCTTCCACTTTCATCTTCTTGAGTACTCTGGGAATTAGCGGAATGGGGGAAAGGCGTAGACAAATGCGCCTGACCAGGCTATCGAAAGCGCATTCCCCAGTGACCCTCGATGGTGCAGCTTGCTGGCGTAGCACTGGCATTTCCTGTTTTCTGGTGTGGCAAACAGGTCTATGGAAGGTCTGCCCCACTGGCGAAAAACCCTCTCCAGCGTTGTCTGATCCAGTTCCCACTCGTGTGTGACAGACTTCAGCCTGCTGAGTCTGTCCGCCTTGTCGTTCAGTACTCCTGGCAAATGTTCTGCTTTCAGAGAAATTCCCTGACAGATCGCCCACTCCCAGATTATTTGGGCTTCTTGTGACAATGGCAGGGACCTGGTGCCGCCCTCCTTGTTGATGTAGTGCATGGCTGTGGTGTTGTCCGTCCGGACAAGTACCGACAGACCCTGCAACCTTGGAAGAAAAGCTTGAAGAGCTAGACGAATCGCTGTCAACTCTAAGAGGTTGATGTGAAGGAGGCGATGTTCTGGAAGCCAGTGACCACTGACCTGCAGATCCTGCAAAACTGCGCCCCAGCCCTCCAGTGACGCATCCGTAGTTACCACTTGAGGTGTTGGAGCGGTTACGAAGGATAGACCTTGGGACAAATGCTCTTGTTTTGTCCACCATCGAATGGCCTGGCGCATGTCCTGAGTGATCCGAATCTTGTCGTTGAAGGATCCGCTCACTTGTTTCCACTGTAAATCCAGAAGCTCCTGCAGGGGACGCATTCTCAATCTGCAGTGAGGTATCAATGGAATGCAGGAGGACATCATACCCAGCAGGGACTTGTAGAGGCGAACAGAAAGATACTTTTTCTTCGCACTAGGTGGCCCATTGAGATTAGATTTCTTTGTCGCTCTAGAGAGGGAAAAACCTTGCTGAGAGATGTGTTTAAAATCGCTCCCAGAAACTGAACCTTCCTGGAAGGGCGAAGATAAGATTTGGTGGTGTTTAGAGTCAAGCCCAGATTGGAGAAGAGGCAGGTGCAAGAGGCGACCGCCTCTGCTGCTGCCCCCTGGAAGGGGCCTTTAGCAACCAGTCGTCCAGGTAGGGAAAGACTTGGAAATGATGTTTCCTGAGAAATGCCGCTACCGGTGCAAGCACCTTGGAGAAGACTCTCGGAGCTGAGCGAAGGCCAAATGGAAGCACCTTGAATTGAAAATGGCTCTTGGCGACTGTAAACCGAAGAAACCTTCTGTGGGCCCGATGGATGGGTATATGGAAATACGCATCCTCGAGATCGAGAGTGGCCATAAAATCCCCAGTGTTGAGAAGACGCAGAATGTCCTGGAGAGATACCATCCGAAAGGATTGTTTTGTGAGATAAGTGTTGAGCTCCCTGAGGTCGAGAATCGGCCGCCATTTTTCCAATGTCTTCCTTACCAGGAAAAACCTGGAATAGAAACCCTTGCTCCTCTGAGAGAAAGGAACTGGCTCTACTGCCCCTTTGATCAGCAGTTGATGAACTTCGAGCCGGAGAAGACGCAGATGTTTCATGGAAGAGGCGGGAGGAGCTCTGGATGGTGGTAGATGAATGAACTCCAGGGTGTGGCCACTCTGAATGATGTTTAGGACCCAACGGTCTGATGTAATCCGTTGCCAGTTTTGAAGGTAAAGAGAAACCCTGCCTCCTACAGATGTCTTCGAGGAGGAGGAGGGCACAGCGCAAAGAGCCAGGTCGCCGCTACTGCCTCTTAGAGGCGCCTCGTCCCTGACGATTCTGTCTTCCCCTATAATTGGATCTGGAGAAAGATGACGTCTGGCCTTGTTGTTTCTGGTTGTAAGAAGGCCGGTAAGATTGGGATGCGGGAGCATACGAGGAATATCGCTGTTGCTGATAGGATCCTCTATATGAGGGAGAACCCCTGCCTCTTGCTCCCCGAAAAGGGACATTCCGATACTGAAGGGTCCCCAATGACCTAGCCGTCTCAGTGTCTTTTTTAATGTCTTGGAGAGCATCATCTATGTGCTTCCCAAACAAAGCTTCCCCGTCAAATGGGAGGTCCAGGATCTTATTCTGAACCTCTGGCCGGAACCAAGTTGCTTTGAGCCAACCTTGTCGACGAAGCACAGCTGCCCCTGCCAAAGAGCGGAAAGATGTCGTAGCTATGTCCATCGCACAGTCTATAATCTCTGCTGATGTTAGCTCTCCTTCATGCAGGATCTTTTCGCTTCAGACTTAGCTGTATCAGGCAATTGATCAAGGTAAGGCGAAAGGTCGCACCACAATTGGCGGTCGTATCGGCCAAGTATCGCTAATGCATTAGCAGCCCTAATAACCAGACTCGCCATAGAGGAAAATCGTTTCCCTGCATTGTCTAGGCGTCTGCCTTCCTTGTCCGGTGGTGTGGTCAGAGGTACTGAAGGATTCTTAGATTTCCTCTGCGCTGCCTGGGAAATCACTGAATCTGGCTTTGGTTGACCAGTCAACGAGGCTGGGCTGTCCTCAGAAGCTTTATATTTTTTGTCTAGCCGTGGTAGGACTGGGACCACTGTAGCTGGATTCTTCATGGTCCTTATCCCCTCTTCCCATACATGATTTACAATGGGAATGGAACGTATCATCCTCCTACTCGGCTCCTTAAAATCATATAGAAAACACTCCGTTTGAACAGATGGCATAGGAAGTTCAAAACGTAACGAAGCCCTTTCCATTAGCTTGTGAAAACCCCTATATCAGCCGGAGGGGAATCCACAGGAGCAGGAATTGGAGAAGCGGGATCAGGGATCACGTAATCGTCCCACTCCTCTCCCTGATCCGTTTGCACAAGCTCACCTTCTTCCTCATCAGAAGAAACATCCTGAAGTTGAGGGACTGCCTCCGTTTGAATTTGTGGATGAGTCATTGGAGGTGGTGAAACTATCACCATGGGTTGAGGAGTATGCACAGTTTGTGGTAGGAGAATAGGTTGCGGAGGAAGCGAAGACAACCTCTGACGATAGTCAAGAAGCATCCCCTGTAAGTCCGATAACAGAGAGGTGGGAACAGAAACCATCTGTTGCTGAACATCCTCCTGTTGTGGATATTGATGATGTATAGAAACTTGTTCCTGGCAGTATTCACCCTCAGAATCAGTTTCTTGACATTTCACTAGAAGCTGAGATGGGCTGTTAGCATAGCCAAATTGACTGTCCTCACCATAAGAGTCCTCTTCCTCCTCCAATAATAATGCAGGTGGTAAGGGATCCACTGTCCTGGGTGAAAGCCTCTCCGGCGCAACCCCTTTTCTTTTAATGGAAATTGAAATTTTCCCCGTCGACGACGTCGTCGACGGTCTCGTCGACGTGGAGGTGAAAACCGTCGTCGACGGTCTCGTCGACGTCAAAACCGTCGTCGGTGACATCATCGTCGACGGGGGCACCGTTGACGAGAAAGTTGCTGGAACCAGCGTCGACATCCTCGATGACGAGCTGATCGTCGACGAGACGATGGGCGTCGTCGAACCTGTCGTCGACGAGATAAGGCACACCCCTGCTGATGTCGTCATCACTGTTGCAGTCGTCATCGTCGACACTCTCGTCGTCGACGCCACAGTGGTAGACGGAACTGTAGACGCCGTCTTCGTCGACACCGCCGTCGACGGTGCTGTAGATGTGCTCGTCGACGAGCCCGTCGACACTGGGAAAAGAGACGGAGTCGACACAGGAACATTTTTAACCTGTGATTTTTGCATTTTCGTCGACAAGGGTTTACGCATCGTCGACGAATGGGAACTCTTCTCCGAAGAATGTGAAGAAGGCTTCTTCAAAGGTTTCTCCTTGCCAGGGAGAGTCGCAGATGAAGATAATGGTTCCTCCCTCTCCTTTACACCGCAGTGAGGAGATTTCATGGAACCTTGGCCCTCAGACTCCTTTGGGGTCTTCTTTGAGGCCTTAGAGGGGTGACCCAGAGATGATGAAGGGGAACCCCTACCCCTCTTGACTGACCTTCTGGAAGAAACTGCGGAAGAAGCGTCCTCACTGTCACTGGACACCGACTCTTTCCTTGACTTTAACTTGTGAAGCCAGGTAAGAAGACGACCCTCACGATCCCGGAGAGTCTTAGTTGAGAAAGTGCGGCAAATCTTGCACTCCGCAGCCTTGTGGTCCGGGTATAGGCAGTATATACAGTCCTTGTGCCTATCCTCCACATAGAGCCTCTTTTTTCCACAAGTGGAACAAGCCTTAAATAACCCTTTCTTTCCTTTCTCAGACATTTCACCAAGAAAACCTGAAGAAAACAGCTGAAAAGTGTAAGAAATAGTCGAAATAGAGCAGAGCTCAAGGAGACTCCCTTCTGCACAACGTGCGGTAGAAAATCTGAGGAGCTGAGGTTCTTTCACCAGGGTTCTAAGGGGTGAGGCGGCTCTGGTTGGCTAATGAGTCTTTTGGTCTCTTTTACAAAAAGACATGGTCTGACTACAAAATGGGATTAGGCCTAGGCCTGTTTCTCTTTTGTAATGGTTATTTACTACTGTTATGTATATATATATATATTTACCGAGGCTCCCATCTCGACGACGGGGAATGATTCCAAGCATGGGAATCTATGAAAGCTCCAATACTGGAGTAATGTAAAGATATTCTCGCCAGGTCTCGAGCTGAAATCACCAAGACATACAGATTAAAATGGAGGCGATTCTGTCATTGATGGCACCAAAACAATTTGCATCCATTTCTTACTACTCCAGAGCAAATGCTGCCATACCTACTCTCCCTGGCTAAATCCGGCCTGGTCTATTCATCGGTGAATGTCCATCTCTCCATATCTCGATATAAACGTTCACCTAAGATTTCCTCTCTTTGTTCCACCAGAATCGTAAAGCAATTCATGAGGGAGAGGGTTCTTCTGAACCTTTCCTCTGGTGAAAGCACATCATCAAATCGCAGACATCAAATTTGTAATGTGGGAGGTTGCGCTTCTCCTCGTTCTAACATCCACCAGGAGAGTCAGTAAAATTAAGGCTTTTACTATCAAGCAACCTTTTCTACGTTTCAAAAATGACTTTGTGGTCCTCAGAGCGAATCCTAAATTCATCTCTAAGGTTCCATCACAATTCCACCTAAACAGACTTGTTATTCTCAGAAATTTCTTTCCCAATCCAGCCACGCCAGAACAGACTCTGCATATTCGAGACATTAAAAAAATGTCTTAAATTCGACCTGCAAAGGAATAAGAATATCCACAAAACTGACCAGCTTTTTGTAGCTTAAGGGCAATGTCGTCAAGGCACTGCAGTTACTAATGGTACCATTGCCAGATGGATCGCAGTTACAATACAATTTTCCCATGACAAAACAACTTTGGCAAGGACAGTTAGAGCACGTTCCAAAAGAGCAGTCCCCACCTTGGCTGCTATGTTTGCAGGCATTCCACTGGAAAAAATCTGCAGAGATGCAACTTGGAAAAGCACCCATACGTTCATGCAGCATTACTGCCTGGAATAAATGCAGCATGGTGACACAGCCGTAGGACAGGCTGTGTTACGCCATTTATTCCAATAAGGTCAACCTCTTTCAATAGAGGAGTTTATTTATGTTTAAAAATTACTTGTGTTTCAAATGTAATCTTGCTAATTGACTATTGAAAAAGTTTAACTTATTTAGTACTGTTGGGAAGTAGGATCTACTTTCATGGTTACCCCCACTTTTTGCTTGGTGTCAGTATGTTTTTGAGTAGTCTGACTGGGATCCTACTAATCAGGACCCCAGTCACTGTGCCTTCTCCCTAAATTGACCATTTTAAGTACTCCTGTATATCCACAATTGGCTACTGGTATACCCTTGTAGGTCCCTAGTATATGATACTGAGGTACCCAGGGCATAGGTACGCCAGGGGTCTCCCATGGGCTGCAGCATGTAATGTGCCACCCATGGGAGTCCAAATAAACTGTGACTATAGGCCTGACATTGCAACCTGTGTGAGTTGGTCCTTGCACCTCTCACAATACATATGTGTCCTTATATCTGGGCCACTACACTTAAAACCTACAAGTCACCCCTATGGCAGACTCTTCAGTCCTGAGGGCAGGGAGCTTGGTTACAAGTGTGAGGGTGCCCCTGCATGGGCAGGGCCCCTCTACAAACCCCGGAGTCGATTCTCCAGCCTTTGTAAGTGCGGTCAGCCATTTAGTACATATAGTGGATATCAAGTCAAATAGAGATGTCTAACTATATACTGGCTGCACCGAAACCGGTCAAATTTGATATCAAATATGTTTCAATCCTACCCCAACACCGATTCCAGTGTTGGATGTAGAATCCCATGTTCTGGGGGGCTCTGCTAGGCTGCCCCCCTGTATTACCGGTACCAGCCTTTTAGGGTCTAACAGCAAGCTAGTGCTGCTGCCTACAACAGACACGATTCTGGCCTCCTGCTGCTGGGCCGAGCTCGAGCAGGGGTAGGCAGAACAATAGGTTTCCTGCCACAGGGAGGTGTGACAACCTCCCAGACATGACTTAAGTTTATTGGGCTGGAGTGGGGGCTCTTGCCAGCTCCACCAGACTGCTTTGAAGGGCACATTTGTTGCCCTCCTTGCATACTCTAGTTTGAGCCAGTTCAGGTAGCCTTTGGCTCTTGCGCAAAACTGGACAAAGGACATGGGAGTATCCTACCCTCTGTAGAGCCTCTCCTCTGGGACGGATCCTTGAATCGCCCCAACCCTGTCACTAGGGTACTTAAGGGCTTACCTGTGGATGGCTCTTCAGATTCATCATGGGACAAGATTCAAACCCGAAACCACTTCAACTTCTACCGTCTAGGCACTTTGGGCTTCGTTGGACTTCGCCTAGGTTCTAAGACTGCACCTAGGAAGATTCCTGCTGATCCTGGTCTCGTTGTCCTGCCAGTCTTCTGTGTCATCTGTGCCTGTGCTTCATTCAGGCTCCTGTCCAGGCCTGTGGACATCGAGGACACCCGAAGTAATCTCCCTTGGAGTGAAGGAGTCACTCCCCTGCATCTGCAGGCATAACAACCAAGCTGACTGGTCTGCTTCTCCTGACGTTCTATAGACTTCGAAAGGCTCAGCAACACAGGTGGTGGTTCTGTAACACTCTCGAGGCCTGCACTGTCTTCTCAGCAAGTTTGAGGCTATAATCCCTAGTGGGTACCGCTGGAATAGAATCCCTGTGCACTGCGCTGACTTGCCTTTGCCAAGGCTTGTTGACTCTGCCCTCCAGAGATCATCGGGCTACAAGAAGCTCCAGCCTCCAGCATCTCTTCCTGCCAAGATCTTCATACTCACTGCATCCTCGGCACAGTGGGCCTGCATCTTTGGTGAGCTGCTCGAGGTCCTCTTGCAACTCTTGTGCCTTCAGCCTGTGGGTCCTCTTGAGGGTCTGCTTTGGCTTCAGTGGGCTCCTCTGCTTGCTCGGAGCCTGCTCTGACTCTCCTGCATTTTGGTGAGTCCCTTGGACTTTGCTGGTCCTGACACCGAACCTTCTACGTTTTCCACGTCTGCTGCCAAGGGATGTAGGTGCTCCAGCCAGACACCGACCCCCTGGTTCTTGACTCTCGATGTGGGACCTCTCGTGAACGGCTCCTGGTCTTCCACAGCATCGCCCGGTCCTCACAGCTGCAGGGACAAGGTCACCGTCATCACTCCTGCATCTTCCGTCATCGGTGATCATTTGTCTTCATTGCCTCCTGGTCACTTCCGAGCGGCATAGACTCTGTCCCCTCTGCTTGCAGGTACTTCTCTTCAAGAATCCATCCTTGCGATCCACCAGACTTTCACCTTCTTCGCCAGCTCCATCTTTACTGAAGTACGCCATTGTGGTCAACGGTAGTTTCCGACGGCACTTCACACCTATGAACTCAGCTTCCCTGGTGTAGGTATCCTGGTTCCAGTGACTCTCCAACCTCCTGCCTTCCACAGGGATTCTTCAGGGTGCACTGGGAAGGGTCCTTCTTCTTAAAAATAGCAACCTCGACTGTCCCATTGAGTAGTATGCAGCTGTGTTTCCACTCTGCACAGAGTCTCCGTGGGGTTCCTGGGTACTTACATCGGGTGGTTTCTTGTGGCCCCAGCTCTTCTGAGTCTTCCTGCCCCAGTCCCGACTTCGGTCGCAGTTCGCATTCCACTTCTTTAGTATATGGTTTGGTCTCCCCTGGAGACCACTGTGTATTTGTGCTTACTTACCTGTTTTACATTTGAAATAATTTTGTGTATTGTGTTGATATCTCCGGGTAGGAGATATACTAATGTATTAGTGAGTGTGCATAATAAATATAACTATTTTTATAACTACACTCTTTGGTTCTTTTTTGTTTAACATACACTATATGATTTGTTCTGGGAAAACAAGCTGCTTAACACTCCTTGTGGACTAAGCCTAAAGGCTGCTCTCCACAGCTACCACTTAGAGAGCTTTCTATGGTTGTCTAAGACCACTAAAATCACCATAGGGATAGTCTGGATTAGTGCAAGGTGCTTTACTTAAATCAGTGTGCACCATATACTAAGCCAGCCTCCTACACTTACATATATACCTTGTCTCATCACGATAGTGGAGGTTTTTATTATATTCACTGTCCTGGTACTTCTAATAATTTTCAACTACCTCTGTCTATTGATCATTGCAGCACATATATTCCATGCAAGAATCACGTTGGTTCAATAAACATTGAAAATGTTCCACTGTGTATTCCTTGTATATTTCTCTGAGGACAAGAGAGCACGAGTGACTGAGTGAAAGGGTTCTAGATCTGTTACCATAATCCCTCGGGGATCAGGGTTGTCATGTTCAGTAGTTGCCGGAACCATTTGTTACCCGCCCAGGTTTAGGGGCATTGATGGGGGCACTGTGAGCTAGCTGGCCAATAGGACAACATATCCTGAAGGGGTGCATAGAATCATTCTGGCACCATCCCAACGGTTATACCATCCACAAATGTGCAGTTCCTACCGTAGGTTGGAAACTACACGAGATGGCAACGCCAACATTGGTTAGATACTTATTTTAATGGATCGCCCGAGTAGTTCAATCGTGCTTTCTCAAATTCCCCTACTTACCTCCAAACCAGAGACGTCCATGGTGGAAGGAAAAAACCTCCTCAGCTGAGTAGGTAACCCCTATTGTAGGAAGCTGGCTCTGTATATACTATACAAAAGTAAACCATAGTGTGCACAGTGTCCTGGGAGTCCCCGAAGGTATAGCAGAGGCTAAATTAGGTAAGTACTAACAGCTCTCTTTGTGGAAGTGTGGGCGAGCAGAAGGTGTGTTAAGCATTTATTGTATTCACTCAATCAAGACTGAGGGCACACACTCAGAGACAGAATCCAGACCAATTGGGTAAGTGTAAAAAAGGTGTATTTGATTTCTAGAACCACGCAAGACTTGGTACAGGTAGGTAAAATGTACTTTCAATTGTAAACCTTAGCACAGACATACAATTGGGAAAGGATTTGCAATTGTTACAGGTTGGTATGGATTTAAAAAGCAGGTTATATTACACAGTAATTACTTTTAGAATAATTTTTGATTACTTTTAGATTGCATAGAGTACTGGGGGTATGTCTAGATACCACACCTAAGGATCTCACAATACAAGGTAAGTAAGACTTTTTAGACTTTGCAGTTTAGTTATCCTTTCTCCATACAAACATAAGTTAAACACTTAGAAGATTTTAGGCCCAAAACCTCATAACATGGGTTCCTATAGGAGAAAAATGGTTATCAGTTTCACAGGTAAGTAAACATATTACAAGTGGGAATTTTGGGGGTTAGGATCAAGGTTCCCCAAGGTCTAGATGGGCACTTGAGCCGCACCACCAGCGGCACTGGGGCGGCCGGGTGCAGTGTGCCAAGGAGACGTCAGGGAACCTGTGATTCTCAATGGAGACCTTCGGTTCGGCAACGTTGCTGCAGGCTCGGGCAGGGAGGCTTCCTGAAGGCGACCACCGGCTGGAGAGGTAAGTTGGATTCATGGGGAATGCGTAGACACGTTGGTTGGGCAACCCAAGGCTGTGGGGCGTCGGTGCAGGGGTGTCTTCTTGCATCAGGTTTTCTTACCACCTCAGGTCGCGGTCGGGGGGACCCTTCAGGTTGAGGCTGCAAGCGTTGTCTTAAGGCTTGAGGCAGGTCGGGGATCACCATATCCCAGGTCAGGATCGCTGGGGAGACCTCCTCGTGGTGTTGAGCCACTCGAACTCGGGCGTGGGCGTCGGGTGCAAAGGGGTGCAGAATCGGATTCTGGTCTTGGAGTCTTTGTTGAGCAAATATGGTGCTCATGGGAGACAGTTTGTAAGGTAAGTGCAGGGCAGGTCCTCCGGTCTCTGGGGGGCTGCTGGTCATACCGGGTACTTTGCTGTAGGCAGGCCGGAGACGGTACATGCTGGTAGGGCTGGGGCCAGAGCAGGAGGTGTCCTCTTCTTCCTGGGTCAGCAAGCCTCTTCAGTCCTTCTTCTTTCTTCCTCGAATCTGAGGAGGCAAGGTTCAGTGTGGCCCCTTAAAACTAGATTTAGCTGCATTAAAATGGGTGTGCAGGTCAGGACCGATGTGTCCCTTTCTTGAGGTGGGTACACCCCCTCTTGTGCCACTCTCCAGTGGGATGGGGGCATGAGCCTCTTCCTGATTGGTTGGGTCCCCTCATCTTCAAGATGGAGGGGACTGAGATGTGTGTTTCACCTCTCCTCCACCACCTGAGGGGTGGGGTTGGCAAAGGTGGGCACATCTCTCCTCCTAGCTTGGTTTTCCCGCTGATTCTTCTGCCCAAAGTGGGGGGCAGAACTGGTGGGAGACAGTTGCTGGGGGCAGCAAAAGGCAGGGACAGCTCACAAAGGTGGCAGGCCTTTGAAGCTTCTACTTCATGGACCCAGCCCATCCTGGGCGAGGAGGCGTGACACCTCTGCCCAGGATGGGCTTTGTTTCTAGACCCAAAAAGAGGAGGCTCTCTACCCAGGAGTCCAAAAACCTATCTGGTGGTGGCAAATGGCGGCCAGTCATTCAGGAACCCCACCAGGAGTGGTCGTTTTTCAGGAGGCATCTCTAAGACTGAGTGCATTTTACATTAAATCGCACACCGGCAACAATGTGGGTTTAATGAGCTGAGAAGTTTGCTACCAAACTTCCCAGGTTTTAGTAAACCCATTATGAAGCTACAGAGTTCGGAATGACGAACTCCCAGACCATATACTCTTTATGGCTTTATAACACTTACAATGTCTAAGAATGGGCTTAAATACTGTAGGGGTACAGGGCTCATGCCACTGTACCCTCACCTGTGTCTAGAGCACACTGCTAGAGGTGTGGCTTACCTCAGCCTCAGGCAGTGGGCTGTAGGCATGACATGTGTGCCATGTCGACCCTTCACTTTTCTCTGCACCAAAACACGTAGCCTGCAATGGCAGTGTGTGGGTGTTCAGGTACAGGGCCTCTAAGGGTGGCACAATAGGTGCAACAGACCTTAGAGGCCTTCCCTGGTCGCAGTGCCCTTGGTACCCATGGTACCTTTTACAAGGGGCTTACCTGTGGCCAGAGATGTGCCAATTGTGGGTACAAAAGGTACAGTTTTGGGAAAGAACACGTGCCCTGTGAAACTGATTGGCAGGGACCCAGGGCACACCAAGTCAGGTTGCATCAGATGTCAGCCAAAAAGTGGGGGGTAACTATGCAAAAAGGGGCATTTCCCTACCCCCCCCTCCACCCCCGCCCAATGGAACAGGATGAGACTTACCTTTCCCAAGAGAGTCTTCATTTTATAAGTGGAAAAATCTGGAAAGGCCATCTGCATTGGCATGGGCAGTCCCAAGACTATGTTCCACTGTAAAGTCCATTCCCTGTAGGGATATGGACCACCTCAAAATCTTGCAGGGTCAGTAAAACCTTTCAAAGGGTGGACAAGGTAATCCTGCCAGGAAGAGCTAGATACAGCAATATCATCCAGATACGCTGCACTAAAGTCTTCCAACACAGCAAGGACTTGAGTCACCACTTTTGGAAGGTGGAAGTGGCATTCTTTAGAACAAAGGCATCACAGTGAACTGGAGGTGCCCATCAGGTGTGAAGAATGTTGTCTTTTTTTTTGCTCCAGGGGCCATGCCAATCTGCCAGTACCCTGCAGTTAAGTCAAAGGTACTTAGGAATTTGGCAGCTCCTAATTTATCTATCAATTCACCAACTCTGGCGAGGGGGTGGGCATCTGTCTTGGTGATAGCATTCAGGCCTCTGTAGTCCACACAAAACCTACTTTTTCTTTTTCCACCCAATGGATGAGGTTTGGGGACTAGGACAACTGGGCTGGCCCAAGAACTCTCAGAAGGCTTAATGACCCCCAACTACAGCATCTTGCTGACCTCAACTTTGATGCTTTCCTTAGCTTGGTCAGACTGGCGATAGATTTTGGTTGTGACAGGTACAATGTCTCCAGTGTCCACATCATGGGTACACCAGGGAGTCTGACCAGGGGTTAAGGAAAAGAGCTGGGAATACTGTTGCAGAACTTGTCTTCAATCAGTCTGCTGTTGGGCAGAGAGGGTGTCTGAATAGACAACTCCATCTACTGACCCATCTTGGGGGCTGTAAGAGAGGAGGTCAGGGAGAGGTTCACTCTCTGTCTCCTGATCCTCATCAGTAACCATCAGCATGGTCACATCAGCCCTGTCATAATAGAGTTTGAGGCGGTTCACATGTATCACCCTTTGGGGGAGCTGCTAGTGCCCTGGTCTACCAAGTAGGTGGCCTGGCTCTTTTTTTCTAGGATAGGGCAAGGGCCACTCCATTTGTCCTGGAGAGCCGTTGGTGCCACTGGCTCCTAAACCCACACCTGTTGCCCTGGTTGAAATTGTACCAGTGCAGCTTTCTGGTCATACCAGAGCTTCTGGAGCTCCTGGCTTGCCTCAAGATTCTTTGATGCTTTCTGCATGCACTCTGCCATTCTGGAATGAAGGCCTAGTACATATTCCACCACATCTTGTTCTGATACTTGATGGGGTCTCTCCCATCCTTCCCTCACAAGTGAGAGTGGCCAATCAGAAGTTCAAAGGGTGAGAACCCTACTTGCTTCTGAAGCATCTCCCTGTAGGCAAAAAGCAGGCAGGTCAACAGAACATCCAACTCCTTTTGAGTTTTTCAGGGAGTCTTAGGTGGTAAGGTGTTGCGAACTTGTAGATCACTCCACACTCATCCTACAAGCGTTTTCAGTATGCAGACATGAAGTTGGTACCTTGGTCTGATACTACCTCTTTAGGAATCCCTACCAGGGTGAAGACACCAATGAGGGCTTGGCCACACAGAGGCTGTAGTAGTCCTAAGGGGAATGGCTTCAGGATATCTAGTAGCATGATCCACTACTACTAGTATGAACTTGTTTTTTGAAGCTTTGGGAGGTTCAAGTGGACCCACTATGTCCACTCCTACCGTCTCAAAGGGTACCACAACCACTGGTAGTGGAATTAAAGGGGCCTTTGGGTATCCTCCTGTATTGCCACTGGCTTGACAGGTAACACAGAAGCTTACAAACTCCTTCAATTTTTGGGACTTCTGGGGCCAATAGAAGTGGATGACCAATCTATCCCATGTTTTGGTCTAGCCCACATGCCCAGCTAGGGGGATGTCATGAGCTAGCCAAGGATTGGGCCTTAGCACTAGCTCCTGCGTTATATTGCAACCATGCGGGCTGGGATGACGGTTCCCCTCATCATGAGATCCCATTGAGGGCGAACACACAACCTCAATGACAATACACAATTAAAAATGAAGCGTTACGGGAGGGGTTTGTACATGAATATTGGGGACTGCCTTTAAAGTTTCGATGTAGGAATGGGGATACTGAAATTTTTCTCAGCGTTCTGACTGTGAGAACACTTTAAGTGAGTCCTTCAAGGACATTTCACTACATGGGGCTTGTGATGCGTCTGTGGCGAACTTGTCCTGTTACCGAAAGATTCCCGGCAGCCGTGATTCGTCCGGCTTTCAGATTGCTCTCTAATGGAAGCTATTTGATGCTTAACAATCATGGCTTTTGTGGAATGAAACCCTGCCTCACTTATCTGGTGACGGTAAACTCCATAGTTACTTGTTTTACTCAAGTTCTGTTTCCACCTGCCCACACAGCTAGAGAGGGAGCGCTATGGCCTTTGATAAATGTTTCCAACAGACGCTTTGATGCTCTGCGCAAGCTGAAAGCCATGCTGTTTCAAAAAGATGTGGCCTTAACTTCTGCTAAAGAGACGTTTCATCTCCAGGTTGCAAGCCCTGTTTAGAGATACAGGTGCTGATCCATACTAACTTCCTACTGCATTTTGGAGAGCTGGTCCATCGTATTTTTAACATGTCTAAAACGAAGAGAATAGCACACTTTTTTAAGTCTATAGGCTCAGATTGGTTAGTACCTTCCAAACAATTTTTGGACACTCTGTACTCAGATGCATTTTTAGAGGTCTTCCGCTTGTCCTGCTTTTGATTGCCGGGACTGTGATTTAAAAATGTTCTGCTCCGTAATGGATGTCCTAGTTCGAAACGAAATGGAACGAGCACTACCACATGTGGTGCTGTGCCGTGAATGCATGGTGCATTGCTTTGGTACACCTCTGTTTGAGGAACTGAACGAGCATTGGTTCTTGTCATTTGGGCCTGTCTGCTGTGCACTTTCAAATGTGCCCTGGATTTATGCCTTGGATCGCAATTAGTTGAGCAGTCGGACATACATGTACTAGTGGGACCCTTGAAGGCCCATTTATATAGTTGTCATCAGCGCATTCCGAGGCTGCTGAGAGTATTTTTTGAGTCACCCTGGGATGCTTCAGCTCCTAGTAGAATGGATCTTGGCTATGCGGGCGTTTACAGGCTGTAGTCACTCCCTCAGCGGCTGCTGTAGGGGCTGGATGGGAACACATTTGCCCCATAAACCTGCTTCGAAGTGCGCTTCTGGGTACATCGTCTGCAGTTGCTGGTAACATAAAGGTTTCGTCTACCACTTGGAACACAAACAATTGGCTATTCCGATTGGTGGGTACTCTTCATTTGGCCTGATTTTTTCTCAAAAAAGATTTTTTACAAAATGTTCCTAACTTTTATATATTTTATACTTTTAAACAAATGGCTTTCCATGTGCTTTGCCTTTCAAATTGCATGATTGCCATTTTAAAATTAGTTTTAAATCATTTTATGTCATAGACTTTTATGACACTGTTTTTACACAGTTTTTATATAGCTTTTCTATCTTATAGATAGCTTATTGGTAATTCCTTTGTCTGAGGAGTGGGTGTTATGTGTCCTAATTAAGCCCACATAGAAACAATGCCATCTTTCATCATGAACACGTTGCTTACGTTGCATTCCTTTTCATACAATAACCTTTTACGCACATTTTGAGCGTAACAATGTTGGCTTATTTTCTCCGAAACTGCTTCGCTTACAGATTTCACTTCGATTAACATTATCATGATTCCTTGGACACTGTGTACGAGGCCTCAACACACATATTGCAAATGTTGTTCTATTTTTCATCCACGGAGCGACATGGCTATCTATAGACTATAACAATGTTGGCTTGCACAGGACTCGCAAGGATGCTTTTCATTATAAATAAATAAGCATTTCCGGGATTAGTTAGAGGAGCGCTTTTCTGTCATTGGTGAGGTCTCTACATGCTGAAGCTTCGGCCCAGCAGCTTGCTGAATATCTCTATGAGGGTGTCCAGCTCGTGACCAAGACAAGGATTTACATTCTTTCCCTTCAGGTAACAGTTGTTGGATCATTCAGTATGGGGATTTTTGGCAGAACACACATACACCCTAGACATTAAGGTCAGGGATTGCATGCTAGGAGTACGTCAAAATTCTGTATTATTTTATATGCTTGCATATATACCTTGTCTTATCATGATAGTGGAGCTTTTTATTATGTTCACTGTCCTGGTACTTCGGAAAATTTTCATCTGCTTCTGTCTATTGATCATTGCAGCACATATATTCTATGCAAGAATCACGTTGGTTCAATAAACATTGAAAACGTCCCACTGTGTATTCCTTGTATATTTCTATGAGGACAAGAGAGAACGAGTGACTGGGCAAAAGGTTCTAGATCTGTTATCATGATCCCTGGGAGATCAAGGATATCATGTTCAGTGGTTGCCAGAACCATTTGTTACCTGTCTAGGTTTAGGGGTAGTTATGGTGGCACTGTGAGCCAGATGGCCTATAAGGGCAACATATCCTGAGGGGGTGCATAGAATCAGTCTGGCACCATCCCGACGGTTATGCTGTCCACAAACGCATAATTCCTACCATAGGGTGAAAACTACACAATATGGCGCCGTTAACATTGGTTAGATACCTATTTCAATGAATCGCCGGAGTAGCTCAAGAAAACAAGTTACTTACCTGTAACTTTGGTTCTCCAGTATTGGAAGCTTTCATAGATTCCCATGCCTGAATCATTCCCCGTCGTCGAGATGGGAGTCTTGGTATACATAAAATAGCAATAGAAACCATTACAAAAAAGAAACTAGGCCTAGGCCCATTCTAGTTTTGTAGCATATCCACCTCTTTTTGTAAAAGAGACCAAACAAACCGAACAGCCAATCAGATTAGCCTCACCCTCTAGAACCTTGCTGAGAGAACCTCAGACCCTCAGATTTTCGTAAACGTTGTGTAAAATACAACCCAAAAAGACTGAAGGCTGAGCTTTCCCAGGGGAGGAGGGTGGGTTGCATGGGAATCTATGAAAGCTTCCAATACTGGAGAACCAAAGTTACAGGTAAGTAACTTGTTTTCTTACTCCAGTATTGGAGCTTTCATAGATTCCCATGCCTGAATCAGAGTAGCTAGCAGTTATAAGCACATTTTGCTCTCTTACTGTTAAAACAAGCGAGAGGAAAGTCATAACATTGCAGTACTTTAAACAACAAGTATAGATTAAACATTTAAACACACTTCCAAAATGTGCAAACAATACGAAATAATGGTAGGAGGGAAGAAAGGGAAAGCTCACCGCCTACTGAAAGAGGTTCCTCAGGACTGCCTGGCCCACAGCTGTGTCATTCTGCGTTGAAGCATCCAGGCAGTAATGTTTTGTAAACGTATGAGTACTGCTCCACGTCGCAGCCCTGCAGATGTCTCTGATCTGAACTCCTGCGAAGAAGGCCGTTGAAGAAGCCATGGCCCTAGTAGAATGTGCTCGGACTCGACCCTCAAGGGGCTTGCCCGCTGCTGTGTGGCAATATCGGATAGCGCTGACAACCCAACGATCAATCCCCTGTTTGGAAAGGGGAAAACCTTTACGGGGAGCGCTAAAAGAGACAAACAGTTGAGAGGATTTCCTGAAGTCCTCAGTACGGACAAGGTAGAACTTTAAGCACCTCTGAACATCCAGTGAGTGAAGTGCTCTTTCAGCCGGAGTAGAAGGCTGAGGAAAAAAGGATTTGAGTATTACAGGCTCATTTAAATGAAAGTCTGAAGGCACTTTCGGAATGAATTTCGGGTTAGTCCTGAGTATCACTGTGCCTTTCTTGAATTGAAGGAAGGGATCCTGAATTGTCAGGGCCTGTAATTCACTGATTCTCCTTGCGGAAGTGAGAGCCAAGAAAAGCGCTACCTTCCAGGAGAGGAATTTTAAGTCCGCTCGGTGAATCGGCTCAAATGGTGACTTCATGAGCTGTGCGAGAACCAAATTCAAATGCCAAAGAGGAGGCGGAGGCCTCACTGGAGGAAAGAGTCTGAAGAGGCCTTTGAGAAACTGCTTGACTATCCTTGCCGACCAGAGAGAAGGTCCAGAGGAAGTGCGTCTATAGCGAGAAATGGCTGCCAGATGGACTTTGACAGAGGAGTGAGCCAGTCCTGCTTTCGCCAATGATAGGAGATAAGGTAGAACCTGATGAGGTTTGCGATAAGAAAGGGTCCACCCCTTCCTGATGACACCAAATACAGGACCGATTCCATTTTAATCGGTACGTCTTATTTGTACTTGGGGCTCTAGCTTGAGAAAGCACCTCCGTAACCTCCTTTGAGAGTGTTAACCCAAGAAATTCTCGGTGCTCAGGAGCCATGCCGATAGTTGCAGCGATCGAGGATTCGGATGCCAGACCTGGCCCTGAGACATTGAGAGCAGTTGTGGAATTGGCCGCAGAAGCAGAGGAAGGTCCAGGGAGAGAAGGTGAAGCTCTGTGAACCAAAACTGACGAGGCCAAGCAGGAGCTATCAGGATCATTCTGCAAGGTTCTACCTTGAGTTTCCGGAGAATCCTGGGTATCAACGGAATGGGGGGAAAAGCGTAGACAAATGCGCCTGACCAGGCTATTGAAAGCGCATTCCCCAGCGATCCCCGATGGTGTAGCTTGCTGGCATAAAATTGGCATTTCCTGTTCTCTTGGGTGGCAAAGAGGTCTATGGAAGGTCTCCCCCACTTGCGAAACACTTCCTCCAAAGTGGACTGGTCCAGTTCCCATTCGTGGCTTTCTGATCTCAGTCTGCTCAGTGTGTCCGCTGACTCGTTGAGAACCCCTGGGAGATGTTCCGCTTTGAATGAAATCCCGTGTTGGATAGCCCATTCCCAAATTCTCTGGGCTTCCTGAGACAAAGAGTGAGACCTGGTTCCTCCTTCCTTGTTGATGTAATGCATGGCCGTGGTATTGTCCGTGCGGACAAGAACCGCCGACCGTTGAAGTCGTGGAAGGAAGGCCTGTAACGATAGACGAATCGCCCTGAGCTCCAGAAGGTTGATATGGAGCTGCCGATGGCGGGGTAACCAGCGTCCGCTTACATGCAAGTCCTGTAACACTGCGCCCCATCCTTCCAGAGAGGCGTCCGTCGTTAGTACTTGAGGAGCCGGAACGACTTCGAAGGATAGACCTTGAGACACATTCTTTTTCTTTGTCCACCATAGGGCGGCTTTTCTCATAGACTGAGTGACCCTCACCTTGTCGTCGAAAGACCCGTCTATTTGTCGCCATTGCAAGTCCAACTCCTCCTGGAGGGGACGCATCCGTAACCTGCAGTGAGGTATCAATGGAATGCAGGAGGAAATCGTCCCTAGCAGGGACTTCTAAAGGCGAACTGAAAGACACTCTTTTCTTCGCAATAGATGAGCCATGGACAACAGTTTCTCCTGTCTCTCGAGAGTTGGGGAAGCCTTGCTGAGAGACGTGTCCAGGATGGCCCCCAGGAATCGAACTATCCTGGACGGGTTGAGAGATGATTTTTCCATGTTGAGAGTTAACCCTAGGCTGTCGAAAAGGCGTGTGCACGCACCGACTGACTCCTCCGCTTGCAGCTTGGTCGGAGCTTTGAGCAGCCAGTCGTTCAGGTAGGGAAAAAACCTGAAAATGTTGCCTCCTGAGACATGCTGCTACTGGCGCTAGCACCTTGGTGAAGATCCGCGGAGCAGATCGAAGGCCAAAAGGTAGGACTTTGAACTGGAAATGGCTCTTGGATACTGTGAATCGTAGAAACCTCCTGTGAGCTGGATGGATGGGTACATGAAAGTATGCGTCCTCGAGATCGAGAGTGGCCATAAAGTCCCCTGAATTGAGAAGGCGTAGAATATCCTGGAGAGACACCATCCGAAATGATTGTCTTATGAGATAGGTGTTGAGCTCCCTGAGATCTAGAATAGGGCGCCACTTGTCCAGCGTCTTCTTGACCAGAAAAACCTGGAGTAGAACCCCTCTCCCCGCTGAGAGAGAGGAACCGGTTCCACTGCCCCTTTTAAGAGCATTTGCTGTAGTTCCAATCGAAGAAGGCGCAGATGTTTTGAGGCTGTGGCGGCAGGGGGCTTGGATGGTGGAAGATGGACAAATTCTAAAATATGGCCACACCGAATGATGTTCAGCACCCAACGGTCTGATGTTATCCGTTGCCAGTTGTGGAGGTATTCTGATACCCTGCCTCCCACTGATGTTGTAGACGGGGGAGGGTACAGTAAGAAGAGCCAGCACGCCGCTATTGTCGCTTGGAGAATCCTGTCCTTGGCGACTTTGCCTCCCTCTATTATTGGACCTGGAGAAAGAAGAGGACTGGCCTTGTCTCTGATTGTAGGACGGACGATACGATTGGGATGTTGAACCATAGGAGGAATATCGTTGTTGCTGGTATGCACCTCTATAGGACGGAGTACCTCTTCCTCTGGCTCCACGGAAAGGGACTTTCCGGTATTGTAGAGTCCCTAGAGATCTCGCCGTTTCCGTATCTTTTTTAATATCTTGAAGTGCATCGTCGATATGCTTACCGAAGAGCGCCTCACCATCAAAGGGAAGGTCAAGGATTTTATTTTGGACCTCCGGACGGAACCATGTCGCTCTCAACCAACCCTGGCGACGAAGGACCGCTGCGCCAGCCAGTGAGCGGAATGCAGTTGTTGCGATGTCCATTGCACAGTCAATTATCTCTGTCGATGTTACCTCTCCTTCTTGTAGGATTTTCTTCGCCTCCACTCTAGAACCCTCTGGCAACTGGTCAAGATATGGGGACAGATCGCACCACATTTGGCGATCATACCTGCCCAAAATTGCCAAGGCATTACTTGCCCAAACCAAGAGGCTCGCTATTGAAGAGAATCTTTTCCCCGCATTATCCAGGCATCTGCCCTCCTTATCCGGTGGCGTAGTAAGAGGGGACGAAGGGTTGCGCGACTTGCTTTGGGCAGCCTGAGATATTACCGAATCCGGTTTAGGCTGACTAACCAAAGAGGCTGGACTGTCCTCAGGGGCCTTATACTTCTTTTCTAGGCGAGGTAAGACTGGCATCACCGTAGCAGGATTTTTCATCACTTTTAATCCCTCTTCCCATACATGGCCCACAATGGGGATGAAACGCACAGTCTTTTTATACGGTTCTTTGAAGTCGTAGAGGAAACATTCTGACTGAACCATGGGCATTGGAAGTTCAAATCGTTTTGCGGCCCTCTCCATTAATTTATGGAAACCCCCAATATCCACCGGGGGAGAATCAAGAGGAGCTGGGGATGGAGAAGCCGGGTCAGGGATAACATAATCATCCCACTCTGTGTCCTGGTGAAGCGGAGGGACTGCCTGATCCTCATCCGAGGTGTCATCATGTGTGTTTGGCTCCATTGGAGGTACATCCGAAACCTGCAAGTGCTGCGGAGGCTGCGATGGTGGTAGTGGAGGAGTAATAGAGCGAGCCGGAAGTGCAGCTGCAGCTTGCTCCATAGCAGGAGGAGGTGGTTGTGTAGAGAATCTCCTCCTATAGTCGACTAGCATACTTTGAAGATCCACTAAAAGCGAGGAAGGCATCGAGACCATCTCCTGGTGGTAATCCTCTTGATAACCCATGGATTGGTCGTATGTATGCTGTTGGAGATATTCCCCCTCCGAGTCCGTATCTTGGCACTTAACTCGCAGCTGCGAGGGGCTATGAGCATAGCCAAAAGGCCCCTCGTCGTCAGATTCCTCTTGTTCTTCAAGCAAAAGAGCTGGAGGAAGAGGAGTAACTCTTCTGGGGGAAGTCATGTCCGGTGTTAATCGGCGTTTTTTAATGATTTTTTCCGTCGTCGACGATGTCGTCGACGGGACCGTCGACGGGTTCGTCGACGGGGAGACTATCGTCGTCGAGGCTGTGGATGGAAGCAGCGCCGACGAGTAGATCGTCGATGAAGGGATAGGTGTCGTCGTCGCTGTCGTCGATGAGACCGTCGACATCTTGGCCGTCGATGCCGCCGTCGTCGTTGTGGTCGTCGTCGACGCCGTCGACACCGTCGTCGTCGACACTGCACTCGTCGACACCTTCGTCGACGTCTTAGAAACCGTCGACGGCGGAGCCGAAACCACCCGCGTCGACACAGAAGGAATCGTCGACGAGCCCGTCGACGTAGGTAAGGGATTAAGCTTTACCTTTGATGATTTCGTCGACGGTTGTTTAGTTGCCGTCGTCGACGAGTGGGCGTCCTTTTCAGATTTTCCCTCAGAAGACAGAGAAGAGGGCTTTTTGAAGGGTTTTACAGCCCTTGACACCACTCCTGGTGCTGCTGGCGCGGCTGCTGCTGCCAACTGTCCTTCCCTCTCCTTTGCACCATGGTGAGGAGATTCGCCAGGACTCCTGCCTTCAGATCCCTGAGGGGCCTTCTTTGAGAGCTTAGTAGGACGCTCTTTAGAAGGCAAAGGGGAAGCCCTACCCCTTTTAACTGACCTTCTTGAAGAAGTGGCAGATGATGATTCCTCACTGTCACTGGATAGTGGATCCTTCCTAGACTTCAGTCTCTGGAGCCAGGTCAAGAGACGACCCTCACGGTCCCGCAGAGTTTTAGTCGAGAATGTGTGACAAATCTTGCAGTCAGCTGCTTTGTGGTCTGGGTAGAGGCAGTAAATGCAATCCTTATGCTTGTCCTCTACATACAACCTTTTCTTGGCACAGGTGGCATAGGCCTTGAAAAGAGCTTTCTTTTCCTTGTCTGACATCCTAGGAGAGAATATCAGCAAAAAATCCAGAGAAAAAACTGTAGAAAAAACTGTAGAAATGTAGAAATGAGCAGAGCTCAATTGGAGACTCCCTTGCACAACGTGCGGTAGAAAATCTGAGGGTCTGAGGTTCTCTCAGCAAGGTTCTAGAGGGTGAGGCTAATCTGATTGGCTGTTCGGTTTGTTTGGTCTCTTTTACAAAAAGAGGTGGATATGCTACAAAACTAGAATGGGCCTAGGCCTAGTTTCTTTTTTGTAATGGTTTCTATTGCTATTTTATGTATACCAAGACTCCCATCTCGACGACGGGGAATGATTCAGGCCTGGGAATCTATGAAAGCTCCAATACTGGAGTAATAGTACTTTCTCAGAGACCCCTACTTACCTCCAAACCGGAGACGTCCACGGTGTTAGGAAAAATCTTCCTCAGCTGAGTAGGTAAGCCCTACGTGTTGGCTGTAGGCTGTTCAAGCTTGAACTTGATATACTTCCCAGTATACATACTGTAGGAGGCTGGCTTAGTAGATGGTGCACACTTATTTAAGTGATGCACCTTGCCAGGGTTGGCTTGGGATAAAAAATCAGCTCGGGCACACCAAAAAAAGTGGCCCACATTTGCGTATTGCCTTTCCGCAAAACACTGCTTCAGCAAAGGTTTATGAAACAAAAGGGGAAGGGAGGCATATTTTATTAACCTCACCTAGATAAAAAATGCACAGATTAGTTCAAACTGCCGAGCCACATGTGAATGCAAGTGAGACCACTTCTGCTCAGGCCCCCTGCCCCGCTCAATCAGCATACATTAATGGGCTGGCCCAGCAAGAGAAAGGGAGTGATACCTCCACCCATCTGCCTCTAGAAAGGCCACTCAGGAACTCACTGGGACCGCTGGCGGCATCCTAACAGCACAGACAGCCCCCAGGCTGCCCAAAAAATCAGCCCACAGCTGGAACTCGGCTACCGGCCCTTCAGCCATTTCCCGAGTGCCCGCCTTACCAATCCGACCCTGCACCTTGCTCTAATCCAGACAACCCTTAATGTGATTTTAGTGGTCTTTGATAACCATAGAAAGTTCTCAAAGTGATAGCTGTAGAGAGCAGCCTTCAGGCATATCTTGAAGGACTGTTAAGCAGCTTGTTGTTTTACCAGTTTATTAATGTAGTGTAGGTTAAACAAATAAGAACCACACAGTGTTTACATAAAAATACTTCTATTTATTAAGCATCACTCAGTAACACCTTGGTATATCTATCAACATGATACACATAATTACTTCAATTGCAATAAGGTAAGTAGCACAAAATACAGTGGCCTCAATGCGGGGACCAAACCATATATTAAGAAAATGGAATGCGAACTGCAAAGGAGGACGGGACTTGGACCAGAAGATTCAGAGGAGATGGGGACACAAGGAACCACCCAAAGTAAGTGCCCAGGAACCCCACGAAGGTTGTGTGCAGAGTGGGAACACAGCCGCGTGCCCAATGGAAATCAATGGAGAAGTCGTGGTTGCAGTTTTGCAGAAGCGGGAACCTTCCCAGCGGACCCCGTAGGATTCCCTTGGAGGATGGAAGGTTGGAGAGCCACCCCACCCTGGATGCCCCAGGAAGGATTAGTTACTTACCTGTAATCCTAGTTCTCTTCCAGGGGTATCCTCATCAAAGTCATAAGCACTGAATATTCCCGCCCATGTGCGGGGACCCCGGAAATAATAAAAAATATATATGAAAAACATATATACAGCTCTATATATATATACATATATCATTTTTTCCCATACCAATGCAGCCCCCCAAATAGGAGGCTAAACAATGCCCTAATAAATAGCTGCTTTTGCAAACACAATGAATATATATAGACCACAGGAGAGCAAGCATCACTTGAGCTCTTTTTAATGAGTAGAACTCATGAAAACTGCAAAAGAGCAGGCATTGTTAGCCTACAGGCTGCATTGTTACACCAATAGCATAGAAAATGAAAGCAATTGTACAAAAACTGGCACCGTGCCTTTAAGGCAGCCATGACCCCTAGCTTCCCATCATGCCTCAGGGGTGACAGTTAGGTCAGTTGTTCTTTGCGGAGACCCGAGGGTCAGGGCACAAAGATATCCTTTTAACATAACAGACATTCTCATTTGCCTGGGGAGGCGGGTGGGTTGCTTATGACTTTGATGAGGATACCCCTGGAAGAGAACTAGGATTACAGGTAAGTAACTTATCCTTCTCTTACAGGGGATCCTCATCAATAGTCATAAGCACTGAATAGAATAGCAAGCCCATCCTCCACCTGCGGGCAAATGAGAGAGAGTGACCCAATCAACCAGTAGAGTAAACCAGTGATGGAACAGATTCCTCAAGGAGGCCTGGCCTACTTGAGTGTCTGCTCTTGTATCTGGATCCAGACAATAATGTCTTGTAAACGTATGTATAGATCTCCAAGTAGCTGCTTTACAGATCTCTGAAATCGGTACATTGTTAAGGAAAGCAGCAGTCGCCGCTTTTCCCCTAGTGGAATGTGCTTTTGGTCTAGACCAAAGTGGCTTCTGTGCTAGCTGATAAGCCAGTTTGATGCACGAAACTATCCACCTGGAGATGGACCGTTTAGCTGCTGGAAAACCTGTCCTGATCGAACCGTAATTAATGAATAGTTGATCAGCTTTTCTAATTGATCTAGACCTGTCCAAGTAAAATTTTAAAACTCTCTTCAGGTCTAAGGAATGCAGAGCCCTCTCAGCTGGAGTAGAGGGATTTGGAAATAAGGTTGGGAGCGAAATGGTCTGGTTCACATGAAAATCCGACACCACCTTTGGAAGAAAAGCGGGGTGGGTTCTCATAACAACCCTATTGAGGTGAAAAACAGTGTAAGGTTCTTTTGAGCAGAGGGCCTGGATCTCGCTCACCCTGCGAGCTGATGTAATCGCCACAAGGAACGCCACCTTCCATGTAAGGTGTTGTAGCGTTGCCTTGTGGATCGGCTCAAAAGGGGGACCCATCAATTTAGAAAGAACCAGGTTTAGCCCCAAGGAGGTGAAGGAGGCCGAATAGCAGAATAGACCTTCTTCAGACCCTGTAAGAAGTCCTTTACTACCTGCAGTTGGAAAAAAGAAGGTTGAGAAGGTGAACGCCTATACGCTGTTATGGCAGCTAGGTGCACCTTAATGGAAGAAAATTTCAGGCCTGCCTTAGCTAAATGAAGCAGGTAGGGTAAGATCACTTCTTCCTGTCCCTTAGTAGGACTACAATTATTCTGAACACACCAAATATAAAAACGTTTCCATTTACAAGAATAGGAATGTCTTGTGGATGGTCTTCTAGCCTCTTTCAGGATGGTCATGCAGTCTTGAGGGAGCCCTAAATGACCATACTGGAGGACCTCAGGAGCCATGCTGCCAAGTTCAGTGAGGGAAGGTTGGGGTGATAAATGCTCCCGTTCATCTTGGACAGCAGGTCCGGCCTGCACGGCAGTCTCCTGTGTGGACGATCTGACAGGTGTAGAAGGTCCGGGTACCACCACTGCCTGGGCCAGTCCGGAGCAATCAGTATCATTCTCGTCTCTGAGTGGGAGAGCTTGGTCACGACCTTTGGGATGAGTGGAAGGGGAGGAAAGGCGTACACAAATGCCCCTGACCAGCTGATCAAAAGGGCATTCCCTTTCGACCCTGGTCGGTAGCACCTCGAGGCAAAGTCTCGGCATTTTTTGTTTGCGTCGTCTGCGAACAGGTCGATGGTTGGACGACCCTATTCTTGGAAGATGCTTTCGACGACCTCGTCGTTTAGAACCCAGTCCTGCTGGTCCTCGAAGTGCCGGCTGAGAGCGTCTGCTTGTGAATTCTGCTCTCCTGGAAGGTGAATTGCCGTTATGGAGAGATTCCTCGCCAGGAGCCAATGCCAGAGAGCTTGCGCTTCCAGAGATAGGGTCCTCGATCGAGTTCCTCCCTGCTTGTTCAGGTAGTACATGGACGTTGTGTTGTCCGTCTGAACCAGGATGGAGTTGGTCTGAATTGAAGGAAGGAAGGCTTTGAGAGCGAGATGCACCGCTCTCAGCTCCAGCATGTTGATGTGGTACAACTGCTCTTTTGTTGACCAACGACACTGAGTCTGAAGCGGCCCCATGTGGGCTCCCCAACCCTGTAGGGAGGCATCCGTGATCAATGACTGAGAGGGAGGAGTCTGATGGAACGGGATACCTACCAGCAGATTCTGCTTTCGCATCCACCATGGAATTGAAGCTCTGGCTGCTTTTGACAGTTGTATCCTGTCGTCCCCGCGAGCAGACCGTTGATCCCACTTGTCCTTCAGGTCTTGCTGTAAAGGACGCATTCTGAGTCTGGCATTGGGGACCAGAAAAATGCAGGAGGCCATCGACCCCAGGAGAGAGGCAACCTGACGGACCGAAAGCAAAACGTTGTGTAGAATCTGTTTGCCCTTCAGACTGATAGATAACAGTCTCTCATCCGAAGGAAACACTTTTCCTACTTCGGAGTCTAGTCAGATACTGGATTCTTTGCGTGGGCTGCTGCGTCGATTTCTCGAAGTTGACTTGTAGACCTAGCTGCAGGCATAGACTCAGACATTGCTCGAAATGGTTCCCCATACTCTGGGGAGAGGGACCCTTCAGAAGTCAGTCGTCGAGATAGGGGTACACAAAGATGCCTCTGCGACATAGAGCGGCTGCCACCACTGCCATGCACTTCGTAAACACTCGAGGAGCTGACTTCAACCCGAAGAGCAAGACTTTGAACTGGTAATGGGTCGATCCCACTAGAAAGCGCAGGAACTTCCTGTGCAGTGGACTGACCGGGACATGGAAGTATGCATCTTGTAGGTCCAACGAACACATCCAATCTCCCTTTCGCAGATGTGGATATATTTGATGGAGACCCAACATGCAAAACCTTTATTTTTTATGGATTTGTTGAGGGCCCGAAGATCTAGAATCGGTCTGTATTCTGCCTTCCGCCCTTTCTTCCTCACCAGGAAGTATCTTGAATATACTCCTCGACCTCATTGTGACATAGGAACCTCCTCGATAGCTGATTTTCGCAGGAGGGTGGCAACTTCCCTTCGCAGTATCTTCATTTGATGACACGTTGATTTTACTGGAGGGATCGCAGGAGGTCGATGCCGGAAACGAAGCGAGTACCCATTCTGTAGCGTAGTCAACACCCACTGATCTTTTGTGATCGCACGCCACTCTTCTAGATGATTTGCAATACTTCCCCCCCACTGGAGTGGATAACGGTGCTGGGGGAAGCAGACACTCATTGCTTGGAAGGTGTTTTTGCCGAGGTAGCAGACTGCCGAGGGGTTCCTCTTCCTCTGGGGGTGCGACGACCCTGATAGTGCGATTTTGACTGGGTCTGTTGATGTTGCTGCCTCTGCCAATGAGGGGTTTGAACCCTCTGGTGGAAGGGCCGCCTATCATACGGCCTGTAACGGCGCTTGAATTATTTTCTTTTCTCCAGGCCAACTGCCTTCAAGGTATCCAGTTCTCTCTTCATCCGCGACATCTCCTCATCAGTGTGTGTTCCAAATAAGGATGTCCCTGAGAATGGCAAATTGAGGATGCGAGATTGCGCTTCCGGCTTTAACGCAGTTAACCAGAGCCAGGAAGATCTTCTGGCACATATTCCATGTGCATAGGCATGAGCCGACAGCGTAGCTCCATCAGCTGCGGCGCTGATCACCTGATTTGCCACCAGGCTTCCCTCTTGTAGTACCTCCTCAAAGTCCCTGCGGTCTTCCTTTGGGAGTTTTTCTGTAAATCTCTGAAGCGAGTCCCACAGAGATCTATCATAGCGGCCCAAAAGTGCTGAGGCGCTGGAGACCTTAAGGATGGAGGCTGACGTGCCACAGACCTTCCTGCCCCATGAATCCTGAGTTCTGCCCTCCTTATCCGGAGGAACGGATGATGAAGAGGCCACCGCAGGAGTCTTATTAGCAGCCGCTATAATCACAGAATCAGGTGGCGGATCAGACCCGAGGAATAAAGGATCCTCCTGCGGGGGTCTATATTTCTTTAAGATCCTCGCAGGCGCAGTCTTGAGTGTTGCAGGCCTCAGAAAAACATCCATGACTGGCTGAAGGAGGCCCGGCACCAAAGGCAGCAATGGTCTGGATGTTGACCTCTGATGTAGCGTTTCAAATATCACAGATGATGAAGCCTGTTGAGTGGGCATAACAATGTTTAACTTATTTGCCCCTCTGGCCAGAACGTCCTGAAAAGTACTGACGTCATCCACCGGAGAGATCCTCGACGGTGGGCTGTCGGTCAGAGTCGGTGAGTAATCCCTCTTTGAAGAGCGAGTGGAAGAGGGCGAGGTTGTCGGAGATCTGTGCCTTCTCCTGCGCTGTCTAGACCTGGATCTTCTTCTTCTTGAGGAGGATGCAGGAGTATGAGTTCGCTCACGACCCCTTGGTGGAGCAGAAGTGGAGCGATCCACCGCTTGCACCAGCCGGGCCAGAGGAGACCTGTGCAAAGGACTGGAACAGTCCGGATTGTCTCCTGCCTGCACCGTACCAGACTTCTGCCAGAGGTAACATCCATCTAGAAGATAGGTGAATAGATGGAGTTCCCTGCCTTTCCTCCCGTGCAGGAGATACAGGTGGTCGAGATCGTACTGGAGAAGGAGCTGGACTGCTCGAAGTTGAGATAGCCACCTCCGGTGAGCCTGAGTGTGACGACGATGAGCGTCTTGAGACAGTACGATGGGTCGACGCCGACTGTCGAGAGTGTGTCGACGTCGAACAAGGAGTCTCTGTATGAGCCAGCGCTGGAGATTCTGCCCTCGGCGCTGTTGATGGAGATGACGAAATGGTCCCTGCGTCTCAACGTTGATCGTTTCTTGCCTGAAGGCGGAGGACATAGCCTCGACGTCGAACGCCTATGTGGTGACGCCGACGGAGTCCTGTGCCTCAACGCCGGCCAACTACAAGAAGAGGCAGGTAGGGACGTCTGCCTCGACGCTCAGTGCCTCTTCGCCAGCGAGCCATGTCTCGACGTCGACTTAGGAGAAGTAGCCGATGGAGTCTTCTGCTTCGACGTCGATCTCCTGGGCGACAACCGTAGAGTCTCTTGCCTCGACGTCGATCGTCTCTGGGCATACGACGACGGAGACCTCTGTTTGGGCGTCGACGGTTGAACCTGGTGCTTCGACGTCGACCCCCTTCTCGACGACAGAGGCGGAGTCTTCTGCCTCGACGTCGACCGTCTATGAGTAGAAGGAGACCTGTGCCTCGACGTCGATTGCCTGCGAGAAGGCGACGACGGAGCATCATGTCTCGACGCCGAGCATTCAGCCAACGCTGGCGGAGACCTATTCCTCGACGTTGATCGTCGCCGGGTTGACACCAACAGAGGCTCTGATACCTGACTCAACGTTGCAATGATCTTTGGTCTTGGAGTTGATCGGTGCGCCTGCACCGTCGAAGACTTCGACGTCGCCTGCTTCTTCGCCACTGGAAGATTCAACGCCGATCCCGACAGCGAACAGACTAGAATTTTGCTCCTTGACGTCGATCTTGCTCTCTTCTTCTTTTGTCTCACTGGAGACCTACCTCTTTCAGAGAGCCCATACAACCGGATTCTCTCCCTTTCCTTGATGGTTCTCCTGGACAGCTTCTTACAATGCTGACAGGTCTCTGGAGAGTGAGAATCAGGGAGGCAGAGAATACACACTGAATGTGTGTCAGTCCTAGCCTTCTTTTTGCCACAGGAAGGGCAGATGTCAAAAAGGGAAGGCATTCTGACAGAAGATAAAGCTTTTTCTGTCTAAAAAATGGAAGTGCTTCACTCTAAAGCCCAAAAGACGTCGAGTGAAGAGTAGAAAACTAGAATTAGAGAAGATTTTTTCTGACTAAAAAGTCAAAAAGTCAGAGCGGAGTATTCCAGGGTCCTGACTGAAGGAGCCGGAAAGAACAACTGACCTGTCACCCCTGAGGCATGATGGGAAGCTAGGGTCATGGCTGCCTTAAAGGCACGGTGCCAGTTTTTGTACAATTGCTTTCATTTTCTATGCTATTGGTTTACAATGCAGCCTGTAGGCTAACAATGCCTGCTCTTTTGCAGTTTTCATGAGTTCTATTCATTAAAAAGAGTTCAAGTGATGCTTGCCCTCCTGTGGTCTATATATATTCATTGTGTTTGCAAAAGCAGTTATTTATTAGGGCATTGTTTAGCCTCCTATTTGGGGGGCTGCATTGGAATGAGAAAAAATGATATATGTATATATATATAGAGCTGTATATATATGTTTTTCATATATATTTTTTATTATTTCCGGGGTCCCCGCACATGGGCGGGAATATTCAGTGCTTATGTCTATTGATGAGGATCCCCTGGAAGAGAACCAGGTTACCTACACCAGGTAAGAAAATATGTTACTTACCTGTAACTACGGTTATCCAGTATTGGTATCTTTATAGATTCACATGCTGGAATCATTCCCCGTAGTCGATGTGGGAGTCCCACAGTAACATAATCAAGCAGTAAGAGATAATTGTCATTGGCTATCATGGCCCTAGGCCTTTGATTTAATAGCCTATCTATGGCCTTTTTAAACAAGCATTTACAATGCAATAGGTCTCGCAACTGCGAGTTTTAGAGCTATTGGTATTGTAAATGGCAATGCCTTTTGAAAAATTAACAGGTATTGTAATTTATAATAGTAATTTTCCACCAGTACCATAACTACCACTATTATTATTACTATCACCACAGAGTAGTAATAGTAATAATTGTAGTGGTGGTTATGGTACTTGTGGTGGTTGTAGCGGTGGTGGTAGTGGTGGTGGTGTGGTATTGGTACTGGTGTTGGTGGTACTGGTGGTGTTAGTGGTGGTGGTACTGGTGGTCTACGTGGATTTTATTTCATTACTTATGCTACTGCTGGAATATTTTTAACAAAAAATACAATAACTAACAAACATTATCAGTTGCAACGCCAATAGCTCAAACTTTTAGTAATGCCAGCCCTATTGCATTGCAAATGCTTGTTTTATGTTGCAGGCATGAGGTGCATCATCTACTTCCCAAAATACAATCTTAGATTTGTAGACACTCGTAACAGTCCTATGGTAGGAGGCAGTTGTTCAGCCAGTGTAAGGCTAATAGCTCACACAACTTTGCATTTTGATACCTGAAGTTTTAAATTACAATAAATGTAGTAGACCTCAGGCAGGAGACTTGAGTTACCAGTAACTGTGGAAAGAGCAATAACTTTAGAAACTGATGCTTTATTTCACCTTTTCCGTGGTGTGAAGGTTACGAAACTGTTTTATTGCGTTCGAATGGGCACAATGGGGCTTATTTACAAGTCCCTTGCACTGCCGGTGCTTCACTTTTGTGTGGGAAAAAGTGACGCAGCGGGTGGCGCAAGGGGCTTGTAAATAAGCCCCAATGTCCTGTTTCTCTGGCTCTAAAGCAGCTTTGCTGACCTGGTTCTCTCGCTCTACAACGGCTCTGCTGACCTGGTTCTCTGGCTCTAAAGCAGCTCTGCTGACTGGTTCTCTGGCTCTACAGCGGCTCTGTTGACCTGGTTCTCTGGCTCTAAAGCAGCTCTGCTGACCTGGTTCTGTGGCTCTAGAGCGGTTCTGCTAACCTGGTTCTCTGGCTCTACAGCAGCTCTGCTGACCTAGTTCTCTGGCTCTAGAGCAGCTCTGCTGACCTGGTTCTCTGGCTCTACAACGGCTCTGCTGACCTGGTTCTCTGGCTCTACAGCAGCTCTGCTGACCTGGTTCTATGGCTCTACAGTAGCTCTGCTGACCTGGTTCTATGGCTCTAAAGCAGCTCTGCTGACCTGGTTCTCTGGCTCTAGAGCAGCTCTGCTGACCTGGTTCTCTGGCTCTAAAGCAGCTCTGCTGACCTGGTTCTCTCCCTCTAAAGCAGCTCTGCTGACCTGGTTTCTCTGGCTCTACAGCAGCTCTGCTGACCTGGTTCTCTGGCTCTAGAGCAGCTCTGCTGACCTGGTTATCTGGCTCTAAAGCAGCTCTGCTGACCTGGTTCTCTGGCTCTAAAGCAGCTCTGCTGACCTGGTTTCTCTGGCTCTACAGCAGCTCTGCTGACCTGGTTCTCTGCCTCTAGAGCAGCTCTGCTGGCCTGGTTCTTAGGCTCTAGAGCAGCTCTGCTGACCTGGTTCTCTGGCTCTAAAGAAGCTCTGCTGACCTGGTTCTTAGGCTCTAGAGCAGCTCTGCTGACCTGGTTCTCTGGCTCTACAACGCCTCTGCTGACCTGGTTCTCTGGCTCTAAAGCAGCTCTGCTGACCTGGTTCTCTGGCTCTAAAGCAGCTCTGCTGACCTGGTTCTCTGGCTCTAGAGCAGGTCTGCTGACCTGGTTCTCTGGCTCTAAAGCAGCTCTGCTGACCTGGTTCTCTGGCTCTAAAGCAGCTCTGCTGACCTGGTTCTCTGGCTCTAAAGCAGCTCTGCTGATCTGGTTTCTCTGCCTCTAGAGCAGCTCTGCTGACCTGGTTCTTAGGCTCTAGAGCAGCTCTGCTGACCTGGTTCTTAGGCTCTAGAGCAGCTCTGCTGACCTGGTTCTCTGGCTCTACAACGCCTCTGCTGACCTGGTTCTTTGGCTCTAAAGCAGCTCTGCTGACCTGGTTCTCTGGCTCTAAAGCAGCTCTGCTGACAAGGTTCTCTGGCTCTAGAGCAGCTCTGCTGACCTGGTTCTCTGGCTCTAAAGCAGCTCTGCTGACCTGGTTCTCTCCCTCTAAAGCAGCTCTGCTGACCTGGTTTCTCTGCCTCTAGAGCAGCTCTGCTGACCTGGTTCTCTGCCTCTAGAGCAGCTCTGCTGACCTGGTTCTTAGGCTCTAAAGCAGCTCTGCTGACCTGGTTCTCTGGCTCTAAAGCAGCTCTGCTGACCTGGTTCTCTCCCTCTAAAGCAGCTCTGCTGACCTGGTTCTCTGGCTCTAGAGCAGCTCTGCTGACCTGGTTCTCTGGCTCTAGAGCAGCTCTGCTGACCTGGTTCTATGGCTCTAAAGCAGCTCTGCTGACCTGGTTCTCTGGCTCTAGAGCAGCTCTGCTGACCTGGTTCTCTGGCTCTAAAGCAGCTCTGCTGACCTGGTTCTCTGGCTCTAAAGCAGCTCTGCTGGCCTGGTTCTCTGGCTCTAAAGCAGCTCTGCTGACCTGGTTTCTCCGGCTCTGCAGCAGCTCTGCTGACCTGGTTCTCTGCCTCTAGAGCAGCTCTGCTGACCTGGTTCTTAGGCTCTGGAGCAGCTCTGCTGACCTGGTTCTTAGTCTCTAGAGCAGCTCTGCTGACCTGGTTCTCTGGCTCTAAAGCAGCTCTGCTGACCAGGTTATCTGGCTCTAAAGCAGCTCTACTGACCTGGTTCTATGGCTCTAAAGCAGCTCTGCTGACCTGGTTCTCTGGCAAAAAAACATTGCTAAAGCTTAGTGCATTACCAGTGGTTAACTGATGACGCTGCCTGGTTGCATTTAATGACTGACACACTTCGCGGACTTTCAGTGTTTTGCTTTTTATTCCCCTGCCGAAATAAGGTTGCTGTTTCCGCTTCCTTCTCTTTTTCACCCTTTCTTGTAAAACATATCCCTTGCTTGCTTGCAGAGTCGGACTGGGGTAGAAAATAGGTCTGGGCCAACCAAAAAAAAAGCGCCCCCATTGACCCCCTTCACACCCCCCCCCCCCCAAAAAAAATCAGACAGCTGATAGCTAAATCAGTGGTCCACGATTGCATATCGAGATTACTGAACTTGTAGAGAGAACACACGGCGTCTTGGAAGCTATGGGAGACAGTACGCATGTGTGCTTGCCACGGGCATTGTTTGTGTAATACCAGGGAAATCAAGAAAAAAAAAAAACACGGCCCAGCAGACCATAAAACAGACGACAAACAGCCAAAACAATGGACCCTTCAGGCCTGCCCTTGTCCCACTGCCCTATAGGCCAGTCCAGCTCGGCTCGCTTGCTTCTGTGTTGGAAGCCACTGGGTGATAGCTAGGTAACGGTGAGCAGTCAGTACACACTGGACTGGCCAAGCCTGGCAGCAGGGTGGCAGACTCCAATAAGAAATATAACCTCTATTTTCTGAGAGAAAACTAAATACAAACAGTACCACGGAATCATTTTGTCTGTATTTATATATCAACAGTAGTAAAAGCACAAAACTGTGAGTTTCATATTTATAAAACAGCTTCGCGCCATCTTTAACTCAAACTTAATTACCAGGCAGCTGCTTGAGTTGCGCGCGCGCCCACCCTTCCTCCCGGCCCGCCTTTCTCTCTGGCGGGCCCCACCCCTTTCCTGAACTGACCGAATATCGTAATTTTTTTAAGTGCTCAATTTTCCACTCATTTATTTACCCCAATATTCCCTAATGAAAACTGTAGGGCTCACAGAATTCTGTAACGAAATTATTTACCAAAAAGAATCCACCATAAACCTTATCATCCAATGCAACCAAGCGCAAAGGAATCAACCTTTCTTTCTTAAATCTCCACACCAGGAACCTGATGTATCAGATGGGTTTAAATATGGCCACAGGAATAGTGTGATTCAGTGACCCTGACGTTTTCCGCATAATTAAGGATGTGTTGCATTTGCCATATAATCAATCACCTGCTGCATTAATATGCAGATGTTAACCAAGAACGAAGGGGCATATTATCAAGGCGGCGTTAATGAATTATCGCCGCTTTAGCGTCCGTTTTCGGACGAAAAGCGGCGATAATTTTATCGCCTAATTAGCAAGGACACGCTAGCGCGTGATTCCTGCATTAGCGTCCGTGTTCTGCACGCCTCCCATCGCATCGCTAATGAGATGCAAAGGAGGCGTGCCTGTGAAAACAACATGGGGAAATATCGCTAACCCAGGTATCGCCATATCAACAACGTGGGTTAGCGATATTTTCAATCGCGTTAAGTATGCCTTAACGCAGGAATTTAACGTCTGCTAAATTCCTGACTAAGGCATACCTAACATGGGGGGTGGATTGTGTGGCTAAGACCACAGGCCCTATCACCAAGGATATCGCCGTTTTCCATGGGACATCGCTGGAAAACCAGCGATGTTCCATGGAAAACATCGCTATCACTGGAAAATTATCGCCTTTGCGCTAAGCGTTGTTAATACAGCGCTAGCATGGCGATAATTTCCAGCGATAGCCGGCGATAGGACTCCTCACGCTAACAGCGGCCAGAGATAATTATCGCTGCCGCTTGATAATATGCCCCGAAGTTTCTAGCTCTAACGGATAAAAAGTTACTAAAAACGACGACGTGCTGCAGCACAATGGAGGGCCATTCATTGGTAAAGTTTGACTGGTCACCTTTCAGTTGCTTATTGTTGTATTTGGTGTTAAACTGGTACTACTGATGTAAAACCTTTCCCTAGACAGTGTTAAGATGAGTAAAAATGTCAAAATAATGAGTAATAAAATCACAAAATGTGCAGCATTGCGCTGCATAAATTGCCTTTTCTTGCCCATAATTGAGTCAACCCTGTGGCATAATTTGGTCTTCCCCTGCATAAATTGCCTTTTTCTTGCCGCATAATTGAGTCAATCCTGTGGCATAATTTGGTCCTCCCCTGTTGCATAATTCATTTGGCCCTGCTTTTACCCCATTCTGTGCCCATGAGGAAATATATTAACGCATTGGTGCCCTCTAGTTCCATCGCAGAGAAGAGGGCCCTAGAGCCTAGAAGCGGCTTAAATAAGTGCTTTGTTATGTATCATCAGCAGCAGACGAGGCGGGCACATCCCAACAGCTGCATCTCAGGGGCCGCGAAGGCCCTCCTGTTTTGCACTTTTTGTAACAAACAACTTTTGTGAGCTAGACAGCTTGGTGCACAGGCTCTAAGGGGTACTGAAGGCCATAAAACAACCGGTTAGATACCACAGAGGGTAGGCGCATACATAATTACATGTGGCTGAACCCTAGTGTGAGCTTTGCAGCAAAGGTTTAAATGCACAGCAGGGAAGACTCAGCCTTTCGTACTTCTGATGTCGATTTTATTTTGTAATAATACTGTCAATTACTTACTAATGGACTTCTTAAAACAATAGCATTGCATATGCGACAATACGTCTGTGCTCACATTCCAAATTGTAAAATAACTCACTGGCTCCAAATGCTAAGAAGAGCACATGTTTTAAAAGTTTTTCTGCAGCCACAACAAAGTCTCCCACAGACACGAGACGTGCCTAGTTGCTTCCAACAGGACTTTTGGACTCGCTGCGGGACAATTTGTTCTCGGTAATATTCCACTAGCGGCTGGTGTGGGATTCGCCGCTCTTCACGGTGCAGATTCCGAGGCTCATTTACATATTTCAAGTATGCGCCTGAAACAGCCCGTGCACGCAGGTACACCGCGACCGGGGCACAATCAATACTGTCAGCGCTAGAAGTGTCTCCCAAGTCTGAGGGTTTCTTGCAGCCTCACGACAGAGCAGAATCCCTGCACATCTCACCCTGTCTTCCGGCCTGCCAAAAACATAAGCTGGGTCGACACCAGCGGAGGCACCCTTGTGCACCTCGAAAACAAGCTTCGCGGCGGAGGCAGGCCACAAAACCGACATTATTCTTGCAAAAATGAGTACCCAAATGTACAAATCTCCCATGGAGGTGGCAGTGTACCAGATGCACAACTTTTCCATCTCCTTTTTCTCCTCTTTGTTGGGAGGAGACGTGGTGTCGGTGAAACTGGACAACAGGTAATTAACGACAGATACGGGGAATGTGCTCCAGGTTGTGCGTGCGCGGATTTGTGTGTGCATCATCGGCCATCAGGGTCATACCTGGGGGACAAGGACCGGTGATCCCATATGCATTCGTGAGGGTAAACATCAGGGCTCTGGGTCATATATATCATCGTCGTGCAGATCTGTAAATGCTTTGTAAATACCTACCTTAACATTAAAATGTTTGGACAGATTCCGTGGCATTTAAAACAAGCGCGGTCCTAAAGCGAAAGAGGATCGCGCTGGAGCATGGGGATCTCTTATCTTTATGGGGCCATGTGTTTAAACACATGGCCCCATAAAGATAAGAAAGTGCTTCACGACAGCCGTGAAGCAGGCCACCCAGTCCAAATGTAAGCCAAAGGGAGGCAACCAAAACACCTTATTTCCAATGGCAGGCCACCGTTTAGCATAAACGGTGACGTTGGACAATGGGAATGAGGGGCGGGGCTTAAAGCCCTCTTCTGAAAGTCCTCTCTTACAAAACCCCTCGCGGGGGCGGAGCAGGGCTCTGCCCTGCAATGCCACGCGAGACCTAAAAAGGACAAAACTCAGAACACAGCCAATCCGCTGCTAGCACCCTCTAGAATACTCCCAGCAGAGGCAGTTACCCTCAATTTTCTTTGCACATATGGGGAAATAAGAATTCCATAGTCCAAAGAGGGAAACCTCTACGGGTAGGAGGGTGGCTTGCATGTTAATCTAGGAAATATACCAATACTGGATAACCATAGTTACAGGTAAGAAACTTATTTTAGTATCCAGTATTGGGGTATCTATCATAGAATCACATGCTTGAATCATAATAGCAAGCAGTTGTGAGAAAGTGCCCTCTTTCTGCATGGTTGCCCCCACTTTTTGCTGAATTGCTGATGTGCTTTGACTGAGTGTGCCCTGGGCTCCTGCTAATCAGGTACCCAGGGCCTATGTTCTTTCCCTAAAACTGCATTGAAGCCTAAATCCAATTGGCATCTCTGGCCACAGGTCTGCCCCTGGTAAATGGTACCACAGGTACCCAGGGCACTGTGACCAGAGAAGGCCTCTAAGGGCTGCAGCATTTATTGTGCCACCCTTAGAGGTCCTGTACCCCTACACACATACACTGCATTTGCAGGCTGCGTGTTTTGGTGCAGAACAAAGTGAAGAGTTGACATGGAACACATCTCTGTGTGCCATGCCTACAACCCACTGCCCTGGCATAGATCAGTCACCCCTCTAGCTGGGTGCACTATACCAGTGGTGAGGGTACAGGTGCATGAGCCCTGTACCCCTACAGTGTCTAAGTCCATTCTTAGACATTGTAAGTGCAAAGCTGCCATTAAGAGTATATGGTGCTGGGAGTTTGTCATTCCGAACTCCACAGCACCATAATGGCTACACTGAAAACTGAGAAGTTTGGTATCAAACTTCTCAGCACATTAAACCCACACTGATGCCAGTGTGGGATTTAATGAAAAATGCACACAGAGGGCATCTTAGAGATGCCCCCTGAAAACTAACCCACCTCTAGTGTCCAGGCTGAGTGGCTGCTTTCAGCTGCCACCACCAGACATGTTTCTGGACCCCTGGGTCGAGAGCCTGCTGCTCTCTGGGGCCCGAAATGCACATCCTGAGACGAGGTGCCAAGCCTCCTCCCCCAGGATGGGCAGGGTTCACGAAGGGGAAGTTTCAAAGGCTTGCCGCATTTGTGAGCTTCCCCAGGCCACTTGCTGCTTTCAGCAACTGGTCCCCACTGGTTCTGACCCCCACTTTGGGTGGAAGAACCGGCGGGAATAACAAGTGAGGAAGAGAGGTGTGCCCACCTCTGCCAACTCCACCCCTCAGGTGGGGGAGGCGAGGAGAAGCACAACTCCCAGTCCCTGCCATCTTGCAGATGGGGGACTCAGCCAACCAGGGACAGGCACATGCCCCCCTCCCACTGGAGGGTGGCATAATAGGGGGTGTACCCACCCCAGGGAAGGGACCCATTGGTCCCTGCCTCTTACCTACCTGTAACGCCCCTAAATCTAGTATTTAGAGGCACCCCTGAACCTTCCTTCCTCAGACAAGAAGAAACTACAAGAAGATGGACCGAACAGCCATGCAGCAGCTAACAAGAGGAAGACGCCCACTGACTTGGCCCCAGCCCTACTGGCCTGTCTCCACCTCGAACCTGCTCCTGCGAAATCCCGGTGTGTCCTGCAGCCAGCAACCTCGAAAACCCCGAAGGACTTGCCTGCCTTCAACTACAAAGACTTTGTCTCCCGTGAACACCGGATTTGTTCATCTGCAACTTCTGGCTCCGGCCGGACACCGCGGATCCGCCCCACTCTGCACCTGCTGTCCACGGCCAGAGCGGGCAAACACCACGAGGAGGTCACCCCGGCGATCCTGACCCGAGATCTGGCAGCTCCAGACCTGCCTCAAGCCTCCACCCGACGCCCCACGGCCTTGTGTGTCCAAACCGATGGTGCCTAACCAACCCCTAACTTCCCAACTTACCTCTCAAAGTGGTGGTCGCACCCAGAAGACCTTCATCCCCAAGCCTGCAGTGCCTTTACAAACCGGAGGTTCCCCATTGAAACCAACAGGGCGTCGGACGTCGAAACAGCACCCTCTGCCCGACCGCCCTAGTGCCGCTGAGGGTGCACCTTTTGGTGCTACTTTGTTTCCCCATTTGCCCTGAGCTAAAGTCCAGGAGCTTTGCTCCCACAACCCAGTGGCCTGCTTGCCAGCAGCCACCAACCGGAGGCCCCCTATCCCCCATTGGATAACATTGGGCCTCAGCACTCTGCACCCGGCCGCCCTAGTGCCGCTGAGGGTGTAACGAGAGTGCATCCTTGACCCTGGGGGAACCCTTGTTCTAACCCCAGAAGCTCAACTTCAAAGACCGATTACTTACCTGGTAACCGTTAACTCCATTTATCTCCATAGGAACCTATTGACTGTTTTTCTCTGAAAAACCTTCTAAGTGTGGAGTTGATTTGTATGGAAACCTGAAAAATAACAATTGTGCAAAACTGACTTTACTTACCTTTTCTCTAGAAATGCCCCAGTGTGATATCTAGGCATATCACACGGAGTAGAAAAAGTAATCTAAAAAGTAGTCTCAAAAGTAACGTAAAAATAACTTACATGTAATTTTTACTGCAAAATCGATACAAAGTATATGTACAGCATTCCACAGTATTGCATTACCTGTAATCCAAACTGTAACCATTTCAAAGTACATTTACAACTGAATTCCAAACTGTATATTTACTGCAAAGTATTTATCAACTTACCTGTGCCAGGCTTGCTTGGTTCTAGGAAAATAAAATAACTAAAAGAATATTTTTATACAAAACCAATTGGTCTGAAGTTCAGTCTTTGAGTGTGTAGAATCATTTGCTGATACTGCTCGACCACACTACCACAAATAGAGAGTGAGGTGCTATCTAACTTTACCTCTGCCTACCTTTGGGGTTCCACTGGACTTTGTGCACACTATACCTCACTTTGGTATAGTATATACAGAGCCAGCTTCCTACAGCAGTATCCTAAAAGATCGTACTGTTGGTAGTGGATGGAGGGAGACATCTAAGCTATGATGTATAAAGTCTGTGTAGGAAAACAGAAACATTTGCAAATCTCCAAATCCCCCTCCAATCCTATAAAAGTTATTACATGTGTGACATGATAAAAAGAAACACTTATACAATGTCCTGTACACGAGGAATTCAAAGATTAAAAGATCAAATAGATTGTCGTTGCAAACAAGAATCTTGGTTAGAATCTTACTCCTTTTTACTACTCATATTATCATTTTTTTAAAACATTTTACAAATAAAGTTTATCCAAATTATATAGGGAATGTAATGAAAGCTTAGCACATTAGAATGTTTAAAATCCCTCTTTACCATAAAGAGGCCTACCTTAATTGAGAAGCTGATGCAGTACTGTCTTCACGCTGAGTAGATTGCAGACAGTAATGCTGCGTGAAAGTATGGATGCTTTTCCATGTTACAGCCCGGCAAATCTTGTCTAGCGTCACCCCAGCGAACAGAGCTGCAGATGTGGACACTGCTCTGGTGGAATGTGCTTTAGTCTTTCTTGTGAAGGGCTAGTTAGCCTTGTTCTGGAAGAATTGAATTGATGTATGTAGTAAAGTGCCCCTTTTTGCATGGTTACCCCCCAACTCCTTCCTGACACATGATGCACTTTGAGTTGGTGTGCTCTGGGCTCCTGCCAATCAGGTTACCAGGGCATGTGTTCTTTCCCAAAACTGTACCTTTGTACCCCCAATTGGCACATCTCTGGCTACAGGTAAGCCCCTTGTTAAAGGTACCATGGGTACCAAGGGCACTCTGACCAGGGAAGTCCTCTAAGGGCTGCAGCACCTATTGTGCCACCCTTAGAGGCCCTGTACCTTAACACCCACACACTGCATTGCAGGCTGCGTGTTTTGGTGCAGAGAAAAGTGAAGAGTTGACATGGCACATATCCCTGTGTGCCATGCCTACAGCCCACAGCCTGCGCCGCACCTCTAGCAGGGTGCACTAACCCTCAGGTGAGGGTACAGTGGCATGAGCCCTGTACCCCAACAGTGTCTAAGTCTAGTCTTAGACATTGTAAGTGAAGTAAAGCCATAAAGAGTATATGGTCTGGGAGTTGGTGATTACAAACTCCACAGCTCCATAATGGCTTTACTAAAACCTGGGAAGTTTGGTAGCAAACTTCTCAGCACATTAAACCCACACTGATGCCAGTGTGGGATTAAATATAAAATGCACTCAGAGGGCTTCTCAGAGATGTCCCCTGAAAAACGACCAGCCCTGGTGTGGTTCCTGAATGGCTGCCAACCATCTGCCACCACCAGACAGGTTTCTGAACCCCTGAGTAGAGAGCCTAGGCTCTCTGGGTCCAGAAACAAATCCCATCCTGGGCAGAGGTGTCATGCCTCCTCCCCCACGTTGGGCTGGGTCCACAAAGGGGACGCTTCAAAGGCCTGCCGCCTTTGGAAGCTGTCCCTGCCTTTGGCTGCCCCCAGCAACTGGCTCCCACCGGTTCTGCCCCCCACTTTGGGCAGGAGAATCGGCGGGAAAACCAAACTAGGAAGAGAGGTATGCCCACCTTTGCCAACCCCACCCCTCAGGTGGTGGAGGCGAGGTGAAGCACACATCTGAGTCCCCTCCATCTTGAAGATGAGGGGACTCAGCCAATTAGGGAGAGGCTCATGTCCCCTCCCACTGGAAGGTGGCATAATAGGGGGTGTACCCACCCCAAGGAAGGGACCCATTGGTCCTGACCTGCACACCCTTTTAAACACACCTAAATCTAGTATTTAGGTGCAACCCTGCACCTTGTCTCCTCAGATTCGAAGAAGAAAGCAGAAGTACCAAAGAGCCGTGCTGACCCAAGAAGAAGGACAACTACCGCTTTGGCCCAAGCCCTACCAGCCTGTCTGCCCCTGACCTGCCTATAGCAAAGAAACCAGCAGCTAGCAGCCCCCCAGAGCCCGGAGGACCTGCCCTGCACTCTCCTTACAGACTCTGTCTCCCGTGAGCACCAGATTTGCTCAGCCAGGACCAGAACCAGGGCGCAGGCGGCTCCGCAGTTCTGCATCACAGCCTGAGTTCGAGTGGCCCAACACCATGGGGAGGTCTCCCCAGCGTTCCTGACCTGGGATCTGGTGAACACCGACCTCCCTCAAGCTTCAAGACGATGCCTGCAGCCTCAACCTGAAGGGTCCCCGCGACCGCAATCGGAGCTGGTAAGAAGACCCGACGCCAGAAGACACCCCTGCACCTGGCACCCCATGGCCTTGGGTTGCCCAACCCATGGTGTCCAGGCATCCCCTAAGAACCCAATTTACCTCTCCAGCAGGTGGTCATCTTCAGGAAGTTTCCCTGCCCGAGCCTGCAGAAACTTTGCCGAATCTACAGTCTCCATAGGAAACCACAGGGTCCTAGACATCCTTTTGGCAACCTCCACCCGACCGCCCCTGTGCCACTAGTGGTGCAGCTCCTGTGTTGATTGTTGACTCCTGCAGTGGTGACCTTAACCCCAGGAGCTTTGCTTGCACACCTGAGTTGCCTGTAAGCAGTCCCTAACCGAAGGCCCACTTAGCCCCATTGGCTAACATTGGGCCCCTGCACTCTGCACCCGGCCGCCCCAGTGCCTTTGGCGGTGCAACTTGAGTACCTACCTAGACAATGGGGAACCTTGGTCCTAACCCCCAAAACTCCACCTTGTAAGACGTTTACTTACCTGTGAAACCGATAGACATTTTTCTCCCATAGGAAGAAAATGAGTTACTTACCTATAACTACGGTTCTCCAATACTGGTATCTTTCATAGATTCACATGCTTGAATCATCCACGTCGTCGTAGTGGGAGTCCCACGGTATACATATAAAAGCAGTAGATAAAATTACCATAGGCTACCATGCAATGAAAAGTCAGTGCAATAGCCCATCCACCTTCTTTTGTAAAAAAGAAGCAAATCCAACCAACAGCCAATCAGGCGACGGCACCCTCTAGAACAATCCCAAGAGAGGCTAGGTTCCTCAGATTTTCCAGCACAAGTGTGCAAGTATAAACCTTAGAGAATAAAGGAAGCTTCTCGGGGGAGGAGGGTGGGTCGCATGTGAATCTATGAAAGATACCAATACTGGAGAACGGTAAGTAACTCATTTTCTTCTCCAGTATTGGATCTTTCATAGATTCACATGCTTGAATCAGAGTAGCTAGCAGTTTCATAAACATGCATGTTTAATAGTACTGTAATATAAACCTTTGTACCTTAGAGGATGGTGGGTTATAAGATACATGCCTATATAATATATTATTGAGATAGTACTTAACAACATATCAATCATTTAAACATATATAAACATATAAATGTATATATCAGATAAGAGAGAATACCTCTAAAATAGAGGCCTACCTTATTGAAATAGATGACGCAGGACTGCCTGTCCCACTGCTGCATCACTATAAGTTGCCATGTCCAGGCAATAGTGCCGCGTGACAGTATGAGCATTCTTCGAGGTAGCGGCACAGCAAATCTCGTCTAGCGGGACACCAGCAAAAAGAGCAGCAGAAGAAGACACTGCTCTTGTGGAATGCGCCTTGGTTTTGGTTGTAAGCGGTTTACCCGCCTTTGAATGACACAATTGAATAGTGGCAGCAATCCATCGTGCAACAGTCCTTTTTGTAACAGCAGATCCTAATTTAAAAGGTCCATAGGATACTAGGAGTTGATCCGTTCTGCGCAAATGCTTTGTCTTTTGCAAATAAAACTTAACCCCTTCCGTGCGTGCGGAATTTCCGCGCTGTGCGGGCGTTTCCATTAGTGGGCGGGGATTCGGACAGCCGGGGGCCGTCCTGCGCACACGCCAACCGTGACGCGTGATGGCTCCCGGCCGTCACGAGCATGGAAGAGGTTAAGGCATCCTTTTTACATCTAAAGAGTGAAGAGATTTCTCCGCTGGAGATGAAGGATGCGGAAAAAATGTGCGCAGAATTACAGGTTCATTAAGGTGAAACTGGGATGGCACCTTTGGAATAAATTTAGGATTTGTCCGTACCATCACATAATCCTCTGTGAAACGTAAGTAAGGTTCCTTAATGGTGAAGGCCTGAATTTCACTTACTCTTCTAGCCGATGTAAGTGCGAGAAGCAAAGCTACTTTCCATGAGAGAAATTTGAGCTCTATCTTGTGGATCGGCTCAAAAGGTGGTTTCATTAACTGCGAAAGGACCACATTAAGACGCCATTCTGGTGGAGGAGGCCTAATAGGAGGAAAAGTTCTGAAAAGGCCTTTCATGAACTGTTTGATGATGCAAGCAGAACAAAGAGAAGAGGCGTCAGACGTCCGTCTATATCGAGAGATGGCTGAAAGGTGTACCCTTATTGAAGCATACGCCAGACCTGATCTTGCCAGAGATAAGAGATAAGGCAAGATTTTTTCTGGGTAAGAGTGAAGAGGGTGAGTATCATTGCGCTGGCACCAAGAACAAAAACGTTTCCATTTCAGCCTATATGTTTTAGTAGTAGACTCAGCTCTTGCTCTGGACAAAATATCTTTACAATCCTGAGGGATAACTAAATCCTTGTACTCATTGTACTCAGGTTCCAGGCATGCAAGTGAAGAGAAGCTGGGTGCGGATGCAGGATCTGATCCTTGTTCATTGTTAGCAGGGTGGCTGACGAAGGAAGGCGATAAGGATTGGATTGCGACAGCAGAAGCAGCTCCGTGAACCAGTGCTGACGAGGCCAACGTGGAGCAATGAGAATGAGCTGGCACGGTTCCCGTTTCATTTTCATCAACACTCTGGAGATCAGAGGATATGGGGGAAAAGTGTACACAAAGATTCCTGACCATCTTATCAAACGCATTCCCCCATGACCCTGTCTGAGGTTCCCTGATGGCAAAGAACCGGCATTTCTGGTTCCCCTGAGACACAAATAGGTCCAAGGTGGGGTGTTCCCCATTTTTGGAAGATGTGGTTGAGAACCAATTGATTGAGTTCCCACTCTCGATTTGATTGACTCAACCTGCTCAAGGTGTCTGCCAGGTTGTTCTTTATTCCTGGGAGATGCTCAGCTTTGATAGTTCTATGATGTCGTAAAGTCCATTCCCATATCTTTTGAGCTTCCCAAGATAGGATCGGAGATCTTGTTCCTCCCTGCTTGTTCAGATAATGCATGCAGGTGGTGTTGTCCGTGCGTATGAGGACTGAAGATGCTCTTATCCTTGGGAGGAATGACTGGAGGGCTAGAAAAATTGCCCGTAGTTCAAAAAAATTGATATGCATTTTGGAGAGAGAGAGACTCCATTTGCCGCTTATTTGGAGGTCTTGCAGATGTGCTCCCCAACCTTCCAAAGATGCATCTGTTGTCAGAACAAACTCTGGAAGAGGAGAAAGGAATGAAAGTCCCAGAGAGAGATTGCGAGGAGACTGCCACCAAAGAAGTGCATCCTTCATGATCGAAGTTATTTGAACTATGTCGTCGAATGACCCTGATATTTGAAGCTATCGGGCGTCCAACTGCACTTGAAGTGGTCTCATCCTTAGTCGAGCATGAGGTACCATGAGAATGGCGGAAGACATCATCCCGAGAAAGGATTTGAGGAGACGTACAGAAGCGCACTTTCTTCTGTAAAGGTCGTGAGCCAGAGATAAGATGGTGTTCAGTCTTTCTGTTGACAAGTATACCTTGTTTTGTAGAGTGTCTATTAGTGCTCCCAGAAACGTTAGCCGATGAGAAGGGACTAGAATGGATTTTCGAAGATTGACTGCCAGCCCTAGAGAGCGGAATAGTTGCAGGCAGAAAGAGATGTCTTCTGAAGCCTGACGAAGAGAAGCGGCTTTCACCAGCCAAACGTCGAGGCATGGGAAGATCTGTAGGCCTTTCAGCCGTAAGAATGCTGCCACAGGAGCAAGGCACTTGGTGAAAACCCGTGGAGCTGAGCGAAGGCCGCAGGGAAGGACCTTGAAATGATAATGTGCGCCTCCCACAGAGAAACGTAGAAATTTTCGATGCTTGGGGTGGATAGGGATATGGAAGTATGCGTCTTCCAAATCTAGGCTTGCAAAAAAATCTGAATGGTTCAGAAGTTGTAAAATCTCCTGAAGAGTAACCATGCGAAATGATTTCTTCAGCAGGTATTTGTTGAGTTTCCTGAGGTCTAAAATGGGACGCCATTCCCCCAACTACTTATTTTTTATCAGGAAAAAGCGAGAGTAGAAACCTCTTCCTTTCTGAAACAATTGAAGATGGGGTGGTGTTGATTTTTGAGGAAGGTGATGAGGTGGCGTTGTGGTAAACTCTAAGGTATGGCCATACCTTATTATATGAGGGACCCATTTGTCTGATGTTATTTCTTGCCATTGATGCAGAAAATGTGAGAGAGGGGTTTTCTTCAGAGAATACAGAGGAGCGGCAGGCGGCGAAGCGTCGTCACTGTTCACGGCCCGAATCTCTGGGCTGAGCCTGTTGCTTTCGTCTAGGCTGTCTGGAGTAGGCAGCCTGTGGTGGTGCACGGTATTGCTGTTGCTGCTGGTAGGACGGCCAGTAAGAGGTGTAGGTTTGAGGCTGGTACCTTTGATAACCTCCTCGAAAAGAATAATTTTCTCTGCCTCGCGCTCCACGAAAGGGGGTCTTTCTGTGTTGGAGCGTTCCTAGAGCCTTAGCCATGTCCATATCTGTTTTGATGGTTTGCAAAGCGTCATCAATATGCTTGCCAAAGAGTGTTTCACCATCAAATGGCATATCCAAGATTTTGCTCTGTACCTCAGGGCGGAACATAGTTGCTTTCAACCAACCCTGGCGTCTCAGGACTGCGGCTCCAGCAAGCTGACGAAAAGCTAAAGAAGCAATATCCATGGAAGCATCAATAATTTCGGATGCTGACCTTTCTCCTTCAAGCAGGATTTTTCTTGCTTCCATCTTCTTGTCTTCTGGAAGGAGATCTAAGAATTGGGCAATGTCCGACCACATTTGTCGATCGTACCTGGCTAAAATTGCAAGAGCGTTGGCAGCTCGAACAGTTGCTCCTGATGTGGTTGTGAACCTTTTCCCAATATTATCCAAGCGCCTCCCTTCCCTGTCAGGTGGAGCAGTAATGGGCGCTAGGGGGTTCCTCGATCTCCGTTGAGCGGCCTGTGAGATAACGGAGTCAGGCTTAGGATGACTTATTAGACACGCTGGAGCATCGTCCGGAGCCTTGTATTTCTTATCAATTCTGGGCAAGACAGGGATAACTGTGGCTGGTGTCCTCATTACTTTTAACCCTTCTTCCCATATGTGGTCAACAATAGGTATAGGCCTAACCGATTTTCTAGATAGGTCTTTAAAATCATAAAGAAAGCAGTCTGATTGCTTTACTGTTAGGGATAGTTGAAAACGTGATGCTGCTCTCTCAATTAAAGCATGAAAGCCGCTGATGTCTTCTGGTGGAGACTCTACCATTTGTGGAGATGGAGACGCTGGTGTTGATATGACATAAGCATCCCATTCATCTCCTGTTTGACCTTCCTTCTGAGGCTGATTATCCTCAATTTCTCCCTCATCAGAGGTATCTGGATGTTGTTGCGGTCCACTAGTATCTCCTACCGGGGAGGATGCAGACTCAGGCACAGAGGTACGAGGTGGAGAAACAACAGGCGGTGGTGACTGCGGAGGTGGAGGAACAGGTGCTGAAGGGAAACGTGTTCGATAGTCTCGTAATAAATCTTGAAGGTCTTGTACCATTGCGACAGGAAGGTGGACCATAGGTTCAGAAACTGGCTCCATATATTGCATTTTTGCATGAGGAGGGTGAAATTCCGGTTGATAGTATCCTCCATAATCTTGGTCATCTTCCTCCTGATACTTTACATGCAATTGGGAAGGGCTATCAGCAGGTCCAAACATCCCATCATCATCAGATTCCTCCAAGAATGTTGAAGGAGGCAAAGGAGAAACTATCGCAGGATTTTGCAAAAATTGCCTCGTCGACGGTGTCGTCGACGAGAACGTCGTCGACGGATACATTGGCGTAAGCTGCAAGGAAGATGGACGCTTACGACCAGGTGTAGGATACAGCGGCGTCAGCTTCGTCGACGGTAACGGCATCTGCGTCGTCGACGAGGACATGATAGAATAAGATGAAGCCGTCGTCGGTATCGTCGACGAGATTGTCGTCGACGCGGTCGTAGACGAGGTCATCGACGGAACCACCGTCGTCAACGAGGATGCCGACGAAAAGGTTGTAGTGGTCGTTGTCAGTGTTGCCGTCGACGATGAGGTAGACGGCGTTGCAGCAATCGTCGTCACCGGAAGCGTCGTCGACAGGACCGTCGTTGAGTCCGTCGTCGGCGATGGAGATTTTTTTGACGATGAGAAAGGAGAAACTTGTTTAGAGGATGGTTTTTTCGTCTACGGTGATCCTGAAATTAACGCCGTCGGTGGTACAAGCTTCTTTGAGACAGATATCTTCATGGATTGGATAGAAGAATATTTATCTTTCTTATGGCTTTTCTCCTCAGTAGGAAATGGAAGCTTTCCTTTTTGTGAGGTACCTTCCTCTTCATGACGAGACCTTTTTTATGTCTTTTTCTTGGAAACTTCAGGAGATTCAAGAGATCTCGCTCTCCTTTTAGGTGTTTCCTTTGAAGCCAGTGAGGTAGAACTCTCCTCATCCTCAGAGAGAACATCAGATTTTGACTCTAGCTTTTGTAGCCAAATCAATAATATACCCTCCCTATCCTTGAGGGTTTTTGTAGAGAAGGTTCTACAGATCTTGCAGTCTTTTACCATGTGCTGAGGGTAAAGGCAGTAGATGCAGCTCTTATGTGGATCCTCAGCATGCAGCCTCTTCTTTCCACATGATCCACACGACCTGAAGAGACCTTTCTTTGAAGATTCAGACATATTTGATGAGAATACTGCTAGAAAACTGGAAAAACCAGAGAAAACTGAGCAGAGCTCAGGGAGACTCCCTTTCACACGACGTGTGGTAGAAAATCTGAGGAACCTAGCCTCTCTTGGGATTGTTCTAGAGGGTGCTGTCGCCTTATTGGCTGTTGGTTGGATTTGGTTCTTTTTTACAAAAGAAGGTGGATAGTCTATTTCACTGACTTTTCATTGCATGGTAGCCTATGGTAATTTTATCTACTGCTTTTATATGTATACCGTGGGACTCCCACTACGACGACTGGGATGATTCAAGCATGTGAATCTATGAAAGATCAAATACTGGAGAACCCAAGTTATGAGTTTTTGTGACAAAAATGTTCTGTGATGAACTGATGTTTGTAAGCAGAAAGAATAATTAAACTGCAAAGATTTAAAAGTCTTACTTACTGTGTATTGTAAGATCCCTCGGTGTGGTATCTAGGCATACCAGCCCAAGTAGTCGATGTAATCTGAAAGTAATCAAAAGGTATCCTAAAAGTAATTACTGTGCAATTTAAACTGTTTTCTGAAACCTTAACAACCTGTTGCACTTGCAAATCCATTCCCAATTGCATTGCTGTGTAAAGGTTTACAATTGAAAGTACATTTTACCTACCTGTACCAAGTCTTGCTTGGTTCTAGAGATAAAGTACAAGTATACTTTTTTATACTTACCCAATTGGTCTGGATTCTGTCTCTGAGTATGTGCAACTAGTCCCTGACTGAGTAAATACAATAAATGCTTAATACACCCTCTGGATAAGCCTAACTGGTCACCGACACTACCTCAAAGAGAGCTGTTAGTACTTACCTATGTTAGCCTCTGCTATACCCCTGGGGACTCCCTGGCACTCTGTATACCTTACTTTGGTATAGTATATACAGAGCCAGCTTCCTACACTGTAGAGACCCATCTGAAGACAATGGCCTTAGTAACTGCTGTTCCTTCCCGGCCCTGTCCATAAGCCACCAGCAGCTGATTGGTCTTTCTAATGTTTTTTGTAGAAAGAACTTGAGACATTGCTGTACGTCTAGCTTATGCAACGCTTGCTCTGCTGGCATTGATGGATTTGGGAAGAAAGATAGGAGTATGGCTCGCTTGTCAAGATGGAACTGGGTTGGAACCTTTGGAATAACGGTTGGTTTAAGTCTTAGAGCCACATAATTTTCTGTGAAATGAAGAAATGGTTCTTTGACGGTAAAGGCCTGAATTTTGCTAACTCTCCTCGCGGAAGTAAGAGCCAGGAGGAGAGCTACTTTCCAAGTCAGGAATTTTAATTCGGCTTTGTGAATTGGCTCAAATGATTTCTTCATCAACTGCGGGAGGACTAAGTTGAGTTTCCAATCCGGAGGGTCCCCCACACAGGAGGGAAGGCAAGGAACAGCCCCTTCATGAATTGTTTTACTAGACTCGAGGCACAAAGAGACTGAGTCTGAGGAGTCATTCTGTAGCGGGAAATAGAGGCGAGGTTCACCTTAACTGAAGAGAATGTGAGACCTGACTTTGCTAAGGAGAGGACATATGGCAAAATCTGCTCTGGAGATGCTTAAAACGGGTGTAAGTTGTTTTTTTGGCACCAGCTGCAGAACCGTTTCGACTTTAGTCGGTACGTGTTATTGGTGCTTTTCGCTCTGAATCTTGCAAGGATAGCTCTGCATTTCTCTGATATATTCATGTCCCTGAACTCCAAGAACTCAGGAGCCAGGCAAGCAAATGAAGATACTCCGGGTCTGGGTGACATATTTGCCCTTTGTCTCTGGTCAGGAGAGATGTGATGGTTGCAGGCATATGGGTTTCGATTCCGGCAGAAGGAGAAGTTCTGGGAACCAATGTTGCCTGGGCCATTGTGGTACTATCAGGATGAGACAACAGCGTTCTGTTTTCGTTTTGGCCAGCACCCTGGGAATTAATAGGATGGGGGAAAAGTAAAAGTATATATCCCTAAACATCGCATTAAAAGGGCATTCCCCCACGACCCTCGGAGAGGGAACCTGCTGGCATAGGACTGGCATTTGGCGTTCTCCTTCGTGGCAAAGAGTTCTAGTGTTGGCTTTCCCTACATTTGAAACACTGCCAAGCTGGTGCTGTTCCAGTTCCCATTCGTGGCAACTGGACTGAGCTCTGCTTAACGCATCCACTAGAGTGTTGTGCAGCCCTTGGACATGCTTGGCTCTGAGCGAGATCCCGTGTTGCGTTTACCAGCCCTACAGCTCCTATGCTTCCTGTGATAGCCTGATGGATTTGGCTCCCCCTTGCTTGTTGACATAATACATGCTGGTCGTATTGTCCATATGAACCAGCACGGAGGAACCTGCTATCCTTGGCAGGAAAGCCTGAAGAGATAGGAAGATGGCCTTGAGCTCTGGCTTGTTGATGTGTTGTAGCCTTTGTGCACTGGACCATTTGCCCTGGATTTGTAACTCCTGCAGATGCCCCCCCCCCTCCCAGCCATTCATAAAGGTGTCTGCCGTTAAAATGAAATCTGGGATGATTTGAAGGAAGGTAAGGCCTTTTAAGAGATTTGGCCTATGATATCACCACCGCAGGGCTTCCCTCATATGTGCCATGATTCTGTATCATATCCTCGAAGGATCCAACAGTTTGCAGCCACTGCCTCTGAAGTTCTTCCTGAAGAGGTCTTATTTTTAGTTTGGCTAGTGGTATCATGTCTATTGCTGATGAACACATTCCCAGAAGCGATTTGTATGTTTGTACTGAAACTGACCTTTTTCTTGACATGTACTTTGCTATCTGTTGCAATCGTATTTGCCTCTTGTCCGAGAGGAAAGGTTTGCAATGAATGTTGTCTATCATACCTCCTACAAACGATATGACCTGACTGGGAAGGAGTGAAGATTTTTCTCTGTCCGCAGTGAGCCTTAGAGCCCGGAACAACTGAAGGCAAGCGTTCGTAGTCTGTGTGGCTTTCACTGCCATTGGTGCCTTGAGCAGCCAGTCATCCAAGTATGGAAATACCTGGAGGCCTTGGGATCGTAGGGCTGCAGTACCCGGGCAAGGCACTTGGTAAAGATTCTTCGTGCCGATTTGAGGTCAAATGGAAGTATTTTGAATTGGTAGTGGGTACCGGCTACCGTAAATCTAAAAAATTTCCAATGCTTTTGATGGACACGGATGTGAAAATATGCGTCTTCCATGTCAAGCGAGGTCATGAAATCTCCGCTGTTGAGGTGACGAAGGATCTTGGAGAGTGTTACCACTCTGAACATCTGTTTTCTGAGAAACTTATTGAGATTCCTGAGATGCAGTGTTGGTTTCCATTCCCCCGATTTCTTTTTTATTAAGAAAATACTGCAATAGAAACCTTTTCCCCTTTGAGATGCAGGGACCTCTTCTATTGCTCCTTTGGAGAGCATGACCTGGGCTTCTTTGTGCACTAAGTGAAGACGGGGGAGGGGGCTCCCCTGGGTAAAGTATTCAGTAGCCGCTGAGTGAATTCTAGGGTATATCAAAAGGTCTAACACCCACTGATCAGTTGTTATATTGCGCCACTGATGTACATGGTTGGTAATCTTCACACTAAGGGTTGGGGGAGAAGAGATGCTAGTACCCGGTTCTGATCATTGCTTTCTGTTAGAGTCACAGCCTTGGGAAGGAGTTCTTTTGCGGCCTCCTTGGTGAGAGAAACAAGCTGTAAAAGATTGGCGATATGCTGGAGGTTGATAATTTTGATGGTACTGAGATTGGTAAGGCTGATACTGTGGGGCTCTCTGGTAACTTCCTTTATACGAGGTAAAACCTCATCCTCTAGCCCCTTTGAATGGTATTGCAAGGTATCTAATGATTTAGCCGCGTCTGTATCAGTCTTAATAGCTAAGAGTGCCTCATCTAAGTGCTTTCAAAACAGGGAATCACTGTCGAAAGCCATATCTAAAATTTTTGTTTGTACTTCCGGCTCGAAGGTGGAAGCCTTCAACCATCCCTGCCTTCTCAGTACGGCGGCACTCGCCAATTGTCTAAAACCAGTATTGGCTACATCCATACAGCAGTCGATGGTTGCTGACGCTGCACGTTCTACCTCCAACAAGATCTTTCTAGCATCCTGCCTTTTATCTTCTGGTATTAGGTCCACCAAAGCTCCCATGTCCGACCACATCTGGCGGTCATAACATCCGATAATAGCTAAAGCATTCACAGCCCTGATTGTGACTGCGGCCATAGTAGAGAAGCGTTTCCCTAGAAGGTCCATCCTGCGACCCTCCTTATCAAGTGGAGTAGTGATTGGAGTGGCAGGGTTCTTAGATCTTCTTTGCGCCGCTTGGGAAATGACTGAATCTGGTCTGGGGTGTCCTGTGAGGCAAGATGGAGAATCCTCTGGAGCTCTGTATTTTTTATCAATTTGTGGGAGTACCAGAGGTACGGTTGCAGTTGTCTTAATAATTTTAAGGGCCTCTTGCCATATATAGTCTATAATGGGTATAGAGCGTACAGACTTCCTAGTGTCCTCCTTGAAATCGTACAGGAAACAGTCGATCTGCTTGACTGTCATTGGCAAGTGGAATCTGGTGGATGCTCTCTCTATTAAGTTATGGAATCCTCCAATATCCTCGGTAGGAGAATCAATAGCAGATGTGGAGGAGGATAGTGTGTTGGCATGATGTAATCATCCCAAGGATCTGGTGCCGGGAGAGGATCTGGGAGCTCGCCTTCCTCTCGATGGAACTTGTTGCTAAGGGGCGAGGAGTAATACTAGGTGTAACTGGTGGTGGCAAAACTGGCATACTCAGTGGTTGCTTGAGGTAGGGGTTTCTATGGTTGATCCTCTTGTGGTGAAAACCTTTATCTGTCGTCTGCCAATATTGCTTACAGGTCTTGAATGAGAGAAGGCGGCAGATGGGCCATGGCTCTAGGACGCGGTTCTGGTTGGAAACCATACGACTGGTAGTGATGTGCTGGGGCCACATAGCTCTGTTGATAATATTGTTCTTCATCATGGTAATCCTCATCCTCCTCATCATCATCTTCCTGACATTTAACATGTAGCTCTGATGGGCTATGCGCTACACCATAAATACCATCGTCCTCAGAGTCCTCCATGTACAAGAGATGTGATGGGATTAAAGGCGATACTTTACTGTACACTGACATGGATGGGTGTATAAATGTCTTGGTTACCTTAGGAATATGAGTAACCTTCATCAACGGTTGCGTCAACGGTGCAGATAGAGCAGGTTGAACAGATTCCTTCGTCGACGGTAGTGTGGTCGAGAGGGTGGTCGTCGACGGAGCGCTCGCCGACGAGTCACTCGTAGACGTGGTCTTCATCGACGATATCTTCACCGACGATATCTTCATCGAACGAAGTCTGTCGATGGCTGTTGATGATGTTGCCGTCGATGATGATCTCAACGTCGGCGGGCTTTTAGGGAGTGAGACTCTCGTTGACGGTATGGGTCTCCATAGTTGCTGTCGTCGACGGTGTCGATGATGTAATGCTTATCGCCCTAGACGAGTGTGGCAACATCGTTGACAAAGGTTTTTTGCAACCCTGGGCGGAGCTCGCGGAGTTTCACTTCACGGAATTCCAGGGAGTTACCGAAAAACTCAGTGAGATTCCGCCGAGTTCTGCAACCGGATGGAGTCAGGCTCAGTACAGTAAAGTTCTGTAGGCAAAAGAGGATTTGCACGGTAATGCCAAACTTTACTCCTACCTTCTCTTGCTGCATTTGGTCCCATTCCTCTCAGCTTACTGACTGCAGGAAGACAGGTACTGCTTCTGCCCGCAAAACAGGGACAATAACGGCAAGGAAGGAATATCCAGTCCCCAACCCCCGGCAGCCATAAAAAAAGAGCAGAGTTGGGTTTCACCTTCAGAAACCACAAGTAAGTAACTAAGCCTGGGCGGCTAACTCCGCTCCGCCAGCGGAGTTTGTGAAGTTTTTGAACTCCGCACACCGTTTGGAGTGCAAAGTTTTCAAAAACTCCGCACTCGCAGAGGAGCGGAGTTTCCAGTGCCAAGAGGACAGGAGTGTAGGATTTACCTACTCCTGCTGCTGGCTGCACTCGTCTCGAGCTGCTCTGGCTGGCTCCTAGAATTCAATTAACAGGAAGAACTGCAGTGCGCATGCGTGAAGGACAGGCAGACTGCAGTTCTTACCCACCCACCAATGACAGGCGGAGGCCCAGGACAGGTAATGTCAGGCCTTACTTTGCGAGAGAGTGGATGCGGGGTGGTGCATGCAGGGGGTGCGGATATAACTCTGCCAGGCCATGGAGCTCTGCGGAATTTCATTGAGTTTTCCACTGCTGAGTACTACTCCGCAAGCTCTGCCCAGGGTTACAAGTTATGCACATCATGCTACGTCAATGCACGTGACCGCGTCCTCAGAGGCAGCCAGGTTGGAGTCAGGCATTTTATACAGGCAGCCTTCTCGAATGAATACAGAGGTGTGGAACTAGCTTTGGGTGAGAGACTGGAATCGGGTGCCTTCCAACCTCCAGCCCACTTCTATCATGTCCAGAGGGGACCTGCTTTGCTCAGAGGCATAGTGGTACTCTGCAAGAGAGGAGGAGGCTCGAGCAGCACTAGCGGGGCTCACTGGGAGCAGCGAACGGGTGGCGACTAGTGCTGGTAGCGACCAGAGCCCGGGAATCAGGGACCACAGTCACCATGGAGACTGCATTCACGGGTAACTGGCCAGAGCTGTATTCAAGTAATTCTCTCATTATATAATTAAATTGATACCGCTGTGCTTTAAATGTCAGCATTATTGTTTTTAAATCATGTGCAGCTTCTTTTCAGTGCCAATGAGTGTGGCTAAAGGCAGAGGGTATATACTTGGATAGGGGTTACCTATCCTCGTTCTTCACTTGTTTACTTTCTGTCTTTCCCCATGGCGGCTGCGCTATTGGCGGCTGTAGGAGGAAGGCTTAGTATATGGCAGTAGCGGTCGGTGGTGGGAGTGCCGCCGGGCGCTGACGTGGGGCAGGGGAGGGGCAGGGTGGGGGGTAGTAAACTACGGATTACGGGCGATTACAGGTAAGTACACATATAAATAAATAAAACAAATTTCGTTTCTCGCGCTGCATCATATTTGGCGATGCAGCGCGAGAAACGAAATTCTTTTTATTTATTTATGTGTACTTACCTGTAATCTCCCGTAATCCGTAGTTTACTACCCCCCACCTTGCCCCTCCCCCACCCCACGTCAGCGCCCGGCGGCACTCACACCACCGACCGCTACTGGTATATGGTGCTCACCTACATAAGTGTAGCACCCTGCACTAGTCCAGACAACCCTTATGGTGATGTGAGTGGTCTTAGACGACCTTAGAAATCTCTCTAAGTGGTAGTTGTGGAGAGCAGCTTTCAGGCTTAGTCCAGAAGGAGTGTAAAGCCGCTTGTTTCACCAGAACATAATCTTATTGGTACAGATTGAGTCAAAAAGAACCACACAGTGGATTTATAAAAACATGTATTTATTATAAGACACTCACTAACACATACAAATATCTCCTACCCGGAGATATACACAATGCACACAAAACTTTGCAATAAAAACAGGTAAGGAGCGCAAATACACAGTGGTGGCCAGGGGGAGACCAAACCATATATTAAAACAGTAGGATGTGAACCACGACCCAAGTCAAGATTATACCCAGAAGACGTAGAAGTGCGGGGGACCCAAGGAACCACCCAAGGTAAGTAACCAGGAACCCCAAGGAGGCCATGTGCAGTGTAGGAACACGACTGTGTGCTCTGTTAAAGTCAATGGGTAAATCGCAGTTACAATTTTAAAGAAGAAGGACCCTTCCCAGTGGGCCCTGAAGAAGCCCCGTGGAAGACAGAAGGTTGGAGAGCCACCCCACCCTTAGGTACCCTAGGAACCAGGATACCTACACCAGGGAAGCTGGGTGCAGAGGTGTGAAGTGGCATCGGAAACCGCCGTCTAACTCAATTGAGGACTTCAGGAAGATGCCGCTGTTGAAGAAGGTGAAAGTGTCCGGTGGAACCCAAAGGTGTATTCCAGTTGAGAAGTACCTGCAAGCAGAGGGACAGAGTCTATGCCACCCAGGAGTGACCAGGAGGCACGGGAGACGTATGCCCGAGTTTGGGAGATGAAGGAGAGTTGACGATGACCTTGGAGCTACAGCTGTGTGGACCAGGCGATGCTGTGGAAGACCAGGAGCCGAGGACGAGCTGTCCCACGTTGGGTGTCGAGAGTTGAGGGGTCGGTGTCTGTCAGGAGCACCAACGAGCCATAGCAACTGAAAACAACGTGGGAAGCGAATATATAGGTAGCGGTAGCCAGAAGGTAGTTATAGTTAGGACCTAGTTTCCATAGGAAAAGCGGTTTTAATTTGCGAATACCTTTGGCGCCGTTTGACAAATTGTCACAAAATTTTCAAACTTTTGGCCCGCTCAGGTCAGCTGCTGTCTTGAAAGTTTCGGGGTGATCGTCAAGCGGGGACTGAGAAAAAAGAGGGGTCCCAAAACGTGTTTTCTCCATGTTAATTTCCATAGGAAGCTTTCGACACGGCTACAGCCTGAACTGCTGAACGGAATTACACCAAATTTGGCAGAGAGATAGCTCTTGGTCCAGAAAGCACGCTTTTCTTTAAATGGTGTAAATCCGTTCAGTAGTTTTTGAGATATTTAAAGATTTACAAATATTGATATTTGAGAATTGTGAGATCTGATTGGCCGAGCCCTCCCGAGCACGAGCTTGCCTCTGATTGGCTGCCAACACTTCAAACCAGGAAGTGTTGGCAGCCATCTTGTGACTCCGTACCAAGACAGCAGCAAAAAGGTAAGAAAAACATTGAAAAACAAGATAGGGGGGCAGGGTAAAAACCCCCTGACCCCCTAGGCCTTGTGAGGGGGTCGCCAAAAAAAGCATTTTTGTCTTTTACTTTTCAGCCAGAGTCGCACCGGGTGCGCGAATCCGGCCGGAAAAAAACAAAAACGAAGCGCGGTCTGACGCACTTCGTTTTTTTAAAGCCCCCGGGTGGGCCAGGTCCCAGGTTGCCCACCCCCGGGACATTGCAGTTTGCAATGACAGGGCGGGAGCACGGCTCCTGCCCTGTCATTGCAAACTCTTGCTTTGCTTCATGGAAGCGAAGCAGAATTGCTTTTGGATAAGGGGAGCTGCAGGTCAGCAGCTCCCCTTGTCCAAAAGCAATGCCGGCTCCCGCAGGAGGCGGGGAGCTGGCTGGGACCGCGAGGGCATTGGGGCTCCCCCGCGGTCCCCAACGTGTGGCCAGGCCCCAGGGGATGGGGTACCTGGGGCCATAAGTAGCCCAGGGAAGGGGGGCCAAGAGGCCCCCCTCCCATAATTTAAAAAGATTGTAAAACAAATCAAGAGGCAAAGCCCCGGGGGATGGGGTCCCCGGGGCAAAAAATGGCCTCAGGAGGGGGCAGCACAGCCCCCCTCCTTTAAAAATTTAAAATAAGTTAGTGGCCATGCCCCAGGGCCCCCTTCCCGTTTTTTTAAACATTTCTTTTTAAAAAATGGCTCAGGCCCTGGGGATGGGGTCCCCAGGGCCCACAAAATATTAAGAGTAGGGGGGCCACACAGCCCCCCTTCTAACAAAAAGAAAAAAAGAAAAGCTGGCATGTCGCCGGTGGCCCCACCCCTCCCTCTACCACTCTGCAAATGCGTCTCCTGGCGCGTTCTAAGTTGGGGGCTTAAGTCCCCTTGAATCCTGAGGGTCCCTGGGGGCCAACTAGCCCACCAGGTACCTCCAGTAAGCCCCACACAGTGGGATTGCTGAGAGGTGGTCCGAGGCCACGCCCTTTTTTACACCACTCAGCCTCTTTGCGCATTGCTGGTGGGGCGAAGAAGTCTTCTTGTGTCCTGACGACTTCATGACTAAAGTGGACTTCATCCCCCAAGCAACAGTGCGCCAACAGGCACGTTTGCAGAGTGGTGTAAAAAGGGGAGTGGCATCGGACCACTCTCAGCAATCCAGCTGTGTGGAGCTTACTAGAGATAACAAGAGGGCTAGTTGGCCCCCAGGGACCCTCAGGAGACAAGGGGACTTCATCCCCTAACCAAGAGCGCACCAGGAGGCGCGTTTGCAGAATGGTAGAGAAAGGGGGCTTGGCCTGTGTCCATCTGTCAGCAATCCCACTAACTGGGGCATACTGGAGGTATCAGGTAGGCTAGTTGGCCCCTAAGGACCCCCAGCAGCGAAGGAGACTTTAATCCCCATCCAATAGCACACCAGGGAGTGCGTTTGCAGAGTGGTGGGAAAAGGGGGCGTGGCCTGCTATGAGAACTTAGCAATCCTGCTGTGTGGGGCTTACTGGAGGTAATAGGAGAGGTAGTTGGCCCCCAAGGTTGACCTTGGAGGCCAACTACCCCTCCTGTTACCTCCAGTAAGCCCCACACAGTGGGACTGCTAAGAGGTCTTCGGAGGCCACGCTCACCTTTCTCCACCACTCTGTAAATGCGCCTCTTGGCACAGTACTGGTGCGGGGATGAAGTCCACTTTACTCCTGAGGGACTTTGGCGGTCAAGTAGCCCTCCTGGTACCTCCTGTAAGTCCCATGCAGTGGAATTCCTGAGCGCTGGTCGGAGGCCCAGGCCCCTTTCTGCACCACTCTGCAAACGCGACTACTACGTTATAGTTGGAAATTAGCATTTAAAAAACCTTAGAAATTCACTGAAAATAACACGGGTTTCAGGGACGTTATAGTTAGTTGGACATTTCACTCGTACAAAACCAGAGAAATTCGGCCGTTATAGTTAGTTGAGCTAACTATAACTCTAGCCCCTGCAATGCATTGCTCATGACGTCACATATTACATCACTCATGACATGGTCAGTGACATCACTGATGCCATCACTGATGACATTTCTGATGACATCACTGATGACATCATCCACTTAATATCTGATGCACCTCCTCACACCTAATATAACCTTTCATACACCTACTCTAAAATACAAACTTCCATTCTCGAAACCATAGACACACCAATTCCAGTTAGTCAATACCCAGTCACTGATTCATAGGTCTACACACACATCCACTCACCCATACAGTCACTCATACACGCAGTCACTCATCAATATAGCCACTGATATATGCACTCACATAAACCTATACAGATACTCACACACCACCATTCACCCATAGTTACTCACACACCTAGTCAGTCACCGAAAGAATCAATCACACTGCCATTTACTCATTATACAGTTATACACACACCACCAATCATTAACCCATATGGACACTCATGTAGCTACTCACCAACCCATGCTGCCACTTACACACCAACTAACAGACTGATACAGACATTCACACAGATTAGTCACTCACCCATGCATTCAGTAAGACACGTTTAATCACTCACTTATACAGTCAGTCACGCACCTACTAAATCAGCCATTCAGTCACTCATACACCCACTCATTCTTCAATACATCTTGGCTTATATATATATATATATATATATATATATATAAAACATACTTAAATTTTTCAGAAACACACACTCACTGGATGATGTCATCAGTGATGTCATTTGAGATGTCATCAGTGATGTCATCGGTGATGTCACTGAGCATGTCATGAGTGATGTAATATGTGACATCATGAGCAGTGCATTGCGGGGACGTGAGTTATAGTTAGCTCAACTAACTATAATGGCCGAATTTCTCTGGTTTTGTACAAGTGAAATGTCCACCTAACTATAACGTCTCTGAAACCTGTGACAACTAACTGAATGTGCTTTACAGATGTATATATTAAGAGTGAATTCAGTGATACCTGATGTAGTGAGCAAGGCGGTCCGCCGCCGAAACGCGTCTAGGTCATCCTCTTGGAATAAAAACCTTTCTTTGATAAACTTCCCAAGGAGTCAGCGCCTGTTCTTTATGGATGCCAGGATTGGTGAAATATAGAAGATTTCCCGGAATCTTAACGCTGACCCTCCTCGATCTGGAGCTCTGCGCCGCCGGAATCTGTGTGGTATTGTCTTTGAAAAGGAAAACGCAGAGCCCCCCGCAGCCGACATCCCGGGACACGACCGTCCAAAAATCTGCACGTAGATGAGCGCCCTGCTTCTCGTGGTGGCTGGCGGGCAATCCGAGTTTCAGGTAAGCTCACTGGTGTGGATCGGTTGATGGTTTGTAGGTCCCCCCAGGTGGCTGATGGGAGAGGTAGTCCCGTAGATAACAATACGGGCTGTGGGTATCACGGAAAAAGAGTAAATTCCAGAGATGGCCGAGGATTGAGTGAAGGAGCGGGAAGAGGCGGCACTGGATATCTTTTGCGATGTAGACACCAATGCATCATCAGCCTCTAAAACAACTAGTCTGCGAGCAGAACCGGCAGGCAATGACTTGAAAAAATTAACTCAAGAACTGGAGAAACTGCGCAAAAACGAAGTATCAAAATGGTGGGAATGCAAATCGCTGACGCGATACCTGGACGTGGGGCGCATTCCAAGAGGTTTAAGGATTCTCGTGGCGTACGAGAATCCGGACCCTGAGATGCTGCAAGAGTGGGCAGATAACAGTGCACAATCATCAGGGCGCATGCTGCAAATACTAATAAAATATGCTACAAGTGACCGCGAAAAAATCCTTGCCAGAAGAGATGCTATTTGTAAAGAGCTGGAAAAAATGGACAACCAAGATGACATCAAGAAAATTCTGTCAGATATACAAACAAGAGTGGCAAAATATGAACAAACAATGAAAGACAGAAAAGCAATAAAATTCCAAAGGGACAGAAATTACTATTTAAATGGAAGAATATATACCTTCTCCAAGAAATTTGAGAATATCCGTCGCCAACAACTTTCCGCATCAGCAGAAAACCAAACAAGACCAACGGAGCCGAGTGAATCGGAACTGAGTTCAGAAGTGGAGTCAGACCCAGAAGGCACTGGAAGCAGCAATGTCAATCGCAAAGCTCCGACACCAGTTCAAGAGTTTTTAGTTTTTTACGGATGGAACGAATCATGAGTCTACGACCACGGCCATCACGCCCAGAACTAAAAAGCAAAGGAAGAGCTCAAACACAAGGCGAAGGAAGGACAGAAGATGGGGTAAGCGAGGCACACAGAACCACAAAAACAACCTACAGAAGAAACAGACGGAGGTAAATACAAACATAGACACTGACAACACAGTAATCAATCTATCTACAATGGCTCTGAACCAAGAGGAGCAACGTATTTTATCGTTAGGGTTGTCAATTTGTGCCAAAACTAACTTTGACTATACACAACCGAGGGTAGACCTCTATCAATTTATGCGCAAGCTCAAATTGCAAAAACATTTCTTCAATGTAACCAAGAATGCGAATGAACAGGAGACAGTATCTACAAGCACTGGGAATCTCTGTGTGGCAGACATGAGCCTCCTTAAAGATTTGGCAGAACTAGATTGCGAAGATCTACTAAGTCAAGTATCTCCGATGGAAGTGGCAATAAGAACAGATCTGGACATTTATGAAAGTGTGCGTACACCCTTCAGACCAAAATCAGTCTTTACCCCGATGATGCCAAAAGACGGATTAGACATCTTTGCAGATAATGTAGTCAAGGATTTGAAGGAACTGTCGAAACTGAGTAGCAAGGATTTCATTAAGACAAATCACAACCAAAGGGTACAATATAACAACCTTGTACAAAAAATCAAACTACGACAGGATATTGTGGTCCGATGGTCCGACAAGGGCGGCAATGTAGTGTTGTGGCCTCTAGACAATACAATTTGGAGGCGCACACACAACTGCAAGATAGAGAATGCTACAGCCGCATCAGTACCACCAGTATCATGGGAGTCAAAGAAAAGTTTCATAAGGCACTATACGAATGGAGAGTTGTTGGGCTTATCTCCAAATAAGAACTGGACTTCCTAAAAAATGACTATCTCAACTCTATCTTATACCTAAGATACATAAAGATGCCCAGTGCCCCCCAGCAAGACCAATCATATCCACGATCGGAGGTCTGTTTGAGAATACATCGAGATATATAGACTTCTTTCTCCAGCCCTACGTCCATGAACTCCCAGCTTACATCAGGGACACAGGAGATTTTTTAACAAAAATGTATGATCGTACATGGAATGACAATTGTGTATTTATGACATTGGATGTCCATACATTGTACACAAGCATAAGACACCGGGATGGCTTGAATGCATTAAGCTATTTTCTGGGGAAATGGCCAATTTGTTTACACCAACACACCATGATGCTGCTACAAATGGCAGAATGGTGTTTAGACGACAACATATTTACCTTTTGACAGACTCTTTTACAAACAAACACAAGGCACAGCCATGGGTACTTGCTTCGCCCCCAGCTATGCTAATTTGCATATGGGCTGGTGGGAGGAGCAAGTACTCATGAAAACACAAAGTACATCTATGACTGAATATGTCAGTCTGTATGTCAGGTACATAGACGACATATTTATTTTGTGGCAAGGCTCAGAAGAAAGCGCTAAAAATTTTGCTAAAGAAATTAATAACAACAGCTTTAATCTAGCATTCACCTGTACCACCAGTAAAGAATCCATCAAATTTCTAGATTTAGAAATATATGTAGAAAATAACAGAATACAATCTAGGACATACAGAAAACCAACCTCGGGTAACACAATCCTCCACGCCAGTAGCTTCCACCCTACATGCCTCAAGGAAAGCATACCATATGCGGAATGCCTTCGGATGAAGCGTAATTGCAGCACACAGGAGGGATTGAGACAATCCACTAAGGGCCTGTTTGAGAGATTACAAAATAGAGGATACAGCTCTAGAACACTGTCCAACACAGAACAGAAAAGTGCCAATGTTAAAAGGGAAGACCTGTTAATCACCAAAAAGAGTAATAACAACATAAAAACACACAAGGAGACAACTCCTAGATTGATTACAGGTTTCAATGCTTACCATACAAACCTCCGCAAAATGTTGCACAGGCATTGGCAACTAGTACGAAGCGATCCGATCATAGGTCCCACCTGCGCTAATCTTCCCCAGATTACATTTAGAAGAGCGAAATCACTGCGCCAGGAACTTGTCTGTAATGCACCAACAATAGATAAGGGAGCTGGCTGGCTCAAACCTCAGAGAGGGTTTCATAAATGCTTCAAATGTAAAGCGTGCAAACATGGTATCAACACCAAAACAGTTCCCCTGCCACTCAGACAGACGCCCTTTGAAATCCGAGGAAGCTACACATGCAAAACAGACTTCGCAGTGTACGTTCTCCAATGTACATGTGCCAAACAGTACGTGGGGAGCACCATACACCCCGTACACATGAGGATATTACAACATCATAGGGCCATCATTCATGATGACCCTACATATCCGGTAGCGAGGCACATAAACACATGCCATGGTGGTAAAGCTCAAGAACTCTTCTTCTTTGTGATTGACAGTGTCCCCAAGAGCATCAGAGGAAGGAACAGACAGCTATCACTCAGGAGATTAGAATCGAGGTATATAATCCTTCTTGATTCCAAAATCCCAAATGGGATGAATGCAGATGAGGCACTCAATGTACATCTTTGATATACTAGCCGCTTGTTCTGTTCCTGATCCCTTTCCGCAGCGTTATGTTCTCACTCCATAGTCATTTTTGTTAAAGTTTCTGTTGGCACATTTTTCACACTTCTTTTTATTTTTCACAGCTGTTGCACGGGTCGATAACTGCACTCAGATCACCAGTCTTTAGGAGAAAGAGACCTGGGAGTAACTGCCCACTGGGGCATGATACATCGTCTGGGTTTTCCTCCTCCCCACTACCATCAAAAAACTCACCCATCACTTAGAGATTTGTATATCGATATACTATGAATATACATTTAGGCATTTACTCCATACACATCTCTAAGGTTAACCGCATCCTATATTAGTTGATAGGATAAGGTGAGAGAGATTTCTCTATATGTTTATATATATATATATATATTTTATATTTTTTATTGAGGGGATGAAACAATGCTATTACAGATGTAACTCTTCACTTTCTCCTTTGAACTGAGGAAGCAAACATACCCGCAACCGACACTGGTATAATCACTATATCCCAGTACATAGGAATATGTGGTTAATTTAAATCACAAATTTTATAATTTTCTTTATTTACAAATAACTGTTGTGGCGCGAGCTTTATTGACTTAAACAACAGTAGTAGGCAATGTGTTTTTTTCTTTATTTTTGCACTGTCACTGTTAACATGCCAATTCTTCTATGTCCTTTACCTCAGACGGTTGCTGTGACAACTAACTGAATGTGCTTTACAGATGTATATATTAAGAGTGAATTCAGTGATACTTGATGTAGTGAGCAAGGCGGTCCGCCGCCGAAACGCGTCTAGGTCATCCTCTTGGAACAAAAACCTTTCTTTGATAAACTTCCCACTGAGTCAGCGCCTGTTCTTTATGGATGCCAGGATTGGTGAAATATATATATATATATATATATATATATATTATCTACTGGCGGTCGCCAGTAGATAGTTATAGTTAGGACCTATTTTCCATAGGAAATCCGCAACATTCTATTTGAAATAACTCTTGCGTCGGTTGACGAATCTTCGCGAAATTTTCAAACTTTATGGCCCGCTCCGGTCCGCTCCTACCCTGAAAGTTTCGGGGTGATTCGTCAAGCGGGGGCTGAGAAAAAAGGGGGGGTCCCAAAACGTGTTTTCCCCATTTATTTTCCCATAGGAAACTTTAGCCACGGCTACAGCCCGAACTGCTGAACGGAATTACACAAAATTTGGCAAAGAGGTAGTTCTTGGTTCAGAAAGAACCCTTTTTGTTAAATGGTGTAAATCCGTTCAGTAGTTGCGGAGAAATTTAAAAAAATAAGAGTCAAAAAATCAATTTCCCATAGGAAACTTTATGCAAGGCTACAGCTCGAACTGCTGAACGGAATTACACCAAATTTGGCAAAGTGGTAGTTCTTGGTTCAGAAAGAACCCTTTTGTTAAATGGTGTAAATCCGTTCAGTAGTTGCTGAGAAAATCAAAAGTAAAAACACATATATATCTGGGCTGAGCCTAACCACACATGTCATCGTGAGATCTGATTGGCTGTCAGCACTTCATCCTGGAATTGCTGGCAGCCATCTTGGGACCAATATAAATGATAGTACCCCATTGAAATGCATTGTAGTGAATCGAAGATTTTGAGGGTTACCAAAAGGAGAACTATAAAGGGTGATAACAGACTTTAGTTACATTAGAATTCATTTGTTGATGGTACCATACTAATTTCAGGAATTGTGGTGTGTTCTAAGGTGATTTTACCCTGTGAAAAACCTTCTGCTGGGATATCATGAATCATGTTTGAGAGAAAACTATTTTCACATGCTTGTCCCATACAGTTTTGGAAGGTGCTCCAGAAGCTAAAATGAGAGCATATTTTCTGTAAATTCACATTATCTTTCTCAGTCATGTGAGAATGAAGTCTGACATTCTCAGTAAAACATGTACATCCAACAATGGCAGAGACTGTCAGTTGATTCCTTTGTGTTCTACTGCAGCTTCCCAGAGTGTTCTAAAGAACAACTAGAGTGCTAACAGCCTTACTTATGACAAAAGAATGGCACACCTGAAGCCATCTTGATTGGAATAAACTGGTAACACTTAAAACATTTAATTTAAAAAGGAACAAAATGATGGGGTTCATTTTGTCATAGAAATTATGGTTAGTGCTGTAGAAAGAAAAATTAGGACATGTTTCAAGTGTGATCTCAAATATCTTCCTGTTATATTTCAACAGGAGCAGCCTGTCAGTTGATGCCTTTGTGTTCTACTGCAGCTTCCCAGAGTGTTCTAAAGAACAACTAGAGCGCTAACAGTCTTACTTATGACAAAAGTATGGCACACCTGAAGCCATCTTGATTGGAATAAACTGGTAACACTTAAAACATTTAATTTAAAAAGGAACAAAATGAGGGGGTTCATTTTGCCATAGAAATTATGGTTAGTGCTGTAGAAAGAAAAATTAGGACATGTTTTAAGTGAGATCTCAAATATCTTCCTGTTATATTTCAACAGGAGCAGCCTGTCAGTTGATGCCTTTGTGTTCTACTGCAGCTTCCCAGAGTGTTCTAAAGAACAACTAGAGTGCTAACAGCCTTACTTATGACAAAAGTATGGCACACCTGAAGCCATCTTGATTGGAATAAACTGGTAACACTTAAAACATTTAATTTAAAAAGGAACAAAATGAGGGGGTTCATTTTGCCATAGAAATTATGGTTAGTGCTGTAGAAAGAAAAATTAGGACATGTTTTAAGTGAGATCTCAAATATCTTCCTGTTATATTTCAACAGGAGCTGCCTGTCAGTTGATGCCTTTGTGTTCTACTGCAGCTTCCCAGAGTGTTCTAAAGAACAACTAGAGTGCTAACAGCCTTACTTATGACAAAAGTATGGCACACCTGAAGCCATCTTGATTGGAATAAACTGGTAACACTTAAAACATTTAATTTAAAAAGGAACAAAATGAGGGGGTTCATTTTGCCATAGAAATTATGGTTAGTGCTGCAAAAAGAAAATTTAGGGCATGTTTTAAGTGAGATCTCAAATCCTCTTCTATTTCATTAGAAAATTCTGACATGCAGACTGAAACAATCACTTTCAATACCAGCAGTAGACTTCCAGTTAACTCCTTGGTGAGCAGTAGCTTTACTACAGTGATCTAATGAACAACTAGAGTGCTAACATTCTGAATTTATGGCAAATGTGTGACACATCTTAATGCCTTCTTGATGGAATCAAAGTAAAAACTGAAAGCATTTCCTACTGAGGAGACTGTAGTAAATGAGGAAATTAGGAAACTTCATAACAAATAAGTCTCCCAAGATGGCCACCAGAGAAAAAAAGAGCCCAAATGTAGCACAAATATCACCCAGAGGTAGCCCACGTATAGCCCAATGACAGAAGTGTGCAAAACACTTTTTATTTTTTGGTTTTTTGCAGTTTTATATAGTGCAGACTGGTCAGGTATTGGAGTGCTTTACATGAGCATTGGTTACATCACACAAGGACAAATTCATGTTGGTTGACCCCTACACTACCCAAACACCACTGCACTACCCTAAACCCTAAAACACTACCCCCAGCACGACCCCCTTCACTACCCAAACACAACTGCACTACCCTAAACTCAAAAACACTACCCCCAGCACGACCCCCTACACTACCCAAATACCACTGCACTACCCTAAACCCTAAACCTACCCCCTACACTACACATATACCACTGCACTACCCTAAACCCTAAAACACTAGAACCCAGCACGACCCCCTACAGTACACAAACACCACTGCACTACCCTAAACCCTAAACCACTACCCCCTACACTACACAAACACCATTGCACTACCCTAAACCCTAAAACACTACCCCCAGTATGACCCCCTACACTACACAAACACCACTGCACTACCCTAAAACACCTCCCCAGCATGACCCCCTACACTACCCAAACACCACTGCACTACCCTAAACCCTAAAACACTACCCCCAGCACGACCCCCTTCACTACCCAAACACAACTGCACTACCCTAAACTCAAACACTACCCCCAGCACGACCCCCTACACTACCCAAACACCACTGCACTACCCTAAACCCTAAATCTACCCCCTACACTACACATATACCACTGCACTACCCTAAACCCTAAAACACTAGAACCCAGCACGACCCCCTACAGTACACAAACACCACTGCACTACCCTAAACCCTAAACCACTACCCCTACACTACACAAACACCATTGCACTACCCTAAAACACTACCCCCAGCATGACCCCCTACACTACACAAACACCACTGCACTACCCTAAACCCTAAAACACTACCCCAGCACGACCCCTACACTACCCAAACACCACTGCACTACCCTAAACCCTAAAACACTACCCCCAGCACGACTCCCTACACTACACAAACACCACTGGACTACACTAAACCCTAAAACACTACCCCCAGCACGACTCCCTACACTACCTAAACACCACTGCACTACACTAAACCCTAAATCTACCCCCAGCATGACCTCCCACACTACACAAACACCACTGCACTACCCTAAACCCTAAAACACTACTCCCAGCACGACCCCCTACACTACCCAAACACCACTGCACTACCCTAAACCCTAAAACACTAACCCCAGCATGACCCCCTACACTACCCAAACACCACTGCACTACCCTATACCCTAAAACACGACCCCGTACACTACACAAACACAACTGCACTACCCTAAACCCTAAAACACTACCCACAGCATGACCCCTACACTACACAAACACCACTGCACTACCCTAAACCCTAAAACACTACCCCTACACTACACAAACACCACTGCCCTACCCTAAACCCTAAAACACAACCCCCAGCATGACCCCCTACACTACACAAACACCACTGCACTACCCTAAACCCCCTACACTATACAAACACCACTGCAGTACTCTAAACCCTAAAACACTACCCCCAGCACGACCCCTCACAACACAAACAAAACTGCACTACCCTAAACCCTAAATCGACCCCCAGCACGACCCCCTACTCTACCCAAACACCACTGCCATACCCTAAACCCTAAAACACTACCCCCAGCATGAACCCCTACACTACCCAAACACCACTGCACTACCCTAAACCTTAAAACACTACCCCCAGCACTACCCCCACACTACACAAACACCACTGTACTACCCTAAAACACTACCCCAGCACTACCCCCTACACTACCCAAACACCACTGCACTAACATAAACCCTAAAACACTACCCCCAGCACAACCCCCTACACTACACAAACACCACTGCACTACCCTAAACCCTAAAACACTACCCCCAGCACGACTCCCTACACTACCCAAACACCACTGCACTACCCTAAACCCTAAATCTACCCCCAGCACGACCCCTACACTACCCAAACACCACTGCACTACCCTAAACCATAAAACACTACCCCCAGCATGACCCCCTACACTACACAAACACCACTGCACTACCCTAAACCCTAAAACACTAACCTAGCACGACCCCCTACACTACCCATACACCACTGCACTACCCTAAAGCCTAAAACACTACCCCCAGCACGACCCCCTACACTACCCAAACACCACTGCACTACCCTAAACCATAAAACACTACCATCAGCATGACCCCTACACTACTCAAACACCACTGCACTACCCTAAACCCTAAAACACTAACCTAGCACGACCCCTACACTACCCATACACCACTGCACTACCCTAAAGCCTAAAACACTACCCCCAGCACGACCCCCTACACTACTGCACTACACTAAACCCTAAAACACTACCCCCAGCACGACCCCTACACTACCCAAACACCACTGCACTACCCTAAACCCTAAAACACTACCCCCAGCACGACCCCCTACACCACCCAAACACCACTGCACTACCCTAAACCCTAGAAAAGAAACCCCCACCCCATGCCAAATCCCCCTTACCTCTCACTCCTCGTGGTTCCTCTCTCCTCGTGGTTCCTGCTTCACGTCGTCTCTGAGGGGTGGTGCAGGTCGTTGTGAGGAAACGGAACAGCCTCTGTTTCCTTACAACGACATGGATCGTCTACATGTTTTTTAGAACGCATGGTCATTTACCATACATACCTTTACAACAAAATTCGTTGTAAAGGCATGCGTGGTAAATGACCATGCGTTCTAAAAAAATGTGTAGTAATGACTTTGTGATGTACAACGCATGCGTGGTAATGCATGCGTTGTAAAGGTATCGCAAAGTAAAAAAGTCGTTGTAACGGCTGTTTACCGATCGAAGCTGGCCCCTGTTCTTCAGTGAGACGTTTATTTGATTAATTACGAGGAAGGAATGTGTTTTTTTACCGAAAAGTGCATTCCCGGCTGTTGTATTGTGAAAGTGTCCACGTGGCCTGGTTTCACTTCCGGTGAGAGAGTGGAAGAGTCTGTTTGGATCTAAAGGAGTTCTGTTGTTGGACGGGGCCGGCGCGACATGTCATCAGAAAACATAGCTAATGGAAAGCGTCCTCCCTGAAGTGTGGAGCAGTGCCATGAGAGGTCAACGAGTGTGCGTCCCACCGCAGTATGACCGTACCGCGTGACCCATGTGCCACCTCCAGGGTACGGGAGGCAGAAGCGGCATCGCAGGTCCTCTTGAAGACCGTTGTAGCACTAATTCTACATTTTGGTACTAGGGCATTTTAACTTCGTTGTTCCTGCCAGATACAAAGAGAAGATCCTGTGTTATTCAGTGCCCTCGTTACCTTTTTTGTGGGTTGTGGTGCTTGTCACTTCGCTGCCCCGCCGGTGCACACGACTGGGCACCCCACCTCGTGTGCCATCTGCAGGGCCTCTGCCCTCGGATCACTGGTTTCGGTTTCTGGAGTGGCAACATAAACAGTTGCTCCCAAAGGACTAGCCTGAACACTTAGGTGAATATCCCCTGCACCAGCATTCCACGGAAATTCTTTCCTAGCTCTCCCACGTCAACGAGGACGTCATAATAGCACGGCTCCGCTCGCGACACCGTATGACGTCATCGGAGCCATAAGAGAACCTCGTCGGCGTGCTGACGTCAGTTCCACCCATTTTTTCCGTGCCACCGAGGCAAACAGGGGACCGAGACATTTTCACATGTATACATAGTATAATAAATATATATATATTCACTGAAAAAACCATAGGTTTCAGGCACGTTATAGTTAGAAATTAGCATTTAAAAAACCTTAGAAATTCACTGAAAAAACCATAGGTTTCAGGCACGTTATAGTTAGAAATTAGCATTTAAAAAACCTTAGAAATTCACTGAAAAAACCATAGGTTTCAGGGGCGTTATAGTTAGTTGGACATTTCACTCGTACAAAACCATAGAAATTCCCCCGTTATAGTTAGTTCAGCTAACTATAACTCGCGCGCCCGCAATGCACTGCTGATGACGTCACATATTACATCACTCATGACATGGTCAGTGACATCACTCATGACATCACTGATGACATCTCAAATGACATCACTGATGACATCATCCAGTGAATGTGTGTTTTTCTGAAAATTAAATATGTTTTATATATGTATATCTCAAGGTTGATGGAAGAATAAATGGGTATATAAGTGTCTAAATGGATGATTTTGTTTTGTAAAATTGATTGTATAACTGACTAAGTGTATCTTAGTGAATACATGGGTTAGTGAGTAATGTTTAAATATGAAAATATCTGTATCAGTCTCTCACTTTGTGTATAAGTGGCTGCATGGGTTGGTGAGTAGCTACATGAGTGTCTATATGGGTTATTAGTTGGTTTTTTGAGTATCAGTATGAGTGTCTGAGTGTCTGTATGGTTCGGTGGGGGGTATTACTTGGTGCATAGATGCATGAATGAGTGACTCACTGTATGTGTTGAAGACAGCATGTGTGCAGGACTGTATAGGTGGATGAGTATGTGTATGTGTGTGTTAGTGAGTGAATGACTGTCTCAATAGTGTCTTTATGAGTAACTACATATGTTTTAAACTAGTATATGTGAGTATTGGTGTATATAAGTGAGTATATGTGAGAGTGAGAGATTGGAAGAGTTCCTGTACAAATAAGTAGGTGTTTCTATAAGTGATTGTTTAAGAGAGTAAGTATGTGTAAGTTTCTGTAGAAGTAAGTGTGGTAGTGTGTGTATAACTGTATATGCAAGTAAATGGATGTTTGATACTTTGTGTGCATGTGTGACTATGTGTGTGAGTAACTATGGATGAGTGGCGGTGTGTAACAGGATGTATAGGTGTATGAGTACATATGATGAGTGAGTACATGTATGAGTGACTGTATAGGGACTGTTGGTGAATGAGTGGATGTGTGTGTAGATCTTGGAATTACTGAATAGGTGTGTTGTAACTGGTATTGGTATGTCCATTGTTTTGAAAATGTTAGTTTGTATTTTTGAGTGTGTGTATCAAAGGTTATATTAGGGTGAGAGGAGGTCTGCCACTCTATCACAAGGATGATGTCATCAGTGATGTCATTTGAGATGTCATCAGTGATGTCATGAGTGATGTCACTGACCATGTCATGAGTGATGTAATATGTGACGTCATCAGCAGTGCATTGCGGGTAGCGCGAGTTATAGTTAGCTGAACTAACTATAACAAGGGAATTTCTATGGTTTTGTACGAGTGAAATGTCCAACTAACTATAACGCCCCTGAAACCTATGGTTTTTTCAGTGAATTTCTAAGGTTTTTTAAATGCTAATTTCTAACTATAACATGCCTGAAACCTATGGTTTTTTCAGTGAATATATATATTACCTACTGGCGGTTGCCAGTAGGTAGTTATAGTTAGGACCTAGTTTCCATAGGAAAAGCGTTTTTTGATTTGCCAGTATCCTTGGCGCCGTTTAACGAATCTTTGCGAAATTTTCAAAACTAATGGGGCGCTCCGGTCAGCTCCTGTCTTAAAGGTTTTGGTGTGATTAGTCATGCGGGGGCGAGAAAAAAGGGGGATCCCAAAACACGTTTTCTCCATGTTAATTTCCATAGGAAACTTTCGTCGCAGCTACAGCCCGAACTGCTGAACGGAATTACACCAAATTTGGCAGAGAGGAAGCTCTTGGTCCAGAGTGCACTCTTTGCTTTAAATGGTGTAAATACGTTAAGCAGTTCCTGAGAAATTCAAAAATAAAAAATATTGATATCTGGTGGCCGCGGTGGATCCGCGAACCCTCCCGAGCACGAGCTTGATTCTGATTGGCTGCCAATACTTCAAACCAGGAAGTGCTGGCAGCCATCTTGTGACTCGGTAGAACCGAGTCACAAAGAAGAAGGTGAAAAAAAGAAAAGGGGGCAGAGTAGAAACACCATGACCCCCTAGGCCTGGTCAGGGGGGCCCACAGGGACCCCCAGGGCCAAGCAAAAAAGCATTTTCACTCGTACAAAACCAGAGAAATTCGGGCGTTATAGTTAGTTGAGCTAACTATAACTCGCGCCCACGCAATGCACTGCTGATGACGTCACATACTACATCACTCATGACATGGTCAGTGACATCATGATGACATCTCAAATGACATCACTGACCGAATTTCTCTGGTTTTGTAAGAGTGAAGTGTCCAACTAACTATAACGTCCCTGAAACCTGTGGTTTTTTCAGTGAATATATATATAAATACATAAATGCAAATACATACATAGGTATCTGACAATACATACAGTACAGAATAAAACAGTGTTATCAACTATCCATAATAGTCATGGTCAAACATATAGGAAGTGGGGAGGATAGAGGCTCACCTTATTGAAAAAGATTACGTAGAACCGCTTGTCCCACAGCTGTATCAGCATTACTTGCAGCTTCCAGACAGTAATGCTTGGTGAAAGTGTGCCTGCCGGACCAGGTTGCAGCTCTGCAAATCTGCCTAATAGGCATACCGGCAAAGAGAGCCATTGAAGAAGAGACCGCTCTCATAGAGTGAGCTTTCACTGTTGAAGGTAGAGGTTTGCCAGCTTGCTGATGGCAAAATTGGATCGCTGAAGATATCCAATGTGCTATAGTCTGCTTAGTGACCGGATATCCCTTTCTGATTTTACCATAAGCCACAAAAAGCTGATCAGCCTTACGGATTTTGGCTGTTTTCTGCAAGTAAAATTTTATACATCTCTTTAGATCCAGGGAATGTAAAGATCTTTCCGCTGGTGTCTGTGGATCTGGGAAGAAAGTCTTCAATATGACTGGTTCGTTTAAGTGAAAGTCCGACAGGACCTTAGGTATAAAGGTAGGATTTGTTCGAAGTATAACCGAGTCTTTATAGTAAAGTGGAGGAAAGGATGACGAGTAGTGAAAGCATGTATGTCGCTTACTCGTCTGGCTGATGTAAGAGGCAGCAGAAGAGACGTTTTCCATGTAATGTATTTGAGGACAGCTCTATGAATAAGCTCAAAAGGGCTCTTCATCAGTTGCGTCAGTACAATGTTGAGATGCCAAGGCGAAGGTGGACGCCTAATTGGAGGGAACTTTCTAAACAATTCTTTAATAAATTGTTTATTATTCTTGATGACCAAAGCAACTGTGATCCATTATGCCGCAGAAATCTGGAAATCGCAGCAAAGAAAACCTTAATGGCAGAATGAGAGAGACCATATTTAGTCAACTGCAGGAAAAATGGCAGTAATTGTTCTGGTGAAGATTGGATAGGGTGCACCTCTGAGCTTGCGCACCAATGGTAAAATCTCTTCCACTTGAGTTTGTGAGTCTTGATAGTGGAAGGCGCTCTAGCATTAGCCAGGACTTCCCGACAGTCAGCAGGGATTATTAGGTCGGCGAACTCATAGTGTTCAGGAGCCAAGCTGCTAATCGCAGAGTTGTTGGGTCCGGATGGCAGACCGGGCCGTAATTCGTTGTCAGCAAGTTCTGTAATGGGTGTTAACAACCTGGGTTTGCACTCTGATAGGAGCAGAAGCTCTGTGAACCAGAACTGGCGAGGCCACCTGGGAGCTATGAGTAGTATTTGGCAGGGTCCTTTCCTCAAGCACTCTTCTCGAAGCACCCTTGGGATTAAAGGAATCGGAAGGAAAGCTTAAGCATAAATCTTTGACCAATTTATTGAAAACGCATTCCCGCACGATCCCTGTTGGGGTAGCCAGCTGGCGAGGAATTGGCATCTGCGGTTCAGACTGGTCGCAAATAGATCTAACCTTGGTTTACCCCACAACAGAAAAATGTGATCCAGTGTTGGTTGGTGGAGTTCCCATTCGTGGATGGCTGTAATTGACCTGCTCAAGGAATCTGCAAGGATGTTGGCCACTCCTGGAACATGCTCTGCTGTTAACGTTATTTGGTGTTGAATTGCCCAATCCCATATTTGCTGAGCCTGTAGGGATAGCATAGTTGATCTTGTCCCCCTCTGTTTGTTTAAATAGTGCATGCTTGTTGTGTTGTCTGTCCAAATTAATACTGATGCTCCTGATATTTTTGAGAGGAAAGATTTCAGGGCCAGGAATATTGCCTTTAACTCCAATAGATTTATGTGGAAGGTTCATTGGTGGCTGTCCCATTTTCCTTTGACTGTCAGTCCTTCTAGATGTGCTCCCCACCCCTCAAGGGATGCATCGGTCGTGATTATGTGACTTGGCGAATCTACTAGGAACTATAGGCCTGCGGCTAAGTTCGGGATGTGAGACCACCATTGGAGCGCTTCCTTCATTTGAGGTGTTATCTTGATAACATCATCGAAGGACCCTGAGATTTGAGCCACTGACTGTCCAGCTCCTCTTGCAAGGGCCTCATCCACAAGCGGCAGTTGGGAATGAGGGGAATGCAGGAGGACAACATCCCCAGAAGCGATTTGTACTTGCAAACTGAAGTGGACTTTTTTATGAGGAGTAGAGTCACCAACTTGCAGATCTTTTCTTGCCTTTCCTGCGAGGCAAAAGCCTTCGCCTGATGAGTATCCAAGGTTGCTCCTAAGAATGTTCTTACCTTTGAGGGAATTAACTGAGACTTTGGGAGATTGATGGAAAGACCCAAGGATTGGAAGAGAGAGAGACATTTTTGAGTATGACTGTTCGCCACTGCGAAGGATTTCGCCTTTATGAGGCAATCGTCCAGATAAGGGGAAATTTGAATTCCTGCTTGTCGTAGGTAAGCAGCCACTGGTGCTAGGACCTTGGTGAACACTCGGGGCGCTGAACGAAGGCCAAATGGTAGGACTCGGAACTGAAAATCCATGCCAGCCACTCTGAAGCGTAATAATTTCCTGTGCCTGGGGAGGATAATATGAAAATAGGCATCCTGAAGGTCTAAGGTAGTCATGAAATCTTCCTGATTTACCAATTAAAGCACCTCCTGAAGTGATAACATCCGGAAGGATTGCTTTTTCAGAAATTTGTTGAGACAACGAAGGTCCAAGATGGGACGCCATTCTCCCGACTTCTTTGAACAGAATCCTGTTCCTCGCTGTACACCAGGTACCACTTTGATCGCTCCCTTTTTTAACATTATCTTTATCTGAGACAAAAGTTCTTTTAGATGAGAAGGAGGGGGACCTCTGGGCGGGGCAGTTCGGAGGAATCTTCTGAAATTCCAAAGTGTGACCATTGGAAACTATATCTAAAACCCATCTGTCCGTTGTTATTGTAGACCATTCGGGTGGAAAAAGGAAATTCTTCCACCAACTTTGGCAGGATTGGTGGGAACTGTGGCCGGAACAGGGCGTTTGTCACTGCTTCTTGGTGTTTTCCCTGCCTCTGAAGGCAGTCTTTCCTCTGTAATGCTTGTAGGAAGCGGCAGGAGGTTGTTTAAACGACTGCTGATGCTGCCATGATGAGTATCGTGATTGGCCCTGATATGACTAGTACTGCTGGTACTGGCTGTAACCTCCCCGAAAGGAGGACGAACCACGTCCTCTTGCTCCATGAAAAGGCTGCTTCCTGAACTGCAGAGTGCCAAGAACCTTTGCAGTATCTGTGTCCTTCTTGACGGTTTGAAGGGCTTCGTCGATGTGGTGACCAAATAGGGATTCGCCATCGTAAGGCATGTCAATTACCTTTGTCTGAACTTCTTGCCTGAAAGAAGTGGCCTTTAACCAGCCCTGACGCCTCAGGACCGCTGCCCCAGCTAGTTGATAGAATCCTGTGGAGGAAACATCTACTGTGCAATCGATGATCTCAGCCGAGATCCTTTCTCTTTCCTGCAGAATTTTCAACGCCTCATCTTTCGATTCCTCAGACAAAATTTCTATAAAAGGCGAAATGTCCAACCACATTTGGTGGTCGTATCTGCCCAGAATGGCAAGAGAGTTGGCCATTCTAACAGTGGTTGCTGCCATGGTGGAAAACGTTTTACCGATGGAGTGGAGACACCTTCCATCTCTATCCGGGGGGGGGGGGCAGGCAGTGGAGAAGCAGGATTTCTGGCACTACGTTGAGCCACTTGTGAAATCACAGAATCCGGCTTAGGTTGTCCGTTAAGACAGGCAGGCGAATTTTCAGGCGCCTTATACTTTTTCTACAACTTAGGCAAGACTTCGGAATTGAGGCTGGTGTTTTCATGACTTTTAAGCCTTCTTGCCATATGAAGTCTACTATGGGAATAGAGCGAACCTGTCTCTTTGTCTGTTCCTTGAAATCGTACAGGAAATAATCAGCTTGTTTGGTTACCATGGGAAGTGGAAACCTCTTTGCCACTCTCACCATAAGAGTATGGGAACACCCTATGTCCTCAAGTGGTGAATCTATTGCAGGTGGAGTGGAAGGCGATGGTGTCTGAATCCGATAGTCATCCCATTCGTTGGGTAGGGATACCTCATCCAAATCTCCCTCTTCTCTCTCTTCGTCAGTGGTATGAATCTCCTGGTCCTGTTGTTGCGTTCCTACAGGTAAGGGAGAAACAGGAGGGGGAGATCTAATTAGCACGGAAGGCTGTGTAATAGGAGTCTGAGGAACTGAAGTTGCCGGCTCAGAAGGAGGGAATCTGCGGTAGTAATCCTCTACCATATGTTGCAAGTTTGAAACTAGTCCTCATCTTCATCATCCAAGACACTTTATGAGAAGATCCGACGGACTGCTAGTCACCCCAAACATACCATCGTCTTCTGATTCCTCTATATCTGCTCTGTAATCAAACATTTCCTCTGGAGGACAGGGAGATACCTTACTTGGAGGTGTGAATAGGCAATATCACTTCTTGTGAAGGTCTTCTCTAATGTAGAAGTCCTGTATTTTATTTAGATGCTGTCAAATTCGTCGACGGAACTAGCATCGAAGACGATTTCGAGCAAACCACGGACGAGGATGTTGTTGATGAAGTTTTTGTCGACAGTTCTTCCGTCAACAGTCTTGTAATTGACGAGGATCGTTGACGAAGTTCTGTATCCGAAGTCTTCGGCTCCGTCGACGATGCTTCCATCGACGAGGCTACCGTCGACGAGGCTACCGTTGATGAGGACAACGCTGACGAGAAAGACTTGTTCTTTAGAGCCGCCGACAGCCGCAGTGACGACGAAGTATCCGTCGACGAGGGTCCTGACAGAAGTCCCTGTTTTTTCGTCGACGAAGAAGTCAAAGTTGTCGTCAATGAAGAAAGTCTCACCCCTCACAGAATTTATAGTCGATGGAGAAGATGCCGACGACATGATCAGCTTGGACTGAGGTGAAGAGAAAGTCGACGTCGTCGTCGTAGTTCTGGCGATGAAAGTTCTCGTCGACGAGGGTGTCGTTGACGGCTTCGTCGACGGAGTATCTTTTTTATGTGGTAAAACTGTCTCTGGAAGAGACCTGGACGTCTGCTTCATTTTTTAAGAAGATTTAGAAGGCGTAGAGGGCACAGATTGACCCTTAAGAGAGGCTGGTTCCTTTTTAGAAGAGGAAGGCTGAACTTCAGGTTTTGAGGTGTGGTGATGCTTTTTCAACACCTTAGCAGCCTTAGGAGATAAAAGCTCCGCCTCAATTGCCCTCTTCATAGAAGCTGTAGTTTTGAGTGAGGAATCACTCTCCTCGTTAGATAGAGGATTGTCCTTAGTTTTAAGCTTCTGTAGCCACAGAAGAAGACGTTCTTCTCTATCCCTCAAGGTCTTTTGAGAGAAAGTCCTGCAGATTTTACAGTCTCTCATCTGGTGATCAGGGTGAAGGCAGTAGATACACTTCTTGTGGGGATCATCTGAATGAAGTCTGAGTTTCCCACAAGAGTCTCAATGCCTGAAGATAGATCTTTTAGAAGAAGACATGTTGAACTGAAGATCTGAAGAAATTCAGAAGGCTAAGAGAAAGTACTGAGCAGAGCTCAGGGAGACTCCCTTCACACGACGTGCAGTAGAAAATCTTAGAGCCTGGAGCTTATGTGGAGAGGGTTCTAGAGGGTGCTGTCGCCTGATTGGCTGGAGTTTGGACCATTCTTAATGACTAGGACGAGGACGAGATATTAAAGTGAATGTCTTTCTCTATTAACTTTAATGTTTAAGTAATTACTTACTGCTTTTTATGTACCGTGGGACTCGCACTTTGACTACGGGGAATGATTCAAGCATGTGAATCTATGAAAGATACCCCAATACTGGAGAATGACTCCTTCACTCCAAGGGAGATTCCTTTGGGTGTCTTTGATGTCCAAAGGTCCTGTGAGGAACCTGTATGGAGCACGGACACTGATTGTAGGACTTGGCCTTTTTTGGCTAAAGTTCCCTAAACTTTTTGCTTTCTCCCTAGACCGTTTTCCTGACATAGAGTTGCCAATTTAGATGCTTTGGGTACTTTGCCACTGCTGATCAGTGTCAAAGTACAAGTGTTCCCTGTGTAAAGTGTAATGGTAATTGGTCGGCCATGATTGGTATGTTTGCCTTACTAGTAAAGTCCCTAGTGATGTGCACTGTGTGTGCCAGGGCTAGTAATGCAAAGGTGCGCGGAGAAGGGAACTCAGGCCTGCAGTGTAGGGCCTGCGCGCAGTTTGCTAAGTTAGCATGTTGTCCTGACAAGTGCAACCACTTGTCAGGCCTTACTTTCCCTTTTGCATACACAGTGGGCACCCCTGTGGTAGGTCCCGGGTAGCCCCTGGGCAGGGTGCAGTGTAAGTAAAAGGCCGGACATATTCTGAGGTGTGTGTTATGTCCTGACAGTGAAAAACACTCCATTTCGTTTTTCACTGGTGAAAGGCCATCCTGCCCATAGGACAGAATGGGGGAGGCTGGGTATTGTGTTTGTTAGCCTAGTTTCCCATAAGTTTAAAATGGAGAGGTGAAGTTTAGTATGTATGAACTCACAGTGTCATAACACATCTTTCTATGAAAGTGATTTTGTCACTGTGTGTTCAGAAACCACTCTTTTAGAAAGTGGCTGAGTTTTGTGCTTTAAGCATTTCTGTGTGTCTCTGATAAATGTGGATTGACTGTCTGGATCTAAGAGGGGAGAGGAGCTGGGGGAGGTCTTGACCCAGGGACGGGTTGAGATGGCACCAGGCTGACCTGCATCTGGAGAGTAGGCGGAGGAGAAGCCCCGGGAGGTGAAGAGACCTGGGTTGCGGCTATAAAACAATTGACCCATCTCCGGCTGAGTGATTAAGGATCCAGACCCCCAGTATCAAAGGGAGAAAGGTGACACTGGGAGGGAGACACCCAGAACTGATTTTGGCAGGGGTCTGGGACCCCTGAGCACAAAGACATTTAGGGGTATAACTATGAGAGCTGAGACCCCTGAATGTTGGAATAGAAATGGATTGAGACTGAAAAGGCTTGGACCCATTTTGTGGTCAAGAGGAACCTCTGCTAAGGAAGGAACAACTGAAGAGACTGCTGGGAAGGACCGACCCTTGCTTCGTGATCTGGGGCTGGTCTGCAGTTTGCTGTTTTAACCAAGGAAGAGACTGTTGGGACTGTGCTTTGTGCGCTGGGTCCCCCTGCTTGAAGAAGACTGTGCTTTGTGATGTGTCTTGTTACCCCAAGGGCCCGAGGTGAGCTGGCTCCCTGTTTGGAAACACAGGAACATAAAAGTTTCCGGAGAAGTTTCAAGCAATGCAGTGGGTGCGTGTTGTGGCAGCTTGAGACCCTCGGAAGGTGTGCCCTGTGACCTTGGACACACGGAGGAGAAGTGAGACTCGGATGCGCTGGGTGCGTGTCGTGGTGCACAGGAGGCATTGATGAAGAGGCCTGGGGAGCCCAGTTACCTGCCTTCTTCGTTGCCGTTACCTGCCACTTTTGCTGCCATTTGCTTTTGCCAGGCACCATCTGTCCAGCAACAGCGGGGGAGAGGGACTACATTCCCCACGCTGCAACGCGGCGCGTACGCCGCAAAAACGTCATCAGTAGCGCCCGGAGGCACTTAAACAACGGCCAGGCTTCCGCAGCGCGGGAGCCCAGTTACCTGCCTTCTTCATTGCCGTTACCTGCCACTTTTGCTGCCATTTGCTCTTGCCAGTCACCGTCTGTCCAGCAACAGCGGGGGAGAGGGACTACATTCCCCATGCTGCGACACGGCGCGTACGCCGTAAAAACGTATTCAGTGCCGCCCGGAGGCGCTTAAATAACGACCAGGCTTCCGCAGCGCGGGACACGCACGGGCTGCGCCCGGGCCAAGGGCAGGCCCATCCGTGCCCGTTAGAGGCCGAAGGAGGCCGGGCTGGGCCATGCCATTTCCGCTTCCATACTTGACTGCTACGTTTACAGCGCTGACCTTAAAAGGTACTGTTTGATAATTGCCCTGTTACTGATTCTGTTGTAAGGAAGGGAGTAGGAAAACAAATATGACAAAACCAAAAGCTGGGCAAGGGGTAGTTGGCACACTGGACGCTTTTTTATTAAGGGCTGAATCTGCGCTCATTCACAAAATAGAATTAACAGAACGCAGGTTGTCTTTGGATCGTCAAATGCCTCTTAGATGTCCCACTCTTAGTATTTCAAGCTCACAGTCGAGCTTGGTTGATTGTCCACCACGAACTAGTGGGTCACAGTCCCCGGGTCTAGAGCCCATGAACGTTCACGAGCAAATTGCTAAACAGGCTACACCAGCTAGGCCAAATGTTGTCACGAGAGGCCAGAAAACAAAGATCAAAGGTGGAGGTAGCCCAGCACCGCCGCTAAATAAAAAGAAAGGGCAGGCGGCTATTAAGCTACATAAACAAAGTCACCTCTCATCTAAATTATCAGGCGGCAGGTGTAAACAGGTTAACAATGAGCCCATATTAGAGGCAAACCAAAATATAGCCCCAGTTGAGGGGGTACCAATGCTGAGTTTGTCCTCCAAGGAGAGGGAAGCTTTCTGGGGCAAATTGGATTCTGTGATTTCAGCCCATTTAAACCCTATTTTTCAAAAACTAACTGATATAGAGAATAGGTTATCCCGTCTAGAAAAGCAATGTAGTGCCTCTTCATTGCCAATAGGGCATAGGCATAGGCCGACCAGGATCATGGGTGAAGTATCAAGAGGGGACGTGCACCACTCTGAATCCTCTCTACAAACCACGACACAAGATGGGCCTCACCCAGCGAGGGCTGCATGTAATCTTCCTCATGATACCGAGTCTTTACCTCAGACAGAAGGATTACCCCAAAGAGATTGTCAGCTCATAGATCCCTCAAATACCGAGCAAGCCGATAGGGCCTGCAATAATCCTGATGAAAGGTTACAAAGCCTTGGTATCCCTGCAGGCCGGCTTTTAGGTCAGCTGCCCACTAGCGGCACACTTACTAATTTGCATTTGCCGCCAGAAACAACACCCTACATTGTAGTTTTAGCTAATGTTCCTCCTTTGCTGCCTGGTCATAGGGAACATTGGTCATCTTTGAGGAATAAATCCTTGCATTATGTAAATGCAAGGACAGGTCTCAACAATAAACTTCTATTCTCTGAATTTAAGATGGCCCGTAGGACCAGATGGGTGGGGATAACTAATAAGATCTTGGTGGGGGACTGTATTGTATTGACCTTTAGGTCACCAGGCCTGGTAAGGTCAATATTAGATAGGACGGCTGATCAACCTATAAATGAGCTTAGGATCTCTACCTTACCGTTGGGTTTTTTCTATCCACCATCTAGATCTAGATCATACTCAGTGGAAGAAGAGAGACGTCCATGGTTAAATCAGGACCCTCACCACCTCCCTGCTACCATGGAAATCGCTTTGAGCCATTAAGTGATCTTGCAGCTATAGACTGACTAACGCTAAAAGAGAATAAGTCAGAAGATAATGTTCATCTTACCTTTAATGATCCTAAAATTGCTATTAACACAATCAGGAGTTCTAAAGAGCCCACACTCAGTGTAGACCCTAAGCTTAATCAAAGTCTTTTGCTGCAGTTACACAATAAGAGGGTAGGAATTGCTGGGATTGATTCGATCATCATTCCAGCTGCACGAATTCCTAGTAGTCGCACTGGTTTTGTTTCAAATGTGTCAAACTTTGAGCCTAATAACCGCTTGCTTCGCTTAATTTCCTGGAACGTTGCTGGCATTTCTCGAAAGTTATCAGATGAGGTATGGGTTCGGCATGTAAAATCATTTGACATTATCTGCATCCCGGAAACCTGGAGCAGGGATGATGTTACTATGGATGGATACTCCTCATTAAATGTCCAAGCAAAACCATCATTGGCTGGGAGGGAAAAGGGAGGCCTAGTGATTTCGGTTCAGTATGAGTCACTTAGGATACAAAAAGTAATTGATTCTCCCTGGTACCAGCTAACCCTGTGTTTTAATTTGATCAATGCAACTATACTATTAGTTAACTGGTACTACAATATTTTTGACTCACAAAATTCTGGGGTTATTAATTCACTCAAAGAGGAAATTGATAAAGTAGCAGTAAAATTCTCCCCATTGTGTATTATTTGGGTAGGAGATTTTAATTGCACTTTATGTCAGCATAGTGGAAATAAAGTGTGCGGGCTTGTAGATATTAATGATCAACCTCTGACCCACTTTAAACACACCCCACAGGGTGATGCATTAAACTCCATTATCATAGTAAATGATCTAAGCATGATCGACACCATGGTTAGTATTCTGGAGGTGCAATATCCGACATTTCAGGGGGAGTGGTAGAGTCAGCACAATTGACTTCATGCTGATTTCTAGTAGGTATTCGCATCTCGTTGACAGCTTTGCGGTTGAACCTAATCCTACCAGTGACCATAATCCTCTTACTGCTTCTCTAAATATTGTTGCACGGAAGGGTAAGGCTGCTGACTGCCCATTAAAATATAACTGTAACCAAGGGGTAAGGCTAAAATGGAATGCAATAAATCACACGGACTTTGAGGAGTCCACTGTCAAGGCAAACTTAACTCAAGTGATGACCTGTTTAACCTATACCGCTCATCCAGATGCCATAATACAAAGTTTTGAAATGATTTGCGAAGATGTAGCCAAAAATCTGCTTAGACCAGCGAAAAGATGTAATCCTCCCGAAATTATATGGTTTAATGATGAGTGTTCCGCGGCAAATAAAGAATTGAAGAAAGCATTACATGTAGTCCCTTGTGATAGGGCCATGATCAAAGTAGCTAGGCAGACCTATAAAAAGGTAGTTAAGTGTAGAAAGGATGAATTGAGAAGACAGGCATGGGATGACCTAGAAAGAGCAAGTGCCCTGAAGGACTCTAGGAGCTTTTGGGAGGTGATAAATCGCCCACTTTTCACCAATGAAATAAGGAGTATGGATACAAATATAATGGGGGAAGTTTGGGAGATTCATTATTCTAATATATTTAATCCAAAGGGCGTTTTACCACAGGAATGCAAGGACGATATAATTATTAATCTACAAACTGCACAACAGCTTAGTGTATCACTCTCTTTAAGTGAAGTTGAGGAGGCATTGAGAAAGGGTATCCCTTCAAAAGCTCCAGGGCCAGATGGGGTACCCCTGGATCTATTCAAAAGTAATCCGCAAATATGGGCTCCCTTGTTACTCAATGTTTTTAAAGCAGCAATAGTGGGCCGTATTCCATCATCATGGAAAAGAGCAGTGGTGGTGGCAATTTTTAAAAAGGGTAATAGAAATGATCCCACATGCTACAGGCCGATTTCCTTAATAGATGCTACGTGCAAGGTGATGGGAAGGGTAATTCTTGCACGCCTGGAATCATGGGCTAATGTTTCTGGCCTTATAGCGAACACCCAATATGGCTTTAGGAAGGGAATGGGAACGACTGAGCAGTGCCTCAACTTGGTTATGATCATGGGCAAGTACATGAAGGCCAGCGGGGCTTCAATCCACTTGGCCTTTATGGACTTGTCCAGTGCCTTCGACACAGTCTACCGAGGGAAGTTGTGGTCACTAATGGAAACTATGGGCTTTGAAGAACCACTTGTTACCCTGTTGCGTAGATTACACGCATCGACCACTGTAGCTATCCGGTATGGCCCAGGGGGAGAAAAGACTGAGCCCATTGCCTTGACTGAGGGAGTTCGCCAGGGTTGTATACTGGCTCCCTTTTTATTTTTAATATACACTAATGGCTTAGAACAATTCCTGTTACAACAACATTTGGATTTTCCAAGAATAGAAGGTAAACAGGTACCATTATTGTCATATGCTGATGACACAGTCCTGATGACTCTAACAGCTAATAGTCTCCAAAAATGTTTGAATGCCTTCACTGAGTATATGTTACATTTAACAAATCTTTTATTATGGTATGTGATCCAAAGATAACCAAAACACAAAAATACATTGTCAAGGAAAAGGTTATTGACAAAGTGTCAAATTTTACTTATTTGGGGAACGTTTTTAATAATAATTTAAATTGGGATCAATTGATAACGACCAGGGTACAACAAACCAGCAGAACCATAGAGGGGTTGTTTCATTTTGCTGCTAAACTTGGTCATAAGCCGGTAGCGGAACTGACAACATTGTACAAATCCAAATGTCTGTCAGTGGCTACTTATGGGGCAGGAGTATGGGGATATCATAAAAGCTCGCAGATTCAAATACTAGAGAACAAATTCTTAAAATGACTTTTACTCATCCCCAGTAGCTCCCCAACATCATTTTGTCATTCTGAGGTGGGTTTAGATTATGTATCAGATAGAATACACATTGCCCCTCTGCTCTTATGGGGGAAAGTTTGGACCTCAGAAGACCTATTATTTTCAAGAGGTATTTTAAGAGATTGTATGAACCTTGATAATGCAATGTCAGTCCCTTGGTTACGCTATGTTAAAAATACCTTTTACAAGATAGGTCTAGAAGACTTTTATGATAACCCGGAGACTATTCAATCCAATATGAAAATGGTTATAAAAGATGCATATTGTACTGATTTAAGTATGTCTAACCAGGTTAGAGAAACACCGGGCTGTGTACTTTCAAACCAGCAGCAATTTTATTTGTCTTTTACCTTGCAGGTTCATTCGCGTTTCCTAATGACTAGATTTTGTTTAAGCACACTGCACTTTCTTGTGGCTTTCCCGAGACAGGCGGGTTGGTGTGAGAGACTTCCCCCCTGTCCATGTAATAACTTAGCACAACAGAGCACAATGCACCTTATGCTATTTTGCACACTTTATAAAGACCCAAGGGCTTGTTTTATCAAGCCAATTTTAAAGGAAATTCGTCCCTGTTCCTATATGGAGGGTTTTAACCACTTGCGGTCTCTATCAACTGTTACTATTTGCAGCTCTGTGCTTAGTTTTATTAAAACTGTATTTTTAATTAGGAAACGTTACGAACTGTAAAATGATTTTTACTGGAGTCGCTCAATTAGGTATTAATTTTTCTGTATTGTATTTCTAAAATTTTGTGTAGAATTTTTATTTTAACTGAATGAATGTTTTTGTAAACTTTTATGATTCATTTGAATCGAATAAAGTTATTTGACTGACTGACTGTCTGGATCTGAGAGGGGAGAGGAGCTGGGGGAGGTCTTGACCCAGGGACGGATTGAGATGGCACCAGGCTGACCTGCATCTGGAGAGTAGGCGGAGGAGAAGCCCCGGGAGGTGAAGAGACCTGGGTTGCGGCTATAAAACAATTGACCCATCTCCGGATGAGTGATTAAGGATCCAGATCCCCAGTATCAAAGGGAGAAAGGTGACACTGGGAGGGAGACACCCAGAACTGATTTAGGCAGGGGTCAGGGACCCCTGAGCACAAAGACATTTAGGGGTATAACTATGAGAGCTGAGACCCCTGAACGTTGGAATAGAAATGGATTGAGACTGAAAAGGCTTGGACCCATTTCGTGGTCAAGAGGAACCTCTGCTAAGGAAGGAACAACTGAAGATACTGCTGAGAAGGACCGACCCTTGCTTCGTGATCTGCGGCTGGTCTGCAGTTTGCTGTTTTAACCAAGGAAGAGGCTGTTGGGACTGTGCTTTGTGCGCTGGGTCCCCCTGCTTGAAGAAGACTGTGCTTTGTGCTGTGTCTTGTTTCCCCAAGGGCCCGAGGTGAGCTGGCTCCCTGTTTGGAAACACAGGAACATAAAAGTTTCCTGAGAAGTTTCAAGCTACGCGGTGGGCGCGTGTTGTGGCAGCTTGAGACCCTCGGAAGTTGTGCCCTGTGACCTTGGACACACGGAGGAGAAGTGAGACTCGGACGCGCTGGGTGCGTGTTGTGGTGCACAGGAGGTGTTGATGAAGAGCGCCTGGTCAACGTGTGCATCGGAGGTGACGTGAGACTCGGACGCGCAGGGTGCGTGTCGTGGTGCACCGCAGGCGCTGGTGAAGAGCGCCTGGTCAGCGGGTGCATCGGAGGTGAAGTGAGTCTCGGACGCGCAGGGTGCGTGTCGGGGTGCACCGGAGGCGCTGGTGAAGAGCGCCTGGTCATCGAGTGCACCGGAGGAGAAGTGAGGCTCGGACACGGTGAGCGTGACGGGGTGCGGCCGAAGGCGTTGGTGAAGAGCGCCTGGATATCGGGGCACCGGAGTTGGAGTAAGTCTCAGTGAAGCAGTGTGCGTGCTTTGGTGCAACCTGGGACTGTGGAGGTGATCGGCTGATCATCGTGTGCACCGGAAGAAAGTGAGTCTCTGCAGCGCGGTGTGCGTGTCTTGGTGCCAACTGAGACCGCAGGAAGGAGTGCCTGGTGAACGTGCACTCGGAGTCGACGTGAAGTCCCATCAGCGTTGTGTGTGTGGCTTCATGCCAGAGGAGACCCGGAGGGTGCTGTGGTGAACGTGCACCCGGAGTAACGTAATCTCAGAGGCGTGGGGTACGTGTGCCCTGCGGCCGCCTGAGACCTTCCTAACAGTCGCGGCACGGACCGGCAGCCCCAGAGGAGCTGAGCTGCCAGGCCAAGCCGCTGAGGCCCATTGAGAAAGTTCTGCACGGAAGGCCCAGTTCACTGAAGGAGGAGAGGAGAGTGGGGTTGCGCCCCCAGGTAACGTGGATCACTGCCTGGGCGGGATGCGGGCTCGGAGGGACACTCTCTTGGCCTCTCAGTCCTTCTGGCAACGTGAGCCTTTGCTTCGGCTCAGATTGGGGCCTGCACTAACCAAAGGAGTGGCAGTACTGGGGCCAGAGTGAGAAGCTGTACTTTATGTCATCGTTGATACGTGTGGGGGGCAACTGTTATCGAAGAGGCTGACTGTCGTAATACACATTGCCAATATTGCTGCTAACGAACTGCCGGACTGTCTTATGACGCCTGACATTATTTCTGCATAACGAAGTACAGGATTGTAGTCCTACGCATTGCATTATTTCTCCATTGCAAAGTACAGGATTGTAGCGGCCCGCATTGCATTATTCCTTAATTGCAAAGTACGATTGTAGCGGTGCGCATTGCATTATTTCTTCATTGCAAAGTACGTGATTGGGGTGTGACACATTGCATTATTCCTTCATTAGGCAGTACATGATTGTAGCGGTACGCATTGCATTATTTCTCCCATTGCAAGGTACCGGGGTGTATCGTTACGCATTGTATTATTTCTCCTTTGCCCAGCACAGGATTGTATCGTTACGCAGCGCACTATTGTTTGTCCATTGCAACGTGTGTGATTCTAGCATTACGACCAGCATAGCATTTTGAAAGCGGTGGTTGGGATTCGAACCTACCAACCAGCCGGAACGAATATTACCCTTTATTATATGTTGGCTTTTGTATCGTGTGGTCTGATCGTATATCTTTTTATGTAAAGTTTATACTCGTTTTATCAAACTCGTGTGGAGTCCATTTGTGGTGTCACCAGTGGGTTGCGGTGAGTGTGGTTGCACATACTGTTCACTCGGGCCTGGCTGCTCGTGCCAAGCTACTAAGGGGGTGAGCAGGGCTATCTCAAACGGTGTCCTTACTTGGCCTAACGTTGAGGGAGGAGTCCCGGGTCTCGCATTGGGTGACAGTGGTGCGGGACTGGGACTCCGGCTTCCAACACTGATGGTACAGCAGACTTGTAGGACAATGATACCTGGAGCAGACGGTGTCTTCTACGTTGCAGTCTTGGTTCCACAAAGCGAAGTTTGATGCAGTCAGTCCGACGCGGTCAGAGTGTCTAGACGGTTGAAGATGACTCGGAGTTGAATCTGAATCGAATCCCACGACGAATCTAGGAACCTCCCACAGGTAAGCCCTTAAGTACCCTAAAGAAAGGGTGGGGATAATTCAGGGGTCCCTCCCAGAGGAGGGGCTGGACTGTGGGGAGGATACTCCCATGTCCTTTGTCCATTTTAGCACCATAGTAGGAGCCAACGGTTCCCTGAACTGGTTTGAACTGGAGTATGCAAGGAGGGCACCAAGTTTGCTCTTCAAGCAGTCTCAGTGGAGTTGGTAAGTGCCCCCACCCTGCCCCAGTACACTAAATCCTGTCTGGGAGGTGGTCACACCTCCCTGTGAAAGGATATCTATTCTTTAACCTCCCCCTGCTCGAGCCTGGCTAAGCAGCAGGGGGCAGAATCATGTTTCTGGTCGGCAGCAGCACTAGCTTGATTCTGGAAGACTGGTACTGGGAGCACTGAGGGTCTCCCGGAGGAGATTTACAGTGCATGGAATCATACTCCCACACCGTCTATGGTGTGGGGGTATGATTCCAACATGTTTGATACCAAACATGGCAGGGTTCGTCACAGCCAGTTTAGAGATGGTCATCACGTAATGACGCATGGCCACTCTATCTATCGTTATGTACTTACAACTCGGGAAAATGGACTCCGAAGGTTGTAGGGGTGTCCCGCTCATGCAGGGGCACCCTCCCACTTAGAACTGAGCACCCTGCATTCAGGATTGAAAAGGCCTGCTTTAGGGGTAACTTACAGGTTTTAAGAGCAATGACCTCAGATATAGGAAACCCTATATCTGCCATAAGTGGTGCTATCACCAGCTTACACAGGCTGCAATGGCAGGCCTGTAGTCAGAGTTTGAGTTTACTCCCAGGGGTGGCATAATGCATGCTTCAGCCCATGGGGAACACCTGGTGCACCTATGCCCTGGGTACCTCAGTACCATGTACGAGGGACTTATAAGGGTGCACCAGTAGCCAATCTGGGATGTTCCTAGGTACTCACCATCCAATTTAGGGGAGAAAGCACAGAGACTGGGGTCCTGATTAGCAGGATCCCAGTCAGACTAGTCAGAAGCAGCATTACACCAGGCAAAAAGTGGGGGTAACCATGAAAGCAGATCCTACTTTCCTACAGCGTCTTGTTGTACTGTCTACCCGCCACACTTCATTTTAGGGAGAAAGTCGAAAACTGCACGTGAGCTAGAGCGACCGGTGCGTGCTGATGATGGAAAGCCAGGACTAGCTGAGACACTGCTTTAGCTTGAATGCTGCTGCCTTGGAGTGTGACCTCCAAAAGAGGTTTTCAATTTACATTTGGAACATGATTAGGAAGGGCATTAAGCTCTGCTCCGCCGGCGGTCTGCAGAGTTTTTTTTGCTGAACTCCTTTCTGGAAGGTGTATTAGGCACAGATAAAGCAGGGTCTGAGGAGTATTTCAATCCTTTCTCCTTTTTAGAGTCCTTGGTCCTGTGAGAAGGTTTGTGGTGTTTCCTAGCTTCTCCAGAGGAACTCTCCTGCGACCTGTCTCTCTTGTGAGACTTAGAGGATCTATTACTTTCTTCCTCTGAGGTAATTGCCTGGTGTTTAGTGATCTGGAGCCACAATAACAACCTTCCCTCTCTATCCTTGAGAATCTTTGAGGAAAAGGTATGGCAGATTTTGCATTCCTTTACCTCATGCTTAGGATGCAGGCAATATATACAATCCTTGTGTGGATCGCCCACATGAATCCTTTTCCTGCCACAGGTTTTACATGCCTCTCTTGTCAGGCATGGTGTCAAGTTTGTGGAATAAAATCCAGTATTTGAAGGAAAAAACTGAGTAGTGCTCAGGGAGACTTCCTTCCACACGAATTGCGGTGAAAATCTGAGGGTAACTGCCTCTGCTGGGAGTGTTCTAGAGGGTACTAGCAGCGGATTGGCTGTGTTCAGAGTTTGGTTCTTTTTTAAAAAGAGACGCACGGGGACCTTTTACGATTCCTCTCCAGCTGCACAGCCATATCCGTTGCCAATGAATCTAATAAATCAATTTATGTTTCTATTCTTCAGTTCATCCACTTTTTTACTCAATCATTTTTCTCCTTTCACCTTTTTCATTTTACTTCGAATTATTCTACTCATTCCCATATTAAATTAAAAAATGTTCATGAACAGGAGATGTTTCCGCATGTCACGACTTTATTTAAAATTCACCCAATGCATTTTGGGATATTTCCCTTCATCAGGAGTATCGTGACATGGTGCTCTGAATACATAGTGCAAATCTTAACTCTCTCAATTCCCGCTTTCCAGCACTTTCATTTTTCATCAAGTGACCCGGCACATCTTTGCATATAGTGGCTATAACACATTTCAACTTGCTCAATCATTTATAACCCCTCCCACTCCCCTCAGGTGAGCAATCACGTGTCCGGTAGTAAACAATAAACTCAGCACCGGATTAGATCAGTCCCGCGCTGGCCCTCGAGTTATGACTTCACTATAGGTACTACATTTCCCAGAATGCCATTTGTGTAAGTCCTACTTGGAATTTCACGCTTCACAACGCTGCAACCCCAAAATAAAGATTCGACAATATGTGACACGAGCCGCGTTTCTCTGAAAAACAGATCCACATACGGATTTATAACGTCCCCGATTCATATTAAAAAAAATTGTATTTTTTTAGGTCTCGCCTACGCAGCGCGCATGCGCTGCATAGGCAAAAAGACCTTTTACCATCGATTCGGCTTTTCAGCCTAAAACGTGCAAGCGTTCCATTGCCTTCAATGGCAACGCGTGCACGTTTGGCGATTCACTTGCAAGAGCGAGCGGCGCCATATGGTAGCAATTATCGCTCCTTGCGCCGCTCGCTCCCGCAAGTGAATCGCGCAGGCTCCCTCCTTTCCCCCTGCTGCCCTGCGAGGCGCGCGCACTTGTTTTACATTGCTAATGGAAACCAGCATTTGCAAATCAATTAGCTTGGGAATTGCTTTTTAAAAGCGAAACCTATTGACTTTGCTAATCCTTGCTCTGTTTGCATCCTCCCACCCCCTCATCTCAATAGGTGCCACGTAATATTGCCAACAGCTCTATTTTCACCTGGACAGAACCAGGGACTTTGACTCTCATGAACAACTTTTGGTCTCAGCGGTGTTAGTGCGGTCATTCCCGCCTTCACCATCAAAATGACAGGGAACACATGATGTCTTTCACATTGCTACTTACAAAGCATCTCTCTCAATGTTCATGTACATTCCACCAAAGCCATTGCTGCATTCCACAGGCATTTTTCAGTAAGGTATGCAAAGTGAGTACGTGAGCCTCCTCACATACCGTATGCAGCCATTTGAAAGCTTCCTCATGGGGTTATGCACTATTTGGCCTTTTGTTTGCTTCAGTTATCAACTGCCTGATTCTACAGTTCTCCTCCACTCTATGAGTAGGATAAAATTACTTTTACGCTGATGCCATGTCTTAGTCTGTAATCTAGCTGTCATTCCAGAACCCTCCTGTCTACGCCTCTTAGCCACTTGTTAAATTTGTGATTCCAGTGAGGTACTTTCTTAAAGGTGGAATTGGCGATGATGACAAAATGGGGCATGACCTCATAGAGGATACTCACGCATCCATAGTACCTACTGCGCAAAGCTTTGTATAACTAACTTCGAGAAGCAGGTTCCAGTCATGCCACTAGATGCATGCTTCACAAAGGAAGGAAATAGACCTTCTGCAGACTGAGGAGTAACAGTCGCCAGAAAGGTAACTTCATCCTTTCCAGTTGTCATACACAGCACTGCCCCTTCTGTCGCCGAACTGGACACCGCCCCCACCCAGATCTGGGACATAGACACGCCTCCGTCGAGGCGCCTCAGTTCTTACAGCACTACTCCTGTCGATCAAAATGGAACCCCCTCCGCCCCCATCCCTCCCCTCTCCAGCTCCGTCGAGGCACCTCCGTTCTTACAGCACTACCCTTTCTGTCTCCGAACTAGAACCCCCCTCTGGTTCAGCCATTCAGTCCTGACATTCAGCTCCCCCTTATACTTCAATACGGAGGAGCTATGATTTTATATAGCGCCTACATGGCCGAGGGGCATCAGAAAGATACCGCACAGAAAAGTGGTAAACTGGCATTCCAGGGTGTAGGGGGCGGGGTCATAGATTTAGCCCAGGTGTCTTCGAAGAAGAGCGAGACCCCCACACAGCTCCACCGATGCACTTCGTACCATGGCCCCTCGGGGCCAGTCTAGCTGCCCCAGACTCGGTCACCCCAGCTCTGGAGCACAGACAGCTCCGTCGAGGCACCTCAGTCCTCACAGCACTGCCCCTTCTGTCTCCAAACTGGAGACCGCCCCACCCCCCCAGCTCCGCCCTGGGACACAGGCACAGCTCCGTCGAGGCACCTCAGTCCTCACAGCACTGCCCCTTCTGTCGCCCAACTGGACACCGCCCCCCCACCCAGATCTGGGACATAGACATGGCTCCGTCGAGGCGCCTCAGTTCTTACAGCACTACTCCTGTCGATCAAAATGGAACCCCCTCCGCCCCCATCCCTCCCCCTCTCCAGCTCCGTCGAGGCACCTCCGTTCTTACCCCTCTACTACCCCACTACCCTACTACCCCACTACTACCCCTCTACTACCCCACTACCCCTCCACTACCCCATTACCCCTCTTCTACCCCACTACCCTCTACTACCCTACTACCCCTCTACTACCCCACTACCCCCTACTACCGCACTACCCCTCTAATACCCCTCTACTACCCTACTACCCCTCTACCCCACCCTTCTACTACCCCACCCTTCTACTACCCCTCTACCCTACTATCCTACTACCCTCTACTACCCCTCTACCCCGCTACTACCCCTCTACTACCCCACTACCCCTCTACTACCCCACTACCCCTCTACTACCCCTCTATTACCCCACTACCCCTCTACTACCCCACTACCCTCTACTACCCTACTACCCCTCTACTCTACTACCCCTCTACTATCCCACTACCACCCCTCTATTACCCCATTACCCATCTACTACCACACTACCCCTCTACTACTACCCCTCTATTACCCCACTACCCCTCTACTACCCCTCTACTACCCTACTACCCCTCTACCCTACTACCCCTCTACTACCCCACTACGCCTCTACTACCCCACTACTCTAAAACCCCTCTACTACCCCACTACCCCTCTACTACCCCTCTACTACCCTTCTACTACCCACTACCCTACAACCCCTCTACTACCCCACTACCCCTCTACTACCCTACTACCCTACTACTCCTCTACTACCCCACTACCCTACTACCCCACTACCCCACTACTCCTCTACTACCCCTGTACTACACCACTACCCTACTACCCCACTACCCCTCTACCACCCCACTACTACCCTACTACCCCCCACTACCCTACTACCCCTCTACTACCCCACTACCCTACTACCCCACTACCCTACTACCCCTATACTACCCTACTACCCCTATACTACCCCACTACCCTACAACCCCTCTACTATCCCACTACCCCTCTACTACCCCTCTACTACCACACTGCCCCTCTACTACCCATTTACTACCCCACTACCCCTCTACTACCCCTCTACTACCCCTCTACTACCCCTCTACCCTACTACCCCTCTACCCTACTACCCCTCTACTACCACACTACCCCACTACCCTACTACCCCTCTACTATCCCAAAACCCTACTACCCCTCTACCCTACTACCCCACTACCCCTCTACTACCCCACTACCCCTCTACTACCCCACTACCCTACTACCCTCTTACCCATCTACTACCCTACTACCACACTACCCCTCTACCACCCCACTACTACCCTACTACCCCACTACCCCTCTACTACCCCAACACTTTACTACCCCTCTACTACCCTCTTACCCCTCTACTACCCCATTACCCTACTACCCCCCTACTACCCCACTACCCCACTACCCCCTACTACCCCCTACTACTACCCCACTACCCCCTACTACCCTACTACCCCTTTACTATCCCATTACCCCTCTACTACCCTACTACCCCTCTACTACCCACTACCCCACTACCCTACTACACCTCTACTAACCCACTACCCTACTCCCCCCCTACTACCCCATTACCCCTCTACTACCCTACTACCCCACTACCCTACTACCGCACTACCCTACTACCCCTCTTCTACCCCACTACCCTACTACCCTCTACTACCCCACTACCCTATTACCCCTCTACTACCCCACTACCCCTCTACTACCCCACTACCCCTCTACTACCCCAATACCCCTCTACTACCCCAATACCCCTCTACTACCCCACTTCCCCTCTACTACCCCACTACTACCCCTCTACCTCCCTCTACTACCCCTCTACCCTGCTACTCTCTACCCCTCTCTACCCCTCTCTACCCCTCTACCTCTACCTCTCTCTACGCGCACACATCTGCATATATATATATATATATATATATTACTGGCAACTCCGTTGACACTCTGGATACCTTCCTTCCAATAACGGAGCACGGACCACAAGTAGTGTAGCAAGATTTTCTTTATTGCTCACCAACCACCTCTACAGCCATACATATATATGCATTTATATATATGTATGTGTATATACATACATACATATATAAACATATATATACACATCTGCATATCTATATAAATACAAATATAAATGCATGCATACATATATGCTTACATATGCATGTTATGTACATGAAAGTTTGAAAAACACTAATAAAAGCAAAGCTAACAAGCATTGGCATAGCCAATAGGTCTCGCTTTTGGGACCTTATAAGTGTTTAGCCATGCAACACTTGATGTTGTTGCACCAAGGATATTGTGCTGGATAACTAAACACTTATAAGGTCCCAAAGGCGAGACCTATTGGCTATGCCAATGCTTGTTTTAAAAAGGACATAGATAGGTTATTAAATCCAAGGCCTGGTGACTTCGAGCATCAAGATGGCGGTCGCAATCTAAGAGTTCTCCAGACCCCTCCGTCATCCGCCCGTATCCTGAGACCCCTAAGGCCATCCAAAATCACCAGAGTGGGCCCACCCGGTACGCTGCCATCAGCAACAAAGGGCTGGACCCAAAATCGCGGTCTCAAACAGTCGCCAGCGGTGGTGCTGACCTGATCGCGACTCACCCGCAGAAGAAAATGGCGGCACTGTGGACGGGCTCCCCGACCCGCCTGTGACAACTACAGGGTCACAACGCAGTCGCGGCCGAGGAGGACCTGACTCTCTGGGCCGGTAGTGGTCCCAGACGGCACACCTGGATGACTCCGGTGGTCGACTGGAACAGACAGCACCCTGCGGCCTGCCACTCCTCCCGATCCACAATGGTGGCTGCCGAGTGAGAGACAGAGAAGCTGGCGCCTCGGATGCGGTAGGCCTGGTAGGTGCCGAGAAACATCCCTCGACCAGCCTCGCCTCTGGACACCGAGTTCACATTGCTGCGGACCCGATCGGAGTAGGCCCCCCAACCCCCGGTGAGTGGAGACAACGTGAGGGGGCGGAGGAGGCCTCTTTAATAGTGCAGAGGACCTCAGAGGCGAGAAGGCAGGGCCCGAGACCATGTAGAGGAGGCCCAGGCTGCGGCCTGCAGATCCAGTAGTGTCGCCGCCCACGACCCTGGGAGACGAGATCCCCAGTGGTGTGGTCTCCGACTGGCCGGAACCCCCAAACAGACCCGACCGTGCAGTGGCGCTGATACAGCAGGCAGTGCGGTGAGGGAGGACGCCGCGGTCGAGCACTGGAAGCCTCACCTACACAGTGACAGGTCCCAGGGATGTGAGACAGGGCCGTGTCTCTCTTGAAGCGGAGGCCCCGAAAGCTGAGTGAAGATACGGCGCTGTCCCCCTCAAATCTCCCCGTGGGGGAAAGCTCCAGATGACACAGCCCCGACCCTCCACACCCAGGGACAGTCTATCTCTCTGAGACACCTAAACAGACGTGTTCGCAGTAGGTGGTGATACGCCGGCAGCTCTCCTCCTCTGAAGCCCCCCAGGACCACGCAGACCACTGACCTCCCACCCTGAGTGTGATCTGACTCACAGAAGCAGCACCTGGGCGCAGTCAAGCCCTTGGCCAGGGTAGCCATGGACCCATGCTCACAGAGGCCCCGGGACCCCGGAGAACCCTACCATCCCCGCGCTATGAACAGAGGCCCTCGGGCCACCAAGCCCTGAACTATCCTAGAGCCGGCATGGTTCCGCACTCCAATGTAATAAGCAAGGGCAGCAGCTCAACATGAGGAATCCCAATCACTTCCACCTACCAGGCCTAAACTAAAGTTACCCGCTGTCCTGGTAAGCACAGCCGCCACACTTTGAGAGGCTTTCAATGCCACTATCAGGGGAACGTGCATCAGCACTAGCGCAGGTATACTAAAAGACATTCGTGGGCAACTCTCAAAAGTTGAAGCGGCGTTGAAGCAATCAGAACGTGATCAGGAAGCTTCGCCGAACGATGACACACTAGCTAAAATCAAAGACTTAGGGGCTCATTATGATGGCGGAAGGACCGCCACCATACTGAAAATTCCCACAGCCAAATTAGGATGGTGGTGGGAATCCCAATGGTTCCGCGGCGGACGGAAAGTCTGTCCGCCATGGTTCCGCAAGGCGGTCCTTTTCCGCCCGCCTTGCGGAACCCGGAACCAGGGCAACATTGCGGCGGTGCCGTGCAGGCACCGCCGTAGGGATTACGGTATCCCTTTCCACCGGTCTTTTTGCGGCGGATATCCCGCCGCAAAAAGACAGGCGGAGACTGGCTTTGGGGGCCTGTTGCGGGCCCCCTCTGTGTGTGGGGGTGGGGGGGCACTGGGTCATTTCCCTGCACTGCGTGGCAGGCACAGAGTGGGAAATGCTCAGCATGGCCTTTTAACATTGCGGACGGTGCTGCAGCCAGTAGCACCGTCCGCAATATCTGAAAGAGACACGTTAGTGATAGATTCCTTACCTTAGAATATCCCCAGGCGTCAGGCTGGATCCGGAAAGTTTTGCGTAGCAGTACCCTTGCGCGTCGGTAGGCGGCGTCGTGCGGCTCCGCGTCCGTCGTCGGCGTCGTGATCGCCGGGATGACGTCGCGGGCAGTACTTAGGCGCCGCCCTGCGCGCTGACGTCAGTTCTTCTTTTTCCGCGCCAGCAAGCGCAGAACCGGGAAGAGCAGTGCCCTGGTCATTTTTTGACCATACTTTTTGGTGATTTTTTCACTGTTTTTCCATCTTTCGAGGTGTCGTAGGGATGCCCGGCTTCAAGCGATGCGGCGCCTGTGCGCGGATGATGTCCGTCACCGACCCGCATCGGGAGTGTCTCTTCTGCCTCGGCCGAGGCCACGACACGGCGTCCTGTACCGACTGCCAGGCCCTCCACCCGAAAGCTTTGCGAGAGCGGTCTCGAAAGCTCCTCGAGGCCCGGCATTCGGCTCCGCGGAAGGCCCGGTCGCGTGAGAGGTCCAGGGGTCGATCGCGGAGTCCACACCGGTCGTCGGCGTCGAAGTCTTCTTCGTCCGGTAAGTCGAAGCACAAAAAGTCCAAAAGCATCATCGCTCTAGGACTTCGCCTCGCCGGTCTCGCGACTCGGCTGAGGCCCCTCCCGGCACCGTCCCCGCCCCGCGGCCCCGGACATGCCTGTGGAGTCGCCCCCGTCATACCCGCCCTTCCCGGGTTCGGGGCGGATCCGGCCAAAATACAGGAATTCCTGTCGGCCATGGCCCGCCTCTTCGGGCCTTCAGGCCCCTCCGGTGCGCCTTCGGGCCCCGCGGGCCCTGATGGGGTTGCTCCGGCGTCGCCGACGGCTCCGGCCCTGGCGTCGCCCGTGCCTCCAGCCTCGATCCCGGCTCCGGCCCCGGCCTCGATCCCGGCTCCACAACCCCCATCGACGCCGGTCGACCTAACCACGCCTCCTCCGGCGCCGATGTCTCCGGTGCCGTTCTCGACGCCGCCCTGGGCTCCGGGCGGCGTCGTTCCCAGTTCCTTCCGGCTCCGGACATGGACCCGGAGCGACGTCGCTCGACGCCGGCTCCGGCGCCGATGGGACCTTGGGTCCCAAATGTCCCTCCTCCTCCTTATTTTGCACCAGAGGAGGACCAGGAGGACTGGGAGGGGTCTGATGACCCTCTGACGCGCAACTGTCAGTTTGATGAGGACTGGACAGAGAGTCTAGGGAGGCCAGTGGTCTGGATACTTCCCCTGACACTGGCATGCTGTCTCCTCCCGTGGCTACGGAGGAGGGGGCCAATTTTGGTACGGTGTTGCGTAGGGCTGCTGGGGCCTTACGTCTCCAGCTCCCTACTTTGACGGTCAAGCCTAACATCTTGACAGAGGTGCTTCAGCCGGCAGCCTCCTCTGCGGAGACTGTGCTGCCGTTTAACGACGCCCTCACTGACGTTCTTTTGGGCGCCTGGTCCAAGCCCAACACAGGGGCTCCTGTGGATCGGAACGTGTCACGACGCCATCGCCCTGCTCCGGGCGACCCCCTGTTTCTTTCTGTCCACCCCACTCCTGAGAGCTTGGTTGTCCAAGCCTCCGCTTCCCAAACCGCCTTCCCTACCGCTCCTCCGGATAGGGAATCCAAACGCCTGGATCAGTTTGGGAAGAAAGGTTTTCTTCCTCCAGTGCTGGCTTGCGGTCCGTTAACACCGCTTGTCTTTTGGGCCGATATACCCACTCCCTGTGGGATTCGGTGGCGGATGTTTTGCCCCAGTGCCCTGAGGAGGTCCAGGCACTGCTTTCCCGCGCCATTGCGGAAGGAAGGGATGCGGCCAAATACACTATCCGTTGTGGCCTTGACACCGCCGACTCGCTGGGCAGGTCGATTGCAACGACGGTGGCGCTCCGACGCCACGCCTGGCTGAGAACCACTGGTTTTCAGGGGATGTCCAGAATACTCTCATGGACATGCCCTTTGATGGAGTCGGTCTTTTTGGGTCCAAAGCAGACCATGCGTTGGAGCGCTTTGAGGACTCACGGGCTACTGCCAAGTCCCTGGGCCTTACTGCTACACGCCCTCCGCTGCCTTCTGCTTTTCGCCCCTATCGTGGCCACGGTAGGGGCGCCTTCACGTCAGCAGCCCAGCCACCGGCCCGCGCAGCAGGCGTCTTTGCGTGGCCGAGGGCGTGGATTCCGCCGTGGCGGATCGGGCAACCAGCGTGCGGGTCAGGCCACCACCTCCAACCCGTCCGCGGCCTCCAAGCCCTCCTAGTCCCTCCTTTCAGGTGCACAGCACGCCAGTAGGTGGCAGGGTCCGCCATCACCTTCCCCACTGGCGCACCATCACCTCGGACAGGTGGGTCTTGGACATTGTCCGAAGGGGCTACTCCCTCCCCTTCGAGACCACCCCCCAGCCATGCCACCTCAATTCCACCGCATGTCAGGGGATCACTTGGTGCTTCTACAGAAGGAAGTCACGGCCCTCTTGACCAAGAGGGCCATCGAGCATGTTCCGTCCCCAGAAGTAGGGCGTGGTTGCTACTCCCACTACTTTCTGGTGCCCAAAAAGGACAAGGAGGACATGCGTCCTATCTTGGACCTCCGGAACGTCAATCGCTTCCTCCGGAAGGAGAAGTTCAAGATGCTCACCCTAGCTCAGGTCTTGACTGCCCTCGACCCAGGAGACTGGTTGGTAGCGTTGGACTTGCAGGACGCGTATTTCCACATCCCCGTCCTGCCGGCCCACCGGCGTTACCTTCGGTTCACGGTAGGCCCCGAGCATTTTCAGTTCACCGTGCTCCCCTTTGGCCTTACTAGTGCCCCTCGGGTGTTCACGAAAGTGATGGCGGTGGTCGCAGCTCATCTGCGCCGGGCAGGGGTTTCAGTCTTCCCCTACCTCGACGACTGGCTGCTGAAGGCGGGCTCGTCCCAGGCAGTCGTCTCCCACCTCCAGACTACGGCCGAACTCCTGCACTCGCTGGGGTTCTCCATCAATGTGCCGAAGTCGCATCTGATTCCTTCTCCACAGCTCCTTTTCATCGGAGCAGTTCTGGACACGACGCAGTTTCGGGCCTATCCTCCCGAACGGCGAGTCCGGGATATTCAGGCTATGATTCCGATCTTTCGGCCTTTATCCTGGGTTTCGGTAAGGATGACCCTGAGGCTGCTGGGCCTCATGGCCTCCTGCATCCTGCTGGTCAATCATGCCAGATGGCATATGCGGGCTCTGCAGTGGGACCTGAAGTTCCAGTGGGCGCAGCACCAGGGCAACCTGTCCGATCACGTCCAGATCTCGGAGGGGACTGCAAAACAGTTGCAGTGGTGGCTCTCGAACCGGCAATGGGTCATGGGCAGATCCCTCTCCCTTCCCCAGCCAGAGCATACAGTTGTGACGGACGCGTCCCTTCTGGGATGGGGCGGTCACATGGGAGAGGCGGAGATCAGAGGCCTCTGGTCTCCGGCGGAGTCCCGGCTCCATATCAACATTCTGGAGCTCCGGGCGATCCGGCTTGCACTCAAGGCATTCCTTCCCTCTGTCAAAGGGAAGGTAGTGCAGGTGTTCACAGACAACACCACCGCCATGTGGTACTGCAACAAACAGGGCGGGGTGGGGTCTTGGACCCTTTGTCAGGAGGCTCTGCGCCTCTGGACATGGCTGGAACATCAGGGCATGTTCCTGATGGTTCAACACCTGGCAGGTTCTCTGAACGCCAGGGCGGACGAACTCAGCCGCAGGTGCATGATGGATCACGAATGGCGTCTTCACTCGGAAGTGGCGCAAGGACTCTTTCTACAGTGGGGAGAGCCTTGGTTAGATCTATTCGCCACCGAAGAGAACGCGCAATGTAATCAGTTCTGCGCGTTGGAATTTCCAAGGCGGCACTCGCTCGGCGACGCTTTTCGTCGCGAGTGGAGTTGCGGTCTGTTGTACGCCTTTCCGCCTATACCACTTCTACCCAGAGTGTTGAAGAAGATTCGGCACGACCGGGCCCAAGTCATTCTTGTGGCTCCGGACTGGGCTCGAAGAGTTTGGTATCCCGAGCTACTCAATATGAGCATAGATCCCCCGATCCGTCTGCCTCTTCGGGAGGATCTTCTGTCGCAGCAGCAGGGGACGGTCCTCCACCCGAACCTGTCCAGTCTACACCTGCTTGCGTGGAGATTGAGCGGCGGCAGTTGATTCCTTTCGACTTGCCTCCCGAAGTTTGTGATGTGATTCTGGCAGCCAGGCGTCCCTCCACTAAGGTGGTATACGCCTGCAGGTGGAACAAATTTGTGGCATGGTGCACAGCAAAGGCTGTGGATCCCCTTTCTGCCCCTCTTTCTGAGGTCCTTCTGTTCCTTCTCTCTCTGGCCCAACAGGGTTCTGCCCTGGGTACCATCAAGGGTTATCTTTGTGCTATCTCGGCCTTCCTCAGGCTCCCTGATCAGCCCTCCCTTTTCAAGTCCCCTGTTGTTAACAGGTTCTTAAAAGGCATTAATCACCTCTTCCCTCCTGTTCCGTTTGTGATGCCTCAGTGGGACTTGAACTTGGTTCTTACCTTTTTAATGTGCGCTCCCTTTGAGCCTCTGCATAACTGTCCTCTTCGTCTTCTGACTCTAAAGACAGCCTTTCTGGTGGCCATCACCTCCGCTCGGCGGGTGAGTGAGCTCCAGGCTCTTTCTTGCAAACCTCCCTTTCTGTCTGTTCATCCAGACAAGGTTGTTCTTCGGACGCGTCCGTCCTTCTTGCCAAAGGTGGTTACTGCTTTCCACATTGGGCAGACCATCACTTTGCCCACCTTCTTTCCGCCTCCGCATCCTTCCAGAGCGGAAGAGAGGCTCCACCGTCTGGACCCAAAACGTGCGCTCTCCTTCTATATCGACCGCACAAAACACTTCCGGGTGGATGACCAGCTCTTTGTTGGCTACGTGGGCGCCAAAAAGGTCGGGCGGTGCACAAGAGGACCATCTCCCGCTGGGTTACCTTGTGCATCAAGACCTGCTATTCTTTGGCCAAGAAGGAGCCTCCTGTTGGGCTGCGTGCCCATTCCACCAGGGCAACGGCTGCTACCACGGCCTTGGGCCGCGGTGTTCCGCTGCCGGTTATCTGTCAGGCAGCTACGTGGGCCTCGCTGCACACGTTTACTAAGCATTACTGCCTTGACAGTCAGGTCCGGAGGGACGGCTTCTTTGGCCGTTCTGTCCTCCAGGACTTCCTTGTCTGATCTTTGTTCGCAGACCCACCACCGGGGTTGGTATTGCTGGGGTATCTATTCTAAGGTAAGGAATCTATCACTAACGTGTCTCTTTCAGATGCACAAGTTACTAACTTGTGTAACGATATATCTGTAAGAGACAGTAGTTAGTGATAGATTCCTTACCGCCCACCCATCCTCCCGTTCTGCGAACTGATTTCTAGGGTTAAGGACATCCCTTTCAGGGCCCTAGTATTTTTCAGACACCTGTGTCAGCTTCTTGCATGGCTCTGCGTTCCTGGCGCGGAAAGTCGTGTACAGAACTGACGTCAGCGCGCAGGGGCGGCGCCTAAGTACTGCCCGCGACGTCATCCCGGCGATCACGACGCCGACGACGGACGCGGAGCCGCACGACGCCGCCTACCGACGCGCAAGGGTACTGCTACGCAAAACTTTCCGGATCCAGCCTGACGCCTGGGGATATTCTAAGGTAAGGAATCTATCACTAACTACTGTCTCTTACAGATATATCGTTACACAAGTTAGTAACTTGTGCGTTAAAAGGCCAGGATGCGCCCGCCATCCTATTTGCACTGGTGGGACCGCCGCAAGTCTGGCGGGCGGTCCCAGCACCGCTATGATGGCGGGCGGACTGATGTCCGCCCACCATCATAATGAGCCCCTTAGTCTTAGAATATAACGAGCTGGCGGAGGGGGAGGTGCGCTACCTGTCAAAGAGGCATATTGCTCGCGCATATGGAGAGGGTGGAAGGCCAGGCCATAATCTTACGGTCAAAATTAAGCGGAGGGCTGAGCAGGAAGCTATTACAAAGATATCTAATGAGTCTGGAATGGACCATTATGACCCAAAGGCAATCCTGGCGCAATTTCAGGGATTTTATGCAGATCTGTATACCTCTCAGGGTGACCCGAGCCCCACTGAATTGGAAGACTACCTGGCAGATGTTTTGCTGGCTTAGTTGTCCAACGGACAACGGGACTATTTGTGCCAACCGTTTGAAGCTGCCGAAATACGCGAGGCAATTAAGGCCCTCCCAAATAAAAAAGCGCCAGGTCCTGACGGGCTCAGAAGTGAATTTTATGAGGAATATGCGGATGAGTTAATACCATATATGCTTCATATGTACGAGGAAGCCTACAAATCGGGTATACTACCACCGTCGCTCAGTGAGGCTCTGATAATCACACTCAAAGATGCTAGCCACCAGACTCCAATCTCTAATGCCGAACTTGGTCCTACCCGACCAATCTGGGTCCATACCAGAGAGATCCACGTTGCACAATTTGCGCACGATTTTCGCCATGTATCATTTACTAAATCCTGACCTTCAGGCCACTGCAGTAGTAATGGATGCGGCTAAAGCATTCGATTCCATAGAATGGAGTTACATGTTCCGCATACTGCAAAGGCTGGGGATGCCTGAATATTTCTGCAGATGGGTGCGATTACTAGGTCTGGGCAGTGAACTCCGCTCCGCTCGCGGAGTTTTCCGCACTCGCGTTACGCGGAGTTCCAAAAACTCCGCTTCGCACAGCGGAGCGGAGTATTTTTCCTCGCTCGCGTTCGTCAACGTCAAGCTGGCGAGCGAGGAAAATCCACCTCCCGGCGAGATTTTTCCTCGTTCGCGATCGTCAACATCAAGTTGGCGATCGCGAGCGTGGAAAATCTACCTCCCGGCGAGATTTCTCAACGCGGGCGGTCAGATTTCTCATTGCGAGTGGTTGCGTATGCTAGCGACCGCTCGCGTTGAGAAACTTTCCGTTCGCGTTCAGGAAAGCTGCCGCTCGAGTAAAAATCTACTTGAGCGGCAGAAAAGGAAGCAGCGCCCGCTTGCACTGTGCATGGTGCCGTTCGCGATGATTGCACAGTGCGGACAAGCATCTGGCACTGAAAATCATTGCGAACAGCATTTATCTAACGCACTCCGCAGCTCGTGGAGTTTCGCGTAGCGCGGCATAGGTTTTTTTGCACTTCATGGAGTTTCGCGTAGCGGAACTCCGCCTAGGCTTAGCGATTACTATATGCTGCGCCGAAGGCGCAGATCCGGATAGATGGACTAACATCTGAGCCTGTTCAGATTTGCAGAGGGACAAGGCAGGGGTGTCCACTCTCGCCCCTCCTTTTCTCATCGATGCTTGAGCCTCTAGCCTGTGTTATTAGGCAACGTCACAGGGAATCAGCATTGCGGTTTGCGCTTAGGCCCGTTGGCATATCGTCGTACGCTGACGATAAGGTGCTTTATGTCAGGGAACCGCAAAGGTACCTATCCCCAATCTTACGGGAGTACATCAGGTTCGGGCGAATCTCAGGGCTCATTATAAACTGGAATAAATCGATCATAGTACCCCTAACGGAGAGCACCACACCGCATGCACTGGAATTTCCCCTTGAATGGTCTGTCGACCCGGTGAAGTACCTAAGAGTATGGATTCACCGAGAGCCTGAAATCATGGTAAGGGAGAACTATGGTACGGCCTATGCCGCACTGGAAAACCAGGTTCCCAGATTGGTCGCTTGCGGACCGTATAGCTCTAATCAAGATAATTGTCCTGCCGAGGTTTTTGTATTTGTTCAGTAACATCCCCATAAAATTATCCAGACAATTCTTTCAAAACGTAAGATCTCAGCTGGTGAAGTTGGTGTGGGGTGGGAAGCAGCCCCGTGTAGCCGGGGATACGCTCATTTTAGATTATAGTAAGGGGGGCTTCAGTGTGCCAGATCTGCATCTATATTACTTATGTGCCCAAGCACAATATGCACATTACTGGTATAATTCCCATGCATTTATACCACATGTAGCGGTAGAAGACGGGGATGCTCATCCGATCCCACAGCGCAGCATTATATCACATACAAAAAGGGGGACACCTAAAAATGAAATTAACACTATAGACTGCACTGTTGCAGCCTGGCAGGCTATAGGGCAGTTGGCAGCAAAGCTTCCGTTATATGCCCCTACGCTCCCAATAGCGCACCACGCAGCACTTTCGGTAACGCAGGAAGCTGGGGCTATGCGCTGTTTAGCCCTAGCGGGTATGGAGAAAATGCAGGATCTCTATCCTAATGGTAAATTTCTCACGGCAGAAGAGCTCCAGTATATACAAAACAAGACGCCACTGTTTATGTTCACATTTCATAGGCTTTGTGCGTCCGTGTGGGCACTCTACCACTTCTTCCCAGACGAGCCGCCAACACTATATTCATTGCAGACACTACTAGTCTGCCCCACACGGCACAAACTAATCACCAAGCTTTATAGAGCGGTAAGGGATGAATGTGTGACTGACACATCCGGTTGCTTGAACCGTTGGAACAAGAAACTTCAACCAAAGTTCACACAGAAAGAATGGGAGATCAGCTGTCAAGCCACAGAGGTGTCGACGCCAAATGGTAACCTACGCATCATTCATTTAAAATATCTTCACCAAGTGTATTATACGCCAGCTAGATTGCACAAATATGGTATTAGGGAATGTGATGCATGTAAACGGTGTGGCTTGCAAGGGGCAGATTTTTTGTATTTGGCGTGGAAGTGCCATCGAATACATGACTTGTGGGAGGAGGTGGTCAACCGACTTCAGACCATGATCAATGCAGAGGTGCAATGTAGTCCACATGTGTGTCTTCTAGGTCTCACGCCTCTATTAAAGGGTGCAATTGGCAAATTCACAAAAATTGCGCTGTTCTTAGCAAAGAGGAGGGTGGCGATGAATTAGGAAAGCAAGGCAGCCCCTCTGCCTGAGCAATGGCTACAAGACTTAGTTTAATGTAAAGAGAATCTTAATCTCTATGCCGAGGAACTGCAGATGATGTCAAGGCCCAAGGACATATGGGAACCGCTGTTGTGTTACCCGAGGTTAAAGGATTAATGTACACTGGATGGGGGGGATGGTTAATGACTATCTGCCATATTTACTGTCATTATGTATATTTGCCTTATTCAAATAGCTTGCAGTAGAGGTACAAAGGAGATGTGTAATCAGCGTGCCATATGTTGTTCTTTTGCTGCGCTTGGAGAAACAGTGGGCCAGCCCCCATTAGGGAGTTCGCCCCACAGACCGGCGACATCCGACTGTGGCAATGGTCCTGAAATGACAGTCGGCCCTGAGACAGGGCATGAGCACCCACGACCTCGGGCTGAGCAGTGGAGGCCACTGGGAGGAGGTACACAAGGACTCCATTGTGTCAACTACGTCGCAGCGACGCCCAAATAGGGACTAACCGGGGACACATAACATCGCCCGGTCTGACGTTGTTCCCCTCCCCCTGTCCACCGTCTTGAGAGAGGCGAATTGTTCATAAAGAGTCCAGAGAGAGACACAGTGGGACTGTGCCGGCCCCCCCTCCCGCAGGCCCCACCAGACATGGGCAAAGACAAAGCAGCCAAGCCTCCAGCAACGCAAACCCAGATGGAGCAGTACACCACGAGCGGAACCATGGCCGGCGAAGCAATCCATGGCAAGGCTACCCTCCCTGATGGAGATCTTGCCGCAATCCTGCAAGCCATAAAATCCTCACAAGACTCAGTAGAGAGCAAAATCAGACAGGACCTCAGCAATGCCATGCCCCGTCTTACGGAGGCAGAATCCCGCTTATCTACAGTGGAGGACGATGTTTAGTGCCTAAAAGAACAGGTCTGTCGTGTAGTTCCTATATATCCTATACAGGATCTGCGCGTTCGGATAACATAAACTGTGGGTTTGGTCGCGGCCGGATTCCGTGCACCCCCACCGGATACGTTAGCCTGTTTGTATTAGCTGCTCACAGTGCCACTAGAGTCTCCTCTTATCGGGGAGAGAATAGTTCTTGGCAACCTCAGAACATGACAACCCTGATCCCCCAGGATCGTGGAAACAATATACTACCTTTCACTCAGTCACTCATGCTTACTTAGTTTGTCTCAGAGAGAATAAACAGTCTGGGCGTTTCAATAAGTATTTATTGGACAGTTGTTATTCTAGTGTAAAATATATGAGTTGCAACAACCATTAGACAGTAGCAGAGATATATGATTAGCAATATTATGAAAGTAAAAGGATGGTATAGCTCTACCATCTTGCAGGAATCATGAATATATACATAAAACACATGATAAAAATGCGTACTCCTACGATGCCTCGCTAACTAGATGTACCTAAATGTACCTAGCATCTATGTAGGTATTATGCCAAGAATCCCTCTAGGATCTAGTCCACCCCATTACCTGAGAGTTTAGAGAATGTGGGACCCCGTCCTGGTCTTGAGTTGGACACCCCTGCGAGGGATGTTAGACCACTGCCAGCTGGAGCGTCTGCATGCAGGAACCTCAGCGTCTCTGGTCAGTGTGTCAGCCAGGAAGACACGGTCTCCTCTGTCTGTCTAAGCAAGACATGATGTATATACCCACATTTCTCCCCAGGGGTCCTACTTTGCTGTGTTACTGTGTCGGCCTAAAGAATGACGTCAGGCCTGAACTTTATACAGAGATATTATACAGGCGATGGTAATCCTACTGTTAGTCCTGCTGTGCTTCCAAGAAGCCTCATGCATAATGTATGAGAATCGAACCAGGGAAAAACCCGCGTTCTGAATGCAGTGTCATATCTGGGTAAAAGGTCAGTGTCTAAGAACCGTTGTGTATGTAATGTAGGGAAGGATATAGGTGAAAGGTTGCAGAGTCACCTGCGCCTATACAGGGTACCTATATGGAATATAACACCCACTCCTCTTCCGAAAGGATGACATATGTAACCTATTGTTGTACTACCATTCAAACTAAACATTGGTACGCACAAAGTGTTTAAAAACATTTCATTTGCAAAAATGTTTAAAAACGTCTAAAAAAATTCTAAAAACTTTAAAAAAATTAAAAGTTTTTCCCCAAGTCCTAGCTTTAAAAGTGTCCGTAATTATAGTCCAAACTACTATAAGCGTTTTAAAGCCATGAATGCCCAAAAAATGAAAAGGAATGTCAATTTAGTTTTATAGTTCCAAATTTGAGCTTGTTTAAAAAAGGGCAAATTTCTTCCCAGCACACGACGAGCCAAAATGAGTCAAAATGTTTGTGTCCTGGCTGGTAAATGCAACATTTCCGTTGCTTGCTTCCGCAGTAGATGGCCCCTGTAACACCTTGCAAAGAATGTCAATTGAGCACAGATGATGTTCCTCGCTGTCCGCAGCCGGTGCTGTGACAGCCTGTGCGCCGTCCAAAGCCTGGGTGCCAGTGGAGGAGCCAGTGTCCATACCAACAGGTGGCATTACTACCTGCGGTGGCTCAAGGAATGCTGCCATCAACATAGCAATACGCTGAGGACACTGCAGAACATGGGCCGTTATCGGGTCCAGTAGAACATTCACGTCCGGCTGCGCACAGGATGGGAGTGTTAAACAAAGGTCTAACACGCATTCTTCTCCGCAAAACAGGCATCGGAGGACAGGTAAGATGCAGTCCATCCAGACTGGTCGAAATGACAAGAACCAAGATGCACTTAGTTCTCTCAGGCGAGGTGTCCCCAGATGTTGTACCATTCGGTCACGGTATTTTAGCTCCAGGAGTGCTTTTTCCATCTCCCTGGTGACTGGGACGTCCATTGCGTAGCAGAAAAATAACAATCAGGATACCTGCTATTAGAAACAGGATCAGGTTTCATGACAGGAAACAAAGGATTGTTCATCTGAGCGGTGCAAGTTTCAATCACCCCTTGGTATTCAAGTTGATCTAAGATCTCCCTGACCTGTTTTTTAGCTTCTTGCTTTATTGGATACTGCCTCTGTGCAGTTGGAGCATTTTCTAAAGGAATAATGTGGTGGGTTGAATCCTCATCCCATCCAACATGGTTTTTGCATAATGTCGGAGCCTGGGCTACCGCCCACTCCTGCGCATATGTGTGTTGCAAATGCCAGGGAATATCATCTGAGAATGCCGGCATAACTATCGTTTCTCCTTTAGGACAGTCCATGACGATCATCTTGTTCAGCAAACAAAATGTCATAGCCAAATGTTAGGTTCTCCCAAAAGAGACCTCTCACTTTCCTACTCTTGTCCCCCTCCATTTGGAGCGTTATTTCATATACTTTATGTGGGACACTTACTCTAGTATCAGGTGTTTCTACCGTGATATAATCATTCAAGTCCGCTGTCACCAGAAATTCCTTCAGGATCTGGCGAGCTATTGTTACTTCTGCCGCACTGTCTAGCATCGTCAGAGCCCATTCCCCGTTCAGTAGTCGAGTCCTCAGAATTCTGGGCATGTTTGATCTTTAGACCTGCAACTTTCTTCTTTTTGAACTATGACTTTTGCTTTGGCTTTTCTTCTTTTTTAGAAGTGTAATCTTGAGCGTGCTGCTTGTCTCTGGACTTTGTACGCTCTTCTTCTCTTTCTGACCGTCCTTCCCTCTCGGAGTTTTCGATGAACCCTGAAAGGAACGAGAGGAATGTGTATCAGTATCCTGATACCTGTCAGGTTTCCTAATATTCTCCCTATATCTAAGGTTGTACCTCTTTTCGGAGGACTCCTGTGGAGGAGATCTACCTCGGGATTGAGATCTGTTTCCTTTAAAGTTTTGTTGTTTTTTATTATCCCACTTCTTTTTAGAAGAAGCAGGTGTCTGCTTGGAAGTGTCCTTCTCAGGACTGCCCATCAGTTGTGGTTTTAAAGCTTTCCCACCCAAACTGTCTCTGCCAAATTCTGCATATGCAGTTTCAATTATTTTGGGTAGTTCGTGTTGTTGATCTAACGGACTGAATTCCCTTAGGCATTGGCGGATTGCCACTGAAGCTGCTTCCCCTTTAATATTAGCTAGTATTATGGCTGATACCTGGTCATAGTTACCTAGTAACTTCATTCCTAAGTTCGGAGCAGGTTCTGCTCCGTACTCATTTTGTATTTGTCTTAATACGTCTGGTACCCCCGCTAATGAAGGAATACCATAAGTCCTGGTATAAATGGCAGCAAAGACTGTACCCCAAGTGGTACAATCTTCTACTTGTGGTGTTATCCCAATGGGCAAGCAGATTGTTAGCATTCTGTGTTTTTCATACGGGGTAGTATTCGGGAATACTGCCTCGAGCTGTGTGATTTTCTGAGCTACCCAGAATGGCATTTGTTCACGTTTAGAGGGCATTTTACCCATCACTGCGTGTAATGTTTGTGGTGTGATTTTAGTTGCTGTACCCTGTACTTGAGTTCCATTAGTTGCAACTATTGCTGGTTGGACAGTGAATGTCCTCATGACGAATTGAGTCATGTTTCTATAGATTTTAATTAAATCTTTATGTTGTATGAGTAAGTCTCCTGGTGGCATTGTTTCAATGTCAGGATGTGGTGTGTAGGCTGCTAATATCGTCCATGTTGCCCCTTCTCCTCCGAGCGGGCCTAATCTTACTCTTCTTCTTATGTGGGGTAGGGCGCCTTTGAACCAGTATAAGTGTTCCTGGTACGTGAGTGGAACCTCTATGTCCTCGAACGGACAATATTCCACTGGTGCATCTCCTTCTGTGTAAGAGTGAAATGTCTGTGTTCTTGCATTTGCTGCTGGGAATGTAACCCATGAATAAAATACCTCTGTTTTATTTGATTTGTGTGCCTCAATCACGAAAACTACTAAGCCACCCCTAGCTGATAAACCATTTTCTAACAGTTTCAGGGTGATTGTATGTCTGAATTTTTCTGCAATCGGAATTGCATCTGCATCTTCTTCTCCCCCTGAGAGGTGTAGATCTACTACTACGTTATCTCTTGTCTCAGTCATTTTTGTAAAGAAGAAGTTTGTTCAAGGGAACTAAGATAAGGTTTTTATGCACAATTTTAGGAACACTGTGTACTTCAAACTTGATTAACCAACAGCCAATAAATAGGATTTTGTAGCCTACTCAGCTGTGGCGGAGTTTGTGCCCACCCACTCCAGACGTCTCTGGTGTTTTGTGAGTAGGGGTCTCTGAGAATAGCACGACTGAACTACTCAGATTCTATTGTTAAATAAGTACCCAACCAACGTTGGCGGCGCCATGTCATGTAGTTCCTATATATCCTATACAGGATCTGCGCGTTCGGATAACATGAACTGTGGGTTTGGTGGCGGACGGATTCCGTGCACCCCCACCGGATACGTTAGCCTGTTTGTATTAGCTAGCTCACAGTGGACTAGAGTCTCCTCTTATCGGGGAGAGAATAGTTCTTGGCAACTTCAGAACATGACAACCCTGATCCCCCAGGATCGTGGAAACAATATACTACTTTTCGCTCAGTCACTCGTGCTTACTTAGTATGTCTCAGAGAGATACACAGAATAAACAGTCTGGGCGTTTCAATAAGTATTTATTGAACAGTTGTTATTCTAGTGTAAAATATATGAGCTGCAACAACCATTAGACAGTAGCAGAGATATATGATTAGCATTATTATGAAAGTAAAAGGATGGTATAGCTCTACCATCTTGCAGGAATCATGAATATATACATGTACATAAAACACATGATAAAAATGCGTACTCCTACGATGCCTCCCTGGCTAGATGTACCTAAATGTACCTAGCATCTATGTAGGTGTTATGCCAAGAATCCCTCTAGGATCTAGTCCACCCCATTACCTGAGAGTTTAGAGAATGTGGGACCCCGTCCTGGTCTTGAGTTGGACACCCCGCGAGGGATGTTAGACCACTGCTAGCTGGAGCGTCTGCATGCAGGAACCTCAGCGTCTCTGGTCAGTGTGTCAGCCGGGAAGTCACGGTCTCCTCTATCTGTCTAAGCAAGACATGATGTATATATACCCATAGGTCTCCCCAGGGGTCCTACCTTGCTGTGTTACTGTGTCGGCCTAAAGGATGACGTCAGGCCTGAACATTATACAGAGATATTATAGAGGAGATGGTAATCCTACTGTTAGTCCTGCTGTGCTTCCAAGAAGCCTCATGCATAATGTATGAGAATCGAACCAGGGAAAAACCCGCGTTCTGAATGCAGTGTCATATCTGGGTAAAAGGTCAGTGCCTAAGAAGAAAACAAGTTACTTACCTGTAACTTTGGTTCTCCAGTATTGGAAGCTTTCATAGATTCCCATGCTTGGAATCATTCCCCGTCGTCGAGATGGGAGCCTCGGTAAATATAAAACAGTAGTAAATAACCATTACAAAAGAGAAACAGGCGTAGGCCTAATCCCATTTTGTAACCAGACCATGTCTTTTTGTAAAAGAGACCAAAAAGAACCATCAACCAATCAGAGCAGCCTCACCCTCTAGAACCTTGGTGAAAGAACCTCAGCTCCTCAGATTTTCGTATACGTTGTGAAAAATAACACAGAGAGAGGCTGAGCTTTCCCAGGGGAGGAGGGTGGGTCGCATGGGAATCTATGAAAGCTTCCAATACTGGAGAACCAAAGTTACAGGTAAGTAACTTGTTTTCTTACTCCAGTATTGGAGCTTTCATAGATTCCCATGCTTGGAATCAGAGTAGCCAGCAGTAAACATACACATTTTCCATAAAATATTACTTGTTTGAGAAACATTGTTTAAATGCATTTTAAAACCAGCAAAAAGCAGAGATGTGAAAAACAAATAAACAGCTAGTACCCAAAGGGTAGGATGATAAGCTAATGCATCTAGAAACAAGAGAAAATGTGCATAAAGCACAGAAAGAAGGAAGGAGGGTAGCAAGGGAAAGCTCACCACTCATTGGAAGAGGTTCCTCAGGACTGCCTGGCCCACCACTGCGTCGTCTTGGAGTGATGCATCCAGGCAGTAGTGCTTCGTAAAAGTGTGAGTGCTGCTCCAAGTTGCAGCCCTACAAATGTCTTTGATCTGGACACCAGCAAACAAGGCGGCTGAAGATGCCATAGATCTTGTCGAATGTGCCCGGACACTACCCTCCAGGGTTTTGCCCGCTGCTGCGTGACAATATCGAATAGCGCTCACAATCCACCGAGATATCCCCTGCTTGGAAAGGGAAACCCCTTACGGGGAGCGCTGTATGATACAAAAAGTTGCGAAGACTTGCGGAAGGACTTTGTTCGGTCCAGGTAGAACTTCAAACATCTTTGGAGATCCAGAGAGTGAAGAGCTCTCTCAGCCGGCGAAGTAGGCTGAGGAAAAAAGGCTTTAAGGATCACTGGTTCGTTGAGATGAAAAGAAGAAGGTACTTTAGGAATAAACTTAGGATTAGTTCTCATGATGACGGTATTTTTCTTGAACTGTAGGAAGGGTTCCTGAATTGAAAGCGCCTGTAATTCTCCTATTCTCCTGGCTGAAGTGAGGGCTAGCAACAAAGCCACCTTCCAGGAGAGGAACTTGAGATCTGCTCGATGAATGGGTTCGAATGGATGTCTCATAAGTTGAGAAAGAACCAAGTTCAAATGCCACGTAGGCGGTGGAGGCTTCACTGGCGGGAACACTCTGAAGAGGCCCTTAAGAAATTGTTTGACAATTCTGGCTGACCAAAGAGGAGGCCCAGAGGATGTGCGTCGAAAACGAGAAACCGCTGCTAAGTGTACCTTAATGGAAGAATGAGCCAAACCTGCCTTAGCCAAGGACAGGCAATAAGGAAGGACCTGGTGCGGTTGCGATAAGAAAGGATCCAAACCCTTGCCTTGACACCAGATGGAGAAACGCTTCCATTTCAAGCGGTAGGTCTTGTTAGTGGACGGAGCTCTCGCCTGCGAAAGAACATCCTTAATCTCTTCTGGAAGATCTAAGTGAAGAAATTCTCGCTGCTCAGGAGCCATGCTGAGAGCTGCAACGAGCGAGGATCTGGGTGCCATACCTGGCCCTGAGACATTGTGAGGAGGTGCAGAATCGGTTGTAGTGGAAGAGGATGGTCCAAGGAGAGAAGGTGGAATTCGGTGAACCAAAACTGTCTCGGCCAGGCTGGGGCTACCAGGATCATTTTGCACCGTTCCGTTTTGATCTTCTTGAGCAACCTGGGAATTAGCGGAATGGGGGGAAAAGCATAAACAAATGCGCCTGACCAGGCTATCGAAAGCGCATTCCCCAGCGACCCTCGATGGTGTAGCTTGCTGGCGTAAAACTGGCATTTCCTGTTTTCTGGTGTGGCAAACAGGTCTATGGAGGGTCTGCCCCACCGGCGAAAGACCCCTTCCAGCGTTGTCTGATCCAGTTCCCACTCGTGGGTGACCGACTTCAGCCTGCTGAGCCTGTCTGCTTTGTCGCTGAGCACTCCTCAAATGTTCTGCCTTCAGAGAAATTCCATGAAGGATCGCCCATTCCCAGATCGCTTGGGCTTCTTGTGACAAGGGTAGGGACCTGGTGCCGCCTTCCTTGTTGATGTAGTGCATGGCTGTGGTGTTGTCCGTCCGGACAAGAACCGACAAACCTTGCAACCTTGGAAGAAAAGCTTGAAGAGCTAGACGAATCGCTCCTAGTTCCAAGAGGTTGATGTGATGTGAAGGAGGTGATGTTCCGGAAGCCAACGACCACTGACCTGCAGATCCTGCAACACTGCGCCCCAGCCCTCTAGCGAAGCATCTGTAGTCACCACCTGAGGTGCTGGAGTGCTTACGAAGGATAGACCTCGGGACAAATGCTTTTCTCTTGTCCACCATAGAATGGCTTGGCGCATGTCCTGAGTGATCAGAAGCTTGTCGTCGAAGGACCTGCTCACCTGCTTCCACTGCAAGTCCAGGTGCTCCTGCAGGGGGCGCATTCGCAATCTGCAGTGAGGTATCAAGGGTATACAGGAGGACATCATCCCCAGCAGGGATTTGTAGCGGCGAACAGAAAGATACTTTTTTTTTCGCACCAGATGGGCCATGGAGATTAGATTTCTTTGTCGCTCCAGAGATGGAAATACCTTGCAGAGAGATGTGTTTAAAATCGCTCCAAGAAACTGAACCTTCCTGGACGGGCGGAGAGAAGACTTGGTGCTGTGGAGAGTCAAGCCCAGATTGGAGAAGAGACAGGTGCAAGCGGCGACCGCATCTGCTGCTGCCTCCCTGGACGGGGCCTTTAGTAACCAGTCGTCCAGGTAGGGAAAGACCTGGAAATGATGCTTCCTGAGGAAAGCTGCTACCGGTGCTAGCACCTTGGAGAAGACTCTCGGAGCTGAGCGAAGGCCAAACGGCAGCACTTTGAACTGGAAATGGCTCTTGGTGACTGTAAACCGAAGAAATCTCCTGTGGGCCGGATGGATGGGTATGTGGAAATACGCATCCTCGAGATCGAGAGTGGCCATAAAATCTCCAGTGTTGAGAAGACGCAGGATGTCCTGGAGAGACACCATCCGAAAGGATTGCTTTGTGAGATAAGTGTTGAGCTCCCTGAGGTCGAGAATGGGACGCCATTTCTCCAACGTCTTTTTACCAGGAAAAACCTGGAATAGAATCCCTTGCCCCTCTGGGATAGAGGGACTGGCTCTACTGCTCCCTTGATCAGCAGCTGATGAACTTCGAGCCGAAGGAGACGCAGATGTTTCATGGAGGTGGCGGCAGGGGTTTGGATGGTGGAAGATGCATGAACTCCAGGGTGTGGCCACTCTGAATGATGTTCAGAACCCAACGGTCTGTTGTAATCCGTTGCCAGTTGCGGAGGTAACGAGACACCATGCCACCTACAGATGTTTTGGAGGAGGAGGAGGGCACAGCGCAAAGAGCCAGGACGCCGCTATTGCCTCTTGGAGGCGTCTCGCCCCTGACGATTCTGTTTTCCCCTAGAGTTCGATCTGGAGAAAGACGATGCCTGGCCTTGCTTCTGGTTGTAAGAAGGACGGTAAGATTGGGATGAGGAAGCATAAGAGGAATACCGCTGCTGTTGATAGGATCCTCTGTATGAAGGAGCACCCCTGCCTCTAGCTCCACGGAAAGGGACTTTCCGATATTGAAGGGTCCCCAAGTACCGAGCAGTTTCAGTATCCTTTTTAATGTCTTGGAGGGCATCATCTATGTGTTTGCCGAACAACGCCTCACCATCAAAGGGGAGGTCCAGGATCTTGTTCTGAACCTCTGGCCGGAACCACGTTGCCCTTAGCCAACCCTGTCGACGAAGTACAGCTGCCCCTGCCAGGGAGCGGAAAGCTGTGGTAGCGATGTCCATCACACAGTCGATGATCTCCGTTGATGTAATTTCCCCCTCTTGTAGGATCTTCTTTGCCTCAGACTTGGAAGTATTGGGCAACTGGTCAAGATAAGGCGAAAGGTCGCACCACATCTGGCGGTCGTATCTTCCAAGGATCGCTAATGCGTTCGCCGCTCTAATCACCAGACTCACCATGGAGGAAAATCGTTTCCCTGCATTGTCTAGGCGCCTGCCCTCCTTGTCCGGTGGTGTAGTCAGAGGTGCTGAAGGATTCTTCGATTTCCTCTGAGCTGCTTGGGAAATGACCGAATCTGGCTTCGGTTGACCAGTCAAAGAAGCTGGGCTGTCGTCTGGGGCTTTATACTTCTTGTCTAGTCGTGGTAAGACTGGAACTACTGTGGCAGGATTTTTCATGGTCTTTATCCCTTCTTCCCACACATGAGCTACTATAGGAATGGAGCGCACCATCTTCTTACTCGGCTCCTTAAAATCATAGAGAAAGCACTTTGTCTGAACTGAGGGCATAGGAAGTTCGAAACGGAGTGAGGCCCTCTCCATTAACTTGTGAAAACCCCCAATGTCAGCAGGTGGGGAATCCACCGGGGCAGGAGCTGGAGAGGCGGGATCAGGGATCACGTAATCATCCCATTCTTCTCCATGATCCGGCTGTACAAGTTCACCTTCTTCTTCCTCTGTGGAATTATCCAGGTGTTGAGGAACTGCCTGAGGAAGAACTTCCTCCGGTGGAAATTGGGTAAGTGGCTGAGCTGATGGAGGTGGTGGAACCATCACGGTGGCTTGAGGAGCAGGCACAGGCTGCGCCAAGAGAGAAGGTTGCGGAGGATGAGGAGGATGTGAAGAAAACCTCCGTCGATAGTCCAGAAGCATCCCCTGCAAATCCGCTAAAAGAGTGGTGGGGACAGACACCATCTGTTGCTGAACGTTCTCCTGGCGTGGAAATTGTTGTTCATACGCCTGCTCATGATAGTAATCACCCTCAGAATCAGTGTCCTGACACTTGACCAGAAGTTGAGAGGGGCTGTTAGCATAGCCAAAACGACTGTCATTACCATCAGTCCTCTTCCTCCTCCAACAATAATGCAGGTGGCAAAGAATGCACCCTCCTGGGAGACGTCATCTCCGGCGAAATCTGCTTCCTTTTAATGGAAATTGAAATCTTCCCCGTCGACGTGGAGGAAAAAACCGTCGTCGACGACATCGTCGACGGAAGCACCGTCAACGAGAATGTAGCTGGAACCAGCGTCGACGGAAGCACAGTCGACGAGCTGATCGTCGTCGAAACGATGGGCGGCATCGAACCTGTCGTCAACGAGATAAGCAGCACCCCTGCTTACGTCGTCGTCACTGTCGTGGCCGTCGTCGTCGACACTCTCGTCGTCGACGCCACAGTCGTCGACGGCACCAAAGATGAGATCTTCGTCGACACCATCGTCAACGTTGCTGTAGAAGTGCTCGTCGACGAGCCCGTCGACACTGGAATAGGAAACGACGTCGACACTGGAGCACCTTTCGCCTGCGATTTTGAAGCTTTCGTCGACGAGGGCTTGTGCAGCGTCGACGACGAATGATTACTTCTGTCAGAAGATTGCGAAGAGGGCTTTTTAAATGATTTTTCTTTGCTTGGGGCAGTCGCAGGTGGTGATATTAGTCCTTCCCTCTCCTTTTCACCGCAGTGAGGAGATTTGATAGGACTCAGGTCCTCAGACTCCTTCGGGGTCTTTTTTGAGGCCTTAGAGGGGTGACCCAGAGATGGTGAAGGGGAACCCCTACCCCTTTTGACTGACCTTCTGGATGAGGTGGCGGAAGACGACTCCTCACTGTCACTGGACAGTGTCTCCTTTCTCGACTTTAGCTTGTGAAGCCAGGTGAGCAGACGACCCTCACGGTCCCGGAGAGTCTTGGTCGAGAAGGTGCGGCAAATCTTGCACTCCGCAGCCTTGTGGTCTGGGTATAGGCAATATATGCAGTCCTTATGCCTATCCTCCACATAGAGCCTCTTCTTGCCACAAGTGGCACAAGACTTAAACAAAGCCTTCTTTTCCTTGTCAGACATCTCAGAGAATTCTCCAAGAAAAACTGAAGAAAGCAGTTGAAAAATATTTGAGGAAAAATAGTTGTAAAGAGTTGAAATAGAGCAAAGCTCGAGGAGACTCCCTTCTGCACAACGTGCGGTAGAAAATCTGAGGAGCTGAGGTTCTTTCACCAAGGTTCTAGAGGGTGAGGCTGCTCTGATTGGTTGATGGTTCTTTTTGGTCTCTTTTACAAAAGACATGGTCTGGTTACAAAATGGGATTAGGCCTACGCCTGTTTCTCTTTTGTAATGGTTATTTACTACTGTTTTATATTTACCGAGGCTCCCATCTCGACGACGGGGAATGATTCCAAGCATGGGAATCTATGAAAGCTCCAATACTGGAGTAACCGTTGTGTATGTAATGTAGGGAAGGATGTTGGTGAAAGGTTGAAGTGTCACCTGCGCCTATATAGGGTACCTATATGGAATATAACAGGTCTCGCAACTCCAATCCCACACAAAAGAATTACACAGGCGTCCAGAGGATGCCGGCGCAGCAACCTACACCTGGTGGGCATCCCCGAGGGAGTCGAGTCAAGGCAAGTGGCTAGCTTTGTTGAAACCCGTATTAAGTCCTGGATGCCTGCGGATGGACACTCGACATGGTTTGCAGTGGAAAGGCCCACCGAGCCCTGGAACCCAAGCCACCATCGGGTGCTCCGCACCGGCAGATATTTGCCAAAATCCTCAATTATAAAGACCGGGCCGCCATCCTGCAGGCGGCCTGCGCTCAGATGACCCTGTCCAACCAGAGCCACAAGGTCATGATCTTCCCAGACAATAATAAAGAGGTCCAGACAAGACACCGATCCTAAGTGGAAGTAAAAAAGAAACTGAGGGCCCTAAACCTCCAGTACCGACTGTTGTTCCCCGCCCGTCTACAAGTGGTCTTCCAAAACAAAACCTTCTTCTTTGACACTCCAGAGGAGGTGTATACTTGGGCAACTGAAGAGCATCCCATCAGGAGCCACAGCACCACCTCTCCCCCCATGTTGCGCTCTGGATCCATGCAGCCCAGAGACCCCCGACCGCAGAGACGATGCACTCGCTCTCGCAGGGGCTTCAACAACCGCAGAGATGCATCCACCTCGCCTGCGGCTGCCGCTCGCACCTCAAATGAACAGCCCATGCTCCCGAATCTCACAGACCCACCTCGGGATCAGGAACCTGATCAGACAGGCGAGGAGGAGAGACCACACCGGCCGCCGATTGTGAGACAAGAGGAAGACACCGACCTATTGCAGACCCCGATGATCTAATGTACATTGATTTGGGGACAGCCCCTGCAATCAGCTGTGAAAGACATTGGCTAATCGCGGCTCTTAATACCTATGGCTATAGTGTAACTAATGTGACTTGGCCAGAAGCTCAACTACATCCTGCCTTATGGAGGGGTCCACCAAGTAACCCACACACTAAGCCTATAGTTTAGTCCTGTTACACCTTGTTCTAGTAGGGGCGACAGATGCTTCCATTCAAGAAGTATGAGGTGGGGGGTTGGTTGTGGGAAAGGTTTAGGACCGTTGTCCCCAAGTTCAGCTTAGTTTCGCTCCACAGACATAGCATATACCTCACTATACCAGACGCAGGTATGCATCACTGTTGACGTGAGATGGCAAGACCCTTAGACACAGCCGACTTCGGGAACCCCAGCCCACCTACTGCTCGACCACTGCCCCCTAATTTGACACACCCAGCATGGCCATGAACCACTATCAGGGGCAAGCCCTACGAATCCTCATGGAATGTGAAGGGGCTCCTGGACAAAGTAAAATGCACTGCAGTACTGACTAAGAGGGTAGCCCCTGATGGTCTCTTGCTTCAGGAGACCCACCTCATGGGCAACCATTGCCCCTTCCTTGTTCGCCAGGGGTCTGGCACTCTGGGTTCGAGCGAGGATCCCAAGGGACTGCAATCCTTCTGCACCGTGCCCTCCCTCTCACTCGCACTCATGTAACCAGAAACCCGCGAGGCCACTTCGTGGCCCTGATCAGAACCCTAGGAGACGCGACCATTAATCTGATCTCACTTTATGTCCCCCCAGCGACCCTTACACCCACCCTGAACACCACGGTAGACACTATCTCCTCCCTTCCCCCGGGCCTCACAGTAATTGGAGGTGACTTCAACGCAGTCATGTTACCAGCCCATGACGCCACCGGCACCACATCTATGCATAGGACTCAACTCGTGAGACGAATGACGGATTGGGCAGTGCAGATGGGTCTATGCGATGTCTGGCGGGCCTGGAACCCCGGGACGCAACAGCACACTCACACCTCAGCAACGCACCACACTCGCGCGCACATCGATCTTTTATTTATGTCCGCTCCAGACTGTTGCGCGGTCACGGATGTTCACATCTTCCCCTGAGGAATATCGAACCATTCTCCCCTTCTCCTCCAGATTGGAAACCCGTCGGTCACCTTGCGGCCCCTCTGGAGACTCAAAGCCTGGTTCCTCCAAGAGGACAAGTTCCGCCAGGCGCTGGAGAAAGATGTCAAACAATACTTCCAAGATAACCAAAACTCAGTCCTCACGCAGGGCACGTTGTGGGAGGCAAGCAAGGCCACGATCTGTGGACTTGCTAGAGGCCATTTCAAAGCTAAGAGATTAGCCAAAAAAAGCCGCCTTTCCCTCTTAGAGGCCCAGGCCACCCGTCTGGAGCACACTGTGACCGAGGCCCGGGCAGAACGAGACACCCGACAACTTGAGCTTCTAAGGGGAAAAATAAAGCAAATATTGCTCGATTCTGCAAAGCTCCTGTGGAGGTCCTCTGTCTCTCGTGTCTATGGATGGGGAGACAAAAATGGCAAACTGCTCCACTGGTTGGCCTCCCGACCTTTGGTGAACCGGATAGTACTGGAAATCTGTGACGAACAAGGTGAAGTCTATCACGTGCCTGCCTCCATCGCCCAAGCCTTTGCTAATTAATATTCCCAGCTCTACACGACAGACCGGCCCCACGGCTTCGAGCCTGAGATGCTGGACCTCACTCTCCTCCCCCGTCTCACAAGGCCCGAACGGACCCTACTAGACTAACCTATCACGAAAGAGGAAATAAGAGAGGCCAACTCCTTAGCTGCTGCTGGAAAGACACCTTGGCCCGACGGGTTCCTGGCGGAATACTACGCAGCGTACTGAGACACCCACATTCCACCCCAACACACGCTTCATGAGGAAGTGGTTGAGGTGGGAGCCTTCTGGCCCGAGACAGATATGACAACAATAGTGGTCATACCCAGAACACAACCCCCATCAGCCTCCTGTTCAGATTACCGCCCAATCTCATTCATCAATACCGAAGTTAAAATTTACGCGACATTCCTAGCCACACGTCTTAAATCAATCTTCAACACCCTAATCCACCATGACCAATGCGGATTCATACCACGCCACAGCACTAGGCACTGCATACGACGCCTTCACTTGGCACTGGCCCACTGCCATCTTCTCACCCCTTACCTTGCCCTTTTGTTGCTTGATTCCGAAAAAGCCTTCAACACAGTCGACTGGCACTACCTGGAGGCGGTGCTATTGGCTGTGGGCATGGGGCACCACTTTCGCAGGCTAGTACAAGTACTACACTCGAACCCATCGACCTGATTGCTCATAAACAGAGCCCTCTCAGAAGCCTTCCTGATCCGATGGGGCAGAGGCAGGGGTGCCCTCTGTTGCCCCTCCTTTTTGCCCTTTGCCATTGAGCCGCTGGCGTGCCATATCCGTGCCGATACCCAAATCTGCGGATGGCACTGGCGGAGAGGGCACGAGGACCGTATCTCTCTCTATGCGGACGTCCTCCTCTTCTTGGTGGACCCGGCCAGCTCGGGCCCCAGATGCCTCCAGCTCCTCCGCTCCTTTGAGGCAACCTCAGGCTTACGTCTAAACCCAGCCAAGTCGACCCTGATCCCACTGCACGTGTCTCCTTCAAATACCTGGGCCTCTGGGTGGCATTACTCCCAGAGTTCAACTGGTCGCTCAGTGACACCCCCCTACTCCAGAACTGACCTCCCAAATGGCAATCCCTTCCTCTTAACCCGATGGGAAGGGTTGCCTTATTTAAAATGATGGTACTCCCCAGATTCCTATACATACTCCAGAACCTTCCACTACACCTCTCCCACGGATGGTTCCGATCACTCGAAAGCATGGCCACGGCCTTCCTCTGGAACACCTCGAGACCACGCATGGCATTCGCCTCCTGTCACTAAAACCCCATACGATGGTGGAATGGGCATGATCAATCTATCAATCAAGACTATGCCTATCTAGGCATGCCACTTTTTTTAATCAAACGGCTTCAGATGGTCCAGAACCAAGCAGCAAGACTGATCCATCAGCAACCAAGATGGCAATCAGCCAGACCCCTTTTAAAAAAATTACACTGGCTCCCCATTTCCCAACGTACGGCCTTTAAGATGGGATGCTTAATCTTTAAGTCTCTTCACAGTCGGAGTCCTAGATTTATTAACTGTCTTTTATCAAGGCATACTCCCTCTCGTAACTTGCGCTCAGCCCACCTTCAGCTACTGACCATCCCCGCCTTCAAGTTAAAACGTCAGGGTGGCTGTAGGTTTGCTTCCTTGGCCCCTAGACTGTGGAATTCTTTTCCACTGGAGGTCCGGTCATGTACTGATCTTCTGAGATTCAGAAAAATGCTTAAGACATGGCTGTTCGGACAGGCTCATGAATAACTATCCCCTTCGGTCCCGGCATATTCTAGAGTAGCGCCATGAAACCTTTTGGTGTACGTGCGCTGTATAAATTCTTGATAACATAACATAACATATACTACCTGGCCACCCGCCTCCTGGTGATACAAGGCTGGTTCACCGGTGGCTGGTCGGACCCGGCATATTGACTTGAACTAGACGGCCTTGGATTCTCCCGGATCCAAGCCATGCTTTATGGAGCCCCGATCCCCCACGCACTCCCCGCAGTCACTAGAACGGTCTTGATTGCCTGTCCCTTGGCGCTACGCTACACACAGTGGGACAACAAACTGACATTGCAGACACCTCTGTGGCATGGTACCTGGTTGGGTGAGCTGGGCGCGCTGCAGGACTTTCGCAAGTGGGACTTGGGATTTCACAGCTGGGAGACGTATTGAAAGAGTCATATTTGCTCCTTCCTGGACTTACAGAACTCGCACGCACTGCATCCCACCCAGTTCTACAAATATCTGCAACTCCGACATGCCCTCACTCCCTGCACACCTGTGAGTACCACGTTCCTGGAATTTAGTCCTCTAGAGGCCCAAATCCTAATGGGAGATCTGGGAAATGAGGGGTATCTAAGATTTGCCGCTCTCTACTCAACAACTCCCTGACCTCTCTAGACTCCTTAGACGTCGCTGGGAATCTTGGCTGGGCCCCCTGGAGGAGGAAGACTGGAGAGACGCTTTGATGGCCCTCCACACACCACCATGTCCGCTAAACTCAGGTTAATCAAGCTCTACTACCTTTGCATTGTGCTTACCTGACTCCTGCCCATCTGCACCGGGCGGGACTCTGGGCCCCCCCAACGTGCCTGCGATGCCAGACACAACCTGCAGACTTCTATCACATGGTATGGGCCTGCAGCCCCCTCACCGAGTACTGGAGAAAAATAGTGTTCGAACTGAGCGGGGTCCTGGCCCTATTCCTGGGAGTTATGGACAGACTAGAGGGGAACCAGACAGACAAAATTCTTTCTTGGGACGGCGGCTGTAGCGGCCAAGCGAGACATAGTAGCGGCCTGGAAAGACTCTGTCCAACCTAGTATCACCAAATGGCATAGAGGAGTATGTCCCCCCTAGCTGCACCAAATGGCGTAGAGGAGTAGACTGGTGTGCGGCCCAAGAAAAGCCCATATACAAAGCGAGAGGCTGTCCTGCCAAGCATGGCCACGTGTGGGGGAAGTGGCTGGGGCTACTAGCTTAACTGAGGGAAGAAGGCTCTGAGAAATGTAGGTTGATGAACATGACCAGAGTAATCTCACTCCGAAATTATGCCAATAATCCTGTGATAGCATGCTTTGCACTAATTGTAAGGTCTACTTATGCTGCTGGACGTTTTTTTCTTTTTTTTCTTCTTCTTTTCTTTTTATTGCATAAGTAAGTTTTTCTCAAAATCCATAAAAATTTGGCTATAAAAGAAAATCCAAGGCCTAGAGCCAATATAGCTAATAGCAATTATGTCTTACTGCTTGATTATGTTACAGTGGGACTCCCATCTCGACGACGGGGAATAATTCAAGCATGTGAATCTATGAAAGATAACCAAATACTGGATAAGCCAGGTGCATAGGGGTGAAGAGGCGTCAGAAACCTCTGAAGACAATGGAAGACTTGGTGAAAAGTGTCTCTGAAGAAGAAGGTGAAGAAGTCCACTGGAATCCAAGGGTGGACTCTTGAAGTGAAGAACCTGCAAGTAGAGGGGAGAGAGTCTATGCCACTCAGGAGTGACCAGGAGGCACGGAAGAGCAATGCCCACCGATGTCGGGTGGCTCAGATGACTTAATGGTGACCTTGTTGTTGCAGCTGTGAGGACCAGGCGATGCTGAGGAAGACCAGGAGCTGCACGCAAGCTGTCTCATGTCGTAGACTAGGTGGTCGGTGTCCGGCGGGAGCACCAACAAGCCTTGGTAGTCGCAACTGGTGTGGAAAACGAAGAAGGAGCAACATTGGGACCAGCAAAGTCCAAGGACCTGACAAACAGCAAGAGAGTCAGAGCAGGCCCTAAGCAAGCAGAGGATCCCACTGAAGCAGGAGAAGAGCATTAGGAGGACCCACAGGCCAAAGGCACAGGAGTCTCAAGAGGACCTCGAGCAGCTCACCAAGTAGCTTTTATTGAAGTGGCAGAATCTGTGAGAATGACTGTGGATGCTGGCGCGTCTGCTATGCTAGTTTTATTGGACCTATCAGCAGCATTTGACACAGTGGCACACTCAATCCTACTGGATAGACTAAATCAGCTGGGTGTCTGTGGGGTAGCATTCTCCTGAATTCGGTCCTATCTTAAGGACCGCACCCAACAGGTCTACCTGCAACCTTTTTGATCTGCAGAAAAATCTCTACGGTATGGAGTACCTCAGGGCTTTGCATTGAGTCCATTGCTTTTTAATATCTACATGGGGCCTCTTGCAACTCTCATTGCATCCCAGGGGGTGAAAGTAGTCTCCTATGCAGATGATACCCAGCTGGTGTTTTCGTTCAAAGAACATTCCGAGGCCGCCTTTCTCAGTTTCAAGGAGTGTCTGAAGAACATCTCTAAATGGATGAACTGCAACTGCCCAAACCTAAATGCAGATAAGACAGAAGTCTTGTTCTTTAGTCAGGCGTCTCCGCCCCCTGCAGATCTCTGGTAGTCGGTTAAAAACTGGGCTCGCCACCGGTCCCGACAAAGACAGTAAGGAATCTAGGCATCAAATGGGAAAGGATTTGTGTTTTGCGGCTTAAGTTCGTCAGATCTCCTCAGCTTGCTTTGGAAAGCTGAGAATCTTAAAAAAATTACTTGACTTACTGCCGGAGGACAGTCGCAGGATCATAGTCCATGCAACTGTGACTTCATGCTTGGACTACGTCAATAGTCTATATTTGGGGCTGTCAGCCTCCCTGATTTACAGACTGCAGATAGTTCAGAACGCAGCGGCAAGACTAATTTGGCGGGTACCTTTCCGCCATCATATCTCTCCTCACTTGAGGCAGCTACACTGGCTCCCAGTAGCTAAGAGGATTGAATTCAAGGCTCGGTCTGACCTTGGCCTTCCGAGCTGCCCGTAACTTGGGCCCAGGTTACCTTCAGCTTAGGCTCAGTCCGTATCGACAGGAGCGGACATTGAGATCTAACTATCAGTGTCTGCTCCGTGGTCCGCGCTTTGCGAAGTCTCGACTTGGGGGAAGATCTTTCGCGGTCAGGACCTCCAGACTCTGGAACTAGTTACCATCTCATTTGTGCCACTTAAAGTCAGAACGTGATTTCAGGAAGGCCTTAAAAACCTGGCTCTTTATTCAGGGTAGGGTTTAGATGGTTGGCTAATCCTCTACTGCAATCTCTGCATAGCGCCGGGACACCTCTATTTGAGGTAGCTGCGCGCTTTATAAATGCTTATTGTATAAGTAGGAAGGCCCGCTGAGCAGAGGATGCGATAAGGATGCTGTACTTGGCAGGAAGAGATGCTGCAGGCTAGAGCTTCTTGTAGCCTGAAGATCACTGGAATGCAGAGCCAAAAAGCCTTGGCAACGGCAAGTCGATACGGTGCACAGGGGTTTGGTCCCAGTGGTTCCGGCGAGGGATACTGGCCTCAAAATTGCAGAGAGGATAGGTCAGGCCTCGAGGGAGTTGCAGAACCTCCACCTGTGTTGCTGAGCCTCTGGAAGTCCATAGGACGACAGGAGCAGCAGACCGGTCAGCTTTGTTGCAGTGTTTGCAGATGCAGGGGAGTGATTCCTTCACTCCACGGGAGACTACGTCAGGTGTCCTTGATGCCCACAGGTCTGTTGAAGATCATGGAAGAAGCACAGACACAGACGAGAAAGAAGACTTGCGGAACAGCGAGACCAGGAGTAGCAGGAGTCCTCCTTGGTGCAGTCTCGGTTCCAGGCGAAGTTCAGCGAAGTCGAAGTGTCCAGACGGTCGAAGAGTGAAGTGGTTTCAGGCTTTCGTCTTGACCCATGACAAATCTAAGGAACCACCCACAGGTGAGCCTTTAAGTACCCTAGGGAAAGGGTTGGAACGACTCAGGAGTCCCTCTCAGAGGAGGGGCTGGACAGAGGGGAGGATACTCCTATGTCCTTTGTCCAGTTTCACACCAGAGCAGGAGCCAAGAGTTCCCTGAACTGGCTCAAACTGGAGAATGCAAGGAGGGCACCAAATGTGCCCTTCAAAGCAGGCTGGTGGTGCTGGCAAGCGCCTCCATCCAGCCTAATACACTAAGTCCTGTCTGGGAGGTGGTCACACCTCCCTGTGATAGGAAACCTATTGCTCTACCTTTCCCTGCTCGAGCTTGGCTCAGCAGCAGGAGGGCAGAATCGTGTCTGTGGCCGGCAGCAGCAATAGCTTGCTGTCAGACCCTGGAATACTATTACAGAGAGTATAGGTGGTACCCAAAAGGAGCCCCCCAGTACATGGGATAATACTTCTAACACTGGAATCTGTGTTGGGGTATGATTGGGATCTTCTTAAATCTTTTCTATCAGACAGAGGACAGATTGTATCCCTAGGTAAATTTCAGTCCAAACCCTTTACACTGCCATGCGGTGTACCGCAGGGGTCCTCACTGAGCCCCACACTCTTTAATGTGTATGTCTCATCATTGGCTCCCGTTATCAGTGCATTTGGATTTGGGATCACGTCCTACGCTGATGACACACAAATTGTGGTGTCTCTGTTACCTGGCCAAGAGTTGGGAATAGATAAACGTTTTCAAGTCTGCATGGAATCGGTTGGGAGATGGATGGCAGACAATTGCCTAAAGCTTAACTTAGGTAAGACTGAAGTAATGCTGTTTGGGAACGATCTTAATTTCTGGACTCCTAATTGGTGGCCTGCCTCCATGGGGTCACTCCCTACACCCTCTAAAAAGGTGAAAAATTTGGGAATAATACTAGATAAGAAACTCTCCTTTGGGGCCCAAGTAAATGAAGTAACTTCAACAACAGTGCATGTTCTGAGAAATGTCAAGAAGGTATTGCGGCTTTTACCTTTGGGGAGCCGGCAAACAGTGGTTACAGCATTGGTCATGTCGAGGCTGGATTACTGTAACAGCCTATATCTAAATATACAACAAAAACTTCTGTATAAACTCCAGCTGCTACAAAATGCCGCGGCCAGATTACTTACGGGCACATCCAAGTTCTCCCCAATTTCCAAAGAGATAAAAAAATTGTACTGGCTCCCGGTGAGGAACCGGGTGCATTTTAAATCTCTGTGCATGGTCTTTAAAGCACTTCAAGGCCTCGGACCAGTTCATTTAAGACGCCAGTTTCAATGGTATAGACCGACAAGAACTCTTAGATCTCTGGGAGCCAAACTGGTCGTAGTTCCACCAACAAAAAAAGCTCAGTGGGGTGGCAGAAGTTTCTCTTCATGCGCAGCAAAAGCCTGGAACGACTTGCCATTCCATCTGAGAAATGCCACCAATCTTCTAGCTTTCAGGAAAGGGTTGAAGACCTGGCTTTTTGATAAATAAACCCCCTTTTTTCTAGCTCTGCATTAAGGAGAGGTAACTAGCGCCAGGACACCTCCGGGTAATCGTGCGCTCTAAAAGTTTCCATAACATAACATAACATAACATTCCAACATGTTTGATACCAACTGGTTTCGGTGCAGCCACTATATAGTTAGGCATCTCGTAATGACTTGTGTCGACTATATGTAATAAAATGGCTGACCGCGCTTACAAAGCCTGGAGAATCGACTCCGGGGTTTCTAGGGGTGTCCTGCTCATGCAGGGGCACCTTCACACTCATAACCAAGCACCCTACCCTCAGGACTGAAGAGCCTGCCATAGGGGTGACTTATAGGTTATAAGTGAAGTAACTTATATCTGTCCTGAGAGGTGAAAGCACCAACTCACACAGGCTGCAATGGCAGGCCTGTAGTCACAGTTTAAGTTGACTCCCATGGGTGGCACAATACATGATGCAGCCTATGCGAAACCCCTGGTGTACCTATGCCCTGGGTAACTAGTACCATATACTAGGGACTTACAAGGGAACATCAGTAGCCAATTGTGGATTTACATAGGAACTTACCATGGTCAATTTAGGGAGAAAGCACAGTGATTGAGTTCCTGATTAGCAGGTTCTCAGCAGACTATGTCAAAAACTTACTGACACCAGGTAAAAAGTGGGTGTAACCATGCTAGAAGGATCCTACCTTCCTACACATACCCACTCTGTAATTCATTCCCTGTCATGTCTGGAGAGGAAAAATTCACCTTAATGGGATCACCCTCTTAAAGGCCTGACTTCACCTGCCTTTGTAAGTCAATATTTTGACAGGTTAGTGTGCTGGTGTCCTGATATCTCAAGGACCAATCCCGATTTGGCAGGGGTCTTGGACGGGTCTGAGGAGGTGGTGGTGGCCATCTTAGGAGAACCTTGGAGGGTTCTGAGGAGGTGGTGGCGGTCATTTTAGGGGAACCTTGGAGGTGTCTAAAGTGGCAGAGGCAGCCATCTTAGGAGAACCTTGGGGCTTGTGGGTATTACATGGCACCAACTGTGTGTAACACCCAACCATGATGACACCAGCTGCCCGCTGCACAACACCTTACCATTAAGACTTCCTCCTTCAGCTCGTCCATGTCTCGCTCCTTCGCTGCCTTTTTCATGGTGAGGGCATTTTCTGACATGGCAGCTGGCTCATAATTGTCTTGTCCAGCCTGCAGTGAAACAAAAAACCCAAAAATAAATATGTTCATAAAATTTAAAGGTAAGAAACGTAAACTTTCAGTTTAATGTTACATCTTGAGTTGATACTTCTGACGTCGATTGCAGGTGTTTGTGTGAAAAACAGCAGTGCTTACTGGGCCGTGCGAAAAAAATACAAACTGTCTTCCTGGGATAGGGCTCCTTCCACCTGGGCGGCAGTGGTGGCTGTGTGCAACCAGGAGGGAGGCCAGACCCCTCTTGTCCCTGCCTGGCTCGCTGGGGGTTAGTTTAAACATCTCTGTGTTATTTAGGCAACGGGCCTTGTACCTCCTCGGAGGCCACAGGACCATCCTTGAGGCAGCCAAGGTCACACTGAGTTGTGGTGCAGGAGGTATAGCTGTCTGCAGAGTGCCTCTGGCATTCATGTGTGCCTCTGAGACACATATATGCCGACAAACCTGATTCAGGCGAGAGACATGATTTTTTAAAATCCAGTATGGCTTAAATCAAGTTGCCTCCTGCCTAAAATCTCCAAAGCTTCAATGCAAGTCATTGGGGAAAATGAATTCCCCAGAATCGAGACATCTGGCCTGTCCACTGTTCTGCACAGTGCAGCTGTTATGTGTCTTAGTAAGGCCCACATAGAAACTAAGCCATCTTTCATCATGTAAACGTTTGTTAAGCTGCCTTCCCTTTCACACAATAACCTTTTACACACATTTGCAAGCGTGCCAATTGTAGGAAGCTGGCTTTGTATTTACTATACCAAAGTAAATTATAGTATGCACAGAGTCCAGGGAGTCCCCAGAGGTATAGCAGAGGATAAATTAGGTAAGTACTAACAGCTCTCTTTGTGGTAGTGTGGGCGAGCAGTTAGGCTTATCCAGAGGGTGTGTAAGCATTTATTGTATTCACTCAATCAAGACTGATGCACACATCCAGAGACTGAATCCCGACCAATTGGGTGAGCATAAAAAAAGGTCTACTTGTATTGTATTTATACAACCAAGCAGGACTTGGTACAGGTAGGTAAAATATACTTGGAATGCAGGATTTCACAATGAAATGCAGTTATGATTGAATGTTGCAATAGTTACAGGTTGGTATTGATACAGAAAGCAGTTTGTATTATACAATAATTACTTTTAGAATACTTTTTAGTTACTTTTAGCTTGCTTTGAGTACTGAGGGTGGTATGCCTAGATACCACACCTACGGATCTTATAATACAGGGTCAGTAATACTTTTTATACTTTGCAGTTTAGTTTTCTTTTCTCCATACAAACATCAGTTGAATACTTAGAACATTTAAAGCCAAAAATCTCATAACATGGGTTCCTATGGGAGAAAAAGTGTTAGCGGTTTCTCAGGTAAGTACACGACTTACGAGTGGGAGTTTTGGGAGTTAGGACCAAGGTTCCCCAAGATCTAGATGGGCATTCAAATCGCAACACCAGCGGCACTAGGGCTGCCGGGCGCAGAGTGCAGGGGCCCAATGTTAGCCAATGGGGATAAGGGGGCCTTTGCTTGGGGACGGCTTACGAGCAGGCCACTCAGGTGTGGGACCAAAGCTTCTGGGGTTAAGATCAGCACTGGAGGGGCCAACAATCAGCAAGGAGCTGCACCACCAACGGCACAGGGGCGGCCATGTGTTGAGTGCCAAGGCGACGTCGGGGACCCAATGGACGTCAATCGAGATCTTCAGTTAGAAAAAGACACTGCAGGCTCGGGCAGGGAGATTTCCTGAAGGAGACCACAGGCTGGAGAAGTAAGTTGGGATCTTTGGGGATGCCTGGACACTGTCAGTTGGGCTAACCAAGGCCGTGCGGTGTTGGGTGCAGGGGTGTCTTTTGGCGTCCGATGCTTCTGACCACCGTCAGTCGCGGAGGGGCTGCTTGGACCGCTTCGGTTGTGGTCTACTTACCACCATCGGTCAGGGAGATCCTTCAGTATGGGCTACAGGTGTAGTTTTGAAGATTGGGGAAGGTTGGGGGTCACCAGATCCTAGGTCAGAATCGCTGGGGAGACCTCCTTGTGGTGTTGAGCTACTCGGTCTCGGGCCGTGGCAGCCGGTTGCAGAGTGGTGCAGGACCACGGAACTGCCGGGGTCTGGGTCCTGGTTTTGGAGTCTTTGGCTTGAGCAAATCTGGAGCTAATGAGACACAGAGGTCATAAGATGAGTGCAGGGCAGCCCACCGGGCTCTGGGGGGCTGCTGGACACACTGGTTTCTTCGCTGTAGGCAGGTCGGAATAGGGACAGGCCGGTAGGGCTGGGGCCAAAGCAGTAGGTGTCCTCTTCTTCCGGGGTCAGCACAGCTCTTCGATCCTTCTTCTTTCTTCCTCGAATCTAAGAAGGCAAGGTTTGGGGTTGCCCCTAAATACTGCCCCTAAATACTAGATTTAGGGGCGTTAAAGGGGTGTGCAGGTTGGGACCAATGGTTCCCTTCCTTGGAGTGGGTACACCCACTATTATGGCACTCTCCAGTGGGTGGGGGCATGAGTCTCTTCCTAATTGGCTGAGCCCCCTCATCTTTAAAATGGAGGGGACTGAGATGTGTGCTTCACCTCGCCTCCCCTACCTGAGGGGGTCAGGGGGTTGGCAAACGTGGGCACACCTCTCTCCCTAGCTTGGTTTTCCCGCTGATTCTCCCACCCACAATGGGGGGCAGAACCGGTGAAAGCCAGTTGCTGGGGCAGCAAAAAGCAGAGAAAGCTTCCAAAGGCGGCAGCCCTTTGAAGTTTCCCCTTCATGGACTCAGCTCATCCTGGGGGAGGGGGAATGACACCTCTGCCCAGGATGGACTTTGTTTCTGGACCCGGAGAGCACAGGCTGTCTACCCAGGGGTCCAGTAGCCTGTCTAGTGGTGGCAAATGGCAGGCAGCCATTCAGGAACCACACCAGGGCTGGTCGATTTTCAGGGGGCATCTTTAAGAAGCCCTCTAAGGGCATTTTACATTAAATCACACACTGGCATCAGTGTGGGTTTAATGTGCTGAGTAGTTTGCTACCAAACTTCCCAGTTTTTAGTAAAGCCATTATGGAGTTGTGGAGTTCGTAATGACCAACTACCACAGCATATGTTCTTTATGGCTTCACTACACTTACAGTGTCTAAGAATGGAATTTAAACACTGTTGTTGTGGGGATTCTGCACATGCACAGAACTATCCGCAGGAAAACAGGACCTCGGTGTGTAGGGGCTGAGCCTTCCTACCGCCTCAGTATAAAAATCACAAAACCGACTATCTATACTGTCTCATTCGCTCTCCTACATAATCACGAAGTCGCAAATGATTAGACAACACTCCCGACTCTCTCAGGAATCGCGGTAGGGATAAGTTACTTACTTGTAATCCTAGTTCTCTTCCAGGGGTATCTTCATCAAAGTCATAAGCACCTAATATTCCCGCCCATGTGCGGGGACCCCAGAAACAATAAAAAATATATATGAAAAACATATATATACAGCTCTATATATATATATATATATATATATATACATATATCATTTTTTCCATACCAATGCAGCCCACATATAGTAGGCTACACAATGTAATAACAAATCACTGTTTTTATAAACACATAATGAATCTATAGACCACAGGAGGGCAAGTGACACTTGAACTCTTTTTAATGAGTAAGACTCATGAAAAAACTGCAAAAACAGCAGACATTGGGGCGTGGCCGCACGATCCACCATGGCGGACGTGTGCTAGGCGAGCTCCGCTCAGACTAAGCAAGTGATCCTTAATTTCTCCTGCGTTCCCCAGACTACCTGGGCATAAATAATACTCCACACACCTGGCACGGGAACGGCAGTGAGAGATTGGAGGCAGCAGCGGGGCCTATACAACAGACGACCCGGCCGGAGAAATCGAGGCGGGGCCTCTCGGGCGCCAGCCGTGACTGAAGGGGTCGCACGGATCTACGCGAGAGAGTGCTGGCGGCGGAGCGGACACACACCGCTGCGGGGGCCCTGTGAAGTGATCCTTCGAAGCAGAGGGCAGAGTGGCAGCGCCGACGGAGACAGGCGGCTCCGGTGACGGGCGGGTGAGCGTTTTTGGCGTTCTCCCCCGTCGGCGGCCTCGCGCTCGGCGGCCGGATCTTGTCGCGCCGGGGGACAGGGGTCCCGAGACCGTAACACATCAGCGGGCGCTCCGGTGGGGCCCAGTCCGGTGAGTGCCTGGCGGCCGCGAGGGGCCCCAGAGGAGGGTCGTGAGGCCCGGACTGGACTCCATTGCCCCTGGGAGGCAGATGCATGTAGGCCACTGCAATACTGCCCAGTGACACCGCAGGCATACGCCAACTGCTCGGAGCTCTACGGAGGTGGGGCACCATATCTGGGCCCAAATCTAGGATCGCCGGGTGGGAGGTGCCCTACGGCCGGGGCGCAGGCAGCGCTAGATTCCGGGCCACCACCGGAGGCGAGAACAGGGGCCTCTACATAGTCGCAGCCAAGGGGGGCGGGCATTGATCCCAGTGGTGCTGCTCCCCCTGGATAGCCCTGAGCACCGAGGCCCGAAGAAATGAACATAGGCCTGAAACCCACTGGCCCACAACGTGGATAGTGTTCTGGTGGCGGGCGGATCCCGGTGGCCACCCTGGATGTGGGAGACTGGTGAATACCAGGCGCGACGCTCGTCCAGACCAGCGGGAGTGGCGGGGGGGTGTTGTGGGGCACCAACTAGGGGGGGGGGGTACGTCTGTCTACAGAGGCGGCGGAGCTAGTGACTGGTGCGGCTTGTGGGCGGACGGCCTCCACCCGAGCCCGGACACCCTGAAAGAGCCGGCGTTGACCTGCGCGGATTTGGATATCCAAGCGGGACAAAAAACAAACCCCCCCCCCCCCCCCTGCAGAACGGGCCCTGCAGACTCGAGATATTCCATACGGTAGCAGATTAAGGAAGTAATTCTATAGGACTATGCTGACGGGCGGCAACCATGACAAGAGATAAAGTGGGGGAGACTCTGCCAAACAGAGCACGCTAGATAAATTCACCGGCCCCGGGGCTGCCGCGGCAGAGCACGGTTGAGTGGCTGGAGGCATGCCAGACAATGCTGCTCTCAATGCAGCCATTACACAATCTAGAGATGCCCTCGAAGCAAAAATAGGGGCAGTGGGCTCTGATGTGATGCTCCTTCGACAGGACTTACGCAATACAGTGGGGCGCATCACTGAGGCCGAAACCAGGATCTCCAGTGTTGAGGATTCCATCACTACCCTACAGAAAAAAGTTACTTCACTGGAGGTGGTCCAGCGGGGCCTGGCGGTGCGCGTAGAAGACGCGGAGGGTAGGGCCAGACAGAATAACCTCCGCTTTGTGGGCTTCCCGGAGGGATGCGAGGGGGGTGATATGGAGCGGTTTCTTACTCAATGGGTTGAGAGCTGGCTTCCCCCTGAAACCTTATCCAGCTGCTTTGTGATTGAACAGGCTCAAAGAGCCTTAATACAGAAACCCCCTCCTGGGGCCCGACCGAGGCCTGTCATAGCTAAGTTGTTAAACTACCACGACGGAGATGCGATCCTGAAACAGGCCAGAGCTAAGGAGCCTTTGACTTACGACAACGCCCGTATACTCGTATTCCCGGACTACACACGGCTGGTTCAACAAAAAAGACAGTCGTTCCTGGCAGCCAAGGCCCGCTTGCGTGAACTGAAGCTCTCCTACGCCTTGCTTTACCCAGCCAAATTGCGGGTGATCTATCAGTCGAAAACATTATTCTTCGAATCACCTGAAGAGGTCTTTCATTGGACAGATGAGACGGAGAAGGTCCGGCCTCACTCGCTGCCCGGGAGAGACTCTGATTCATCCTCCAGTGATGTGGTTCGGAAACCACCCAGACCCAAAGCCACTGTGAACAGGAGATCAAGATCCAGACGTCGCTCTCACTCCCGCAAAGATCCTGGTAGAGCCGCATCGATGCCTCGACAAGGGACCTCAACCTCATAGACACCACTAAGTCACTCCCGGTAGGGGGATGGGCTTGGGTGATATTTGCCCATTCCGGGGAAGCACGTAGGGAGGCCAGTACCTTTGCTGGAACTTTTGCTGACAGAGGGAACACCTGCCGATACTGGGCTGGTTTGTGGAGATCCATTGGCGGGGGATGACCGGGTGCTCCCGTTGGAGTCTGCAGGCCGCCCCCGCCGCGACAGATACTTCAGAAGTTTTGAGGTATAGGGTGGGGGGCAGTTGGGTTGTTTCAGTTCTAAGATTGCACTATGTCACAGCTATACAAAATCACCACGCACACATTGGTTATCTAATCTCCCAATGGCCAGAGTCTCACTGAATGTTCCCTATCGCACATACCACGGTCTGCGGTGTTCGAGCTGTAGGTCTACACCATGTCCTTGTCCTGTGAAGCCACTGCTGGTACACCGACTCGTAGGTGACCCACACACTGAAGTTATAGAACATACAGATGGCGGTCCCGCTTGGTAGGTTGCAAGCCCCTGCAGGGGATCTCCGGGTGGTGAGTTGGAATGTCAGAGGAGCACTAGACAAAGTGAAAAGAGGGGCTATACTTTAACAGGCCAAGCGCTATAGAGCAGATGTCCTGATGTTGCAGGAGACACACCTTATGGGGACAAAGGCCCTATGTTTCCTTAGGTATGGTTATATTCAAGCGTTCCATTCAGGGTTTATAAGGGGATCCCGTGGGGTTTCGATTCTTATTCATCGGAGGGTTCCATATAAGCATTCTAAGACGTGGGTAGATACCCAAGGACGGTATGTTTTCATCAGGGGCACTGTTTACGAGGAGCAGGTGGTGTTGGGCAGTATTTACGCCCCCCCGCCGCTGTCCTGGACACTGGTTGAACGCCTCACGACTCTGTGGGCAGATATGCCTGAAGGGTTGGCAGCTATAGGGGGTACTGGAATGACGTAATGGAAATGGCCGAGGATAGATGGCGACCGGGGGGACAGCCCATTACTTGCCAAACCACCAAATTATACTCCTTAGTGTCAGGGCTGGGCTGGATGGACCCTTGGCGATGGTTACATAGGGAAGAACAGGAGTATACATATTTGTCAGCGGTACACAAATCATTTTCCCGACTAGACTACATATTTGTGCCAGCAGGTGCGGCCGGTAGAGTAGGAGCCGCGGAAATACTCCCGAGAGGTTTATCAGACCATTCTCCAGTCACTCTCATGGTACAGCTGGGCCCCGCAAAGCAGTCCTTTAGATGGCATCTCTCCCCTTGGAATATGCAGGACGATAAATATAAAGAACATATTGGGCAGGCGATCGAACAATACCTAGACCTCAACGTAGGGTCGGTACGACAGCCGAACATCTTTGGGAAGCGTTGAAACCAACTATACGAGGAGTGGACATTTCCTACTGCTCAGCGGCAAGTCGAATTAAGAGGGAATCACTCTTGAAATCGGAAGCCCATATCATGGAACTGGAACAGGATAGCCGGGAGGAGGGGGGAGGTAAGGTGCGCCGCCGGCTGCTCCTGGCGAGACAGACTCATGCTGATCTATTAATGGATGAGGCCCGCCTGGCGTGGCTGGCATCCCGCAGTAGGATCTACCAATGGGGGGACAAATCTAGCAAGCTACTCCATCGATTGTGTCAGGGGGCCCTGCGTCCCCAGACTCTCCCAGGTATACCGGGCTCTGATGGAAAGATCATTGGGGACCCTTCTTTAATAGCGGAGAGTTTTGCAAACTATTTCGTGGAATTATACGCTCCAAAGGAATTCCTGCCGGAAGACACGATTCATCGATTTCTATATGATCTACCACCCCGGGCCCTCTCTGATGCAGCCCGTGCAGAGCTCGATCTTCCGCTCACTGAGGAGGAATTGAGTATGGCCTTGGGAGACTTAAATTCCGGAAAGGCTCCGGGCACTAACGGATATCCTAGTGAGTTCTTTAAGAAATATTTCCCGAAATTAGGACCTCATTTTCTTAGGGTGGTGGACGAAGCGAGGGATCGCGGTAGCCTTCCACGCGATTGGAGACATGCCGAGGTGGTTGTGTTTCATAAGCCGGGCCGACCTCCCAGATCAACATGCCTCGTACCGCCCCATTTCTCTACTAAACGTAGAAGCGAAGATCTTGGCCAAAGCATTAGCTAACCGCCTCCAAACACATATCACTACAGTGATCCACCCCGATCAGACAGGCTTCATGCCCCAGCGAGCCACACGCCACAATATTCGTCGAGCACACGTAGCCGTAGATACCATCCGGAGTTTGGGTGCACCAGCCGCGCTCTTATTGGCGGACATAGATAGGGCCTTCGACTCCCTTAGTTGGGTATACCTATTCGCCCAGCTGAGTCATCTTAATATGGGTCCACGTTTTCTATCTTACCTGAAATTGTTATATACAGACCTTATGGCATCGGTAAGGATTGCAGGGTCCACAACGTATACATTCTCTATTGGACGAGGCACTCGCCAGGGCTGTCCTTTATCACCATATCTCTTTGCCCTGGCAATGGAACCCCTTGCGGCGTGGGTGTGAATGGATGCACAGGTAGCTGGCTTTGAATGGGCGCAGGGGCTCTCAGACCGCATTGCATTATATGCCGATGATGTCCTCTTCTTTTTAACAGATGTTAATAAAAAAGGGCCAAGATTGCTTCGTATCATGCAAGTATTCGGAGAGTCGTCGGGGTTGTATATGAATCCCCGCAAATCTACTCTGTGGGTTCTAGAGGAACAGATGGAGTTGGGGTCTTGGGCATCGGCGACACATGTTACAACAGTGGGACTGAAATATCTGGATGTCTTTTTGTCGGATTCACCAAGTGTGTCCTGGGATAGGAACCTTGTTCCAATATCGGTGCGGGTGCGAGAAGAGATGAGGACATGGTCACACATGCCCGTATCTATTTATGGTCGGTCGGCCATCTTTAAGATGGTAGTGCTGCCGCGTCTGCTTTACCAGCTGCAGAATCACCCATACCCCATTCCGCCTCAGTGGTTTCGCCAGGTCAATGCGGCTTTGGGTCAATTTCTATGGGCGGGGGGGGGCATCCAGAGTGGCGTTGCGAACCTGCTTTCAATCGACATATTGTGGGGGGCTGGCCACATCGGATGTTCAATCATACTGCATGGCCTCACACCTGTTGATATTAAATGAGTGATGGAACGGGGACAGGTCAGATCCTGCATATGCGGTAGAGAGAAGACGCATCGGGGATTCTACCCTACATACTATCCTATATTCTGCACCACTGCGCAATTCTTTACCGTCGGCTACAATAGTATTATTCCAGGTCTGGAAACAGGCCCTGTGTAAGATAGGGGTGGTGGGGCAGGTTGACGGGAGAAACCCCACTATGGTTTAACGGACGACTGCCGCAATTGGCAACCCTATCGGGATTTCGGGGCTGGGATAATATAGGGGTCTCCGTCTTGGGGGATGTGATGCTTGGCACAGTCCTGAAGTCTTTCCAAGACCTACAGCAGGAATATCGAATGCCAAAGACCCAATTCTATAAATATCTCTTATTTAGACATGCCATTTCCCCCCAGTATTGCGGGACTGGAGGCCCTTCCCAAGTTTAGTCCCATTGAAGCCAAAGTATTCATTGGAGACTTAAAAGACCATAACATCTCCCAAATCTATCAGTCCTTGGTGACAAATAGCCCCACCACATTAGACAAACTTAAAGGGGCATGGGAGGGAGATCTCGGCCCACTAGATGGGGACAATTGGACAGAGGCACTGGCCTCCCCGCGGGAGGCAGCAATCGCGATGCGCCTCCGCCTAATTCAATTTAAATACCTACATCGGGTTTACTATACCAGGGTCAGGTTGTGGAGAGCGGGCCTAGTGTCCTCCCCAACATGCTTACGATGCGGCCGGGAGGAGGGAACCCTCATTCATACGATTTGCACTGCACGACACTCACGAAATTCGGGCAAGGGGTTTTGGCCTGCCTCGCGGAGGTGCTGGGGTGGGAGCTCCCCTCTTCACCCAAATTGGTACTGCTACATATAATGGAGGGTGTCGGGGGAAATATATATAAATGGCATTTATTATTACTGGGGCTCACACTAGCTAAGCGGCATATTGCACGAAAATGGAAAGCGGAGGCCCCACCTTCCTTGTCAGCGTGGAAAAATGGCCTAGATTTCTGTATGGGACTGGAGATTCCAATATTTAAGGACAGAGGATGCCCGCAAAAACATCCCAAGATCTGGAGGCGATGGGCAGACTATCGAGGTCTTTACCTCGAACCTATTCCCTCAGTAGATGCTTTAATCCCGTAATGACCATTCAGGACTATGGAGTGATGGACCGGCGACTTAGTGGCACTTTCTATGTGGGGAGGTGGGTATCAATGTGGCCTTAAATGCGTAGTGCTAAAATAGTGCAACGGGGGGGTGTTACACAGTTTACGTTATATTGTTTCTTTTTGAAAATGTTTATTCTAAATGTCAATACAATTGTCTTGTACATTTCACTGAGGCAGAAGGCATCTGGGTTACAGAGCCCTGCATTGTATTTGACACTTGACACAATAAAATTTGTTTCTAAAAAAAAAAAAAAACAGCAGACATTGTTAGCCTACAGGCTGCATTGTAAACCAATAACATAGGAAGTGAAAGCAATTGTACAAAAAACTGGCACCGTGCCTTTAAGGCAGCCATGACCCCTAGCTTCCCATCATGCCTCAGGGGTGACAGTTAGGTCAGTTGTTCTTTGCGGAGACCCGAAGGTCAGGGCACAAAGATATATCTTAACAACACAACACTCTCATATGCCTGGGGAGGCGGTGGGTTGCTTATGACTTTGATGAGGATACCCCTGGAAGAGAACTAAGATTACAGGTAAGTAACTTGTCCTTCTCTTCCAGGGTATCCTCATCAATAATCATAAGCACTGAATAGAATAGCAAGCCCATCCTCCACCTGCAGGCAAATGAGAAAGAATGACCCAAATCCACAAGCAGACAATCATTTGTGGAACAGATTCCTCAAGGAGGCCTGACCTACTTGGGTATCTGCCCTGGTATCAGAATCAAGACAATAATGTCTTGTAAATGTATGTATAGATCTCCAAGTGGCTGCTTTACAGATCTCGGAAATCGGTACATTGTTAAGGAATGCAGCGGTTGCTGCTTTTCCCCTAGCGGAATGTGCTTTTGGTCTAGACCACAGAGGCTTCTGCGCTATCTGATAAGCCAGTTGAGGCATGAAACTATCCATCTGGAGATGGAACGTTTAGAAGCCGGAAAACCTGTTTTGATCGAACCGTAATTGATGAACAGCTGATCGGTTTTCCTAATAGATTGAGACCTGTTCAAGTAAAATTTCAGAACCCTCTTCAGGTCTAATGAGTGAAGAGCCCTCTCAGCTGGGGTAGAGGGATTTGGAAAGAAAGTTGGAAGCGAAATGGTTTGATTCACATGAAAATCCGACACCACCTTCGGGAGAAAGGCGGGGTGGGTTCTCATAACAACCCTATTAAGATGATAAACAGTGTAAGGTTCTTTTGAGCAGAGGGCTTGAATTTCGCTCACCCTGCGAGCTGAAGTAATCGCCACAAGGAAGGCCACCTTCCATGTCAGATGCTGTAGTGTCGCCTTGTGGATCGGTTCAAAGGCCGGACCCATCAATTTAGAAAGAACCAGGTTCAGTTCCCAGGGTGGTGAAGGACGCCGAACAGGAGGATAGACCTTCTTCAGACCCTGTAAGAAATCCTTTACGACCTGCAGTTGGAAAAAGGAAGGCTGAGAAGGGGAACGCCTATACGCCGTAATGGCAGCTAGGTGTACCTTAATGGAAGAGAATTTCAGGCCTGCCCTAGCTAGATGAAGCAGGTAGGGCAAAATTACTTCTTCCTGTCCGTTGGTAGGACTACAATTATTCTGTATACACCAAATATAAAAGCGTTTCCATTTACAGGCATAGGAGTGTCTTGTGGAAGGTCTCCTAGCCTCTTTCAGGATGGTCATGCAGTCCTGAGGAAGTCCTAAATGACCATACTGGAGGACCTCAGGAGCCATGCTGCCAAGCTCAGTGATGGAAGGTTGGGGTGATAGATGCTCCCGTTCATCTTGGACAGCAGGTCCGGTCTGCACGGCAGCCTCCTGTGTGGACGTTCCGACAGGTGAAGAAGGTCCGGATACCACCACTGCCTCGGCCAGTCCGGAGCAATTAGGATATTGCTCGCCTCTGAGTGGGAGAGTTTGGTCACGACCTTCGGAATGTGTGGAAGGGGAGGAAAGGCGTACACAAATGCCCCAGACCAACTGATCAAAAGGGCATTCCCTTTCGACCCTGGTCTGTAGTACCTTGAGGCGAAGTCTCGGCATTTCTTGTTTGCGTCGTCTGCGAAAAGGTCGATGGTTGGACGACCCCATTCTTGGAAGATGCTTTCGACGACCTCGTCGTTTAGAACCCAGTCCTGCTGGTCTTCGAAGTGCCTGCTGAGAGCATCTGCTTGTGAATTCTGCTCTCCTGGCAGATGGATTGCCGTTATGGAGAGATTCCTCGCCAGGAGCCAGTGCCAGATAGCTTGCGCTTCCAGCGACAGGGGCCTCGATCGAGTTCCTCCCTGCTTGTTCAGATAGTACATGGAAGTAGTATTGTCCGTCTGAACCAGGATGGAGTTGGTCTGGATCGAAGGCAGGAAGGCTTTGAAAGCAAGATGTACCGCTCTCAGCTCTAACATGTTGATGTGGTACAACTGTTCTTTTGCTGACCAACGACCCTGAGTCTGAAGAGACCCCATGTGGGCTCCCCAAACTTGGAGGGAGGCGTCCGTGATCAATGACTGAGAGGGAGGAGTTTGATGGAATGGAATCCCTACCAGCAGATTCTCCTTCCGCATCCACCATGGGATTGATGCCCTGGCTGCCTCTGACAGCTGTATTCTGTCGTCCCACCGAGCAGAGCGTTGATCCAACTTGTCCTCTAGGTTTTGTTGCAGAGGACGCATTCGGAGCCTGGCATTCGGGACCAGAAAAATACAGGATGCCATTGACTCCAGGAGAGAGGCAACCTGACGAACCGAAGGCAAGCCGTTGTGTAAAATTTGTTTGCCCTTCAGCATGATAGATAACAGTCTCTCCTCCGAAGGAAACACTTTTCCTATTGCGGAGTCAATTGTTGCCCCCAGATACTGGATTCTTTGTGTGGGCTGCTGCGTCGATTTCTCGTAGTTTATTTGGAGCCCTAGCTGCTGGCATAGCTTCAGACATTGTTGGAAATCGTTCCCCACGCTCTGGGGGGATGGACCCTTCAGAAGCCAGTCGTCGAGATAGGGATACACGAAAATGCCTCTGCGACGTAGAGCGGCTGCCACTACTGCCATGCACTTCGTGAACACCTGAGGAGCTGACTTCAATCCGAAGGGTAGGACTTTGAATTGGTAATGCGTCGATCCCACCAGAAAACGCAGGAACTTCCTGTGCAGTGGACTGACCGGGACATGGAAGTATGCATCTTGCAGGTCCAACGAACACATCCAATCTCCCCTTCGCAGATGTGGATATATTTGATGGACAGCCAGCATGCAAAACTTTTCCTTTTTGATAGACTTGTTTAGGGCCCGAAGATCGAGAATGGGCCTGTATTCTGCCTTGCGACTTTTTTTCCTTACCAGGAAGTATCTTGAGTATACTCCTCGACCTCGTTGCGAGATAGGGACCCTCTCGATGGCTGATTTTCGCAAGAGGATGGCAACTTCCCGTCTGAGTATTTTTATTTGATGACACGTTTTTATTGGAGGGATCGCAGGAGGTCGATGCTTGAAATGAAGCGAGTATCCATTCTGTAGTGTAGTCAACACCCACTGATCTTGTGTGATTGCACGCCACTCTTCTAGATGCTTTGCAACACTTCCCCCCCACTGGAGTGGATGACGGCAATGGGGGAAGCAGAGACTCATTGTTTGGCAGGTGTTCTTGTTGAGGTAGTAGACTGTCGAGGGGTTCCTCTCCCTCTGGGGGTGCGACGACCCTGATAGTGTGACTGGGACTGGGTCTGTTGATGTTGTTGCCTCTGCCAATGAGGGGTTTGAGCCCTCTGGTGGAAGGGACGCTTATCGTACGGCCTGTAACGGCGCTTGAATTATTTTCTTTTCTCAAGGCCAACCGCCTTCAAAGTATCCAGCTCTGTCTTCATCCGCGATATCTCTTCATCAGTGTGCGTACCGAATAAAGATGTCCCTGGGAACGGCAAATTGAGGATGCGAGATTGCGCTTCTGGCTTTAGCGCAGTCAACCTGAGCCATGAAGATCTTCTGGCACATATCCCATGTGCATAGGCATGCGCCGACAGTGTAGCTCCATCAGCTGTGGTGCTGATCACCTGATTTGCCACCAGGCTTCCCTCTTGTAACACCTCTTCAAAGTCCTCCTTCGGGAGTTTGTCCGTGAACTTCTGAAGCGAGTCCCACAGGGATCTATCGTAGCGCCCTAAGAGCGCTGAGGCGCTGGAGACTTTCATCATGGAGGCTGACGTGCCACAGACCTTCCTGCCCCATGAATCCTGTGCCCTGCTGTCCTTATCCGGAGGGACGGATGATGACGAGGCCACGGCATGGGTCTTTTTTGCAGCCGCTATAATCCTCGCTGGCGCCGTTTTGAGTGTAGCTAGCGTCAGGAAGACATCCATAACTGGTTGAAGCAGGCCCGGCACCCAGGCCAACAGTGGTCTGGAAGCTGCTTTCTGCTGCAGCGTTTCGAATATCACAGAGGATGAAGACTGTTGAATGAGCATAGCAATGTTAAACTTATTTGCCCCTCTGGTCAGAACGTCCTGAAAAGTACTGACGTCATCCACCGGAGAGATCCTTGACGGAGGACTGTCAGTCAAAGTCGGTGAATAATCCCTCTTTGAAGAACGAGTGGAAGAGGGCGAAGTTGTCGGAGATCTGTGTCTTCTCCTGTATTGTCTAGACCTGGATCTTCTTCTGGAGGAGGATGCAGGAGTATGAGTGCGCTCTCGACCCCTTGGTGAAGCAGTAGGGGAGCGATCCGCTGCTTGCACCAGCCGGGCCAGTGGAGACCTATGCAAAGGGCTGGAATAGTCCTGATTTCCCCTTGCTGGACCTCTCTGCCAGTGATGCAGAGGTAGCATCCATCTAGGAGATAGATGAATGATGGAGTCTTTTGCCTTTCCTCCCGTGCAGGGGATACAGCTGCGCGGGATCGCACTGGAGAAGGAGCTGGACTGCTTGATGTTGAAATAGCCACCTCCGGTGAGCCTGAGGGTGAAGCCGACGAGAGTCTTGAGACAGAACGGTGGGTCGACGCCGAATGGCGAGAATGCCTTGACGTGGAGTGTCTCGACGTTGAACGAGGGGACTCCGTGTGACCCAGTGCTGGAGATTCTGCCCTTGGTGCCGGTGAAGGTGAGGACGAAATGATCACCGAAGGAGATCTGTGCCTCGACATCGAACGAGGTCTGTGAGTCGACGTTGATCGTCTTTTGTGTGGAGGCGTTGATAGTCTCGACGTCGAAAGCCTGTGTGGCGACACCGACGGAGTCCTGTACCTCGACGTTGGCTGATCACAAGAAGATGCCGGCGGAGACCTGCGCCTCGACGCTGAACGCCTTTTCGTCTGCGACCCATGTCTCGATGTCGACTTATAAGAAGAAGATGGATGCTTCGACGCCGATCTGGGTGACGACAGAATGGTCTTTTGTCTCGATGTTGATCGTCTCTGGGAATGCGACAACGGAGGTTTATGCTTCGATGTCGAAGAGTGTCCCTGCTTCGACGTTGATCTCGCGGAGTCTCATGCCTCGACGCCGACCGCTTGCGCGAGGGGGCAGACGACGACCTGTGCTTCGATGTCGATCGCCCGCTAGAGGTCGCCGACGGAGCATCATGTCTCGACGCCGAATGTTCCTTCAATGCCGGCAGAGATCTGTTCCTCGACGTTGAACGTCACCGGGTTGACGTCAACGGAGGTTCCGATACTTGACTCGACGTTGGGACGGTCTTTGGTCTTGAAGTCGATCGGTGCGCCTGCACCGTCGAAGACTTCGACGTCGCCTTCTTCTTCGCCGCTGGTAGGTTCGACGCCGATCCCGACGGCGAGCAGAGTGGAATCTTGCTTCTCGACGTCGATCAAGCTCTCTTTTTCTTTTGTCTCACTGGAGACCTACCTCTTTCAGAGAGCCCATAAACTCTGATCCTCTCCCTGTCCTTGATGATTCTCCTGGACAGCTTTTCACAATGCTGACAGGTCTCTGGAGAGTGAGAGTCAGAGAATACACACCGAATGTGTCAGTCCTAGCCTTCTTTTTGCCACAGGAAGAGCATGGGTCGAAAAGAGAAGGCATTCTGACAGAAAATAAAAACTTTTTCTGTCTCAAAAAGATAGTACTTCACTCTAAGGCTAAAAAGACGTTGAGTGAAGAGTAGAAAAGTAGATTTTGCAAACAATTTTCTGACAAAAAAGTCAAAAAAAGTCAGAGCTGTGAATTCCAGGGTCCTGACTGAAGGAGCCGGAATGAATAACTGACCTAACTGTCACCCCTGAGGCATGATGGGAAGCTAGGGGTCATGGCTGCCTTAAAGGCACGGTGCCAGTTTTTTGTACAATTGCTTTCACTTCCTATGTTATTGGTTTACAATGCAGCCTGTAGGCTAACAATGTCTGCTGTTTTTGCAGTTTTTTCATGAGTCTTACTCATTAAAAAGAGTTCAAGTGTCACTTGCCCTCCTGTGGTCTATAGATTCATTATGTGTTTATAAAAACAGTGATTTGTTATTACATTGTGTAGCCTACTATATGTGGGCTGCATTGGTATGGAAAAAATGATATATATATATATAGAGCTGTATATATATGTTTTTCATATATATTTTTTATTGTTTCCGGGGTCCCCGCACATGGGCGGGAATATTCAGTGCTTATGACTATTTATGAGGATCCCCTGGAAGAGAACAAGACATACCCTTTCGCTCACTCACTCTTACCGGTCCACAATAAGAATTGACAGAGGAACTGTCATAGTTCAAAATGTTTATTTTAACTATAGCGCTCTATAATGCAGTATACGAGCCACTACCAGCAGCAAAACGCATAAACTTAAAACAGTTAGCATTGTCGCAAGACCATCGATTATAAGGATAAATTACTTACCTGTAATCCTAGTTCTCTTCCAGGGGTATACTCATCAAAGTCATAAGCACTGAATAATCCCCGCCCACGTGCGGGACCCCGGAGCATATACAAAAAATACATATATATGTGTATGTTTAGACAAACAAGTACAGAGTACTCCCAAAACATACATATATACATGTATACATATATAAATATGCAGCCTAATGTACTTCAAATAGGCTAATATGCCAAAATTACATGGGTTTTTAGGAAGAGAAAATAATCTCTCATATAAACACTGCAGCAGAGAACATACACTGTAATAGTGTTCCAACACAGCCCTTTATTTTCAGAAAAAAGGCAAGTAATAGCAGGCAATTAGCTCATAGGCTGCATAGAAGAGAAAACATCACAGTATCAAAAAACTGGCACCCTGCCTTTAAGGATTCCAAGAACCTGGACACCGTGCCTTTAAGACCTCCAGGAGCCCCCTGCTCCCATCATGCACCACAGGTGACAGTTAGGTCAGTTCTTTTTTACGGTGTACTACCATGTAGGAACCAGGACATACAGTGCGAACCGCTGTTAAACTGTCAATACTCGTCCGGGGAGGCGGGAGGGTTGCTTATGACTTTGATGAGTATACCCCTGGAAGAGAACTAGGATTACAGGTAAGTAACTTATCCGTCTCTTCCAGGGGATACTCATCAATATTCATAAGCACTGAATAGAATAGCAAGCCCATACCCACTTTCCTGCGGACGAGCAGCAGTATAAGTACATCAAAATAACATTTTAAGGGTGAATCAACCAAACAGATTTCTTAAAGCGGCTTGCCCAAACTGAGCATCCGCCTGTGAGTCAGAGTCCAAACAGTAATGGCGAGTGAAAGTGTGTACTGATCGCCACGTGGCTGCTTTACAAATTTCTGCAATAGGTACGTTCCTGAGGAGAGCCGTGGTAGTGGCTTTTCCCCTGGTAGAATGGGCCTTAGATTTGCCCGGGAGGGCCTTGTTGGCCAGTTGGTAGCAGAAAGATATACAAGACACAATCCACCTAGAGATAGATCTTTTGGAAGCCGCAGAACCAGTATTTATGGAACCATAGTTTATAAACAGTCGGTCTGATTTTCTCAAGCCCTTTGTTTTGTCTAGGTAGAACTTCAGAACCCTCTTGAGGTCTAGAGAATAAAGGGACCTCTCGGGTGGAGTTGAGGGATTGGGAAAGAATGTGGGTAGAGTGATGACCTGATTGACATGGAAATCCGAAACCACCTTAGGCAGAAAACTCGGATGGGTTCTTAACACCACTCTGTTTGCATGAAAAACAGTATAAGGCTTTTTACAACACAAGGCCTGGATCTCGCTAACTCTGCGGGCAGAGGTGATGGCGACTTAATAGGCAGCTTTCCATGACAAGTGCTGCAGAGAAGCCCTGTGAATAGGCTCAAAAGGAGCACCCATCAATTTAGCCAGAACTATGTTAAGCTCCCAAGGTGGAGATGGAGACCTAATCGATGGGTAAACCTTTTTTATCCTCTCCAGAAAATCTTTAACTACAGGGATTTGAAACAAGGAAACCTGTGTCGGAGATTTTCTGTAAGCCGTGATAGCTGCTAGATGGACTTTTATAGAGGAAAACTGTAGGCCAGATTTGGCCAAATGTAGCAAATACGGCAAGATCACCTGCTCTTGCCCCCGAACAGTATCCCGAACGAAACGTACCAGCGAACTCCGACCCGCCAAGTACGATGCAACGCGTGGAAAACACGACCGAGTCGCACGGAGCCCAAGCCGCACGACCGACACGCATTCAAAACAGCGAGCAGAAGCAACCCAAAACCCCGCGACCGACGCGTACGCAGCACAGAAAACAGCACAAACACAGCGTGAACGAATCGGAGAGGCTCGCACGAGACAACTGGAGGGTCCGACTCGGTCAGAAGAATTTCTCCTACACGTACAAAAAGAACCAAGAAAAAAAAAAAAAAAAAGCCAAACAAGCAATCACAAAGCAAATAAATACTGGGTGGGGAAACGGAACAAAGACACACCCACAACTCCACCCATATAAAGGACACAAATCCCTACCATGATCCTTTGCAAATTCAAATTACCTGCCAGCACTCAACAGACAGCAACCACACACCCACAGCTCATCCATCACACAAGCCACACACCATCAGCACCTCAACAAATAGCACCCTCACATACACCCAGCAAAACACACACTCACACACCCTCACTTGCACACCAACACACACATCACTCACCACCACCACCCATCACCATGCCCCCAAGAAGAATCCAAAGTTCCTAGATAGTGAATTGGAAGTCCTGGTAGATGAGATCCTCAGGGTAGAGCCACAGCTGTTTGGTACACTGGTCCAACAGACCCCCATGTCGCAGAAAACCAAGATGTGGGCGAGGATCGTTGACAGGGTGAACGCACAATCACCATGTTTGCGCACAAAGGAAGACATCCAGAACAGGTGGTATGACGTGCGCAGGAGGGTCAAGGAGCTGTTGAAGAAGGACTACCTCTTGAGCCAACACACCAGCAGTGGCCCTCCTGCCAAACCACTATACCTCAGGCCCTGGGAGGAGAAGGTGCGGGCCATCCTACCACCAGTGAGCGTCTATGGACTAGAAAACATCCCAGAGCCTGGTGAGTACACAACAAATGTACACAATATTGTGCCACAATACACACACATCACTGTCAAGGGGAGAGTCAAACCATGCACCCTAAGCAAATACACACCAACCAGAACAGAATCATCCCAAAATGTGTATGTCAGTCAGATAAACACAATACATTCCATCTCATAGTGATACGTAACTGTGTCATCACATGTACAAACACAACTACAACTACAGCTAGGCAGTGGCACAAACATAACTAACAAACACATCCAGACATGTAGCCACCACTACAACACCACCTCACAGTGAAGCCCACTGAAAGGAAGGAATCCTGTGTATGCTGGGCAAGTCAGTGTAGCCAATAGCATCATGGGAGTCGTAGTCACAGATATTGCCCACCATCACAATGCGCACATCAACACCACCATGAACCATGCTCACATCACAGGGAGTGGAAAACAACTGACAAGATGGCTGACACTGGCTACTGCTGTGGGGAGCACATGGCCCTGCTGGGAACTGGGCACCAAGCAACAGCAGGACACCACTGTCAGCCATCTTGCCATTGCTCTCACACTCACCCACAGTGAAGTCCACCCAAAAGCAAGTAAGTATGGGCATGCTGGGAAGTGGGGTGGAGGCAATAAAATGATGGGAGTGGTAGTCACAGATATTGGTCACCCCCACAACTGTCCCATCAACACCACCCTGAACCATGCGCACATCACAGGGAGTGGAAAACAACCGACAAGATGGCTGACACTGGCTACTGCTGTGGGGAGCACATGGCCCTGCTGGGAACTGGGCACCAAGCAACAGCAGGACACCACTGTCAGCCATCTTGCCATTGCTCTCACACTCACACACAGTGAAGTCCACCCAAAAGCAAGTAAGTATGGGCATGCTGGGAAGTGGGGTGGAGGCAATAGAATGATGGGAGTGGTAGTCACAGATATTGGTCACCCCCACAACTGTCCCATCAACACCACCCTGAACCATGCGCACATCACAGGGAGTGGAAAACAACTCACAAGATGGCTGACACTGGCTACTGCTGTGGGGAGCACATGGCCCTGCTGGCAACTGTGCACCAACCAACAGCAGGACACCACTGACTGACATCCTGAAAGACAACTTGCACTCCCTGCAATGGAAGCACGTTCCATGGTGGGGTATCTGGCTGGGTGGGAAGGAGGGCCGGATGTCAACCATATACAACCGATGCCATCAACACCACCCTGAACCATGCGCACATCACACGGAGTGGAAAACAACCGACAAGATGGCTGACACTGGCTTCTGCTGTGGGGAGCACATGGCCCTGCTGGGAACTGGGCACCAAGCAACAGCAGGACACCACTGTCAGCCATCTTGCCATTGCTCTCACACACACACACCATGTGTGGATGCAGACCATGTACACACCCCAACATTCACATAGAAATGCCCAAATAATGCAGGACAATGTGCTACACCAATTTCAACCCCTGACTGTGTCAACTTAGGACAATGCAATGTACAGCCCCGCATCCAGAGGCACAGTCACAACTGTCAGGTGTGTCAAACATTGATGCCTGCAGAAACATAACATACATTGTGTGTGTCTCCCAAAAACAAGTGATGATGGGGACACAGCAGCAGACGCTGAGGAGTCCCCGACCCAGGCTCAAGAGGATACAGAGCTCACTGGTGTGGAACAGCCTCTGCCCTCCTTGGATGAAGAAGACCAACCTGGCACCTCCGGAGCAAGTCATCATGCAGCACCAGCAGGACCACCAGCTGCACCCCCTGCACCCACCCCTCCAACGACTGTCAACACACATACCACCCCTGCCGACATGGAAAGACCAAGGAGCACCACCACCACCAGCACAGGGACCCTGGACCAACGTGGGGCCATGGACACCAACACCACCAACAACCCCCAAGGGGGCCCAGGGTCACTTGTGCGTGCCACCTCAGGTACTGCACATGTCGCCAGGGGTGGTGGGAGGGGTGGGAGACAAAGGTCGCTGCTTGCAGAGGGACTGGACTGCATGATGACCCACAACTGGCACGCATAGCCGATGCGTACCAGTCCAGCACCGGAGAGCTCAGCCAGGTAGTGGGGCTCCTCAGGGACATTAAACAGCAGCAGGCTGCCCATCATGCCCGCTTGGACTCACACATGTCCCGCGTGGAGTCCAAGTGGGACACACTGCAAGAGATGACGGCGGTGCATAGGGACATATTACAATGCCTCCGCCAGATGAGCAGCAACCAGTCAACACCTCCCTGTGTGCCCACAACATCTGCTGCTGAAACAACTGCAACTGCCACAGGGAGGGAGGATGACTCTGGCGGAGAGTCCCCTGCACCGCAGCAGCCTGCACTTGAGGGTCCCCCCAAAAAAGAGGGGTCGTCCGAGGAGGGGCAAGTGAGAGGCCGATGGCCATGTGCAACCCCCAGGAAGCCAAAACCTGTTCTGGATAATCACCTTTGTGCGCAAACTGTTCACCCTGTTGACTGCAACACAACTCTCCCACATGACATGGGGAGCTCAAGTTGGACCAATGTCTCAGATGACTGTGGACTCTACTCTGGACATTTCTGCTACCAGGACTTCCAACTCATCTAGGAACTTTGGATTACAATCACAATGTACAGCACCCACCATCCTGTGCACTATACTCACACATGTATGTCAATAAACTCACTAATACACCATACTTGCCTCTGTTGTGATTCCTACGTTGTCTCTGAAGTGGCGATGATGATCTGGGAAATGACACTGTGCATGCTAACTGCTACAGCAAGTACAACACCGGCATGTGAGTCATGGCGACGTCACAGATATGAGGGAGGCACACCACCAGGGCTACACAACACATACACACCATGGCCATCTGACTCATCGCCTACACTGATGTTGCCAGGAAATATGTTGCATTGCACAGACCCAACACCTATTCACAGTCTGTGTCAACTAGCCCACTGGTGCAGTAAGCAAATGTCAGTCAGATGTGTGACCACAGACAACGCACATCCCAAAGTGAAGCACAGGTTTATTACACATTTGCAACATGTTGTAACCACCACAGATGCAAGGTAATCCCACCTGGCAGCGGGCACACAGTCAACAAGTGTAGAAGGAAGGAAGTCCATGGGTGTGGTGCACATCACCTGTAGGGACACGACAGCTACCACCCTGGAAGTCGAATCACGGTGTTGGGGATCACAGTTGACCAAACGACTCAGAAAGTACCCTGTGAAGGACAGAAATGACACACAGTCAAAAGCACTGAAGAACAGCACAGAACTGCAATACTCATGCCCAATACATGTCACAAGATACCCACCCAGAACCAAGTTAGCATGTCAACACTGTTGGGGAGTACAGACTACCTGTAAGGACACATCGCTACACGCATACAGTCATGTAGCACATGGACACACTCAAACAGCACCAGAGCACCACCAACACATATCATGCATACTCACATCATTGACATGACATCTCTGGATACTCACATTCAGATGAAGAAGTTGGTGATGAGCTGTGTGCGGACATCACCATCATCATCATCATCATCACTGGCATCGTGGTCCAGGCCAGGATCCTCCACAGGTGGCGGACGTTGGTCATCGTCATCCAGGATGAGAGGCAACTCCTTCCGCACTGCCAGGTTGTGTAGCATGCAGCAGACGATGACAATCTTGCACACCTTTGCCGGGGCATATGGGAGGGACCTTCCTGTCTTGTCCAGGCAGCGGAAGCGGCTCTTCAGGAGACCAAATGTCCGCTCAATCACTCTCCTCGTCCGACCATGTGCCTCATTGTAGCGCATCTGGGCTGGTGTCACAGGGTTCCTGAGGGCGTCAGCAACCATGGCATGTTGGGATATCCGGAGTCACCTACAGACAGACAATTGCACATTAGCTGAGTTGGAAAAGAGGGTGGAACACTACATTGCAGAACACACACAATGGTACAAAGTCAGTACACACCAACAAGCCAGGCACGCTGGTTCCGCATCTGTGACATCATCCTCGGGATGCGACTACTCCTCATCACGTAGGCATCGTGTGCAGAACCGGGGAAACGGGCACACGCGTGTGTGATGGTCATATCTGCAAGACAGACCACCAGTGCATTGACCGAGTGGTAGTGCTTGTGGTTCCTGTATGCCTGCTCCTGGGCCTGTGGTGGTACCAAAGCCACATGTGTCCCATCAATGGAGCCAATGACATGCGGCATCCTCCCCAGGGCATAGAAGTCACTCTTCACGTCAGTGAGTTGCTGGAGTCTTGGGAAATAGATGTACTGGTTCAGGTATATCAACATAGCCTCCAATACATCGCGGAGCACACGGCTGAACATGGTCTGTGACATCCCACCAGCAGTCGCCAGAGTGTGTTGAAAGGTACCGGTGGCAAAGAAGTGTAGGGCTGCCCTCACCTTCACCTTGGGGGTCAGCGCTGTAGGGTACGGCCGGCCAGGTTGCAGGTGTGGTGCCAAGCGCACTGCCAAATCATCAATCAGCTGCCTGGTGAAGCGGTACCGTCGGATGCTGTCACGTTCCACCATCGTTGCCAGGTCAGGGAATGGTCTATGGACAGCTGGTGCCCTGCAGTGCATAGGTGAAGAAAGAAAGATTGTCACTCACCCCACATATGTGGCATTGTACACACTCAATATCACACGATACATCATTATGAGGCACAAGTACATGATGTGTGCAGTTCCGTAAGGACATGTATGGCACACACATGGCCAACATCCAACATCACAGTTCAACAAGTGGCATCAATAAGTCCCAGGTTGTGCCATTGGGTATCATGAGGACGTGTCACATTTCCCATCTCCTGCTGCCACGTTACAAACACACCCCACAGTGACATGTGAGGACAGATGTGCCCCAGGCATCACAGCTCAACAACAGGTAGATTTCCAGGGACCCTGTATTGCCACATGGACACTGGCATGACATGGCGTATCATGTATACACCACAGCAAACAACCATGACCCCCACAGGTAGTGGTCCTTGTTGCCTCGGCAGGACAGACATGGACGTCTGTGACACACACACGCACAACATCAAAGTCCATGCACAAACAACGTGGGTGTGGAGACTGTCTCCCATTGTGCACATGAAATCAGAGACATTGTAAACACAACATGCACACAGACTGTGGAGGACCATCACTATTGTGCCAATGGGTCACCCTGGGTTAAACATACCGTCCCACATGGGACACAGGGGGCATGTGACATGACATACACATACACCACCGTGAAATGTGACCATGCCACATGCTCAGATATGAACAGTTGCACATCACAGTGGTCATGTACACGAAACACCAACGATACTGTCCCCATGAACACGTGCACAGCCTGGGAGTGGCTGCCCCAAGTGACACCCACAGAACAACATGTTCACCCCCATACACGGAATAGGTAATGCAGCCTTACATGCCTTAGGATACAGTTTGGACAGGCTGTGGTGTTGTAGGTGTGCCCCTAACTCCCTGGGAAGTATATGTGGCTGGCATATGTTCACCTGTGACAGGCATGGTGACATATGCCAGTGACATGTACAGGGACGCGTTGGACAGCAATGGACCGATCGGTGCGCACACATTGGCCATTGCATTCAATGTGTGCTGGTACGCGTTGTATTCGCAATACGCGTTGGACAGCAATGGGCCGATCGGTGTGCCCGGCCGGCCCATTGCATTCAATGTGTGCGGGTACGCGTTGCATCCCGGATACGCGTTGAACAGCAATGGACCGATCGGTGTGCCCGGCCGGCCCATTGCATTCAATGTGTGCGGTGCACGCGTTGCATCCGAGTACGCGTTGAACAGCAATGGACCGATCGGTGTGCCCGGCCGGCCCATTGCATTCAATGTGTGTGGGTACGCGTTGCATCCCGGGTACGCGTTGAACAGCAATGGACCGATCGGTGTGCCCGGCCGGCCCATTGCATTCAATGTGTGCGGGTACGCGTTGCATGCCGGGTACGCGTTGAACAGCAATGGACCGATCGGTGTGCCCGGCCGGCCCATTGCATTCAATGTGTGCGGGTACGCGTTGCATCCCGGGTACGCGATGAACAGCAATGGACCGATCGGTGTGCCCGGCCGGCCCATTGCATTCAATGTGTGCGGGTACGCGTTGTATCCCGGGTACTCGTTGAACAGCAATGGACCGATCGGTGTGCCCGGCCGGCCCATTGCATTCAATGTGTGCGGGTACGCGTTGCATCCCGGGTACGCGTTGAACAGCAATGGACCGATCGGTGTGCCCGGCCGGCCCATTGCATTCAATGTGCGCGGTACGCGTTGCATCCCGGGTATGCGTTGAACAGCAATGGACCGATCGGTGTGCCCGGCCGGCCCATTGCATTCAATGTGTGCGGGTACGCGTTGCATCCCGAGTACGCGTTGAACAGCAATGGACCGATCGGTGTGCCCGGCCGGCCCATTGCATTCAATGTGCGCGAGTACGCGTTGCATCCCGGGTACGCGTTGAACAGCAATGGACCGATCGGTGTGCCCGGCCGGCCCATTGCATTCAATGTGTGCGGTACGCGTTGCATCCCGGTGCGCGTTGAACAGCAATGGACCGATCGGTGTGCCCGGCCGGCCCATTGCATTCAATGTGTGCGGGTACGCGTTGCATCCCAGGTACGCGTTGAACAGCAATGGACCGATCGGTGTGCCGGCCGCCCATTGCATTCAATGTGTCGCGGTACGCGTTGCATCCCGGGTACAGCGTTGAACAGCAATGGACCGATCAGTGTGCCCGGCCGGCCCATTGCATTCAATGAGTGCGGGTACGCGTTGCATCCCGGGTACGCGTTGAACAGCAATGTACTGATCGGTGTGCCCGGCCGGCCCATTGCATTCAATGTGTGCGGTACGCGTTGCATCCCGGGTACGCTGTTGAACAGCAATGGACCGATCGGTGTGCCCGGCCGGCCCATTGCATTCAATGTGTGCGGGTACGCGTTGCATCCGGGTACGCGTTGAACAGCAATGGACCGATCGGTGTGCCCGGCCGGCCCATTGCATTCAATGTGCGCGGTACGCGTTGCATCCTGGGTACGCGTTGAACAGCAAAGGACCGATCGGTGTGCCCGGCCGGCCCATTGCATTCAATGTGTGCGGGTACGCGTTGCATCCCGAGTACGCGTTGAACAGCAATGGACCGATCGGTGTGCCCGGCCGGCCCATTGCATTCAATGTGCGTGGTACGCGTTGCATCCCGGGTACGCGTTGAACAGCAATGGACCGATCGGTGTGCCCGGCCGGCCCATTGCATTCAATGTGCGCGGTACGCGTTGCATCCCGGGTACGCGTTGAACAGCAATGGACCGATCGGTGTGCCCGGCCGGCCCATTGCATTCAATGTGTGCGGGTACGCGTTGCATCCCGAGTACGCGTTGAACAGCAATGGACCGATCGGTGTGCCCGGCCGGCCCATTGCATTCAATGTGTCGGGTACGCGTTGCATCCAGGTACGCGTTGAACAGCAATGGACCGATCGGTGTGCCCGGCCGGCCCATTGCATTCAATGTGTGCGGGTACGCGTTGCATCCCGGGTACGCGTTGAACAGCAATGGACCGATCGGGGTGCTCGGCCGGCCCATTGCATTCAATGTGCGGGTACGCGTTGCATTCCGGGTACGCGTTGAACAGCAATGGACTGATCGGTGTGCCCGGCCGGCCCATTGCATGCAATGTGTGCGGGTACGCGTTGCATCCCGGGTACGCGTTGAACAGCAATGGACCGATCGGTGTGCCCGGCCGGCCCATTGCATTCAATGTGTGCGGGTACGCGTTGCATCCCGGGTACGCGTTGAACAGCAATGGACCGATCGGTGTGCCCGGCCGGCCCATTGCATTCAATGTGTGCGGATACGCGTTGTATCCTAGGTACGCGTTGAACAGCAATGGACCGATCGGTGTGCCCGGCCGGCCCATTGCATTCAATGTGTGCGGGTACGCGTTGTATCCCGGGTACGTGTTGAACAGCAATGGACCGATCGGTGTGCACCCATTGGCTATGGCCTGGCCTGGCAACGGACGCGTTTTCAAATTTTGAACGAGTCTGATGCTGGAAATTCAGTTGGTCACCCACAACAATGTTGCAAATTCATGGGTGTCATGAAGTTGAACATTTGAAGGATGCTGTGGGCGTGTGTAAGTGGTGCAATTCCATGGATTGGCCAGATTCAGAAGATGCTAACGACTTGGACCTATCACTTTGGACACATGGGTCAGTAACTGCCTCTGCAGCACACATATAATGCTGGCTGTTCCCCTGAGAGCTCACTTGCCTGCACTACATGCTCCAGGACGACATCTGCCACCACCACTGCTGCTGTATCTGCACCCTCTGGACCCTGCAATGGCACGTACTGTGGAGAGAGCCCCAGCCTTCAGCACTGAGGAGAACCAGGCCCTGCTGGACAGCCTCCTTCCACAGTACAGCAAGCTGTATGGGAAAGCAGGGGAGCAGGTGATTGTGCTGTCCACTGCCTTACAAATGTGCATGTTGTCTGACTAGCAAGGCTAACAGTCTGCACGCCACTGGCTAGCAGGCTCACTGAGTAGTTGTCACCCCCCATAGTGTGTAGTCACATGCACTGGACAGGTATAGTGCAGTGACAGTGCATTTAAACAAGGTTTTACTTCCCAGGCAATGATACCATGTAGTTACTGCTGGCATACTGTCCATGGCCATCGTTGCACTGCCTGTGTACATCATGTGCCCCTGTGATTGAGACATGTATACACAACTGTGTCATGCACGGATATGTTGCATGTGTAGTAATAGCATTCTCACTTTGTCATCCTCACAGGTTGATGCCCACCAGAAGCAGAAGATATGGCTGACCATCGTCCGGGCAGTGAGATCCGTGGGGGACTACAAGCGCCGGATCCGCAACTGCCAGAAGAGGTGGCAGGACCTTCGGGGCTGGACCCGGAGGATCGCACGGGTCCAGCTGAAGCTGTCGCCTCCTCGCAGGAGGGGCGGACACCGGACCCTGACCCCCCACATGCTCCGGATCCTGGCGGTGGTCTTCCCGGACCTGGATGGGCAGCTGAAGGCCAGACAGCAGCAAGGAGGGGGTGAGTCCATGACTGCATTGTGAACTATGTCTGCCATGCTATGTGCCCTCCTCTGGCCTGGTTAAACTTCCACAGCACATCAGTCATGTGGTCCAGGACCCATGTCCCTCGATTGTGCACTGCCCACTCCTCATCTGATACCCAGGTGTGGCCCTTGCAGTCAGGGAATTGTGTCACTTGGGTACTGTGTCCTAGCAGTTTGCTTGACTCAAGGTGGGGGACAGCATCTGTTCCCCTAACTGTGGTGGGCATCATGGGTGGGTCCATTGCTTACACAATGCCTGTGTTCTGACATGTAATCTGCGTGTTACTTTGATCTGTGGTCCAATTGCTGAGCTGATCCACCACATGTGCCTGGGGTAACTGGCACACACCCAAGCTGCGGGTGGGAACAATGTTTGGGCCCCAGGAGTGTGTATATTACGTGTGTCACACATACTCAGCCAGCTGCCTACTGTCCAGGGTTCATCCCTCATTCATGTGGGGCAGGACAGTCATGCCTACTCCAGGCCATGCAATGCACTCTGTATTCCCACTCCTGTGTATCAGCTGACACGTTGTGCTCAGTGATATGTCCCCTCAGGTGTCAGCCTCTGTGTCAGTGTGCTGTGGCTTCGATGTCAGGACTGCTGGGGTGTTTATCGGTTGGGGCTCAGCATGCCACCGGAGATGTGACCATAGGAGACGATACTTGTGTGACACATAGGTGTTTGAACACCTGACCGTGCAGACTGGGGTATGCAAATGTGAGGTCCATGCAGCTGTTTCCCATTCACAGCAGATTGTGAGGTGCCCAGGTTCAGAGGCTTGTGTTACAGGTCACCGATATGTCCAATCAGTATGACCTGGACAGATAAGGGTTCAGATGATGTGGTGTGTGGGGGATGTACATGTGCACTTGTTCAGCTCCAGGACTTGCATTCCCCATGACCTACTATTGTGACACAGTGCAGACTGTTGTTGTGTGGCTGCCCTGCCCATGTGACTGGAGACAGTGATGTATGACTTAGCAGGCATGCCTGTGCCATGGCATGTGACTTCCTATGAGTGATCCTGCAGGGGAGTGACATGTGCTACAAGCACACCATAGTGGCAATGGCTATCTGCACATGGGTGCATCGTGGTGTCTGTCGCTGGTATGCATCACATGCATTTCATATATCTGACTCTGGGCATCACTTTAATCCGGGCACCTGTACTGACTCAGTGGCAAGAGATGTGATGTGTGCATGTTCACATGCTTCACCGTGTTCTCTGCACCGTCCAACTACTGTGTAGGTGGTGCATGTGTCCACACTGGGGTATTGCCAGCCAACGGACGCCAGACAGATGGGTGCAAGGCCAGGTGTGATGTGAGTGCCATGGTTGACGATCAGACTGACAATTGGCTTCTCCTATTCTGTTTGGGCAATTTTAGCAATGTTCAACTAAGGATGCCAGGCCTTGCTCTGTATTGTGCTGTACTTACTGTGGTGTGTGCGTTCGGTGCAGGTGACTGATGTCTGTCTGTCTCCCTATTGTTTGCAGATACATCCACGGCCACAGGAGGGGACAGCTCCACGGACCAGGAGGAGCCGCAGAGCCAGACTGGGTCAACAGCCGAGGAGTGGTCGGAGGGACCCAGTGGCACGGAGGGCGAGGGGAGCCACACCGAGGAGTCCTCAGCACCATCCACCTCAGCTGAGGACCACAGCAGCTCGGAGGATGACTCCCTTATGGAGGCGGGTGTCAGCAGCCACCACACCCCAGCTAGTGTTGCTGTCCCCGCCACCACCACCACCACCGCCCTCCCATCGGTTCCCATTCCCGAGGTTCGTGGAGGCTCCCATGTACGGGAGCGTGTCTCCTTCGGGCCAGGCACCGCACCCCCTGCCCCTGTGTCCCCTGCTGCCCTGAGTGAGGAGTATGTGTACCTCCTTCGGCAGCTCCATGTAGGGCAGACAGCGATGCTGAGTGTCCTCCATGCACACACCACTCTGTTGACTCAGCTGGTGTCGTTCATGGAGGGCATCTCATCGGGCATGTCTGCCCTACAGAGGGGCAATAGGTCCATGGACTCCTCCCTGACGGCAGCAGTGTCCCTCCTCCAACAGTCCCTCACCCCTCCTGTCTCTGCCCCATCCACACTCCCCATCACCTTACCTGTCCCAAGCACACACACACCGGCACAGGCACACACCAGCACAGACACGAGCAGCACACACACACACGCCACAGACAAGACGCACATGCACGCACAGTCAGGGGACTGAAAACACACTCACAGGGGATGGGGCCCAGTCACACACACACGCATCCACAAGCACTGCGCAGTCCACAGTTGCCTCTCCCTCCAAAGCCCCCTCCGTTGCCTCACCTGCAACCCCAAAGACCCAGCGGCTCTTCCTCAGTGACCTCGGCCTCTTCCCCTCCAATCCAGCTCATACAGCATTCAGGGGGAAGAGGAAGCCCACCCACACGGAGCGGAGTGCCCCTCGCCACCGGACACCCTCCCCCAGGCGCAGACCGACTGACGCAGACGACTGACGCACCCACCCCCAAGCGCAGACCGGATCCGCAAGTCCCCCCGGACCCGGAAGAGCAAGACCCCGCCGCCGCCCTGCAGCTCAGGCACCAAGTCTCCTTCCTCCATCCCTCAGGCCCCCACTCCACAGGTGCCCCCACCACACCCTGCCCCAGGTTCCCCCACCCACAGATACACCATCCCCAAAAGGAGCAGGCCTTCTCCCCCTGCCCCTTGCTCTTCCGGCCCCACACCCCCAGCGGCGCATGTCTGTGCCACAGGTGTGGAGACGGTGTCCCCCCTCTGTCCTGCCCACCTTACCTGATCCCCATTCTCCTCCCCTGGAGGTAGGCACTGCAGTGGAGTCCACTACCACCCTGTATGACTTGGGCACTGCAGTGGGGAACCTGTCCACTCCATCTGCACGGTCCCCTGCAGTCTTGCCGGCACCCACACCATCAGAGTCATGCCCCCCAGTTGTGCCGGCACACACCATCTCAGACACCTCCACTGCAGTTGTCAGTGGCTCTCCAGCACCCACCACCCCTTCCCTGCCTCCTTCTGGTGAGCCATGATCCTGTCCCTGCGGTTCCTGGCCTGCCCCCCCGTATGCCCCTCCGAGGGGATTGTCCCTGGCTTTCATCAGTGCAGGCATGTGTAGGGTGACATCTGCCACTGTCACCCTGTTTTGACTTTCAAGTTGGACTGGCCATTGGCCTTTGTAATTTTTTGCTGGACATCAACTGTTAGTCCCACATATGCTGAATAAAGCACCTTTCTGTTCTCTAGTGCTTTTGCTTCTGATGTACATGTTGTTGATGCTGCTAACCGTGCCCTTGCTGCAGTGATGGTGATATTTGGTCTCATGATAATGAAGTGTTACTGTGCAGGTACACATGTGGTCCAGGGGGAATGTGTCCTATCCTGTGGTGTATCCATGTCATCCTTAGCAGCATCTGAGGGTGTCATGTGTTCAATATTTGGCAATGGGATTTCCTACTTACATTAGCAATTTCACATCTGTGGCTTCCACCCCTGCACATCTGTTGTGCCTGCCATTGTTCAATTCGTCTACTTCCCTGACCGTGTGGCCATCTCCACTGGACATGCAGGTGTGGGCATCAATGGGGAAGGACTCATCTGTGTTGTCAGTGCAACATTGCTATACAAGTGTGTTGGATCTGTGCTGATGATTTTGTTGGCACTCCCATGACCAGGCTGATGTGACGGGAGCATTCATTTGGTGCTAATTGTTGACTGTGTGACCAAGTGCTCAGCTGACATGATGGAGCCCTACTGAGGCAACATATGGCACAGCTTTCCTCACACAGGAGTGGAGTCCCCTCATGGCAGTGTGTACTCCTGTGACATTGCCTGCGCCCAAGGTGTGTGTTATATGAGCATGTCTGTGTGTTCACTTCCGTTTTGCTGTGCATGCTGGGATCCCTAGTGTTGAACCTGTTTGTGTTGCTTGCTGAGTTGACCTATGTTCCCCCCAAGTCTTCTCCCTGGATTCTCTGTGATATGGGTGCATGGCACATTACTGGTCATCAGGGTGTCACCCATAGGTGTTTGCGCTGTCAGGGCTGAGTTTGTGTGCAGACGCAGATGGGTCACAGTCAGGATTCCCCTTGGCACTTGTTGTTTACACCTGTCATGTGATTTCCAGTTTGTGTTATCTTTCAGTGATTGTGACACGTTGTGTGTGTGACTGCTGGCACTCCTCAGGGTCCGGGCTGCAATGTTGGTAGTTGTGTATGTGTGTTCTTTGTGGGTGTCCTTGGCTTCTTCATTGGTGTTTGACTGTGGCTGGGATCCCATTGGTTGTTGTGGTATTGCCGTCATGTCCATGTACAGCGTAGTGTGCAGTGTGTCAGACATTCAGGAGTCTTGTTGAGTGGCCATGTGTGATGTGTTTCTGCACCTTGGTTCCCACCCACCAGCATGGGATTGTCATGGGTGCATGTGCAATGTCACCAGTGCATGTGTGCTTCACTGCTGCACATTGTTGGAGGTCGAGGTGTGTGGTGTTGAGTGTGTGCAGATGAGAGTTCTTGCCCGGCTAGACCCCTGCCTCCATGTTGGCCTTGGCTTACTGGCTGTGCTGATTGATTTGTGCTTGTGTAGGTGTGATGGTAGTTTGTTGCTCAGGACACATGACTATGGTTCACAGTGTGAACGACATTTGGCTTTGTCAACACAGTGGGTTTGTAATGCAGCCCAGGGTCACCACATTGTGGGGGCCCTGGGGGTAGTGCTGTGGTGTGTCTGTGTCTTGCTGTGTCAGTTGCTGTTCCTACATGCTTGTGTGACGTGTGATTTGTGCTCCCTCTCATCTGACAATGCCTGATTGCCCACATAGGGGATTTGGATCCATGAGTTACCTTTGTGTGGCACTGTATGCACATCTGTGTAATTGGTATTCAGGCATCCTCATGTGTTGTGTGGTTGCCTGGGGACACTGGCACCCCCCCCTCACCTGTTGTGTTTGATGTGCAGTGTGGGTCTGCCTGTTTGTGTTTGTGCATCTGCACCACTGCATTGGCATTTCTTTGGTGTGCCATTGGCTGTATGTTGTTTGGTGGGTTTCCCCTGCTGTCCCTGGGACTCCTAGGTCATCGGTCAGCACAATGAACATGGTTTGTGTGTCCCATTGCTGCCATGGTATGGTATCTGTTCACCTCACATCTACAGTCTCCACAGGGTATCTGCATTTGTGTGCCCATTGGTGCAAATATGTGGGTCTGCATTCTGATGGTCACTTCTGTCATTGTGTCATTGATGAATGTTGACAGTGTCAGCCCCCATGGGTGTTGTTTGTCTGCACATGGCCAAAGGCATGTCTTATTTGCACTGCAGTATTTGCCTCCCCCAATCTATGTTGCAATGGGACACATGCACTACTTTGCCACTGATGTGTTTTATGTTCTGTGACCAGGAATCATCCATGCAGTTTGGCAGATGCAGCTTTTTCTTTGTCAACACTTGCATTTTGGTCACTGTGATGATGGGGGTTTAGGCCCCATTGCCACAATGTTCAAAATGTGCTTCAGCTATGGAACCCACACTTACCTTTTGGTCACTGTGATGATGGGGGTTTAGGCCCCATTGCCACAATGTTCAAAATGTGCTTCAGCTATGGTCCCCACACTTACCTTTTGGTCACTGTGATGATGGGGGTTTAGACCCCATTGCCACAATGTTCAAAATGTGCTTCAGCTATGGTCCCCACACTTACCTTTTGGTCACTGTGATGATGGGGGTTTAGACCCCATTGCCACAATGTTCTGAATGTGCTTCAGCTATGGACCCCACACTAACATTTTGGTCACTGTGATGATGGGGTTTTGGACCCCATTGCCACAATGGTCATGGCCTGCTTGCATTGTGGGGGCCACACACATATATGTGTGGCACAGGTGATAGGGGGTCACATTGTATGTTCAAAGTCATGTTCAGTGTTGTAGGCATTTGACACAGTCTACTCACGCTTGTCATGGTGTTGGGGGATGTCTTTTTCTTGCATTCCCTAGGTTGTGGTGTGCTGGTTGTGTCATGCATTGTCCATCCTATGAGTGGGGGTGGTGTTGGTGGTAGGCATCCAGCCCCCATGGGTAGGGGTGGCAGTAGTGGTAGGCATACAGGCCACCATGGGTAGAGGTGGTAGTAGTGACAGGCATCTGGCACCCCATGGGTAAGGGTGGTAGTAGTGGTAGGCATCCAGCCCCCCATGGGTAGAGGTGGTAGTAGTGACAGGCATCTGGCACCCCTGGGTAAGGGTGGTGGTAGGCATCCAGCCCCCCATGGGTAAGGGTGGTAGTAGTGACAGGCATCTGGCACCCCCTGGGTAAGGGTGGTAGTAGTGACAGGCATCTGGCACCCCCTGGGTAAGGGTGGTAGTAGTGGTAGGCATCCAGCCCCCCATGGGTAGAGGTGGTAGTAGTGACAGGCATCTGGCACCCCCTGGGTAAGGGTGGTAGTAGTGACAGGCATCTGGCACCCCCTGGGTAAGGGTGGTAGTAGTGGTAGGCATCCAGCCCCCATGGGTAGTGGTGGTAGTAGTGACAGGCATCTGGCACCCCTGGGTAAGGGTGGTAGTAGTGGTAGGCATCCAGCCCCCCATGGGTAGAGGTGGTAGTAGTGACAGGCATCTGGCACCCCCTGGGTAAGGGTGGTAGTAGTGGTAGGCATCTGGCACCCCCTGGGTAAGGGTGGTAGTAGTGGTAGGCATCTGGCACCCCCTGGGTAAGGGTGGTAGTAGTGGTAGGCATCTGGCACCCCCTGGGTAAGGGTGGTAGTAGTGACAGGCATCTGGCACCCCATGGGTAAGGGTGGTAGTAGTGGTAGGCATCCAGCCCCCATGGGTAGAGGTGGTAGTAGTGACAGGCATCTGGCACCCCATGGGTAAGGGTGGTAGTAGTGGTAGGCATCCAGCCCCCCATGGGTAGAGGTGGTAGTAGTGACAGGCATCTGGCACCCCCTGGGTAAGGGTGGTAGTAGTGGTAGGCATCCAGCCCCCCATGGGTAAGGGTGGTAGTAGTGACAGGCATCTGGCACACCCTGGGTAAGGGTGGTAGTAGTGACAGGCATCTGGCACCCCCTGGGTAAGGGTGGTAGTAGTGACAGGCATCTGGCACCCCCTGGGTAAGGGTGGTAGTAGTGGTAGGCATCCAGCCCCCCATGGGTAGAGGTGGTAGTAGTGACAGGCATCTGGCACCCCTTGGGTAAGGGTGGTAGTAGTGACAGGCATCTGGCACCCCCTGGGTAAGGGTGGTAGTAGTGACAGGCATCTGGCACCCCCTGGGTAAGGGTGGTAGTATTGGTAGGCATCCAGCCCCCCATGGGTAGTGGTGGTAGTAGTGACAGGCATCTGGCACCCCCTGGGTAAGGGTGGTAGTCGTGGTAGGCATCCAGCCCCCCATGGGTAGAAGTGGTAGTAGTGACAGGCATCTGGCACCCCCTGGGTAAGGGTGGTAGTAGTGGTAGGCATCTGGCACCCCTGGGTAAGGGTGGTAGTAGTGGTAGGCATCTGGCACCCCCTGGGTAAGGGTGGTAGTAGTGGTAGGCATCTGGCACCCCCTGGGTAAGGGTGGTAGTAGTGACAGGCATCTGGCACCCCCTGGGTAAGGGTGGTAGTAGTGGTAGGCATCCAGCCCCCCATGGGTAGAGGTGGTAGTAGTGACAGGCATCTGGCACCCCATGGGTAAGGGTGGTAGTAGTGGTAGGCATCCAGCCCCCCATGGGTAGAGGTGGTAGTAGTGACAGGCATCTGGCACCCCCTGGGTAAGGGTGGTAGTAGTGACAGGCATCTGGCACCCCTGGGTAAGGATGGTAGTAGTGACAGGCATCTGGCACCCCCTGGGTAAGGGTGGTAGTAGTGGTAGGCATCCAGCCCCCCATGGGTAGAGGTGGTAGTAGTGACAGGCATCTGGCACCCCCTGGGTAAGGGTGGTAGTAGTGACAGGCATCTGGCACCCCCTGGGTAAGGGTGGTAGTAGTGACAGGCATCCAGCACCCCATGGGTAGGGGTGGCAGTAGTGGTAGGCATACAGGTCCCTATGTGTATGTGTGGCATTGGTGAGGGCATCCCGCCCCTATGGTGCTGCTGTTGCTGGTGTAGGTATTTCTGCATCCCTCTGTGTGTGATGTGTCGGGTACGGGTAGTTTGTTTTTGTTGTTGGTGTCTGACTTACCTTCTGCGCCGTACGCGTCCGTGCCTGTTCCGGTAATAGAGGTAGAATATTGGTAGGATCGGCACGAAGGGATTCATGGTTGGTTCGTCTCGTTCGTCTATCTCTTTGCTTCGCCTCGTCCTCGTCGCTGGCGTGTTCGTCTCGTAGCCGTGGATCGTGTTGTGGCGCGAATCGGAGCTTATGTGCGCCTCGCCCGGATGTTTTGACGTGCCGTGCGTAGCGACGGGTTTGGCGCGTACGGAAAGCGCATCGTACTTGTCCGGCCGGACGGGGCTGCGTTTTTGCTTCCGTGCGGCTCTATTCTACGATTCCGGATCCGGCTCGGTCGGGGAACAGGACCTGGATTGGGTGAGTACGACTGGGTCGGAATCTATGCTGTTGTGCGCATCGTACTTGCTCGTTCGGAATGATGTGCGGATCGGTCGGGAAACAGGCATTCGCATGGCTTTTTTCCCGACCGAATGGTGTTAGGTGCGCCTCCGACCGAGATCGGAATCGGCCCCAGAGTGTGGGTCCGATTTTGCCATCTTCTTCCCACAGGAAGGACATTTATTGAATAAAGCTGGCATTTCTGACAGAAAAAAGTTGTAAGTTAGTCAGAAAATAACTGAGAACAGTTACCAGCAGTGAAAAATGTCGAATGTAGAAGGAAAAAAACAATTTCTGACTAGAAATAGCCAAAAACTGACGAGCTCAAGCTCCAGGGTCCTCACAGAAGGAGCCGGAAAAAAGAACTGACCTAACTGTCACCTGTGGTGCATGATGGGAGCAGGGGGCTCCTGGAGGTCTTAAAGGGATGGTGTCCAGGTTCTTGGAATCCTTAAAGGCAGGGTGCCAGTTTTTTGATACTGTGGTGTTTTCTCTTCTATGCAGCCTACGAGCTAATTGCCTGCTATTACTTGCCTTTTTTCTGAAAATAGAGGGCTGTGTTGGAACACTATTACAGTGTATGTTCTCTGCTGCAGTGTTTATATGAGAGATTATTTTCTCTTCCTAAAAAACCCATGTAATTTTGGCATATTAGCCTATTTGAAGTACATTAGGCTGCATATTTATATATGTATACATGTATATATGAATGTTTTGGGAGTACTCTGTACTTGTTTGTCTAAACATACACATATATATGTATTTTTTGTATATGCTCCGGGGTCCCGCACCTGGGCGGGGATTTGAGTATCCCCTGGAAGAGAAAGGGGGATGTCATCATATGCAGATAGTGGATAAAAGGACTATAAGGCCTAACCACCCTCCCATTGATTAGAAGTAGTTTATTATATAAAAGAAGATCTCTGGGCTTTGTCAGCAGACCCCATACCTTAGCGCCTAGATGGTATTTCTACATCATAGGAACAGCATAGCTCTTCTCCCTGGAAAGGTCCCTCTCCAAGTGCCTTTAGCCAACATGGATCCCCACAATATCAAAGCACATTTCCAGCAGTAGCAGCTGTGTTAGCATGTTTAGTCTAGGTGCTAGGGACTGACCAGAACAGAATAACAAGGGGCATTGTTTATCGACATTGCACACTGTGTGCAGACTAAACTCCGGGAACAGGCAGAGAACGCAGAAAGCAGACGGTTCTCATGTGAAAGGCACAGAGTCCTGCAAAATAAAGTCATGTAGTAACGTGCGCAAAAGCAGCATAATGGCAGCAGAGCTCATGCTAACTTAGCAATGTCGATAATGACCCCAACTGCCATATGACACCCTCCCCTTCGTAAGGACGTAGCATATAGACAAAAGACCCAAACAGATTTCAAAGGTAAGCAGAAGCGCTCGAAAAAGCCAAATTGGAAAATTTCTGAAAAAATATATATATATATTTTCTTTTAAAATGCCATCGTTCATTGAGAACGGGATTAATCTAGGGTAAGAAAATATATGAAAGTGCGTGACCTTAAGAATGCAACTCGTTCCAAAAGGCCATCCCTATCGTTCGTGGCAAAAAGGGATGCCATCCAATCAAGTAGCTGGAAGGAACACACGTGTTCCTCTCAATCCGATGCCTCCAAAAGCATATCCGGGCAACTCGCGTGATATTCAATGAAACTTCGTTGCAAGAGGTTCTGTGCAGCCGCACAGATATTCCACTCAGCCAACACTCCAAGTGCAGCCGCACGCGCCATACGGCCATCCCGAGAGCAGGCCTGGTCATGGGCCACTAATGGACTCAGTAACCGGTCATAATCCGGGTCAGTGCATGACGTATTGGAGAGGCATAAATCCAAGGCCCAATAGAAAGGGCACCGCTGACAGTAGAACACAGGTTGCACGCAAGTGAAGTAGGTAAAGCGAAAAGTTATTCCATAACTCACGCTAAGCGTCGCTAATGGCAAGCATCCAAAAAGTTGTTGCATTCGGTCACGGTACAGTTGCAATTGGCTTGGTCTGTGCATTACCACATGATAGGCGGCCATTGCGTAGCAGGAGCAGAAGAATCAGGATGCCAGCCGCCGGGGCCAGTATTAATGGGAACCCTCCAAAGACGCTAGAAAAAAAAGAATGGATAAAGGCTGGTATTACTCCACAAATCGTCTGAAAAGAGGTTACAAGGCCGGATCCCACAAGTTAAAAAAAATGAGCAAGGCCTTCTGTGTCAGACGCATTAAATATCTGATGTATCATCTCCCCAAAATGAAGTGGGAGGTTCGTGTTCAGCAGTGACTGAATCTCACTAAATGTTCTAGCCACCTGCAATTCGAAGGTCTCTCGAGCCGAAGTGAGAGCCACTTCTTGTTGAAATAATAGCGCTTTGAGCCTGTTTAGTTTATTGAAATCTGTTTTCAAAGTTGGAATGGAAGGCCAAATGGAACTATCTACATTCCCATGCGGGGGTGGAAAAAGCACATTGCTACAACAAGTAACACGTTGCAAAACTGTTACTATATACGGGATGCCTGCCCGTAAGCCACAGCAGTCGTGGTTATTCAAAATAAGATAACTGCCGTTAGAAAGCAACATGGGAGCGGGAATTATTGCTGGGACAGGAGTCCCTTTCAAAAAACAAGCCAGATTAGGGGCGGACACATTACAAGCGCCGTGCAACTTGAATTGTTTGCAAACTAGGGAATGTCCTACTGTGGAATCGCAGTCCTCCCCTATTAGGAAAACATCCGTACCCTCCCGTTGACATCTGTAGGTGAAAGGCAGGGACCATAATTCATGTAGAAAAGCACTACCCAGGGGTTCAAAGCGGCCAATTGGGAAATGTTTCATGCATGATGTAAATTGAAACAGCGAAAATGGCAGAGAGATCACGTCATGAATTAACCATACAGCCAAATCAGTTTCCGCCACTGAAAACTTCAAGTGTTCTAATTGTTCAATGTGTTACAGCATGTAGGTAGCGTCTTTCATGGACATGAATCTCTGTTTATCAGTTAGATTAAATGGTAAAAACAAAGCAGAAGAGTTCAAATAATCCCACTGTAGTTTTCCCATTTTGAGAGTCTGTAACATCCATGCAAATTGCATCACAGATCGTAACTGATTTTGACCATGATATAACACAGATACATCACTTTGAACAATATCAATGAAAGATGAAACGGATCACTGACAGAATATCGACCACAATAATATCGACCTACAGAAATATCATGATATAAATATCGTTGTCAAAAATATCGACCTCCTATACAAAGGAGGTCGATATTTTTGACAACGATATTTATATCATGATATTCAGGTCTCAGTTCTCTATTCTCAGTTCTCGAATGTTGAAGTTTGTTACTCCTTAAGCCACAGAATGGACTCAAGCGTCCAACACAATCTCATCTGGCTCCCATGGGAGGGGAGCTCTCTTCCCTTGTCACCATGCCTGTTATCTACCTTCAGGGTTGGTTGGGAGGGTTAGGGTTGAGGGTGGGTAGGGTTAGGGTTTTGGGTCTTGTTTTTCTTACATTATTATTAATATTATTTTTCAGTGTTTGCTGTCTCCTTCATTTTGTCCATAATTGTCCTCCTTACTCAAGTGCCTTGCCTATTTCTTCAAGTGATGATCTTCGCAGTACTTCCCGCAGTGACATCCGCACATACACGGGTGTTGCCACATTATCTGAGATGCCCTATAGAAATGACGTATATTTTTACACAGGTACCTTATCTTCTTATTCAAGGTTAGTGTCATACTGTACTCAGTGCACCATGATGATTGGTAAACACCGAATATGTTCCATGTCTCTCTGCTTGTGTGCCTTGCCTTTTATCTTAAATACTATGTCTCGTTATGATTTCTTATTACACAAAGGTGAAACCACATTGATACGTATACCCTATGTAAGGGACAAGCCTCAACACTTAAGTATCATGCCTTGTGTCTTGAACCTACTGTTCCACAATGATAACCTTACAGATATAGGAGGCACCCCCTTGTGTAACATGACACATATATGTGACACGCACACATGGCTAATCAATTTAACGCAAATATGTCCACTAACTTCATTACACACACAAAATTGGACTACAATCTCTCATCATATAGTAAGTAAACCGCGCAAACATTACTACAGAGCTGCAATGTTGTCAACGCACTTATGACGCCGCAAATTTCCACAGGTGTCATAGTTAATAACAACCTCAAGATAGTCTCACTAAACGTTAAAGGCCTAAACCACCCTGTTAAATGAAGGAAGATACTTGAGTACCTTCACAAACAGAGGGGTGACATTTTCCTTCTCCAAGAGACGAAGATCGACTCAAAACAATTTAATTCACTTAGAAATAGGTCTTACAGCGACATTGCTGGTTCTGACGCAATAGGAAAGAAAAATGGTGTCCTGACTCTAGTAGCAAAGAAATCAAACATCGACTTGGTGGCAAGCACATCCGACACTAAAGGGAGGTGGATTACCACAAAATTGTTAAAAGAGAATACGGAATTTTACATTACTAATATCTATGCCCCCAACAGGGACGAGTTGGAATTCTGGGATGATTTAAGCAAATAAATTGACACAATCCCAGACACTGCTATGCACATACTAGCGGGCGATTTCAATCTTCCCATGGACCCGGCATTAGACAGGGACTCGCGCTGCCCTTTTCGCACGAACAACTCTCACAAAGCCCTTATTAATCTCTGCACACAATTCAATTTGACGGACACTTGGAGATTACAAAATCCCACAGGAAGGGAATATACCTTCTATTCGTCCCCACATAACTCCTACTCACGCATTGACTACCTGCTTATTTCCGGCAATGCCACAGCCAGAATCGAAGAAACATCGATTGAGCCAAGAGTGATCTCAGACCACTCATGCATCAGCTTATCTATATCTGACCCGAAGCCTTTTAAAAAACAACCTCTCTGGAGGCTCAACAATGAAGTTTTAGAAAAAGAGTCCCACAGACAATCCATTCAGAGCGCGATACAGAATTACCTTATGGTTAACAAAAAGGGGGACACATCGGATCTCACACGATGGGAGGCTTTGAAGAGCTCCATCAGAGGAGAGATCATTAAAATTAGAACCGCCATGAATAGGGACTCCAATAACACTCTTGAGAAGCTAGAAAATGAGATTGCTATGCTAGAAGGGAAACATGTAATATCCAGAGACACCTCAGTCCTGAACGAAATAGTAAAAAAGAAATACGAGTATAATAAAATACTTAGTGACAGAGCAGGGATATGGATAAGCAAACAAAAAAGCATCAAGCTTTGTGAGTCCAACAAGGCAGGAAAAAGCCTAGCCTCATACCTAAAGTTTAAACTACAGAAGAATACGATTAAGAACCTAGTAGACCAAAAAGGCTTAGCTCACTCTGACCCTGACAAAATTGCAGACATTTTTAAGGATTTTTATAGCACTCTGTATAGCAAGAACCAGGATTTGGACAGCAAAAAACACAAGATTATCTAAATAAATGCACACTTCCTGCCCTCTCTGATCGAGAGAAAATTGAAATCAATAGCCCAATCACCGTCTCTGAAATCGAAAGCTCAATTAAGTCCCTCAAAATTGGGAAGGCTCCGGGCCCTGATGGGTTTAATGCCAAGTTTTACAAATGCTTCTCCTCAACACTAACTACCCCACTCTTAAACTTGTTCCACGAATTTAGTAACTCTGGCCAAATCAATGGGACACCAGCAGAAGCCATTATAGCAGTAATCCCCAAAGAGGGTAAGGATCCAACACTCCCCAAAAACTACAGACCGATCTCTCTAATTAACTTAGACTGCAAAATTTATGCAACGATTCTCGCCAAACGCCTTCAAAATTTTTTACCTAAACTTATTCATCCCTCACAAGTGGGTTTTTTAAAAAACAGACTATCTAGTGACAATACCCGTATCCTAGCTCATGTCCTAGAGAAAGCCAAACTTACTGACTCGACAACAGTTGCTATCACTTTAGATGCCGAAAAGGCTTTCAACAAAGTAGACTGGGCCTACTTGGCAGCAACGCTGGACAAATTTAATCTAGGCGAGAATTTTACACGTATGGTAATGGCACTATATTTTAACCCCATGGCCAGGGTGCGTGCGGGAGGATGCCTCTCATCTTCCTTCACATTACAACAAGGAACAAGACAGGGATGCCCTCTTTCTCCCTCCCTATTTCTACTTGCAATTGAACCCTTCCTATATCACCTTAGGAATAATGACCAGATCTCAGGGATACGATTCAGTAACTGTACGGTCAAAATAACGGCCTATGCCGACGACGTTTTAGTTGTCTCTGAGAATGCGGAAGATGCTATCCCTGCTCTCATGTCCTCAATAGAAGACTTTGCTGCAGTTTCTGGCTATAAAATAAATAAAGACAAGACTGAGGTAAAACTCCTGAATAACCTTGGGGGGGAAAGAGATTATTGGTGACTCAGGTCTCCTGTGGCAATCTAAGTGCTTCAAATACCTGGGCCTGGACTTCACGGGAGATCTGATCACCACCCTCCAAACTAATGAAAATGCCCTTCACAAGAAAATCTCTTCATTGCTAGATGGTTGGTCACCTAAATTTGTATCCTGGTGGGGAAGAGCTGAGACTTTAAAAATGATGATTACTCCTCTTGTTAATTATCTAGCTAGCATGCTACCAATGACATTTTCAAATGACTTCCTGAATAGAATTTATAAACTTTTCAACACGTTCCTTTGGCAAGGCAAGAAACCCAGAATATCAATGAAAAAACTCCAATTACCGAAAGAGAAAGGTGGCCTGGGCCTCCCGAACTTCAGGAACTATCAAACAGCATATCTTTGCAAACAAGGTTCTAACTGGCTAATCCCTCAGACTGACTACACCCCGGTCTGGATAGATATAGAAAGGTCAATCATCAACGCTATGCCTCTACCTGCTCTCCTCACCATGGATATATCCTACCTTCCCCACTCTAAATACATTTTGCTTAATACTAAGAGAGCCCTACTACAGCTGGAACACTTCTCCACACTAAAAGCCAATAAGTCCAACTTGTCCCCTCTCTGGCACAATCCGAGCCTGAAGGTTGATGGAGGGACGCTCCATTGGGATCACTGGTCTAAAAACGGCATAAATCTAGTCAAGGACCTTTTTATAGGGACCCTACCATTACCTTTTTCCGTCCTCCAGGCTCGCCACGGACTAAAACCGATGGATTTTTATAAATTCCTAAAACTAAAATCTCTCCTCTCGATGCGCTCCATTAAACCCTCCGATCCGTCGATAGTCTCAAAGATGTCACAGCTGCTAAAGTCAGGACACACCGTCTCGAAAATATATAAGCTTCTTTCCCCTAAGCCTCGCAAAGCTCACGTGAAATGCGAAGTGAAATGGGAATCTGAACTAAACTCCAGCACTATCCCATTTGATTGGGAGAAAATACATATCACCCCATTCTCGAACAAGATATCTCCAATATTGTCGCAAACCAAACTTATGCTAATAAATAGGTCATACTGGACACCCGAGAAAATCTTTAAACTTAATCTCAGTGACAGCCCGACATGCTGGAATTGTAAATCTCACGTCGGCAACCTCCCCCACATGCTCTTCTATTGCCCTACCTTACAAACATACTGGGATAAGGTTTACGAATGTATAAACAATACTTTCAAAATAGCCCCTCCAAAGGAATTTTCCTATATTATACTAGGTGTTCTGGACCCCAAGATCGAAGATGTGAATGACCGATACTTGCTAGATCTCATGCTCACTTTAGCCTGTAAGGTTATACTGTGTAAGTGGAAAAACTCAAAAGAAGTTTCTTTTAGATTGTGGCAGGAATGGCTTTCTTTCCTTAGAGGAGCAGATAATGTCGCACTTCATACCTCTCCACGTCGTAAATCACACAGGAAATTGTGGAAGTCCCTTGATGCCTCATCCTTCTCATATGACCCCCCGTGAAAATCGTCCTAAATACATAGGGGCCGATTCCGATTTCGGCCGGAAGGGCACCGAACGATGGTCGGAGCCCTTCCGACCGAATCGGAACGTGCCGGCCGGATTCCTTTCCGACCGAGCCATTCCGATGGGCTCGGTCGGAAAGGAATCCGACTCGGATTTCCGGATGGCTTACGACGGGCTCGGAGAGCCCGTCCGCCGTCCGGAAATCCTTCAGTACTCCCCCGGCCGCCTCTTCACGACCGAGGGAGTACGATGGCAGTATTTCACTGCCTTTTCGTGCCGGTCTTTCCGGCACGAAAAGGCAGTCGGTAACTGTCTTTGGGGGCCCCCAGTAGGGCCCCCATGGGGGCACCTATGGTGCCCCTCTGTTGATCCCCAATATCTCGGTTATCCAGACAAAAACAATAACACACAAGACACAAATTGTTGTCTATTTCCTCGTTTTTTATATAAATTTAATCATTCATATATATACAAATTCGTAACCAAGGCTGTCAACACGAGGTGAAGTTTTATAATAAGTGATCAAGTGACATTAGTGCTCAGTGCTAGTGCTCCGTGCGCAATATATACAAAGTGTTTAAAATATGTACATGGGAAAGAGTAGGCCAGAATTTTATAAGACAACAATGACTCTACTAAGTATTGAATTTTATTAGTCAAGTAGAGCCTCGATCAGGCTGGACCATGTGAGGTCGTCGACGTTTCAACCCGAACTCAGCTCCATTAGGTAGTCAAGACGGGTCTTCATCAGGACAAAGAACGGGGGTCAAGGGTGACAGCCCAAATAACACCTGAATAATTCCTGGTTATTCATACATCTTGTAGATCAAGATAGAGAAATCCAATTTTATTGTACTAAATAACGCCAATCAAATAGAAGGTCCGAATGATGAATCTCAATATTTTAATAAAGGCAGCAACGGCAAATTCAGTGCTGTCTAGCAGAAAGGATTAGTTACTTACCTGTAATCCTAGTTCTCTTCCAGGGGTATCCTCATCAAAGTCATAAGCACATGAATATTCCCGCCCATGCGCGGGACCCCGGAAACACATTACATATATGTGAAAACCATATATGTAGCTCTATATATATATCCATATATATATAAAAAACACACAATGTAGCCTCCCATAAACATGCTGAGCAATGTTGTAATGAATTCTCTTGCACATAAACATATTCCAATAACGCAGGGAGAAATAAACTTTTGAAAACTGCTTTAATACATAGCAGACAACACAATCCTGCGAGGAATAATGAAGAAAACATTGCCAGCACATAGGCTGCATTGTGGAAACATTAGTGTAGAAAGCTGAAAAGCTAACCCACATAAACACTCAGATAAACTGGCACCGTGCCTTTAAGGCAGCCATAACCCCTAGCTTCCCATCATGCCTCAGGGGTGACAGTTAGGTCAGTTGTTCTTTGCGGATATCCGCAGACCTTTTTTCAAAGAGATGTATGAATCATGTTCACTTGCCCGGGGAGGCGGGTGGGTTGCTTATGACTTTGATGAGGATACCCCTGGAAGAGAACTAGGATTACAGGTAAGTAACTAATCCTTCTCTTCCAGGGGATCCTCATCAATAGTCATAAGCACATGAATAGAATAGCAAGCCCATCCCCTCATCCTGCGGGCAAGTAAACAGAGTACCATCAAGATACATAGATGCCATAAGGCCTATACAGACTCCAATAGGTTAGCATTGGAACAGATTCCTCAAGGAGGCCTGGCCCACTTGTGTATCTGCTCTGGAGTCAGAATCCAGACAGTAATGTCTGGTAAATGTATGGACCGATTTCCAAGTTGCCGCCTTGCAAATCTCGGCCATCGGTACATTATGTAAGAATGCAATCGTAGCAGCCTTACCCCTAGTAGAATGAGCTTTAGGGGAGACAAACAGAGGCTTATTTGCAATCTGGTATGCCAACTTTATACAAGATACTATCCATCTTGAAATGGATCTTTTAGAAGTTGGGAAGCCTTTTCTAACAGAACCATAGTTTATAAACAATTGATCTGCTTTTCTAATGGATTTCGTTGCATCCAAATAGAATTTGAGAACCCTCTTGAGGTCTAGCGAATGAAGAGACCTTTCCGCTGGTGTGGATGGATTGGGAAAGAAAGAGGGTAGAGAAATTGTCTGATTAACATGGAACTCTGACACCACCTTAGGTAGGAAGGAAGGGTGAGTTCGCATAACCACCCTATTATGGTGGAAGACCGTATAGGGTTCTTTAGAACAGAGTGCTTGTATCTCACTCACTCTGCGTGCTGATGTAATTGCTACTAGAAAAGCTACTTTCCAAGAAAGGTGTTGCAATGTAGACTTATGAATGGGTTCAAATGGAGGTCCCATCAATTTAGACAATACCAAATTCAACTCCCAAGGAGGAGAAGGAGGTCGAACAGGGGGATAAACCTTTTTCAACCCCTGTAGGAAGTCCTTGACCACCTGAAGTTGAAAGAAAGAAGGCTGGTTAGGTGATTTACGATATGCTGTGATAGCCGCCAAATGCACTTTAATGGAAGAATATTTCAAACCAGATTTGGCCAAATGTAGCAAATACGGCAAGATTACCTCCTCTTGCCCGTTAATTGGACTCCAATCATTACTGATACACCACAAGTAAAACCTCTTCCACTTTAGAGAGTATGAGGATCTTGTGGAAGGTCTCCTTGACTCCCTTAAAATGTCCATGCAGTCCTGAGGGAGGTTCAAATGTCCGTACTGCAGGACTTCAGGAGCCATGCTGTCAAGCTGAGTGAGGGAAGGCTGGGGTGCAGAATTTTCCCTCCCATCTTGGTGAGAAGGTCCGGCCTGCACGGAAGTCTCCGATGAGGGCGAACCGAGAGTTGCAAAAGGTCCGGATACCACCATTGGCGAGGCCAGTCCGGTGCTATGAGTATCATCCTCATTCTGGATCGCAGAAGTTTGGCCACCACCTTCGGAATTAGAGGGAGGGGTGGAAAGGCGTATGCAAACGTCCCTGACCACTCTATCAAAAGAGCATTCCCTCTCGTTCCTGGTCGGTAAAACCTGGATGCGAAGGCGTGGCATTTTCTGTTTTGATCGTCTGCAAAAAGGTCGATGGAAGGATGACCCCATTGATGAAAGATTTCTGCCACCACTTCGTCGTTGAGCACCCAGTCTTCTTGCTCTTGGAAGTGACGACTGAGGGCGTCTGCTCGCACGTTCTGCTCTCCCGGCAGATGTATTGCCGTGATCGATAGGTTCCTGGCTAGCAGCCAGTGCCAGATTGCCTGGGATTCGAGAGACAGAGGGCGAGAGCGAGTTCCACCTTGTTTGTTCAGGTAATACATGGTGGTTGTATTGTCCGTTTGCACTAGGATCGATCCGATCTGAATTGACGGTTGAAAAGCTTTGAGGGCTAAATGAACTGCCCGCAGTTCCAGCATATTGATGTGATATGTCTGTTCTCTGCTGGTCCATCTGCCCTGAGTTTGCAGATGACCCAGGTGCGCTCCCCAGCCCTGAAGTGAAGCATCTGTGATCAGAGATTGTTCTGGCAGAGGCTGATGAAAAGGAACTCCCACCAGTAGGTTCTGTGGTTGCAGCCACCAGAGAATGGACTTCTTTGCTGCAGGAGAGAGGATAATCCGGTCGTTCCACTGACCCGAGGATTGATTCCATTTGTCCTCGAGATCTTGTTGTAACGGTCTCATCCTCAATCTGGCGTTGGGTATGAGAAAAATGCATGAGGCCATCGACCCCAGTAGAGAAGCCACCTGTCTTACTGATGGCTGATAAGCCTGAAGGATGATGTTGCCCTTGTCTTTCATTGATGACAATCTCTCCTCCGAAGGAAACACTTTTCCGAGGTCGGAGTTGAGGTTGGCGCCCAGATAGTGGAGTGATTGAGTTGGGCGAAGGATCGACTTGTCCAGGTTGACATGCAGGCCTAAGCGCTGAAGTAGATCTAGGCAGGCACGAAGATGTTCTTGCACCATTTGAGGAGAGGATCCCTTCAGCAGCCAGTCGTCCAGGTATGGATATACGAACAGGCCTTGGCGATGTAATGCTGCCGCTACCACTGCCATGCACTTGGTGAATACCCTCGGAGCTGATTTTAGGCCGAAGGGTAAGACTTTGAACTGGTAATGTCTTGTTCCCACCGTGAATCGCAAGAACTTGCGATGTCGTGCTGTGATTGGGATGTGAAAATACGCATCTTGTAGATCCACCGAACACATCCAATCGCCTTTCCTTAGATGTGGAAATATTTGGTGGAGCGCCAACATCCGAAACTTTTCCTTTTTGATGGACTTGTTCAGAGAACGTAGGTCCAGAATTGGTCTGAACTTGTTCGGTTGATCTCTTTTCTGAACAAGGAAGTATCGTGAGTACACTCCCTTTCCTCTCTGCGCTTGAGGGACCTCTTCTATTGCTTGTTTCTTGAGAAGGGTCAACACTTCCTGACGCAGGAGGTCTATATGTAGATGACGAGATTTCACAGGAGGAATGTCTCTTGGGGACGTCCAAAAACGTAGTGTGTACCCATTTTTTAGTATATTTAGCACCCACTGATCTTTGGTTATGTTGTGCCACTCTTGAATGTAACTTGAGATACTTCCTCCCACTGGAGTGTGCAACGGTGCTAGAGGAAGCAGAGACTCATTGCTTCCCTGGAGTTTTTGATGTAGAGGAGGACTGATGTTGATGTCCTCCTCTTCCTCTCGAGGAACGGCGGCCTTGATACTGGGATTTGCCCTGTTTGTTTTGTGACCATTGAGGGGTTTGAACCCTCTGCTGGTAACTTTTCCGATTGTAGGTCCGGTACCTCTTCCTAAACTCCTTTTTCTTTTCTAGGCCCACCGCCTTTAAGGTGTCCAACTCGGCCTTCATCCTCGCCATTTCTTCATCTGTGTGAGCACCAAACAGTGAAGTGCCAGAAAAAGGGAGATTCAGGATGCGTTGTTGTGCTTCTGGTTTTAACGCTGTGAGGCGCAGCCAGGAAGATCGTCGTGCACAGATGCCATGTGCATACGAGTGAGCCGCCAGGGACGCACCATCTGCTGCAGTGCTGATTACCTGATTAGCAACCAGAGCACCTTCGTGAAGGATTTCAGAAAAGTCCTGCTGATCCTCCTTTGGGAGCCTGTCTTTGAAGCGCTCCAGTGAGTCCCATAATGATCTGTCATAACGACCAAGCAGAGCCGCAGCGTTGGACACTTGCAGAGAAGACGCTGCAGAACCACAAGCCTTCCCTCCCCAAGAGTCTTGTGCTCTACTCTCTTTATCCGGAGGAGCGGAGGAGGAAGATGCAACCGCATGCGTCTTTTTCGCTGCTGCAATTATAACAGAGTCCGGAGGTGGAAATGATCTAAGAAAAAGAGGATCCGATGCAGCTGGCTTGTATTTTTTAATAATCCGAGCTGGAGCTGCTTTAGTCGATGCTGGTGTAAGGAAGAGATCCATTACCGGCTCGATGATGCCTGGGACCAAAGGAAGTAATGGTCTAGTCGCCGACCTTTGGTGGAGAGTCTAAAAAATGATGGACTTGGTTGTCTGAGGAGCTGACATAGTGATGCCCAGCTTCTGAGCCCCTCTGTTGAGAACATCATGGAAAGTGTTCACATCATCAATAGGCGACACTCTGGAGGGAGGACTATCCGTCAGGGTAGGTGAGTAATCCCTTTTGGATGAGTGTGTCGAAGAGGAAGACCAAGATGGTGTACGCCGCCTCTTGCGATGTCCCTGAGACGACCTGCGTTCAGGGGATCTGCCTCGGTGTTCCCTAGCCCGAGTGGTGGGTGATTTGTCCACTTCCTGCACAAGACGCTGTAATGGTGATCTGTGCCGCGGACTGGAGTAGGTCGTAGGTCGTTGAGCGTGACCTGTGGACCCCGTCTGCCAATGATGTAGTGGTTGAAGCCATCTGGGAGAGAGATGGATGGAAGGAGAGTGCTGTCTCCTTGGAGAACCTCCTGGCGGTGCTTTTGTAGGCTCCTGTGAGTGAACAGAAGCACTGCGTGATGACGCAACCGTCTGGGGTGAGTTCCGGATGGAGTGAGAGGACTCTCTGCGGCTTCTGGAGCGTGATCGGCGTCTGGATGAGCGATGTGACGTCGATGGGGTGTGTCTCGACGTCGACCTGCTCTGTGTCACCATCACTGGTGAAATTCTCTTCGACGTCGACCTCTCAGTGTGCCTAGACCTCGCCTTCGACGTTGAGCGTGGAGACCTCAACGATGAACGGGTAGACGGAGAAAACCTTCTCGACGTCGATCTTTCTCTCGACGTTGATCTTCTCGCCGTCGACGGAGACCGCCGTCTCGACGTCGAACAACGTCTGGTATATTTTACCTTTGGTCTTGACGCCGAATACCTCGCCGTCGGAGAGGATCTTGCCTTCGACGTCGAACGCCTTCTAGGCGACGGCGGAGGCGACGAGTGTCTATCCTCAGGTGACGAGGTGTGTCTCGACGTCGACTGCCGTCTGAGTGACGTCGACTGAGATCTTTGCTTCGACGCCGACCGATGGAGACCCTGCGACGGCGGAGCCTGCCTCGACGTCGAACGCCGCATCGACGGCGACGACGGAGACCTGTCTCTCGACGCTGGGCGAGCCCGCACCAACGGAGAGCGACTCCTCGACGCCGATCGTCGCCCGGTTGACGGCGGAGGATTCGACGTACCTTTCTTCGACGACGACCGGTGTTCTCTCGACGGCGAGCCCGCCGTCGATGGTCTTCTCGTCGACGTTTTTGCTGCCGATGAAGGGAATTGAGGCGCCGAGCCCGACGCCGATGGAGAGCATACTGGAATCTTACTTGTAGATAAGCTCTCTTTCCTCTTCTTCATCGGAGTCTTGTCTTTAGAAGGTGATTTTCCCTTCTCAGCTAATCCATGGAGACGAATCCTTTCTCTGTCCTTTAAAGTTCTGTTGGACAGCAGCTTGCAATGCTGGCAGGATTTAGGATTATGCTCAGAAGGAAGGCATAGAATACAGACAGGGTGGAAGTCTGATTTGGCCTTCTTCTTGCCACAGGAAGGACAAGAGTCAAAAAGAGAGGGCATTCTGTTGTAAAATAATGCTCAACTCTCTAAAAAAAACAGTAGAAAATACTTTAACACCAAAAAGATGTCGAAGTAAGAGCTTTTATCAAAAATTGTAGAGTTTTCTGACAGAAAATCAGAAAAAAAGGTAGAGCTGAAGTAACCAGGGTCCTGACAGAAGGAGCCGGAAAGAACAACTGACCTAACTGTCACCCCTGAGGCATGATGGGAAGCTAGGGGTCATGGCTGCCTTAAAGGCACGGTGCCAGTTTATCTGAGTGTTTATGTGGGTTAGCTTTTCAGCTTTCTACACTAATGTTTCCACAATGCAGCCTATGTGCTGGCAATGTTTTCTTCATTATTCCTCGCAGGATTGTGTTGTCTGCTATGTATTAAAGCAGTTTTCAAAAGTTTATTTCTCCCTGCGTTATTGGAATATGTTTATGTGCAAGAGAATTCATTACAACATTGCTCAGCATGTTTATGGGAGGCTACATTGTGTGTTTTTTATATATATATGGATATATATATAGAGCTACATATATGGTTTTCACATATATGTAATGTGTTTCCGGGGTCCCGCGCATGGGCGGGAATATTCATGTGCTTATGACTTTGATGAGGATCCCCTGGAAGAGAACAGGCATGTATCCTGTAAAGCCGCGACCATCCGTCTGACGACCTCACATGGTCCAGCCTGATCGAGGCTCTACTTGACTAATAAAATTCAATACTTAGTAGAGTCATTGTTGTCTTATAAAATTCTGGCCTACTCTTTCCCATGTACATATTTTAAACACTTTGGGGTCGATTCCGATTCGGGCCGGAAAAAGCACCGACCGACTCGGATCCGGAAATTATACCGACCGACACGTACCTGTGGCACCCGACACGCCAAGTACGATGCAAGGCGTGCAAAATCCGACCGACACGTACCGAACCCAAGTCGAACGACCGAGCCGCACGGAAAACAGCAATCCGGTCGGAAAAACACGCGAATCCAACCGACCGACACGCACCCGGAACAAATCCGACCGAAACGTACACGCGAACTCCAAACCGCAAAGTACGATGCAAGGCGCGAAAACCACGAGCGAGTCGGACGGAGGACAAGCCGTACGACCGACACGCATACAAAACCAAGCCGAAGCAACACAAAACACCGCGACCGACACGTACGCAGCATAGAAAACTGCACAAACACAGCGTGAACGAAATGGAGAAGACCGTACGAGACAAATGCAGGGTCCGACTCGGTCACAAGAACGTTTCCAACATGCACAGACAGTACAAAGGAAAAATCACACAAAAAAAGGCCAAACAAGCAATTACTAAGCCAATAAATACTGGAGGGGGTGGGGACAGAGAACAAAGACGCACCCACAACTCCACCCATATAAAGGACACAAATCACAACCATGATCCTTTGCAAATGCCATTCCACTGCCAGCACCCAAGAGAAAGCAACCACACACCCACAGCTCATCCCTCACACAAGCCACACACCATCAGCACACCAACAAATACCTACCTCACATACACCCAGCAAAACACACACTCACACACCCTCACCTGCACACCAACACACACATCACTCACCATCACCACCCATCACCATGCCCCCCAAGAAGAATCCCAAGTTCCTAGATTGTGAATTGGAAGTCATGGTAGACGAGATCCTCAGGGTAGAGCCACAGCTGTTTGGCACACTGGTCCAACAGACCCCCATCTCCCAGAAAACCAAGATGTGGGAGAGGATCATCAACAGGGTGAACGCACAATCACCATGTCGGCGCACAAAGAGCGACATCCAGAACAGGTGGTATGACGTGCGCAGGAGGGTACGGGACCTGCTCAAGAAAGACTACATCAACAGCCAATACACCGGCAGTGGCCCTCCTGCCAAGCCAATATACCTCAGGCCCTGGGAGGAGAAGGTGCAGGCCATCCTTCCGCCAGTGAGCATATATGGACTAGAGGACATCCCAGAGCCTGGTGAGTACACAACAAATGTACACAATATACTGCCACAAAACACACACACATCACTGTCAAGGGGAGAGTCAAACCATGCACTCAGAGCAATTACACAGCAACCATAACAGAATCATCCTAAAATGAGTATGTCAGTCAGATAAACACAACACATGCCATCAAAAAAGTCACATCCAACTGTGCCATCACATGTACAAACACAACTACAACTACAGCTAGGCAGTGGCACAAATAGAACTAACAAACACATCCAGACATGTAGCCACCACAACAACACCAACACACAGTGAAGACCACTCAAAGGAAGGAATTCTGTGTATGCTGGCCAAGTCAGTGTAGCCAATAGCATCAGGGGAGTCGCAGTCACACATATTGCCCCCCCCACAACTGTCCCATCAACACCACCATGAACCATGCGCACATCACAGGGAGTGGAGAAGGACTCACAAGATGGCTGACACTGGCTACTGCTGTGGGGAGCACAAGGCCCTGCTGGCAACTGTGCACCAACAAACAGCACAACACCACTGACTGACATCCTGAGAGACAACTTCCACTCCCTGCAATGCAAGCACAGTCCATGGTGGGATATCTGGCTGGCTGGGTGGGAAGGAGGACTTGCAGCACTGACCATAGTCACAAGCACCTCCCCTCACACCCCCCCTCAACACAAACTCCACAGAACCCACCTGGTAGAATGCAATGCCCCCCATCCTAACACAAGATCCCACAAAGAACCACCACCCTGGGTTATGTTGTGTGAAGCACAGGGACACTCTTGGGACTCTTAGCCAAACAACTGCCAGGACAACACTCCCAGCCATCCTGTCAGCACAGCCAGCCCACCCCACAGGGAAGCAGAGTCAAAAGGAAGGAAGCATGGGCATGCTGGGAAGGGGGTGGAGGCAATAGCATGATGGGAGTCGTAGTCACTGATATTGGTCACCCCCACAACTGTCCCATCAACACCACCCTGAACCATGCTCACATCACAGGGAGTGGAGAAGGACTCACAAGATGGCTGACACTGGCTACTGCTGTGGGGAGCACAAGGCCCTGCTGGCAACTGTGCACCAACAAACAGCAGGACACCACTGACTGACATCCTGAGAGACAACTTCCACTCCCTGCAATGCAAGCACGTTCCATGGTGGGATATCTGGCTGGCTGGGTGGGAAGGAGGACTTGCAGCACTGACCATAGTCACAAGCACCTCCCCTCACACCCCCTCAACACAAACTCCACAGAACCCACCTGGTAGAATGCAATGCCCCCCATCCTAACACAAGATCCCACAAAGAACCACCACCCTGGGTTATGTTGTGTGAAGCACAGGGACACTCTTGGGACTCTTAGCCAAACAACTGCCAGGACAACACTCCCAGCCATCCTGTCAGCACAGCCAGCCCACCCCACAGGGAAGCAGAGTCAAAAGGAAGGAAGCATGGGCATGCTGGGAAGGGGGTGGAGGCAATAGCATGATGGGAGTCGTAGTCACTGATATTGGTCACCCCCACAACTGTCCCATCAACACCACCCTGAACCATGCTCACATCACAGGAAGTGGAGAAGGACTCACAAGATGGCTGACACTGGCTACTGCTGTGGGGAGCACAAGGCCCTGCTGACAACTGTGCACCAACAAACAGCAGGACACCACTGACTGACATCCTGAGAGACAACTTCCACTCCCTGCAATGCAAGCACAGTCCATGGTGGGATAACTGACTGGCTGGGTGGGTGGGAAGGAGGGCCGGCTGTCAACCAAACACAACCAATGCAGACCATGTTCACACCCCAAATAATACATAGAAATGCCCAAATAATGCAGGACAATGTGCCACACCAATATCAACCCCTGACTGTGACGACTTAGGACAATGCAATGTACAGGCCCGCACCCAGAGGCACAGTCACAACTGTCATGTGTGTCAACCATTGATGCCTGCAGAAACATAACATACATTGTGTGTGTCTCCCAAAAACAGGTGATGATGGGGACACAGCAGCAGACGCTGAGGAGTCCCAGTCCCAGGCTCAAGAGGATGCGGAGCTCACTGGCGTCGTACAGCCTCTGCCCTCCTCGGACGAAGAAGACCAACCTGGCACATCCGGTGCAAGTCTACATGCAGCACCAGCAGGACCACCAGCTGCAGCACCAAAAGGACCACCAGCTGCACCCCTGCACCCACCCCTCCAACGACTGTCACCACAAATACCATCCCTGCCGACATGGACAGAACAAGGAGCAACACCAGCACAGGGACCCTGGACCAACCTGGGGCCATGGACACCACCACCACCACCAACCCCCAAGGTGGACCAGAGTCATCTGTGCGTGCCACTGCACGCACTGCACATGTCAGCAGGGGTGGTGGGAGGGGTGGGAGACAGAGGTCGCTGCTTGCAGAGGTTGCTGGTGTGCATGATGACCCACAACTGGTACGCATAGCTGATGCGTACCAGTCCAGCACCGGAGACCTCAGCCAGGTAGTGGGGCTCCTCAGAGACATGAAACAGCAGCAGGCTGCCCATCATGCCCGCTTGGACTCTCACATGTCCCACGTGGAGTCACACATGTCCCGCGTGGACTCACACATGTCCCGCGTGGAGTCCAAGTGGGATGCACTGCATGAGATGACTGCGGTGCACAGGGACATTTTACAATGCCTCCGCCAGATGAACAGCAACCAGTCCACACCTCCCTGTGTGCCAACAACATCTGGTGCCGAACAAACTGCAACTGCCACAGGGAGGGAGGATGACTCTGGCGGAGAGTCCCCTGCACCGCAGCAGCCTGTACTTGAGGGGCCCACCCCCAAGAAGAGGGGTCGTCCGAGGAGGGGCAAGTGAGAGGCCGATGGCCAAGCGCAACTCCCAGGAAGCCTGAACCTGTTCTGGATGTTCACCTTTGTGCACAGACTGTTCACCCTGTTGACGGCAACACTACTCCCACACATTGCATGGGGAGTACAAGTTGGACCAATGTGTCAGACAACTGTGGCCCGATACTGGGGATTCTGTCTACCAGGACTTTCAATTCACCTAGGAACTTCGGATTGCAAGATTTATGTACAGCACTACCCATCCTATGCACTATTCACACAAATGTATCACAATAAACACACTAATACACCATACTTGCCTCTGTTGTGATTCCAACGTGGGTGCTGTTATGGGGATGATGAACTGCAAAATTACACTGTGTATGCGAACTGCAACAGCAAGGACAACACAGGCAAGTGAGTAAAGGCAACGTGACACATATGAGGGAGACACACCACCAGGGCTACACAACACATACACACCTAGGCCATCTGACTCATTGCCTACACTGATGTTGCCAGGGAAGACGGTGCAATGCACAGACACCACACCCATTCCCAGTTGTAGTCAAGTAGCCCACAGGTGCAGTAAGCAAATGGCAGTCAAATGTGTGACCACAGACAACGCACATCACAAAGTGAAGCACAGGTTTATTACACAGTTGCAACATGTCGTAACCACTACAGATGCAAGGTAATCCCACCTGGCAGCGGGCACACAGTCAACAACTGTAGACGGAAGGAAGTCCATGGGTGTGGCGCACATCACCTGTAGGGACACAACAGCTACCAGCCTGGAAGTGCAATCACGCTCGCCGGTGGACACAGTTGACCAAACGAATCTGAAAGTACCCTGTGAAGGACAGAAATGACACACAGTCAAAAGCAATGGAGTACAGGACAGAACAGCAAAACTCATGCACAATACATGTTACAAGATACCCACCCAGAACCAAGTTAGCATGTCAACACTGTTGGGGAGTACAGCCCACCTGTAAGCACACATCGCAACACACATCCAGTCAAGTAGCCCATGGACACACTCCAACAGCACCAGAGCACCACCTACACATCATGCCAACTCACATCATTGACATGACACCTCAGGATACTCACATTCAGCTAAAGAAGTTGGTGATGAGCTGTGTGCGGACATCACCATCATCATCATCGTCACTGGCATCGTGGTCCAGGCCAGGATCCTCCACAGGTGGCGGATGTTGGTCATTGTCATCCTGGATGAGAGGCAACTCCTTCCGCACTGCCAGGTTGTGGAGCATGCAGCAGACGATGATAATCTTGCACACTTTCGCAGGGGCATATGGGAGGGACCCTCCGGTCTTGTCCAGGCAGCGGAAGCGGCTCTTCAGGAGACCAAATGTCCGCTCAATCACTCTCCTGGTCCGACCATGTGCCTTATTGTAGCGCATCTGGGCTGGTGTCACAGGGTTCCTGAGGGGTGTCAGCAACCACGGCATGTTGGGGTATCCCGAGTCACCTACGGACAGACAAGTGCACATTAGCTGACTTGGAAAAGTGGACGGAATACTACAGATCAGATCACACACAATGGCACAAAGTCAGTACACACCGACAAGCCAGGCACGCTGGTTCTGCATCTGTGCCATCATCCTGGGGATGCGACTACTCCTCATCACAAAGGCTTCGTGTGCTGAACCAGGGAAACGGGCACACACGTGTGTGATGGTCATGTCTGCAAGACACACCACCAGTGCATTGACCGAGTGGTAGTGCTTGCGGTTCCTGTAGGCCTGCTCCTGGGCATGTGGTGGTACCAAAGCCACATGTGTCCCATCAATGGAGCCAATGACATGCGGCATCCTCCCCAGGGCATAAAAGTCACTCTTCACGTCAGTGAGTCGTCGCAGTCTAGGGAAATAGATGTACCGGTTCAGGAATAGCAACATTGCCGCCAAAACATCGCGGAGCACACGGCTCAACATGGTCTGTGACATCCCACCAGCAGTCGCCACAGTATGTTGGAAGGTACCGGTGGCAAAGAAGTGTAGGGCTGCCTCACCTTCACCTTGGGGGTCAGCGCTGTAGGATACGGCCGGCCAGGCTGCAAATGTGGGGACAACTGCACTGCCAAATCCTCAATCAGCTGCCTGGTGAAGCGGTACCGTCGGATGCTGGCCCGTTCCACCATCGTTGCCAGGTCTGGGAATGGTCGATGGACAGCAGGAGCCCTGCAGTGCAGAGGAGAAGTAAGCAAGATTGTCAGTCACCCCACATATGCGGCATTGAACACACTCAATATCCCAACACACATCATTATGAGGCACAACTACATGAAGTGTGCAGTTCCGTAAGGACATGTATGGTACATACATGGCCAACATCTGTCAACACGGTCCAACAGGTGGCATCAATTAGTCCCAGGTTGGCCCATTGGATATCATGAGGCCGTGTCACAGTTCCCATCTCCTGCTGCCGTGTCACAATCACCCCCCACAGTGACATGTGAGGACAGATGTGCCCCAGGCACCACAGCTCAACGACAGGTACATTCCCAGGGACCCTGTATTGCCACATGGACACTGGCATTACATGGAGTATCATGTATACACCACAGCAAAACAACCATGACCCCCACAGGTAGTGGTCCCACTTGCCACGGCAGGACAGACATGGACGTCTGTGACACACACATGCACAACATCAAAGTCCAGGCACACACAACGTGGATGTGGAGACTGTCTCCCATTGTGCACATGAAATCAGAGACATTGTAAACACTACATGCACAAAGACTGTGGAGGACCATCACTATTGTGCCACTGGGACACCCTGGCTCAAACATACCGTCCCACATGGGACTCACAGGGTATGTGACATGACATACACATACACCACCGTGAAATGTGACCATGGCAGATGCACAGATATGAACAGTTGCACATCACAGTGGTCATGTACACGTAACACCCAGGATCCTGTCCCCATGAACACGTGCACAGCCTGGGGGTGGCTGCCCACAGGTGACACCCACAGGACAACATGTACACCAACATACACACAATAGGAAATGCAGCCTTACATGCCTTATGATAAAGTTTGGACAGGCTGTCGTGATGTAGGTGTGCCCCTCACTCCCTGGGAGCTATCTGTGGCTGGCATATGTCCATCTGAGACAGGCATGCTGACATATGCCAGTCACATCTACAGTGATGCGTTGAACTGCAATGGACCGATCGGTGCCCCCGGCCGGCCCATTGCATTCAATGTGTGCGGGTACGCGTTGTACCCCTGTACGCGTTGAACTGCAATGGACCGATCGGTGCCCCCGGCCGGACCATTGCATTCAATGTGTGCGGGTACGCGTTGTACCCCTGTACGCGTTGAACTGCAATGGACCGATCGGTGCCCCCGGCCGGCCCATTGCATTCAATGTGTGCGGGTACGCGTTGTACCCCGGTACGCATTGTACTGCAATGGACCGATCGGTGCCCCCGGCCGGCCCATTGCATTCAATGTGTGCGGGTACGCGTTGTACCCCTGTACGCGTTGTACCGCAATGGACCGATCGGTGCCCCGGCTGGCCCATTGCATTCAATGTGTGCGGGTACGCGTTGTACCCCTGTACGCGTTGAACTGCAATGGACCGATCGGTGCCCCGGCCGGCCCATTGCATTCAATGTGTGCGGGTACGCGTTGTACCCCTGTACGCGTTGTACCGCAATGGACCGATCGGTGCCCCCGGCCGGCCCATTGCATTCAATGTGTGCGGGTACGCGTTGTACCCCTGTACGCGTTGTACCGCAATAGACCGATCGGTGCCCCCGGCCGGCCCATTGCATTCAATGTGTGCGGGGACGCGTTGTACCCCTATACGCGTTGAACTGCAATGGACCGATCGGTGCCCCGGCCGGCCCATTGCATTCAATGTGTGCGGGTACGCGTTGTACCCCTGTACGCGTTGAACCGCAATGGACCGATCGGTGCCCCGGCCGACCCATTGCATTCAATGTGTGCGGGTACGCGTTGTACCCCTGTACGCGTTGTACCGCAATGGACCGATCGGTGCCCCCGGCCGGCCCATTGCATTCAATGTGTGCGGGTACGCGTTGTACCCCTGTACGCGTTGTACCGCAATGGACCGATCTGTGCCCCCGGCCGGCCCATTGCATTCAATGTGTGCGGGTACGCGTTGTACTCCTGTACGCGTTGTACCGCAATGGACCGATCGGTGCGCACCCATTGACAATGGCCTTGCCTGGCAACGGACGCGTTTTCGAATTTCGAACGAGTCGGTTGCTGGAAATTCAGTTGGTCACCCACAACAATGTTGCAAAATCATGTATGTCATGAAGTTGAAGATTTGAAGGATGCTGTGGGCGTGTTTTGGTGCTGCTATTCCATGGATTGGCCAGATTCAGAAGATGCAAACGACTTGGACCTATCACTTTGGACACAAGGGACAGTATCTGCCTCTCCAGCACATATATATTGCTGGCTGTTCCCCTGAGAGCTCACTTGCCTGCACTACATGCTCCAGGACGACATCTGCCACTGCACTGCTGCTGTCTCTGCCCCTCTGGACCCTGCAATGGCACGTACTGTGGAGAGAGCCCCAGCCTTCAGCCTTGAGGAGAACCAGGCCCTGCTGGACAGCCTACTTCCACAGTACAGCAAGCTGTATGGGACACCAGGGGAGCAGGTGAGTGTTCTGTGCACTGCCTTTCTGAATGTGCATATTGTCTGACTAGCAAGGCTGAAAGTCTGCACGCCACTGGCTAGCAGGCTCACTGAGTAGTTGTCACCCCCCATAGTGTGTAGTGACATGCACTGGACTGGTATGGTGCAGTGACAGTGCATTTGAACAAGGTTTTACTTCCCATGCAATGATACCATGTAGTGACGTCTGGCAAACTGTCCATGGGCAGCTTTGCACTGCCTGTGTACATCATGTGCCCCTGTGATTGAGACATGTATATACAACTGTGTCATGCACGGATATGTTGCATGTGTAGTAATGGCCTTTTCACTTTGTCATCCTGACAGGTTAATGCCCATCGGAAGCAGGAGATCTGGAAGGACATCGTCCGGGCTGTCCGGTCCGTGGGGGTCTACAAGCGCCGGATCCGCAACTGCCAGAAGAGGTGGCAGGACCTTCGGGGCTGGACCCGGAGGATTGCACGGGTCCAGCTGAAGCTGTCGCCTCCTCGCAGGAGGGGCGGAACACGGACCCTGACCCCCACATGCTCCAGATCCTGGCGGTGGTGTTTCCAGACCTGGATGGGCAGCTGAAGGCCAGACAGCAGCAAGGAGGGGGTGAGTCAAAGACTGCACTGTGAACTCTGTATTACATGCTGTGTGCCCTCCTCTGGCCTGGTTCAACTGCCACAGTGCAGCAGTCATGTTGTCCAGGAGCCATGTCCCTCTATTGTGCACTGCCCACTGCTCATCTGATACCCAGGTGTGGCCCTTACATTCAGGGAATTGTGTCACTTGGGACTGTGTCCTTGCAGTTTGCTTCACTAAAGGTGGGGGACAGCATCTGTTTCCCTAACTCTGTTGTGGGCATCATGGGTGGGTCCATTGTTCACACTACGCCTGTGTTCGGACATGTAATCTGCGTGTTGCTTTGATATGCGGTCCACTTGCTGTGCTGAGCCACCACATGTGCCTGGGGTATGTGGCACACGCCCATGCAGCGGGTGGGAACAATGTTTGGGCCCCAGGAGTGTGCAGATTACGTGTGTCACACATACATAGCCAGCTATCCACTGTCCAGGGCTCATCCCTCATTCATGTGGAGCAGGACAGTCATGCCTACTCCAGGCCATGCAATGCACTCTGTACTCCCACTCCCGTGTATCAGCTGACACATTGTGCGCAGTGATTTGACCCCTCAGGTGTCTGCCTCTGTGTCAGTGTGCTGTGGATTAGTTGCCAGGACTGCTGGGGTGTTTCTTGGTAGGGGCTCAGCATGCCCCTGGAGATGTGACCATAGGAGACGATACTTGTGTGTCACATAGGTGTTTGATCAGCTGCCCGTGCAGACTGGGGTATGCGAATGTGAAGTTCAGGCAGCTGTTCCCCATTCACAGCAGATTGTGAGGGGCTCAGGTTCAGAGGGTAGTGTCACAGGTCTCCCATATGTTCAATAGGTATGACCTGGACAGATGAGGGTTAAGATGATGTGTTGTGTGGGGGATGTACATGTGCACTTGTGCAGCTCCAGGACTTGCATTCCCCATGACCTACTATTGTGACACAGTGCATAGTGTTGTTGTCTGGCTGACAAGTCATACATCACTGAGACAGTGATGTATGACTTAGCAGTCATGCCTCTGCCATGGCATGTGTCTACTTATTGGTGATCCTGCAGGGGAGTGACATGTGCTACATGCACACCATTGTGGCGATGGCTATCAGGACATGGGTGCATCATGGTGTCTGTCGCTGGTATGCATCACATGCATTTCCTATTTGACTCTGGGCATCCCTTTCATCCGGAAACCTGTACTGACTCAGTGGCAAGAGCTGTGATGTGTGCAGGTCCACATGCCACACCGTGTCCTCTGTACTGTCCAACTACTGTGTACTTGGTGCATGTGTCCACACTGGGGTGTTGCAATCCAACAGACACCAGACAGATGGGTGCAAGGCCATGTGGGATGTGAGTGCCATGCTTGGCATCAGACTGACAATTGGCTTCTCCTGTTCAGTTAGGGCACTTTTAGCAATGTACAACTAATGATGCCAGGGCTTGCTCTGTAATGTGCTGTGCTCACAGTGGTGTGTGCGTTTGGTGCAGGTGACTGATGTCTGTCTGTTTCCCCATTGTTTGCAGATACATCCACGGCCACGGAAGGGGACAGCTCCACGGACCAGGAGGAGCCAGAGAGCCAGACTGGGTCAGCAGCCGAGGAGTGGTCGGAGGGACCCAGTGGCACGGAGGGCGAGGGGAGCCACACCGAGGAGTCCTCAGCACCATCCACCTCAGCTGAGGACCAGAGCAACTCGGAGGATGACTCCCTTATGGAGGCGGGTGTCAGCAGCCACCACACCCCAGCTAGTGTTGCTGTCCCCGCCACCACCAGCACCACCACCGCCCTCCCATCGGCTCCCATTCCCCAGGTCCGTGGAGGCTCCCATGTTCGGGAGCGTGTCTCCTTTGGCCCAGGCACCGCACCCCTGCCCCTGTGTCCCCTGCTGCCCTGAGTGAGGAGTCTGTGTACCTCCTTCGCCAGCTCCATGTAGGGCAGACAGCCATGCTGAGTGTCCTCCATGCGCACACCGCTCTGTTGACTCAGCTGGTGTCGTTCATGGAGGGCATCTCATCGGGCATATCTGACCTACAGAGGGGCAATAGGTCCATGGACTCCTCCCTGACGGCAGCAGTGTCCCTCCTCAGACAGTCCCTCACCCCTCCTGCCTCTGCTCCATCCACACTCCCCAGCACCTTACCCGTCCCAAGCACACACACACCGGCACAAGCACACACCAGCACACACACGTCCAGCACACAGACACACACGCCACAAACAAAACGCACACGCACGCACAGTCAGGGGACTGAAACCAGACTCACAGGGGATGGGGCCCTGGTACACACACACGCATCCACGGGCACTGCGCAGTCCTCAGTTGCCTCTCCCTCCAAAACACCCTCCCTTGCCTCACCTGCAACCCCAAAGACCCAGCGCCTCTTCCTCAGTGACCTCGGCCTCTTCCCCTCCGATCCAGCTGCTCCAGCATCCAGGGGGAAGAGGAAGCCCCCCACACGGAGCAGAGTGCCCCTCGCCCCCGGACACCCTCCCCCAGGCGCAGACAGACTGAGGCCCCCACCCGCAAGTCCCCCCGGAGTGGTAAGAGCAAGACCCCGCCGCCGCCCTGCAGCTCAAGCACCAGGTCTCCTTCCTCCATCCCTCAGGCCCCCACTCCACAGGTGCCCCCACCACACCCTGCCCCAGGTTCCCCCACCCACAGATATACCATCCCCAAGAGGATCCGGCCTTCTCCCCTGCCACTTGCTCTCCCGGCACCACACCCCCGCTGCGCTTGTCTGTGCCACTGATGTGGTGAGGGTGTCCTCCCCTCTGTCCAGCCCACCTTGCCTGTTCCCCATTCTCCTCCCCTGGTGGTAGGCACTGCAGTGGAGTCCACTACCACCCTGTCTGACTTGGGCACTGCAGTGGTGGACCTGTCCACTCCATCTGCAGGGTCCACTGCAGTCGTGCCGGCACCCACAACATCTGAGTCATGCCCCCAGTTGTGCCGGCACACACCATGTCAGACACCTCCACTGCAGTTGTCAGTGGCTCTCCAGCACCCACCACCCCTTCCCTGCTTCCTCCTGGTGAGCCCTGATCCTGTCCCTGCGGTGCCTGGCCTACCCCCCGGTTGCCCCTCCTAGTGGATTGTCCCTGGTTTTGTGCAGGCATGTGTAGGGTGGCATCTGCCACTGTCACCCACTTGTGACTTTGTTGATGGACTGGCCATTGGCCTTTGTTTATTTTCTACCGGACTTCTACTTTTAATGCCACATATGCTGAATAAAGCAACTTTCTGTTCTCTAGTGCTTTTGCTTCTGATGTACATGATGTTGATGATGCTAACCATGCCCTTGCTGCAGTGATGGTGATATTTGGTCTCATGATAATGAAGTGTTACTGTGCAGGAACCCATGTGGTCCAGGGGGAATGTGTCCTATCCTGTGGTGTATCCATGTCATCCATAGCAGCATCTGAGGGTGTCATGTGTTCAGTATTTGGCAATGGGATTTCCTACTTAGATTGCCTATTTCACATCTGTGGCTTCCACCCCTGCACATCTGTTATGCCTGCCATTGTTCAATTCGTCTACTTCCCTGACCGTGTGGCCATCTCCAGTGGACATGCAGGTTTGGGCATCAATGGGGAAGGACTCATCTGTGTTGTCAGTGCAACATTGCTATACAAGTGTGTTGGATCTGTGCTGATGATTCCGTTGGCACTTCCATGACCAGGCTGATGTTACGGGAGCCCTCATTTGGTGCTAATTGTTGATTGTGTGACCAAGTGCTCAGCTGACATGATGGGGCCCTACTGAGGCAACATATGGCACAGCTTTCCTCACACAGGAGTGGAGTCCCCTCATGGCAGTGTGTACTCCTGTGACATTGCCTGCGCCCAAGGTGTGTGTTGTATGTGCATGTCTGTGTGTTCACTTCCGTTTAGCTGTGCATGCTGTGATCCCTAGTGTTGTACCTGTTTGTGATGCTAGCTGAGTTGAGCTATGTTCCCCCAAAGTCTTCTCCCTGGGTTCTCTGTGATGTGGGTGCATGGCACATTACTGGTCATCAGGGTGTCACCCATAGGTGTGTTTGCTGTCTGGGCTGAGTTTGTGTGCAGCCGCAGATGGGTCACAGTCAGGTTTCCCTTTGGCACTTGTTGTTTGCCCCTGTCATGTGATTTCCAGTTTGTGTTATCTTTCAGTGATTGTGACACGTTGTGTGTGTGACTGCTGGCACTCCTCAGGGTCCGGGCTGCAATGTTGGTTGTTGTCTATGTGTGTTCTTTGTGGGTGACCTTGGCTTCTTCATTGGTGTGTGGCTGTGGCTGGGATCCCATTGGTTGGTGTGGTATTGCCGTCATGTCCATGTACAGCGTAGTGTGCAGTGTGTCAGACATTCAGGAGTCTTGTTGAGTGGCCATGTGTGATGTGTTTCTGCACCTTGGTTCCCACCCACCACCCTGGAATAGTCATGGGTGCATGTGCAATGTCACCAGTGCATGTGTACTTCACTGCTGCACATTGTTGGAGGTCGAGGGGTGTGGTGTTGAGTGTGTGCAGATGAGAGTTGTTGCCCGGCTAGGCCCCTGCCTCCATGTTGGCCTTGGTTTACTGGCCATGCTGTTTGATTTGTGCTTGTGTAGGTGTGATGGTAGTTAGTTGCTCAGGACACATGACTGTGGTTCACAGTGTGAACCACATTTAGCTTTGTCATCACAGTGGGATTGTAATGCAGCCCAGGGTCACCACATTGTGGGGGCCCTGGGGGTGGTGCTGTGGTGTGTGTGTCTTGCTGTGTCAGTTGCTGTCCCTACGTGCCTGTGTGACATGTGTGATTTGTGCTCCCTCTCATCTGACAATGCCTGCTTGCCCACATAGGGGATTTGGATCCATGAGTTACCTTTGTGTGGCACTGTATGCACATCTGTATGATTGGTATTCAGGTCTCCTCATGTGTTGTGTGGTTGCCTGGGGACACTGGCACCCCCTCACCTGTTGTGTATGATGTGCAGTGTGGGTCTGCCTGTTTGTGTTTGTGCATCTGCACCACTGCATTGGCATATCTTGGGTGTGCCATTGGCTGTATGTAGTTTGGTGGGTTTCCCCTGCTGTCCCTGGGACTCCTAGGTCATCGGTCAGCACAATGATCATGGTTTGTGTCTCCCATTGCTGCCATGGTATGTTATCTGTTCACCTCACATCTGCAGTCTCCACAGGGTATCTGCATTTGTGTGCCCATTGGTGCAAATATGTGGGTCTGCATTCTGATGGTCACTTCTGTCATTGTGTCATTGATGATTGTTGACGGTGTCAGCCCCCATGGGTGTTGTTTGTCTGCACATGGCCAAAGGTATGTCTTATTTGCACTGCAGTATTTGGCTCCCCAATTTATGTTGCAATGGGACACATACACTACTTTGCCACTGATGTGTTTGTTGTTCTGTGACCAGGAATCATCCATGCAGTTTGGCAGTTGCACCTCTTTCTTTGTCAACACTTACCTTTTGGTCACTGTGGTGATGGGGGTTTAGACCCCATTGCCACAATGTTCAAGATGTGCTTCAGCTATGGACCCCACACTTACATTTTGGTCACTGCTATGATGGGGGTTTAGACCCCATTGCCAGAATGTTCAAGATGTGCTTCAGCTATGGACTCCACACTTACATTTTGGTCACTGTGATGATGGGGGTTTAGACCCCATTGCCACAATGTTCAAGATGTGCTTCAGCTATGGACCCCACACTTACATTTTGGTCACTGTGGTGATGGGGGTTTGGACCCCATTGCCACAATGGTCATGGCCTGCTTGCATTGTGGGTGCCACACACATATATGTGTGGCACATGTGCTAGGGGGTCACATTGTATGTTCAAAGTCATGTTCGGTGTTGTAGGCATTTGACACAGTCTACACACGCTTGTCATGGTGTTGGGGGATGTCTTCTTCTTGCATTCCCTAGGTTGTGGTGTGCTGGTTGTGTCATGCATTGTCCATCCTATGAGTGGGGGTGGTAGTAGTGGTTGGCATCCAGCCCCCTGGGTGAGGGTGGTAGTAGTGGTAGGCATCCAGCCCCCTGGGTGAGGGTGGTAGTAGTGGTAGGCATCCAGCCCCCTGGCTGAGGGTGGTAGTAGTGGTAGGCATCCAGCCCCCCTGGCTGAGGATGGTAGTAGTGGTAGGCATCCAGCCCCCCTGGGTGAGGGTGGTAGTAGTGGTAGGCATCCAGCCCCCCTGGGTGAGGGTGGTAGTAGTGGTAGGCATCCAGCCCCCCTGGGTGTGGGTGGTAGTAGTGGTAGGCATCCAGCCCCCCTGGGTGAGGGTGGTAGTAGTGGTAGGCATCCAGCCCCCCGGGCTGAGGGTGGTAGTAGTGGTAGGCATCCAGCCCCCCTGGCTAAGGGTGGTAGTAGTGGTAGGCATCCAGCCCCCCTGGCTGAGGGTGGTAGTAGTGGTAGGCATCCAGCCCCCCGGGCTGAGGGTGGTAGTAGTGGTAGGCATCCAGCCCCCCTGGCTAAGGGTGGTAGTAGTGGTAGGCATCCAGCCCCCTGGCTGAGGGTGGTAGTAGTGGTAGGCATCCAGCCCCCCTGGCTAAGGGTGGTAGTAGTGGTAGGCATCCAGCCCCCTGGGTGTGGGTGGTAGTAGTGGTAGGCATCCAGCCCCCCTGGCTGAGGGTGGTAGTAGTGGTAGGCATCCAGCCCCCCGGGCTGAGGGTGGTAGTAGTGGTAGGCATCCAGCCCCCTGGGTGTGGGTGGTAGTAGTGGTAGGCATCCAGCCCCCTGGGTGAGGGTGGTAGTAGTGGTAGGCATCCAGCCCCCTGGCTAAGGGTGGAAGTAGTGGTAGGCATCCAGCCCCCTGGCTCAGGGTGGTAGTAGTGGTAGGCATCCAGCCCCCTGGGTGAGGGTGGTAGTAGTGGTAGGCATCCAGCCTCCCTGGGTGAGGGTGGTAGTAGTGGTAGGCATCCAGCCCCCTGGGTGTGGGTGGTAGTAGTGGTAGGCATCCAGCCCCCTGGCTAAGGGTGGTAGTAGTGGTAGGCATCCAGCCCCCCTGGGTGAGGGTGGTAGTAGTGGTAGGCATCCAGCCCCCTGGCTGAGGGTGGTAGTAGTGGTAGGCATCCAGCCCCCCTGGCTAAGGGTGGTAGTAGTGGTAGGCATCCAGCCCCCCTGGGTGAGGGTGGTAGTAGTGGTAGGCATCCAGCCCCCCTGGGTGTGGGTGGTAGTAGTGGTAGGCATCCAGCCCCCCTGGGTGAGGGTGGTAGTAGTGGTAGGCATCCAGCCCCCTGGGTGTGGGTGGTAGTAGTGGTAGAGCATCCAGCCCCCCTGGCTGAGGGTGGTAGTAGTGGTAGGCATCCAGCCCCCTGGCTAAGGGTGGTAGTAGTGGTAGGCATCCAGCCCCCCGGGCTGAGGGTGGTAGTAGTGGTAGGCATCCAGCCCCCCTGGCTAAGGGTGGTAGTAGTGGTAGGCATCCAGCCCCCCTGGGTGAGGGTGGTAGTAGTGGTAGGCATCCAGCCCCCCTGGGTGTGGGTGGTAGTAGTGGTAGGCATCCAGCCCCCCTGGCTAAGGGTGGTAGTAGTGGTAGGCATCCAGCCCCCCTGGGTGAGGGTGGTAGTAGTGGTAGGCATCCAGCCCCCTGGCTGAGGGTGGTAGTAGTGGTAGGCATCCAGCCCCCCTGGCTAAGGGTGGTAGTAGTGGTAGGCATCCAGCCCCCCTGGGTGAGGGTGGTAGTAGTGGTAGGCATCCAGCCCCCTGGGTGTGGGTGGTAGTAGTGGTAGGCAACCAGCCCCCTGGGTGAGGGTGGTAGTAGTGGTAGGCATCCAGCCCCCTGGGTGTGGGTGGTAGTAGTGGTAGGCATCCAGCCCCCTGGCTGAGGGTGGTAGTAGTGGTAGGCATCCAGCCCCCCTGGCTAAGGGTGGTAGTAGTGGTAGGCATCCAGCCCCCCGGGCTGAGGGTGGTAGTAGTGGTAGGCATCCAGCCCCCCTGGCTAAGGGTGGTAGTAGTGGTAGGCATCCAGCCCCCTGGGTGAGGGTGGTAGTAGTGGTAGGCATCCAGCCCCCTGGGTGAGGGTGGTAGTAGTGGTAGGCATCCAGCCCCCTGGCTAAGGGTGGTAGTAGTGGTAGGCATCCAGCCCCCTGGGTGAGGGTGGTAGTAGTGGTAGGCATCCAGCCCCCTGGGTGTGGGTGGTAGTAGTGGTAGGCATCCAGCCCCCCTGGCTAAGGGTGGTAGTAGTGGTAGGCATCCAGCCCCCCTGGGTAGGGGTGGTGGTGCGCATTCAGGCCCCTGTGTGCATATGTGGCATTGGTGATGGGCATCCCGCCCCTATGGTGCTGCTGTTGCTGGTGTAAGTATATTCTGCATCCCTCTGTGTGTGTGTGTGATGTGTCGTGTACGTGTTGTATGTGTTTTGTGGTTGGTGTCTGACTTACCTTCTGCGCCGTACGCGTCCGTGCCTGTTCCGGTAGTAAATGTAGAATATTGGTATGATCGGGACGAAGGGATTCATGGTTGGTTCGTGTCGTTCGTCCTCGTCGTTGCTTCGCGTCGTCCTCGTCGCTTCGCCTCGTCCTCGTAGCTGGCGTGTTCGTCTCGTAGCCGTGGATCGTGTTGTCGCGCGAATCGGAGCTTATGTGCGCCTCTCCCGGATGCTTTGACGTGCCGTGCGTAGCGACGGGTTCGGCGCGTACGGAAAGCGCATCGTACTCGTTCGGCCGGACGGAGCTGCATTTTCCCTTCCGTGCGACTCGATTCAGCGTTTCCGGATTCGCCTCGGTCGGGGAACAGGACCTGGTTTGGGTGAGTACGGCTCGGCCGGATTCTGTGCTGTTGTGCGCATCGTACTTACTGCGTTCGGTGTGCTGTAGCGGATCGGTCGGGAAACAGGCTTTCGCATGGCTTTTTTCCCGACCGAATGGTATTGGGTGCGCCTCCGACCGAGATCGGAATCGGCCCCTTTGTATATATTGCGCACGGAGCACTAGCACTGAGCACTAATGTCACTTGATCACTTATTATAAAACTTCACCTCGTGTTGACAGCCTTGGTTACGAATTTGTATATATATGAATGATTAAATTTATATAAAAAACGAGGAAATAGACAACAATTTGTGTCTTGTGTGTTATTGTTTTTGTCTGGATAACCGAGATATTGATGTTCATGATTATTGAATAATATGATAACACTAGGGGGCCGATTCCGATCTCGGCCGGTAGTGCTACGAATCGGATTCGGTTTTACCGGATCCGATCCGGAGCCCTATTTTCCGACCGAGTCGTACGCGCGTCCGGGCGAGCGAGTACGATGCGTATTCGCCGACCGACTCGTCCGGGCGACCCGACTGCTCCGACCGACTCGTACCCGGATCATACCGCTCCGACCGACTCGCTCGGACCCGATTCGCACCGCGCAATGGAGACGTTTTCCGGCCGGGTAAGTACGATGCGCACCTCGACCGCTCCGACCGACTCGCGCCGTCCGACTCGAACTCGCTGTCGGAGCCGTACTTTGGGGGTCCGTGTCGGACCCCCTGTACGCGTACCCGTGCGAGGCGCACACAGGGGGACCCATGGGTCCCCCTACCTGTGCGTGTACGCCGCGGAGCGCTCCGCGGCGTACTCGCTGTAGGGGCGCCCTTGTCCGCCTCGCACCCATTGGAGGCAATGGGAGCCCGCGTACGCGTTGTACGACCGGCTCCCATTGAGTTCAATGGGAGTCCGACCGACTCGTGTCCGGTGGCATACGAATGCATCGGACTCGTTCGGTCGGACTGCACGGGTCCGGCTCGGTCGGAGAGATTTCCGGCCCGAATCGGAATCGGCCCCTAGGCGTTTTCATAAGAAATATTTAGGTAATACCCAACAGAACCATTGTTTTTGTTAATTTATCCATACCCAGGTTCTGAGGGACACAGGGTCGCCCCATTATTGTTTAACCTCTGTTGATCCCTGCACCCGGTGGCAGGCACCTTGGGGTGCCGGCCACAGGGTGCAGGGATGAACTGCACCCCTGCTTTCCACAATGAAAGCATGCATTCCGCTCGGAATGCATGCTCCCAATGTGTAGTATACGAGTGCGACTGAACAGGGTTCGGTCGCATCGTACTTGCAGGGCCGTAACCGACGACAGCAGGTCGGTCGGTTACGGCTCCTGACCGATGTCGGACGGACCTGAGTCCGTCCGACATCGGAATCGGCCCCATAGACTGTAAGAGTATTGTATGCTACATTTGTGGGGACACTCCTGTATCGATTTGTATTTCCTGCCTTCGCAACTGTGAAAATATACCTGCCTGACACACCTGTACTATATATCGTACTGCATCTGTTTCTGAACTCTCGTAGGTGAAACTGTGCTTGTTTGTCCACCTGTACGTCGCTGCGGGCTCACTGCGAACACCATGGCTAGGCACTTGAGTAACTTGTAGTTTTCCATCCATTCATTTATTTATTTATTTATTTATTTATCATCATCATCATTATTATTACTATGTTCTGTCAGTAATTCTCATTTTCGCTCTTATGTTTACATTACTGTATTGTATTGTATTTTTATTAGTTATATGTTCATTTCTTAAAGCTCAATAAAAACTATTTGAAATAAAAATAAAAAAAATATCGACCTCCTATCTTCATAATGGTAAGTACAAAAATATCGAGAAAAAAAATATCGTTGTTAAAAATATCGAAGTACAAAATAATTTTTTTTATATGTATTATAAATAATGTAAAATAAATTAAATAATACATTTTACTTAAAAAAATATTTAGATTTATTTGTAAATTTTAACAATTATAAATAATAAATGTAATTTAAAAATAAATTAAACATACATATATAAAATGTAATATATATATATATATATACTTAATAATTAATAAATAATTATTTTAATTATAAAATGTTAGAAATACATTAAGAAAATAAAGATAAATATATATATACACACACCTGTAACATAAAAATAAAAAATAAATTATAATATAAATTAAAATATTAAAATATGTAATATTTTTTAAACCTACATTTTTAAACTACATTTAGTGCAACAGTAGGGAAAGTGTTGGATAGCGGAGGGGAATAATTTACAATTCCCACTCTAATGAGTGCAACAGTAGGGAAAGTGTTGGATAGCGGTGGGTAAAAATTACTATTCCCACTCCAGCGAGTGCAACAGTAGGGAAAGTGTTGGATAGCGGAGGGGAATAATTTACTATTCCCACTCCAGCGAGTCCAACAGTAGGGAAAGTGTTGGATAGCGGAGGGGATAATTTACAATTCCCAGTCCAATGAGTGCAACAGTAGGGAAAGTGTTGGATAGCAGAGGGTAAAAAATTACTATTCCCACTCCAGTGAGTGCAACAGTAGGGAAAGTGTTGGATAGCGGAGGGTAAAAAATTACAATTCCCACTCCAGCGAGTGCAACAGTAGGGAAAGTGTTGGATAGCGGAGGGGAATAATTTACTATTCCCACTCCAGCAAGTGCAACAGTAGGGAAAGTGTTGGATAGCGGAGGGGTAAAAATTACTATTCCTACTCCAGCAAGTGCAACAGTAGGGAAAGTGTTGGATAGGGTAGGGGTATCAATTACTATTCCCACTCCTGCGAATGCAACAGTAGGGAAAGTATTGGATAGCGGAGGAGTAAAAATTACTATTCCCACAGAACAAAATACAAATTTAAAACAAACAAAATATCAACTACAATACAAAATATAATAAAAACCCAAAAACAAAACATATATAAAAATATAAAAATTAACAAAACATATAAAAATATTTTAATGTAGCAAAAATCTAAAATTGACATAAAAATATAATTTTTTTAAATTTAACAAACAATTTACAAACAAATATTTTGTAATAGAAATTTATCTTAATCAAAAATTAAAAATTACATAAATGTAATATTAATTTTCCTACCCTATAACACCACACAATGTACAACACACATCTAAATTAAACAAAGAAGTGTACCTCTATAATTAACACAATTAATTATCAATTTAACAAATATTAATTATAAAACACATTTAAAAATGTAAAAATAAATTTACTAACCAAACGTTACAGCTATTGAACCTAAATCCCCAAACAAAATAAAAACTAAACAATTACCAAAAATATTTATCAATTAATAAATGAATATTAAAGATCAAATAATGATTAATTAATTTAAACTAAATTACTTTCCACCCTCTACCCCAATAAACACCAAAACACACACCTAAAAATATTTACACAATTTCCATAACTTATTTTACATTAATAAATTAATATCAATTAACAACAAATCATTAATTAATTTTTAAAAATTACTTCCCACCATTTACCACTATAAACCCCATAACTCACATCAAAATTATTACACAATTGGCATATTTAAATTGTACTTAATTAATTAGCATTAACTTAACAAATAATTATAAATAAATTACCTCCCACCATATTCCCCTATAAATGCCACCACCAATTTCGTAAAACATGACACAATTAACATAATTAATTAACAATTAATTAATTAATTACAATTAACAAGCAAAATATAAATAATTATTAATAAATTAATTCACAAATTAACACTATAAAATAAAATTTATTAAATATTATATTAAAAATATTAATAAATGTATTAAAATTAAATTACTTCCCACCCTACTCCCCTATCAACTCACAACACGCTCCTAAAAAATAACACAATTAACATAATTACCAATTCATTAATAATAATTAACAACCAATTAATAAATAATTAATAATAAATTAATTCCCACCATTAACAATATAAAATATAAAATAATTATTAATTAATAAAAACATATAAATATATTAATTATAATTAAATTACTTCCCACCCTATCCCCCTATAAACCCACAACCCACTCCTAAAAAAATGACAATTAACATATTTACCAATTAATTAATCAATAAAAATTAACAGCCAATTATTAATTAATTAATTCCCACAATTAACACTATAAAATCATAATAAATAAATACTAATAAATACAAAATAATATTCAATTTATTATAATTAAATTACTTCCCACCCTATTCCCCGATAAACCCACACCCCGCTACGGAACTAAAATGCTAAATTTAATTAAAATAAAATGAATAACTTCTAAAAAATGTAACACATATAATACAAAACAAATGCAATACTTAGACAAAAAAATAGAGCACATACTTTTAAAATACATACTAAAATACATAACACTAACTAAAAAAACAATATTTTTTACAACTATATTTTTGCAAACGATATTAATTATTTCGATATTTTAGAAAACAATATTTCTTACCTGAAACTCGATATTCTTGACCACGATATTCTTGAAGTCGATATTTATGTATCTCGATATTTTGCACTCGATATTAGTGCAAGTCGACATTTCCTACTCGATATTCTGACTCTTTACCAGATGAAACAATATTATCCAAGTTATAAATGCGGGATGACAGTGTATTTATGCTATTGTCGACTACCGCAAGAACTTTTTCCAAATTTGCTTTGCCAATTTGGCACAGATAGAACGCTGCTTCCATCTGCGAAAGTTTCCATAATTCATTATAAGCTGCATAGATGAATCTCTTTGATCTGGGAATCTTAGAACCCAAGATAAAATCAGCCAAATTGATGTCGCTCGACAAGAGAGACAGGTGTTTTTTTACCGACAACAGAGTAGAGTGTTCCAACCATTGTTGGTACAATTATCCCACCGAATATGTGGTGACAGAGTGTGAATGTGGGAAACGGGGATCAGGTCTAGTTTGTGTGAAACCGCTCGTTGCGTTATGAAAATGCATTTGACATGCATTAGAACTGGTTTGCCACAACCACCATCCTGAGGGGCCAACATCAGAGATATTGAAACTGTCATTTCGAAACAGCGCTTGTAGTACAACGATGGTATAATTTGTGTGTTTACACCAATTATCATACTCAGCCAATGACGGAATGGATGGGATATTTAGATTTTTGGCAGTAGCCAGACCAAAACAAGTAGTTTGGTGCACTGTGTCATTTAAAAATAATATTTGAGTCGGAAGTAGACATGCACGATGCAAAGCTTCAGTTCCCTATACCTGCCAAGCTTTAGCGCCCCAAATCGATTTCAAATAAATGGTATCTTTCCAGTGATCATAACCCTGTAAGGTCAATTCAGTCCTAAATGAAGTTGAATATATTAATTTCGTGTGTGTGAGAATAAATTTAGAGTGTGATGGCAATGTCAATATAAAGAAATAGGATTCCGGATTGGACGTGTTATAATCAGTGAAATAGGTGAACTTATTTCTAAGTGTTTTAGAACTCCCCTGTAAGGGAGTTGGACAATGTTCCCACTGCGTGTAATTAAAAACAGAATAAATCAGCATAATTGGCAGAATTTAAATACAAATCTTCAGCATCAAAAGCAGCATAATACTTTAAATCAGAAAATAATGAATGTACTGCTTGTACATCCCAATCATCAGAATGTATGTCCTGTGTTGTCGCATCTCCTAATGAAACACGAAACACGTATGGTATCTTGAGGACTTCCGTCGGACCATGGATTTCAAATGCTAGTTTATCCCAAACGATGCCATCTGCAACAGGGAAAGCCGAAATGTTCAGAAGGGCTTGATCACGTTTCATGATGTGGGACGATGTATGTGGAGCCAGAATTCCATCGACCAACTTTACAGCAGAGCGTTCTGGCAAATAATGACCATTGATGAGCAAGAAAAATACTGTCACAAATCCAATTGACATGAAAAGGAAAATCAGGATAAGCACCAACCAGATGTAGGTCCAGGGTGGGACCAGGTAAGTCTTTTTGAAATAAGTGATAAAAATACTCGTTTTTGTCGGTGGAAGTGCCACAGAGGAGGACGAGGAGGAAGAGTCATAGAAGCTTGTACGGTCCCCAAAATAACCGCTTGCTCCCATGTTCATTAACGGTGGCAGCGCAGCATCAGCCTGATGTTGTAAAGGACCACCTGGTACTTCAATGTGGGACTGCTCCGCAGGATAAGCAAACTCGACATCTGCAATGGAAGAGGATGAAGGCACAACAGGCAAAAGGTCAATAGTAGTCTCCATCTCACCCTCAATGACACGGGCATTCGTCAAAGAGGCTGAAGCCATCGGATTCAAAGAAATAGCGTTGCATGAAATACTAGGAGTCACACTATTCAGAATCGGCCAGATGGTGTAGTTTGACATTGTCAACTGAAATGTATCTGTTTTCTTAGCGTCCAGGCAAAGGTGGTAGAATCACTGTACGAGTACCCTTCAATACAAGAACTGGGACTGGTACACGGTAGGAGGGACCAAATTCTTTTTTGTTCTCCAGCTTCTCTCATACCAGATCTCCAATCTTAGGAAGCCAGCCGGCGGCCGGAATCAGTATTGCTGTTTCATGGGAAGAGGGTATATGTTCTGTAGCGTTGATGTCACGGGTCTTTTGAAGGTCCAGTAACATAATAGAATGGTCATCTACATCAAATGTTGCAGCCGCCGCCACAACATCTAGACCATCAAGGTCTGGCACAAACATTTTAATGCCAAAGAGCATTTTGTATGGGGTCCGCCCACCCAGAGATCTTCTTGGGAGATTATTAAGTGCACATTAAACTCCATACAAATGGGCCAGCCAGTTCCTGCCAGTATGTTAGGGGCCGATTACGATGGTGGTCGGAAAACCATTCCGCCCGCCGTGGCAATGGGAAAAGACCGCCCGCATGGCCTGCGGCACCACCGCCGATCACATTACGATGCACCGCCGGAAAAATCTGACCGCCGCGGTCGGAACCCAAGAAACACCATGGGCGCACGTGCAGAAAATGCGAAATACCCTCCACGGCGGTCGGATTCACTGCGGAAAGCTCACAACCCGCCGATACACAAGCGGAATTTCCATGAGTGCAATTATGATCTTACCGCAGTGCCAGCGGTACGACCGCTGGTTTCCGACCGCCGCGATTGACAGCAATGATGTTATGTTATGTTGTTATGTTACAAAGTTTTTATATAGCGCACATACACCAAACGGTTTCTTGGCGCTGGTAGGGCAGACAGGTGCTAGCAGGAAGCAGGAGTTTAAATGTCATATGATTGGATGAATAAGTGAGTTTTAAGCAGTTTCCTGAACTGTGTATACGACGTAGCCCGTCTTAGCTCCACCGGGAGGGAATTCCAAAATTGAGGAGCCAAAACTGCGAATCTGGAGCCTCCATGCTTTTTGCGTTTGAAGGAGGGAATGACTAATAGATTTAGATGGGACGATCGCAAGACCCTGGAGGGGGTGTATCTTTGAATTAGGGAGGAGATGAAAACTGGGCTATTGCCGTGAAGGGCTTTGAAGATAGTGCAGCCCAACTTGAAGGCGCACCTCTTGGCCACCGGAAGCCAGTGTAACTTCTTCAAAATAGGAGTCACATGCTGCCGCTTTGGTTGATGGAAAATAAGTCTGGCAGCTTGGTTTTGAACCAGCTGAAGGCGTCTCAGTTGATAGGCGGGGATGCCAAAATATAATGAATTGGCGTAGTCTAGTCTGGAAGTTACCAATGCTAGGATAACCATGGTTAAAGCTTCCCTGGACAGAAATCTACTGATCTTCCTTATTCTCCGCAGTTGAAAAAAACTTGCGGAAACCACAGCGCCAATTTGGGCATTCATAGACAGATCATTAGAGATCACAATGCCTAAGCTTTTAGCTGAGCTTACCGGCATCGGAGGGCTACCCAAAGAGGGGGGCCAGTAGTTGGAGTGCCAGGGGTTGGAAGAACCACCAGTGAGAATCAGCTCAGTTTTGTCGGGGTTCAACTTGAGTTGGTTGACATTCATCCAGTTGCTTATAAAAATCATGGTGGATTGGAAGTGGGAAATTGAAGATGCTGATGAGTTGATGTCAAACACCAGTTGGAGATCATCAGCGTAGTTGAACGTACCAATCTTGCTTTCTCTCAGGGATTGGATTAGAGGCAAGAGATATAAGTTAAAAAGAAGAGGGGAAAGGGAGGAGCCCTGTGGGAATGATGAATGGGAGAGCTGGAGGAATGACCATTGCAGTCCGACCGCGGTGTCCGCGCGGAAATAGTAATGGCGGTCGAAAGCAACTACACCACAAAACCACCAAATGTGGCTGTGTATCTGGCTCAGTCAATGAAACCAGCCAACACACCCCATTGACACATGCCCCTGGCAAATAAGAACTACAAATCCCAGCCCAACACAGACAACACACCTGACATGAATACTCAGTTTGGACCCACCCACATAACAGAGCATAAAACCAGCCCCTACATGACCACAATTCTTTGCACAACTCCAGAACTGAAGGGCCCAACAACATCACACAAAGGATAGGCAACCCTGCACACATCACACCATCACAAACACACACACACCACACACATCACCACCACCTGCACACCTGCACTGTTAACCACTCAGCACATCACACACCATGGCACATAAGATGCCCAAATTCACTGATGGTGAGTTGTCAGTCATGGTGGATGAGATAATACGAGTTGAGCCATATATTTTAGGAAGCAGGGTCCAACAGACCCCATCAGCCAGGCAAAATCAAATGTGGCAAAGGATAGTTGACAGAGTCAATGCTGTAGGGCAAGTTCCACGCAACAGGAAGGAGATCAGGAAGAGGTAGACTGACCTCAAGAGCAAGGTCAAGGAGAAGAACAACAAGAACCGTGAGCTGGCAAACCGGACTGGCAGTGGCCCTCCCATTCCACCAAGAACATTCAACGCATGGGAGGAGAAGGTGCTTGGCATACTGCACCCAGAGAGTTGCACTGGAATTGAGGGGGAATGGAGGCTGGTAAGTACCAACAAAAGTCTGCCATAACACTGCTATGTAGTAGCTTGCACAACTAAAAAGCAACACCTCCTAGGCCCAAATGTACTCATGTCCACCACACTCCCCCCAAACAGGTCTCACAGATCCCACAATAACTCCCTCTCATTCACCACAAAGGTACATAACAATATTTACATGGGGGCACATGTACAGGCAGCCAGCACTACAACTCCCAACAGGCCCCCTTGTCCCACAGCTGAGCAGGATGGAGCATTCCCCACACCCACAAGCATGGGGCAGCCATTTCCCTCCAATGTGTAACTTTACAGGTAGGTAGCCATCTCAACAGGGAGGGGTCTTTGTGGCTGGGAAGTCTGCACTACAACTCCCAACAGGCCCCCTTGTCCCACAGCTCAGCAGGATGGAGCATTCCCCACACCCCCAAGCATGGGGCAGCCATTTCCCTCCAATGTGTAACTTTACAGGTAGGTAGCCATCTCAACAGGGAGGGGTCTTTGTGGCTGTGAAGTCTGCACTACAACTCCCAACAGGCCCCCTTGTCCCACAGCTGAGCAAGATGGAGCACTCCCCACACCCACAACCATGTGGCAGCCATTTCATTCTTCCCATCAAACTTACAGGTAGGTAGACATCTTAACAGGGAGGGGTGTTTGTGTGTGGGAAGCCTGCACTACAACTCCCACCAGGCACCCTTGTCCCACAGCTGAGCAGGATGGAGCACTCCCCCCCCACCCAGAACCATGTTGCAGCCATATCATTGCTCTCCTCAGACTTACAGGTAGGTAGCCTTCTCATGCTCTATTGTCCCACAGCTGAGCAGGATGGAGCATCCCCCACACCCCCAAGCATGGGGCAGCCATTTCCCTCAATGTGTAACTTTACAGGTAGGTAGCCATCTCAACAGGGAGGGGTCTTTGTGGCTGTGAAGTCTGCACTACAACTCCCAACAGGCCCCCTTGTCCCACAGCTGAGCAAGATGGAGCACTCCCCACACCCACAACCATGTGGCAGCCATTTCATTCTTCCCATCAAACTTATAGGTAGGTAGCCATCTTAACAGGGAGGGGTGTTTGTGTGTGGGAAGCCTGCACTACAACTCCCACCAGGCACCCTTGTCCCACAGCTGAGCAGGATGGAGCATTTCCCCCCCACCCAGAACCATGTGGCAGCCATATCATTGTTCTCATCAAACTTACAGGTAGGTAGCCATCTTAACAGGGAGGGGTGTTTGTGTGTGGGAAGCCTGCACTACAACTCCCACCAGGCACCCTTGTCCCACAGATGAGCAGGATGGAGCACTCCCCCCCACCCAGAACCATGTTGCAGCCATTTCATTGCTCTCCTCAGACTTACAGGTAGGTAGCCTTCTCATGCTCTATTGTCCCACAGCTGAGCAGGATGGAGCATCCCCCACACCCCCAAGCATGGGGCAGCCATTTCCCTCCAATGTGTAACTTTACAGGTAGGTAGCCATCTCAACAGGGAGCGGTCTTTGTGGCTGTGAAGTCTGCACTACAACTCCCAACAGGCCCACTTGTCCCACAGCTCAGCAGGATGGAGCATTCCCCACACCCACAAGCATGGGACAGCCATCGCATTGCTCTCCAAAACCTTACACGTAGGTAGTGACTGCATGTACCCCGCCATCCTTATCTAAATGCATGTAGCCACATAACCACATCAGCACTAACATGTCAGCCAACTTGGCATAGTTTTCAATGCCACATCCAGTGTGCAGACATCTATGTGCACGTACCTGTCACATATTTTGAACTCATACTCACCAAGTCACAAGTGAAACACATGCATCCCACAATTGTGCACAGCAGAGAATGCAATGTGGAAGTGCCATGGTGTCTGAGCATGAGCGTCCATCTTAACACCAAACATGCATCGTCTACATGGAAAAAAAGGAAAGTACATGTGATTCCAAAGCTATGTATAACATGACAATGGTTCCTACTAGCTCTGTTGAAATAGATAACATGAACAGCTAAATGAAAAGACGCACAACAGAAAATTGATGTCACGCAATTAGGTAGATGAGGACATGTCCGTGTATTTACACTATCTGTACACTGCACCAAGTTTCAATTCCCAACTGACACCATGGACTAATAAGGTATGTACCTCAACGTCATGTCATGGTGCACAGCATATAGCAGGCATACAAAGTCATTGCATTGTAAAATGTGTGTTGTATCAAATGTCTCAAACAATTGTCTAACATCAAGCTTGTTGCGTGCAACTCAATTACCATATCACCTCTGTTCAACAGGAGATCAACACCTAACTGCAGAGGATGACACCAACATGCGGAGCCAGTCTCCCCCCCTGGAACGTGGACTCTCAGATGCAGATTCCCCAACATTCTCGGACGAGGATTCTCAAGCTGGCCCCTCTGGTGTGGCAGGGACTAACATGTCTCAAGCCCTCATTGTCCCCACCACCACCACCACCACCACGGCAAGAACAACCGTGCTGGCCCCATCCACTACAAGCTGTGTGGCCTCCACCACCACCACCACTGCAAGAACAACTGTGCTGCCCCCTGCCACTACGACCTGTGTGGGCTCCACCACCACCACCACCACCACGGCAAGACCAACTGTGCTGCCCCCTGCCACTACGACCTGTGTGGCCTCCACCACCACCATCACCACTGCTGCCTGCAACACACGCCCTGCCACGGTGGTTACCAACACCACCACACAATCACAGCATGCCAGGGAGAGTGTGCCAGTGCGTCGGGGGACTATGCCACAGGTCCGTGTCAGGAGGGCAGGTGGGAGTACAACTGGGGCAGAGACACAGGAGGACAATGACCCTGAATCCCTGGCCACCATTGCAAGAGTCCTTGGTGCCAAGAGAACCATGGAGTAATGGGCCAGCTTGCTGAAGACATGCATGAGATCTGCCTGCTGCAGCAGTCCATGGACACACGGATGGGCCAACTTGTCGACCTTGTTGGCCAGCTAGTGGGTGTTCTGAGGGACAGACTCCCAGCCCCAAGTGCCGCTCCACCCCCCTCCAGTGGATTGCCTGCTGTGCAGCCCAACATTCCAGCTGCAGCCACAGAGAGGGGTGTGCAGGAGGAGAGTGAGTTCTCAGACACCACTGACCCTGCAGCAGATGCCCCCCCTCCCAAACGCACCAGGGGCCGTCCGAGAATCCACAGGGGAGGATTTGGTGGCAGGCCACCATACCAACGCCACTCACAGAGCCAGCCATGATGGTATCTTGTTGTTCCCCTTTGCATTGACTATGTTGACTATTCTTGCCCACATTACCATGTTGATGGCCTGAGTCGGTTGGACTGTGTGATTTCAGCTTTGTGGTGACTACACTATTTGTCTCAACTACCATGACTGACAACTCATTTATTCACTGTTCACATTTATGTACATATCCCCGTCACTTGCACAAAAACTAATTCCAAATAAACACTCTTCACATACCTATGTCTGTGTGAGCTACATGTTTATTCCAGTATGTACAATGACAAATCAGATTTCAATGTTCCAACAGCTGTGAAGCAGAGGAGGCATTCAGAGGGTGAATGAACCTAGAAAGACATAAGAGAATTACATTTACTTATCAGGTGACGCCTTCACAGCAGAAATACAACAGTAGGCATCAGGGTACAAAAACAAGCACCCATAGCAATGATCAACAACCTCAACATACACATGATGTACCTGGATACACATACCCTGTGCCACACACATCATCCCTCATCACACACACACCAACAGCCAGCACTTAAAGTTATCTATGCCTTGATAGTAACATCCAAGCAAACACACAATGTCACTTGTCTACAAAGTCACTTACATTCAAGGGAAGTAGTTGGCAATGAGCTGCTGACGCAGGTCAACACCTTCCTCTTCACCCCTATCGTCCGCACTGGAAGTGTGTGGGTGTGCAGGAGGGGGCATCTGCTGCTCATCGTCATCCATGATCAGCGGAATGGCTTTGCGCAAGGCAAGGTTGTGTAGCATGCAGCATGCTACAACTATCCGGCACACCTTTCGTGGGGAATACAACAGTGCACCTCCGCTCTTGTCCAGGCACCGGAATCGTGACTTCAGTAGGCCAAAGGTGCGCTCCACCACACGTCGTGTCCTACCATGTGCCTCGTTGTAGCTGACTTCACCCGGGGTACTTGGATTCCGCAGTGGGCTCAGCAACCACGGCCTGTTGGGATACGCTGAGTCACCTAGGTGTGACATACACAGAGAAATGTTGTGATACAAACAGTTGACGAGAACAGCATGTCACACACAGCACACTACTTGACTCAGTGTACTCACCTACAAGCCATGCACGCTCTGGATGTAGATTTTCCATCAGCCGGGGTACAATGCTGTTCCGCAGGATGTAGGAGTCATGGGCGGAGCCAGCAAATTGCACACAAACATGGCTGATGATCATATCAGCTTGGCATACCACCTGCACATTTATGGAATGGTAGTGCTTCCTGTTTCTATACACCTGCTCACGTGCCTGTGGTGGGACAAGGGCAATGTGTGTGCCGTCAATGGAACCAACCACATGAGGAATGTGGCCAAGGGCATAAAAACCAGCCTTCACAGCAGGCAAATCTGCTGTATTTGGGAATCGTATGTATTGGTCCTTGTATAGCATCATTGCGGACACCACATCCCAGAGCACCGTGCTGAATGTTGGTTGCGACATCCCACCGGCGGTGGCCACCGTGTATTGGAAAGAGCCCGTAGCGAAGAAATGCAGCGCTGCCATGATCTTCACTTTTGGGGATAGGGCAGTTGGATATGTGAGTTGAGGCCTCAGATGGGGCTCCAACTGAGCACACATCTCTTGCAGTGTCGCGCAATCCAGACGAAATTTCCTGATGATGTCCACATCCTCCATGTCCGCCAGGACTGTGAAAGTCCGGTGCACATTTGGTCGTCGCCTACATGAAATGGGAGAGGACTAATGTTATTCAAATTACACAATGAGATGTGTCCGACTTCTCACATCTTGACTCACGCAGCAGAAACAATGAACGTACTCCAACAATTGCTGAATCCACAACTCAGATGCAGAGAGACATTCACCACATGTGTGTTTACACGGGGTCATATTGTACCTACTGACTACCAGAAAAACATATTCAGAGGTTGTGAATGGTACACCAATACATCTGGTGGCCCCAGGCCTAGGAGTAGGTGACACAGCACAGGTATGAGAGCAACACTGCTGACTCATATGTAGCTGCTTTACCTGCCACACCTTCTTGCTTAAGTTGCACAGACCACTAGTTATCATCACAATGTGCACAGTGTGTGTAAGCTGAGCACATATCCTACTTAAACCAGCCATGGGCACAGTAACATACCACCATTATGTGTTCAGGCAATCATTACTGTTGTTTGATTAGCCATCTCACACATTAAGTTGATTCCAAAGATGAGACAACATCATACAACCAATAGATGTACATCCACACACATATCATAGGTGACGTGAGTAAGTGCATGTCAATGCATGTCACATTTTCCACAGACATGGCATGTGTAGGCATCAGTGAGTTTAATGTCACACCAGCATTCATTGTACAAAACAAGTGCATAAAGACACTATGGAGGCATAGTGTTCAATTGTTAAATTAGACCATTGACATTGCTAGTGCATAATGTGTCCATAACCGCGGTAGGCGTGCACCGCCACCGCGGGGCCGCTCATTGGCCACACTTGAAAGATGCAGCATAGCGGTAGCGACCGCCTAACCCCCGCGGTGTGACACCACCAATGCCATTGCAGCCAATGGGACCCGCGGTCACGGTAGTGAAATGCTACTTTGGAACCCGCGTTAGGCATGCACCGCCACCGCGGGACCGCTCATTGGCCACACTTGAAAGATGCAGCATAGCGGTAGCGACCGCCTAACCCCCGCGGTATGACACCACCAATGCCATTGCAGCCAATGTGACCCGCGGTCGCGGTAGTGAAATGCAACTTTGGAACCCGCGGTAGGCGTGCACCGCCACCGCGGGTCCGCTCATTGGCCACACTTGAAAGATGCAGCATAGCGGTAGCGACCGCCTAACCCCGCGGTGTGACACCACCAATGCCATTGCAGCCAATGTGACCCGCGGTCGCGGTAGTGAAATGCTACTTTGGAACCCGCGGTGGCGTGCACCGCCACCGCGGGGCCGCTCATTGGCCACACTTGAAAGATGCAGCATAGCGGTAGCGACCGCCTGTCCCCGCGGTGTGACACCACCAATGCCATTGCAGCCAATGTGACCCGCGGTCGCGGTAGTGAAATGCAACTTTGGAACCCGCGGTAGGCGTGCACCGCCACCGCGGGTCCGCTCATTGGCCACACTTGAAAGATGCAGCATAGCGGTAGCGACCGCCTAACCCCCGCGGTGTGACACCACCAATGCCATTGCAGCCAATGTGACCCGCGGTCGCGGTAGTGAGATGCTACTTTGGAACCCGCGGTAGCCGTGCACCGCCACCGCGGGGCCGCTCATTGGCTACACTTGAAAGATGCAGCATAGCGGTAGCGACCGCCTGTCCTCCGCGGTGTGACACCACCAATGCCATTGCAGCCAATGGGAACCGCGATCGTGTTAGTGAAATGCAACTTTGGAAACCGCGGTAGGCGTGCACCGCCACCGCGGGGCCGCTCATTGGCCACAATTGAAAGATGCCAGCCAGGTGGACCAATTGCAGCAGCTGCCTGCCACTGATACCAACCCAGGGGCCTATAAATCTCTGTGGGAGAGCCACACATTTCACATGCATTCAGACACTGCTGACTGCCATTCCTCTACAACTGCATATTTTGCTGTATCCTGGACCCAGTGATGGCGAGAACAGAGAATGTCAGGGCCCGTCCCTTCACTACAGAGGAGCTGGAGCTTCTGGTGGACGAGGTCCTTGCACAGTATGGGAGGCTTTTGGTGCACCAGATGTACTGGTAAGTGTCCCTGATTCCAAGTGTGAGAGTGATCAAAATGATACCATGATGTTGCTGTGCAGTAGTATGTGCCTGTGAGTGCAAGTCGATGTACAGGCATCCTAATAGTTGACATGGCATGCTCCATACATGTTCTGTGGGAATTGCCTTTGATTATGTGTAGAAAATGGACACTCCTACAGCCATTCTTGCACAAACTTAATGAACATGTTGGGCTGAGACTAGGTGATGTAAATGTGTGTTACACTGCCATGCATGCTAACTTCATGTCAATGGTGTCTGTAGGCTTATTTCCACACCTACATAAGTTGATTGTAGGTAGGGGGAGACATGCATTGTTTAAACAGCAACACAGATACGATGGTGTTCTGAAACAGCACAAGTCGGGACTGATTTGTACTGTGCCATGTTATGTGACTGTCCACTCACTCTTCACAACCTCATATGTGACTGTTGAAAAGTATATTGGTATGGAGCACTAACTTATGTGTGTTGAATATTTCTTAAGTGCACTATGTTGATGTGAGCATCATGCACAATAGTCCAATGCATGAGTGGAACCCACTTGATGTTAATGCAACAATGACACTTCACATCAATGTAAGTAGTAGATGTCATCCTTACATTGATTTGAACATGTGTTCAGTCTCGCATGTGTTGGCACTTTTCACCCTCTCATGCTGTACATCCATGTGATTTATCTGAGGGACCATGTTGAGCCGCACTGTGAGTTCCTCTGGCCTGCACAGACACTGTCCAATGTTACTCTGAACCATGCCTAACTGGACTGAGTCAAACATGTGTTTAGTCCACACACCTAATACTCACTGAGCCATCATAGTCCTGAGAATTGCACAATCGACGACTTAACATTGTGAGAAGTGCGTGATAAATCAGATTATGTCCCAATATGTTTCCTGAAAAATGCATTGAGCCATTCACAGGCCAAGGGCATCGTGGGGTGTGTAGTGGTGGACACAGTGAGTCTGCCACTACACTTCATTATTGCATGTCATGCTCACTCACATACTGCATCACAGATGAGGGCCTTCTGCACATGGCTGTCTGTGCTGCCATTGTGCATGTGTATGAGATGGCCATGTACTGTGTGCCAAGCCATACATGCATTCATTTCTGTGTAGTATTGTAATGAACATGTACTATGTGTCATGCTGTATGGCCTCTGATGAAGATGTAGTGATTTGTGTGCCATGCATTTATGTTCTCCTGTGCTGACACACAGTGTGAATGACACAGGGTCTCTGATACTTCCTTTTCTTGTCTCCTATGCCTGCAGCTGAAGGTCCACCAGCGTAAGGCCACATGGAAGAACATTGCACGGAAGGTGCGGACTCTGGGTGTATCCAACAGATGGTACACACACTGCCACAAGAGATGGGACGACATCTCCCGTCTGAGCAGGACCGTGGCAGAGATGACGGTGGGGCTGGTCCCTCGCAGTGGCAGGTTGGCGCGCCGAACCATGACTCCACTAATGTCCCGCATCTTGTCTGTGACACAGCCAGAGCTGTATGAACGTTTGAGGGACTATCAGCAGGGAGTAAGTGGTGAGTATTCTGCGTAGGCTGACTTTGGGTGTGAGTGACTGCATGAATGGCGACCGTGAGACACTGCTGATCTTGCTGCTGTGTAAATTTTTAGGAACTACTTCTCAGTGGCCTATGTGTTCAGTGCAGGTGTCATGTATTTTCCCATAGATGGACTTGATCATGTGTTTCATACAATGGCCCTTGCCATTGCATGATGAGATGTGGCCTTATGACATCTTCTGCATTCTGGGTGTCATGGACATCACCAGGCAGTGTACAGCAGTGTGCATCATGTCAGTGTGCATTTAACGATGTGTGCACTGCAGGACTTGTAAATGGTGTGAAGTACACATCTGACACCAACGTGCATCAGTTTGCAAGATGAATTGCTCACCTTGTCAGACATCAGTAGCTCATGGACATTCTAAAGTACAAATTTGAATCTGTATCTGTGTTGTCCCCTTACAGTGACTCCATATGTGACAGAGGCAACATGTTGAGATGTATGCCTCTCTCACATACAGGCACGTGGGTATGCTTGCAGAGATGTTTAGGTTACATTACAAGGAGGCAGGGACCTGCTATTTGTCAGTGTGAACCTCACATGGCTCACTGATGTAAACAATGCATATTTCCATGCATCTTCTGTGTTCAGCATGATTGTTGCACATGCAGACTGCACAGGGTGTTGTGCAACTTGGGGTTGTCATTATCTAGTCTAGTTCTGTGCTTGCATTTGATGTTTGTGTGTATGGCACTGTACTGAACCTATGTCTCTGTCCATTGCAGCATCTACCGAGTGCACGGAAGGCCATCATACGGACACCAGTGCTGAAGCATGTGGCACGCATGATAGCCATGAAATCACTGACACTGATGTGACCAGCGCCTCGGAGGGGGACAGGAGTGTCCTTGAGGACTCACGCGCAGAAAGCACAACCTCAACATCATCTGACTCCAGTGGGGAGTCAGCGACAATGGTGGTCACAGGGAGTGACAATGCTGCCTCTTCCTCCACCACACATCGGCCAGTGCCCACCATCCCGGCTACTACCACTAGTGCTGTCCGTGCCCGCAGGGCTGTTAAGGGTAGAGTCGCCTTCACCCCAGGCACCGCTGCCCCTGCCCCTGTCTCCCCTGCTGCCCTCAGTGTTGAGGCGGTAGAACTCTTGCACCAGCTGTGTGTGGGTCAGACAGCTCTCCTAAATGCTTTCCAGGATCAGGACAAGAAGTTGGGACAGGTTCTGGCATTTATGGAGGGCATTCATTCGGACGTGGGTGGGCTACACAGGACTGTCCAGGGTTTGTCCTCCACCATGACGGCAGCCATTCAGCTATCACAGCATCCAAGTCCAGCCCCAATGCCTTCACCAACCACCCTGCCAGTGGCAACCCCTGAGGGGAGTGACCACACAACTGAGCCCTCAGGCCCCGAGTCGTCGACACCCAGCACACGACAGCAGCGCTCCAAGCGTGCAAGACCACAGACACCATCCCTAAAACGTGACACAGGCACACAGGGACGCAAAGAAAAAAGCCCTTCACATGACACTCAGGGGCATCAGGCAAAGAAGCAGGCCTCTAGCTCACGGTCCACAAGATTGCACCCATCACAAGAGACTCCCATCCACACAACTGCTCCAAGTGACAGACAAACAGTTGGCATGCCTGCTGTGGTGCTGGTGCCGCTGAAGGGAAAGCCCACAAAGCAACCTAAGACTGCTTCACCCAGGACCTCTACTCCCACCCACACCCCTGTGAAGCGTGGTCAGGAGAGCAATGTGAGTCGTTCACCAGGGCCACAGGGGATGGAGGGCAAAAGGCAAGCCAAAAGCAAGGCTAAGTCCATATCCAGCAAATCCCCACAAGGAGGGCCACCTGCACCTGTCACACCTTTGGTGGAGAGGGACTCTGTTGTGCCAGCCACACTTCCCACTACTCCCAAGACACTTCTGCAATATCGGATACCCAAGAAGTGTAGAGGCAGCCCTCAACATTCACCCTCACCCACTGTGTCTCACGGCAGCGTCTCTCCGCCTCCACGTGCCACCATGCCACCCGGTCCGAGCAGCCCTACACCTGCCACAGCCACTACTGCCTCTGTGTCTCACGGCAGCATCTCTCCGCCTCCACGTGCCACCATGCCACCCAGTACAAGCAGGCCTACACCAGCCACAGCCACTACTGCCTCTGTGTCTCACGGCAGCATCTCTACGCCTCCACGTGCCACCATGCCACCCGGTCCAAGCAGGCCTACACCTGCCACAGCCACTACTGCCTCTGTGTCTCATGGCAGCATCTCTCCGCCTCCACGTGCCACCATGCCACCCAGTACAAGCAGGCCTACACCAGCCACAGCCACTACTGCCTCTGTGTCTCACGGCAGCATCTCTCCGCCTCCACGTGCCACCATGCCACCCGGTCCAAGCAGCCCTATGCCTGCCACAGCCACTGCTGACTCTGACCATCCTCTCTCTCCCAGGTCCAGTTCCGCCAGTGGCCACGACAATCAGCCACCTCCCAGTCCAACTGACAGGCAAGTCTGAGGCACAGACCCCCTCCCATACCCATCTCTCCCACACCGGTGCCTGGACTGCGCTTTGATAGCCCCGGTGCTTTGTTCATTCACATGGCAGTGTACGGTGTTACACATTCACTGTGAACATTTTCATGCACACATGTGCATTGTTTGGACTGTGGACTGGCCAATGGCCTTTTGTTTGTAATTTTGTGCCTAACAGGATATTTTGCAATAAACACTGTTACTCCTGTTGTATCGTTTGTTACTGCCCTTGCTTAATTAAACATTTTGATGTGTGGGTATGGATGAATGTGCCACATGCTCTGCATGGCACTTCCACTTTGCCATTTACTTCATTCACTTTGTCATTGTTTGGCAAACGTAACACACACTTTTGGTCTGCTTGACTCTGAGGTTTGGGGGTGCAATGATGCTTGTGGGTGTTGATGTACTCTTGCAATCATCATTTGCTGTTGATTTCGTATGATTGTACACATGTCATGTTAGGGGGCTATACCACAACAGAGGTGGATTCTACACACAGTCTGACTTGCGGGGTGTCCAAGGTTGGTGATGTCTGTGTGATGTGTTTGGATGCGTGAACAGCAGTGTGTGTGTGGTAATCTTGTGAAGGCCTGTCTTCGTACTCACATGGGTATATTTGGATGTGTGCAGTTGAGTGGTCACACAGTGTGCTTGGCATGTCCTTGTAAGTGGTGTTGAGGTGTATGTGGCCCTGTACATGCCAACTACAAACGTGTATGTTCCAGGTGGGGTTTACCCTCATACTCATCTTGGCAGTGGCAGGAAGGGGGTTTCACACCACAAGCACCTTTTGGCATTACTTTGCAGGTGGGGTTTGCCCCTAATACTCATCTTGGCAGTGGCAGGAAGGGGTTTCACACCACAAGCACCTTTTGGCATTACTTTGCAGGTGGGGTTTGCCCCTAATACTCATCTTGGCAGTGGCAGGAAGGGGTTTCACACCACAAGCACCTTTTGGCATTACTTAGCAGGTGGGGTTTGCCCCTAATACTCATCTTGGCAGTGGCATGAAGGGGTTTCACACCACAAGCACCTTTTTGGCATTACTTTGCAGGTGGGGTTTGCCCCTAATACTCATCTTGGCAGTGGCAGGAAGGGGGTTTCACACCACAAGCACCTTTTGGCATTACTTTGCAGGTGGGGTTTGCCCCCTAATACTCATCTTGGCAGTGGCAGGAAGGGGGTTTCACACCACAAGCACCTTTTGGCATTACTTTGCAGGTGGGGTTTGCCCCCTAATACTGATCTTGGCAGTGGCATGAAGGGGGTTTCACACCACAGGCAGCTTTTTGGCATTACCTTGCAGGTGTTGTTTTGCCACCTATTACTCATCTTGGCAGTGGCAGGAAGGGGGTTTCACATCACAGGCACCTATTTGGCATTACTATGCAGGTGTTGTTTTGCCACAATACACCTATGAACTTGTTCACATACATCACTATCCCTGAATATCAGATGGGCACACATTTTGATGTTGAACAGGGTGGGATGGTAGGAGCTGTGATGGTATCAGGTAATGTCAGCTGCTACCAACAGAGGCACACAATGTACATTTGGGCCAGGGCCAACACAATCCTTACACGTCCCTGTGACTGCCCATGCGTGCCGCTGGCCCTGCCTACTGGATTGTGCGGAACTTTTCCCGCGTCTTCACCGCTGCGGTGACGTGACCGGGAGGATGCGGTGATGACCTTGTTGATGGATGACCCCGATGCGGAGGTGTGGCATTGACGTACCTGCGGTGTTGTCGACGGCGGCGGCGTCTTTGTTGATCGCGGATCAGGAACATCAGCAGTAGGGCTTGTAGAGCAGGATCCATTACGGTAGCGAACGCGTGGAGTTGTGTGTTATTGCCGTTTTCCTACGCAGTATTGCTTCCGCCGTGTTTCAATGGGTGGTTTCTCCGTTGCGGTCCGATTGCCTATGTGAAGCATTGTGATTCAGACGGCGGTCTACACGTCATTCCGCACGGCGGTCTCCCGCTATTGGCTACGTCCGCCCTCGTCGCGGAACCAAAGTACTGGCGGTACTAAAAACACCGCGGCGGTAGGGATTTGGCCTATGTCTGCCCATCGTAATATGGCGGTCGGGGATTCGCGACCGTGGTTGGCAAAACAGCACCCGCCAGGCCGGCGGAAGCCACCGCAGCCACGGCGGTGCCGATCCGCCCGCCATCGTAATCGGCCCCTAAGACTCTAGCTGTCAAAGATTGCTTTAAGTCACTGGTTCATTCGCTCCACTATTGAATTGCCCTCAGGCCTGTATGGAGACGAAAACTGCACCAGCACCCCCATAGTCTTCATCGCGTCCTTGTACGCCTTGGAGGCGAACGCTGGACCTTGGTCAGAATGGAAGGTGCCACAGGCAAATGTCCTGATAAAGACACTCAAATCTCTAATGACATTTTGAGCGTCAGCACTGCGTTGTGGCCAAACCCAAAGGAATCTAGTGCACAAATCAACTGCAACAAAAATATATTTATACGCAGTATCAGAAGTCAATGGACCGCAGTGATCAAGATATACACAGTGATCAAGATATATATAGCTGTGTTTGTGGTGGTCGTGAAACCGAAGATGGTTTGATTTGCTGACAAATGTCACAAGAAAGCACATAATTACGGGTTTGTTTATATAAACCACGCCACCAATAACGTTGCTCTAAAATAGAGACAGTCGCAGACACCCCGGCATGTGCAGAATCCATGCCCTCGTGTTCAGCAATGATCAAAGGAGGCCTGCGGTCCATGTTGGGAATCAGCCGATCCCCAACTGACGGAATTGTAGCATAAGGAGCTTGTTCGGGAGATAAATGATAGGAATACTTTGAAGGGAAGCCCTGCGGGTAAGCAGTCCCATCCTTCGTAGCAGCTATAGCTGCCAAAATGTCATTATCTATCTTAGTCATGGATCTTGTAACCGCTGCAAAAGGAACACGTGGCTACTGCAGATTTGGCTGCCTCGTCAGCCAAAGACTTACCAACAGCATGTGCTCCCACACGCTGATGGCCAAGAGTATGTATAACCTGTGTGAGTGGCAGATGTTCTTTAAGCTCCACCACTCAAACCCAAAGATTTTTATGCTTTATTGCGCTGCCTTTAGAGTCCCGACATTCATTCTGAGACCAAAAGAATAAGTTGTCATTATAAGACTGGACACATAAGTAAGAGTCGCACACAATAAGAGTATTCACATTAGGATCAGCAAACTCGAGAGCTAGAACAACAGCACGCAGCTCCGCCAATTGCGCCGTACAGTCCAACAGTGCCTGTGTATGTACAATGGAAGACTTAAATTCACCATTGACAATTGAACCAGCACAATAGCGCAAGCTGCTGAATAAGCATGTTAGGACCCGATGGCCGGTTGAGCCGAGCCGTCGGTGTAAATGATACATTTGTACTCATCCAAAGGAAGCAACAACAACGGTGGAGGATGAACATGTTCATACTGTAAAAACTCCTGTGTCTGAAGAGCAGGATCAAAGATAAACGTGACATCAGCCGATGTCAAAGAAGTAGCCCATTGTATCCAACGGGGATGTAGAGCTTTAGAGTTCGGTACACCTGCCTTAGTCACTGCTTCTAAAGCAGGGATAGGCGAAACCATAAGAATGCGTTTCCCCTGCGCCAGCGAGCGTTCTTTCAGAATCGCCATTTGGCCGCAGTCAAAATCTTTTCAACATTCGAAAATCGCATTTCTGGCTGTGTACAAATGTGATTTCTATGCAATAGGTACTGTGTCGCCTTCGTTGAACATCAAGTAAGTGAAACCCACCGTCCCCGGTACAATACATATGATCAGGTTTGTGGAATTATCACGCGTCAACAAGTAGTTAGTCACTAGCAGATCTGACTGCAAAGATTGTAGAATAGAGGTATGTTCCGGAAGCCAGCAGGCAGAAGAATATGTAGGTTGTATCAACGCATTGAGCGGTTTGATATGCTGGGCATAATCGGGGATGTATGTCCTCCCAAAATTTAAAAATCCCAGCAAAGACTGAAGCTTCTTCAGTGTAGATGGAGGTTTCAATTGTGCACATTTCTCCAGAAAGTGGGGGGCTAACACCCTACCTTCATTATTGAGCTCGTAGCCCAAAAAGAGAACAGCCTAACAAGCGATGTGTGATTTAGCAAAATTTAATTTGTATCCGTAGTCGGCAAACGATAGAATAATTCGGTCGACTCGGACAAGGTGCGCTCTCACTTCGTCGTCTGTCAGATAAATATCATCTACGTACGAGTACGCATCTGGATCTATGCTGTGCAGCAAAGACATAACACGTGTAGCAAAAGCCCCAGGGCTGTCCTTATACCCCATAGACAAGCGCGTAAATCTTTTTTCGATTTCCGACGACGCTAAATGCTGTCAAGTCACGGCTCTCAGGAGCCAAGTTATGACTGTAAAAACCATTGGAAATATCCAATGTCGTTTTGTATTTTTTACGAACAATGCTGTTCACTAGCGCAGAGCTGTGTATGTTCTGTACCGCAAATGTACGACAATGACTATTCAAATTTCGATAATCTAATACAATGCGATATGAACCATCCGGTTTTGATACCGGAAAAAGAGGATTATTCATCGGTGATACACAGGATTCAATTACTCCTTGATATTCCAATTGAGTCAGAATGTCACAAACGGGAGCCTTAGCCTCGCGTCTGATTGGATATTGCGGTTGTGGCATAGACCGCAATGGTATCTCATGCGCCGGTGAATCTCTATCCCAGCCCACCTGATTACGGTACACCGCTGGGGCAAGGGCCAATGCCTAATGCCCACTCAGATGAGTATGCCTGTTTAGCTTCCTCAGGGACGTAACGTGAAAAACTCAGAAGTATCACGTCCTCCCCTCTAGATCGAGCCAGCACAAATGGTGGAGGCCAATCTGCCTCCGCCAACAAAATGTCATATGAGGAGGTGAGATTTTCCCAGAAAACCACTGTAATTGTACACTATATATCACCCTCAATTTGGAAGACAATTTCATAGAGTCTATCCGGGGGCGCAACTCGAGTATCTGCTGCTTCTACTGTAATAAAGGTATCAGTTGCTCTCGCCTCCAGAAAGGGACGCAGTGCCTCCCGCACTATGGCAACCTCCGCCACGCTGTCGAGCAGAGTCACTGCCCATGTCCAGTCTAGGAGTAGCGTTCTCACCGTCTGAGGCATACTTCGCCGTTAAAGCAGCAACCTTCTTCTTTTGATAAGGGGGTCTAAAAAGAGGCAGTCCCTCTTGTTTGGCTTTTACGTCAAACTGTCGAGGTTGATCGCGTCCCTGTTGAGTGGTCGCACCTTTGCTGCGATCCTTGCGTTCCCCACCACCGACTTGGGAGTCCAATGTGTCCTGTAAAGAATGAGGAGAGCGCTGATCAGGGACTTGAAATCTATCAGGAGTCTTAATTTTCACGCGGTCGGGCAAATCATAAGTTCACTCAGAAGAATCAGGTGTCGGTGAACCAGCACACGAACCTTGCTTCTGTTGTTGCTGCCCCTGTTTTTTATTTCTCCAGTTCTTTTTAGGAAAGAACGGTCGCCCATCCTTATCCGTCTGGGCGTTTTGTTGAGGTTGAGTTTGAGTAAAAGGCTTAATTCCCAGACTATTGCGCCCTAAGGTTTTATAAGCTTTAGCAATAATCTTTGGCAATTCGCGCTGTTTCTCTGCGTCAGCAACAGCCTCCAAGCGTTGTACCACTTGTAAGCATTCTGTTTCACCATTCACATTAGCAAGGATCATATCACAAACAATATCGAACACCCCCACCAGTCTCATTCCCAACTCTAGGGCCGCTTCGGCCCCATGTTCATCCTGAACACGTTTTATCACAGAAGGGAGAACGGTCATAGAGGGAGTGCCAAAACACATTGAATATACCGCTGCAAACACTCTACCCCAAGTGTTACAATCAGTTAACTCGGGAACAAGGCCTTTTCGTAAGCTCATGGTCAGAATCCTGTGCTTCTCCACAGGTGTTATGTTTGGAAAAACAGCTTTGAGTTGCCCACATTTTTCAGCAAGCCAATAAGGAAGCTCGTGCTTATTCTGTGGGCGCTTGCCCATCACTGAATTAATTATGACAGGACTGACAACTACACCACCGGGACCCGGTGGTTGAGCAGCAACTCCAGGTGGTCCCACCTGCATGTTGCGCGACATGAACTGTATTACAGCTCTATGTACACGTATTAAAGATGTATGTAACACACGTAGCTCTGCGACAGTAACAGATAATTTGGATGTGGGGTATACCCAGTCAAAACGGGCCAGGTGGCCCCATCAACCGATAAGGGGCCTTAACGGACCGCTGTCAAAGGGTGAGGAAAGGCACCATTAAACCATATGTTGTGTTGCCAAGCCATTAATGGAACTTCAAGAGATCGATAAGGTCGATATTCCCGTAGTATTGCGGTGGCAGTATATTCGTGAAATAAATTATCAGTTCCATCCACTGCCGGAAAGGTGACCCACGAGTAAAACACCTTGAAGCGATGGGCAGCATTCGCTTCAACAACAAAGATAAGATCAGCACTGGCATTAGGGATTCCATATTGAGTCAAATAAGAGGTAACAGGTGCGTGGTTAGGACCCACTCTGGCAACCGCCAAAATAAAAAAAAGAAGATAACAACTTACAAGCGGCAGCGCAATAACGGGCTAAAGAAAGAATAAGACCTTTTAAAATTCAAGCGTGAAAAACCTATAAATCTCGATATAGGAGGCTACCCCGTCACAACTGTCTCCGGAAACAGGAGCGAGGGGATTGTGGACAAGCACAAGCACTACTCAGGAGTCTCGCAGATAAGTACCAGACCAAACGTTGGTGGTGCCATGTTGCGGGGATTCTGCACATACACAGAACTATGCGCAGGAAAACAGGACCTCGGTGTGTAGGGGCTGAGCCTTCCTACCGCCTCAGTACTAAAACCCCAAAACCGACTAGCTATAGTGTCTCATTCGCTCTCCTACATAATCACGAAGTCGCAAATGATTAGACAACACTCCCGACTCTCTCAGGAATCGCGGTAGCAAGACGTACCCTTTTACTCACTCGTACCGGTCCATAATAAGAATTGACAGAGGCACTGTTATAGTTCAAAATGTTTATTTTAACTATAGCGCTCTATAATGAAGTATACGAGCCACTACCAGCAGCAAAACGCATAAACTTAAAACAGTTAGCATTGTCGCAAGACCATAGATTATAAAGGGGGATGTCATTGTATGCAGACAGTGGATAAAAGGACGATAAGGCCTAACCACCACTTTATTATATAAAAGAAGATCTCTGGGCTTTGTCAGCAACCCCATAACTTAGTGCCTAGATGGTATTTCTACATCATAGGAATAGCATAGCTCTTCTCCCTGGAAAGGTCCCTCTCCAAGTGTCTTTAGCCAACATGCATCCCCACAATATCAAAGCACGTTTCCAGCAGTAGCAGCTGTGTTAGCATGTTTTGTCTAGGTGCTAGGGACTGACCAGAACAAAATAACAAGAGGCATTATTTATCCACCTTGCACACTGTGTGCAGACTAAACTCCGGGAACAGGCAGAGAACGCAGAAAGCAGACGGTTCTCATGTGAAAGGCACAAACAGAGTCTTGCAAAATAAAGTCATGTAGTAATGTGCGCAAAAGCAGCCTCATGGCAGCCATGCTCATGCTAACTTAGCAATGTCGACAATGACCCCAACGGCCATATGACACTGTAGAGGCACAGAGCTCATGCCACTGTGCCCTCACCTGGGGGCTAGTGCACCCTGCTAGAGGGGTGCCTTACCTAGGCCTCAGGCAGTGGGTTGCAGGCATAGCACACAGGGATGTGTGCCATGTTAACTCTTCACTTTTCTCTGCAGCAAAACGCGTAGCCCGCAATGGCAGTGTGTGGTTGTTAAGGTACAGAGCAACTAAGGGTGGCACAAAAGGTGCTACAGCCCTTAGAGGCGTTCCCTTGTCAGAGTGCCCTTGGTACCCATGGTACCTTTTACAAGGGCCTTACCTGTGGCCATGGATGTGAAAATTGTGGGTACAAAGGTACAATTTTGGGAAATAACATGTGCCCTGGGAACCTGATTGGCAGGGTCCCAGGGCACATCAAGTCAGGTTGCACCAGTTGTCAGGCAAAAAGTGGGCACTTTCCTTCAATAACGTTGGATTAGTTTATCCAAAACATCTTCGCTTATAGATTCTGCTTTGATTAACATTATCATGATCCTTGAACACTGTAGGAGGCTGGATTAGCATATGGTGCTCACTTATGTAAGT